>CM065592.1:365117807-366317807 GCA_033119425.1 Bufotes viridis
GACAACATTAACTAATACATACCCCTAAAAAGACCCACAAATGTAATGCAGACCCCAGACCAGGCCCCTTAAATAAATTCTGACCCTAGATCAGACCCCATTGACATACAGTGGCTCACACTCTGAGTCATCTTAATGAAACCTTGCAGCTTCACCCTCTGGTTTTAAGACCTACATAGATTTAGTCATAGGACCATGGAGATCCTCCTACCCTAAAGAATCATTGCATATTGCAGTTTTGTCAAAGTTTTGGGTGTGATTTGTGGCAAAATCTGCAACAGAACTGCAGGTGCCTCAAACCTTTTATAATTTTGTTTTTAAATAAAATTGCACCCATGGATCCCTATTGTCAGGTGGCGCTCTAGGCAAATACCTACCCTTTGTTCCAAAAATGTAATAAAATAAATGAAATATCTGTTTTTATCTCCTAAGAAAATAGCTTTTAATCTTTTATGTGTTTTTTTTTCTTTTTCAATAATCTATTTTCCTATACCCAATAGTGGAAGCTGAATTAATATAAAACAGAGAATGATCTATGAATGCAATATCTCAGAATGTAATAGAAAGCCATGGGTTACCAGCAAAAAAAAGAGTGATTTTCGTAATCATGAACCAATCATGCTTATTAGGAAGGAACCTGGTTATGATTTATTTTGTTGCGTTAAGCATGAATCAGTATTTTCATCGCTGTACTAATTGCTCTGCTGTTAATTTGGTAGGATATAATGTGAATATTTGCTATTCGGAGAATCCAAATATATAATATTCTGACAAAAGACACATTGCAATAATAATGCTCATTTGAGAGCATGATACATGAAATTGTTTTCACAGTTATTTGTTCAGACATTCTGTAGAGATCTGCCTCAGGCTCCCTAATGGAAACAATATAATTTCTACAAAAAATAAATAAAAATACATGTCCTACAGTCCTACCATGTAATCTAGCTTTGTTTGTCTACCAGGCTGACTGCCTCTGCAGTGACCGGGTTTGAGGTGGTACCAATGCTACGCTGGGTCCCCTGAACATCGTTTAGGTGTCACCACGTGTTGAAGCTCTCTGGAAGGGATGGTAAGGCATGATGTACCCCAATGGGAAAGTTCAGAGAGTTAGGGTCTGCAGTAAACCAGTGTGCTCTTGTTAGCATTCAAGGTTCGTATTGTATAAGCAACAACCACTGTATGTCATTGCTGTATATTGTATGGTCACTAGATGCAGTGTTACATTTGTGTAAGTTCCTGTTTTGCTATGTTTTTGAAATAAAAGAGTTCAGTGCTCATCTAGTTACCGAGCCTGCCTGTCTGCCTGTCCTTTGTTTAGCCTCAGAAAGTATTTCTAACAGGTTATGGGCCCAGTACAGAAGCCCAGGATATAACACAGATTGCCCCTAGATATAAACAGATACAGTGAGCTAAAGCAATTGAGTGCAGGAGACAACAACAGAAAGACAAACAGCAGAAATGGCTGCCACCATCTCCTCAGCAAAGTTCTCCATCGCAAATCTGACAAATCAGAACTACCAATCCTGGAAATTCAAGATGAAAATGCTACTAAGAGAAGGTATGTGGAAATGTATAAATGAATCCAGACCTGCACAGCTCACAGAGGAGTGGTTAGAGAGAGATCAGAAAGCCGAGCACAATCTCCCTGTGCATAGACGATGATCAAATCATACATATATGTAACTGTCAGACTGATAAAGACATGTGGGAAGGATTACAAAAAGTGCATGAAAGAGTTAATCTCAGCAATACACTGTATTTAATCAGAAATACATATCAGGCTAAGCTGCAGAAAGACCAGGACATGCAGGACTATATAAGACAGACCGTAGAAATGTTGGACAGACTGAGAGGGATTGAAGAAGATATAAAAGACTCCCAAGTTGAAGCACTATTATTAAGTGGACTTCCTGAAAGTTTTGAGACACTTGTCACAGCAGTAGATGCATGTCCAGATGATGAACTGACACTGGAATATGTTAACGGAAAGCTTGTGGATGCATACAAGTGCAAAACAGAAAGCATGAGTAATACAAGTGTGTGTTCAGAGACTGCTTTAAAGATTTAGGTAGTGAAATACTTACACTACCTTCCTGGGCGGCCCCCGCTGACGTCCAGACAACATTTTTTCAAAAAACCCCATTCGTGCGCTCCGGTCCCTGTTAGTTTTCACATGCGGGGATTTCATGTATGAGGCGGGGACTTGTCTTTTGCCTGGGGAGTGGTTTTCCTTTCCCTGGCTGCGAGCCAAGCGCTATGATTGGCTGCGCTCGCAGCGAGGGAGAGGAAAACCACTCCCCAGGCAAAAGACAAGTCCCCGCCTCATCTGAAAAGTAATGGGGACCCGAGCGCACGAATGGGGGGTTATTTTGAAAAAAAAAATGTTGTCTGGATGTCAGCGGGGGACGCCCAGCAAGGTAGTGTAAGTATTTCACTACCTAAATCGTAGTGAAAGGTCCTCTTTAAAGATGAAATACAAAAATAAACACAGTAACGTGCAGCTAGAAAAGTGGGAATGCTTTGTGTGCAAAAAGCCATGACACCTAAAGGCAGATTGTAGAATCTGGAAAGCTAGAATGCAAAAACAGTGGTTTGCAGCAAGCTAAGAATGTCCCAGAAACAAAGGAGTGTGCATTCGGATCCAAAAATGGTGTCACCTCTGTGCAAGAGTGGTGTGTGGACTCAGGTGCTACAAGTCACATGACAATTGACCAACATTTCTTTACTCAGCTTGATGAAAGCAAAACAGAAAGGATAACTACAGCTAATGGACAATTCATGAAATCAGTGTGAATAGGAAATGGCTTTATGTACTGACCTATCTCTCCAGATATCACTAAAAAGATCC
The DNA here is from genome assembly GCA_033119425.1 of Bufotes viridis. Taxonomy (NCBI): domain Eukaryota; kingdom Metazoa; phylum Chordata; class Amphibia; order Anura; family Bufonidae; genus Bufotes; species Bufotes viridis. The sequence goes on from CM065592.1 coordinate 365,120,659, forward strand.
ATATGAGGAATGTTCTGTATGCGCCAGATCTTGATAGCAACCTTTTGTCAGTAAAGAAACTCACTAACCAAGGGAATGTAGTCACATTTCAGGGTGACAGTTGTATTATCACAAAAGGGGATTGCTTGCTTGCAAAAGCTAAAATCATAGATTAACTATATCAGCTGAACTGCAGTGAAATGGTTAAAACAGACAAAGAGGATAAACATTCAAACTGCACCCACACTTGGCACAGACGATTCGGGCACAGAAATCCTGATACAATAAAGAAAGCAGTTGAGAATAACTATGCAAGTGGTATTAAGATTAATCCATGTGATCAAATAATGATCTGCACCAGCTGTATTAAAGGAAAAATGACAAGGACACCTTTTCCCAAGCAGACCAGCAGCAATGCTCAAAAACCTCTGGACTTAATTCATTCAGATCTTTGTGGTCCAATGAAAACTATAACTCCAGGAAAGAAAACATACTTCCTGACCTTCATTGATGATTACTCCAGATATACCACAGTGTTTCTACTTCACAATATGGATGAAGTGCCAGAGAAATTAGAAGAGTATCTCGCTCAAGTAAGTAATACATTTGGCAGGATGCCCAGAGTACCACGAACAGATAATGGCTCAGAATATACAAGTGGTAAAACACAAGCCATTCTCAGGAAACATGGAATTATGTTCCAGACAACTGTTCCATATAACCCAGAGGTAAATGGAGTGGCAGAGAGAATGAACTGCACACTGTGTGAAAGTAGGAGGAGCACGCTATTTGATGCTGATATGCCAACTACATACTGGGGAGAAGCTATCATGACTGCATGTTATCTTCAACATAGGTTTCCAGGAAAAGCAACAACAAAAACTCCATATGTACTGTAGAACAAAAAGAAACCCGATTTAAGACATATCAGAATTTTTGGAAGTAAAGCCTATGTAAAGGTGTTCTAGCTGAACAACATAGCTTGCAGAGCCGTTCAAACTGAACCAGGTTCATGGAAAGAGATGCAGAATCTGCCAATGCATGAGAAACAAATGTGGAATAAAGCCGCTGATGAAGAGATGATATCACTCAATTATCTCCAGACATGGACACTTTTAGAGCTACCTCAAGGTAAACATGCCATAGGATGTAAATGGGTTTTTAAAACCAAATGTAACTCTGAAGAGAAAGTATGTCGGTACAAGGCAAGGTTGGTTGCTAAAGGTTACTCACAGAAGTTCGGTGAGGACTATGATGCTACTTTTGCTCCAGTTGCTAAACAAAGTACTTTCAGAACACTTATGACAGTGGCTGCCATGCGTACAATGATTGTGAAACATCATGATATTAAGACAGCTTTTCTTAATGGTGATATTGAAGAAGAAATTTACATGTCTCAGCCAGAAGGATATGTGAAAAAGGGACAAGAGCACCTTGTCTGCAAGTTGCAAAAATCTCTTAAACAATCAGCTCGAACATGGAACTTAAAGATTAATAAATTCTACTAAATGAAGGATTTACAAGAAGCAAAGCTTATCTGTGCCTATACGCTAAACAAGTAGACACTGAATGGATGTATCTGTTAATTTATGTGGATGACCTGATCATTGCTCACAAAAACAACAATGAAATTGCAAAGTTAATAGTTTCAATAAGCACTTCGAAACTAAAGACCTAGGTGAAGTGACATATTATCTTGGAATTGACATCCAGCGTGAGAAAGATGGAAGTTTCCTGTTAAACCAGAGTGCAAAAATTTCATCTATTTTTCAGCAATTCAACATGACAGAAGCCAAAGGAACAAGCACACCTATGGATACAGTCCATCCAAAGTTAGAAGGAGAAGATCTTCTCACATCCAATGAACAGTACAGACAAGCATTGGGGGCACTTCTCTACATTGCAACCACTACACGTCCAGACATTGCAGCTGCCATGTCTCTTCTTTGCAGGCGAGTTGATAAACCATGTCAAAGAGACTGGAATGCAATTAAAAGAGTTATGAGATATCTGAAACAGACAAAAGACTTAAGTTTGAAACTGTCAGCAAGTGGTGACTTAAACCTCATGGGATATGTGGACTCCGATTGGGCAGGTGACCACAGCACACGCAAATCCACAAGTGGTTACTTATTAAAATTGGGAAACAGTCCTATATCTTGGTTCAGTAAGAAACAGATGTCAGTGGCATTTTACAGAAGCTGAATACATATCTACAGCTTATGCCAGTCAAGAAGTTGTGTGGTTACAGCAATTACTCAAGGATCTTGGAGAGTCACATAAGAACATACCATCTTATTTGAGGACAATCAGGCTTGTATTAAGCTTGCAACAAGTGAGAAGAGTAATGCAAGAACCAAGCACATCAACGTCAGACATCATTACATTCATGACTTAGTTGATCAGAAAGTGATTGTACTTGTGTATTGTGAGTCTGAAAATATGATTACTGATGCTTTGACAAAGCCACTCGCTAGAAACAGATTTGTGGATCTTAGATCAGAAATTGGACTGAAATAGATGTAGTAGTTGTTGAGTGGGGGTGTTAGCATATAAGGTTTGTATTGTATAAGCAACAACCACTGTTTATCATTGCTGTATATTGTATGGTCACTAGATGGCAGTGTTACATTTGTGTAAGTTCCTGTTTTGCTATGTCTTTGAAATAAAAGAGTTCAGTGCTCATGCAGTTACCGAGAAGACTGTCTGCCTGGCCTTTGTTTAGCCTCAGAAAGTATTTCTAACAGCTCCTTTACTGGAGGAATTCAGGTGCAAAACAATACCGATGAGGCATAGGTCTAGCTTCTCCAGTCTCCTCCTTGGCAGAAGATGGGTTTGATGCTCAGGAAAGGCCCGAGCTAGCAGTCTCTATCTCTCTCAGAAGGCTGGTGCCCTGGCCAAAAGCTGGAGGCCCACCTTCTGTAGATCAGTAGTTCGGCTGGCTCCTTGGTTACAGGGCTGGTGACCCATGGTCTATGGCTCAGTGTCCCCATCTCAGTGTCTTCTTCTGGTCACTCATGCAGAGACTGGCAGAGTCTCCCTCCAAGCACTAGTCCCTAACTGCAGAACACTAGGTGCTCTGACTGCTCTCCTTATATACCATTTCTAGCTAGACTGGAACCCTCTTGTGGGAGGGGTGGAGTTGAGAAACTCAGCACAAACAGATACACTGTAACACTTTCTGTCTCTAAAAGACTTACATTAGAGCTTCAATGATACTTAATGGCAATGACACAGCAGTTTTTCCAGACACAAACAAGTCTGTCTGGTTTTGGTGGTAAACAAATCTGGCTTTTTCTCTCCAAACCATCCTATTCTAAAGGGGTTGTCCCATTAAACATATTTTACATTTTTCAAACCTGCACCTGAACTGAATCCTTTTGTAATTGCATGCAATTAAAAATCTAGCCACATAGAGTTATTCAATAAAATGTATCTGTATAGCGGCAACTGCTGTTTTTTTTTCTTTCTTCTTTGACCTGCTCACTGAGAAGGCTGAACATTTGAGATTTGTCATTATTCGTGTATACAAATGCTTCGACTCTCTATAAATATATACTGTGATCTTGTAACATCTGTGATGTTGCTTGAAAATGGTCTCAGTAAGCGGACCGAAACGTCACATGGGTAAATAAAGGATCCCACATTTTTCACCATCTGGAAGTGCTGCTGTTTTTCTTTATATATACAACTGTGGTCAAGTCTTACCGCTGGCACTCCTCTTTAATATCAAGGTGTGCTGCCCTGGATTTGTTTTTCTTTGTTATATATATATATATATATAGTGGGTCGAAGGGCACTACCACTCATACATTCCTTTTCCTATTGCCAGCCTGTTTGCTGCTATTATATTGGTTTACACCACCACTAACAAAGTGTCATAATGTTATATGCAAAAACTGTTATGTTAATATACTGTGTCTGGTTGTCCAGCAGGTGGCAGTGTATCAGGCAGAGATTACCTTTAGATAGAATGGAACTTACCATTCCATTCTCCCCTTTTGGGCAGTAGTGGGCTAGTCCTGTTTGCTACTGAGGGAGGGGTTGCAGGACGCTAGAAGAGAGTTGAGAGTTAGAGCAAGAGAGTGAAGCAGCATGGTGTGGTGCAGGATCTTTGCAAAGTAGCTCAGAGAGCAGCCCACTCCTACTCAGCAAAACGGGTCACAGGATACCTCACTCTCATAAGAAACAGTAACTGAAGCTGATAGAAACCAGTCTGAAGCCGGTGACTAGCATAGCAGCAAAATAGGGAAAGCAAAGTATTCAAGTTTACCTGCCAGTTTACCTAGCCTGCCTGCTGCAGGGCGTTGCTAGGTTAAAATATTCGGGGTATGGGCCTTGGATATTTTGTCCCAGGCCCTAAATGTACTGCCTGCCAGCTAGATACAACTGTATGGCACTGTATATTGAGAGGGCGGAAGAGATAGTGTGATTTTATTTAAACGGGACTGTATGTTGAAGGCGGCTGTGGGATGGGGTGATGTTATTTACATGGGACTAAATGTTGAAGGGGCAATGTTATTTACATGGGACTCCATGTTGAAGGCGGCTGGTGGAGGGAGTGATGTTATTTACATGGGACTGAATGTTGAGGGGATGATGTTTACATGGGATTGCATGTTAGAGACTGCTGGGGAGGGGGTGATGTTATTTACATGGGACTGTATATTGAAGTGGCTAAAGGGAAGGAAGTGATGTTGATCACATGGGAGTGTATATAGGAGGGGCTGGAGAGATGGTGTGATGTTATTTGCATAGGACTCTATGGCGCAGGGAAATAGTGTTATTTACACGGGACTGTATATTGAAGGGGCTGAAGAGAGGGAGTGATGTTATTTCCATGGGGCTGTATTTTGGAGGGGGCAGGAGAGATGGTGTAATATTATTTACATGGGTCAATATGGTGGAGGGAGGAATATAACTACAGGGGGCACTGCAGGGAGCATTATAAATACTGTGGGTACTTCAGGGCGAGCATCATAACAGTAGGGGGTGAATAAATACTGGCGGCACTGTAGGGGCATTTTAAATCCAGGGGACATTAGGCATTCTTATAACTACTGGGTGCTCTATAGGAAGGACTTATAGATCTGCCTTATTTCTACTAAGAACACTATGGGGAGCCTTATTACTACTGAGGGGTCTGTAGAGAGCTTTATTACCACTGGGGGAACAATAGGGAGCCTTATTTCTACTGGGTGCTCTGTGATGGCATTATTAATACTGGAGGGTACATCTACTAATGGAGGCACTCTTGTGGAGCATTATTACTATTGGAGGCCTTATAGGGGGCAGTATTACTAATAAGGGCACTCTTGGGGAGCATTATCACTGTTGGGGGCACTGTAGGGGGCACTGTAGGGGGCAGTATTACTAATGAGGGCACTCTAGAAGTTAATTACTATTGGTGGGACTCTGAGGAGCACTGTTACTAATATTTCTTCCGGATAGTATTTGGTGGTAGTGGTATCCAGGTAGGAGCACAGTGACACAAACTATCAGGCCACATCACCTCTTATATATATATATACATATACTGTATATATACAGCATATATGTATTTTTTGCTTTATAAGACGCACTTATGAAACAGTGTGCCTTATAAGCAGCAGTCAGGAGATCCAGCATGTCTTAATGATCTGTCAGAGAGCACATTCAGTGCTTTGTCCGATCAGTGACACACTTCTCTGTCCCTGCCGACACTGATCTGTATGATCAAAGGCAGCAGGAGAGCACATGGCAAGGAAGGTCCTACAACTGTACTGAAAGGAAATGAAAACTCCAAGTACGGCTTAAGGACCTTTAATGATGTCATCAATGGGAGGAGCCAGAAAGAGAAGAAATATACAGCTGACACTAGTGCAGGGAAATGTCAGTTTTTATTAAAGATTAGGGATGAGCGAATCGACTTTGGATGAAACATCCAAAGTCTATTCTCATAAAACCTTATTAAAATACTGTACGGAGCAAGCGCTCCGTACAGTATTAGAATGTATTGGCTCCTATGAGCAGAAGCTATTACTTCGCGAAGTCTAGCGAGACTTTGGGTAATAACTTCAGAAATTAATTTCTACTGTTAAAAACCTTTCACCAAACTCGGTTTTGGTTCCAAGTGGTATCTGGGGGAGGATTGGAAGGAGGGACTAGAACAGTTAAGAATGTAAAGAGTAGGGTAAAAAATATACATAAACCTGATTGTATGTATATTAATGCCAGAAGCCTGACTAATAAAACTGGTGAACTGGAATTAGTGATGTGTGAGGAGGACTATGATATAGTGGGAATAACTGAGACATGGCTGGTTGATAGGTATGACTGGGCAGTTAATATACAGGGTTACATTCTGTTTAGCGTGGATAACCAAAACCGGAGAGGGGGAGGGGACTGCCTTTATGTAAAGTCCTATCTAAAGCCCACAGTCTGAGAAGATATAAGTGAGGGACAGCAACATGTGGAGTCACTGTGGGTAGAAATACATGGAGGCAAAAACAATAATAAAATACTAATAGGAGTTTATTATAAACCACCTAATATACCAGAGTCCACAGAAAATCTACTACTAAACGAGATAGACAAGGCTGCAAATCATAATGAGTTGGTTATTATGGGGGACTTCAACTACCCAGATATAGACTGGGAAACTGATGCACAATGCAGAATGTAAAAGTAAATTTCCTATTAAAAGTGCCCTGTCTGGCCCAGGAAACTGTAACCTTTAAACTGAAGGTTTTATAAGAGATGCTATCTTTGAGTACATCAATGAAAATAAGCAAATAACGCAATATCAGCATAGCTTCATGAGGGATCGGTCATGTCAAACTAATTTAATCAGTTTCTATGAGGAGGTAAGTTCTAGACTTGACAGCGGCGAATCAATGGATGTTGTGTATCTGGACTTCTCCAAAGCATTTGACACTGTACCACATAAAAGGTTAGTATATAAAATGAGGATGCTCGGACTCGGAGAAAATGTCTGTATGTGGGTAAGTAACTGGCTGAGTGACAGAAAACAGAAGGTGGTTATTAACGGTACACACTCAGATTGGGTCACTGTCACTAGTGGGGTACCTCAGAGGTCAGTATTGGGCCATATTCTCTTCAATATACTTATTAATAATCTTGTAGAAGGCTTTCACAGTAAAATATCAATTTTTGCAGATGACACTAAACTATGTAAAGTTATTGACACGGAAGAGGACAGTTTTCTGCTACAGAGGGATCTGGATAGATTGGAGGCTTCAGCAGAAGTGGCAGATGAGGTTAAACACTGACAAATGTAAGGTTATGCACATGGGAAGGAATAATACAAGTCACCTGTACATACTAAATAGTAAAACACTGGGTAACACTGACATGGAAAAGGATCTAGGAATTTTAGTGAACAGCAAACTAAGCTGTAGAATCCAGTGTTAGGCAGCTGCTGCCAAGGCCAATAAGATAATGGGTTGCATCAAAAGCGGCATAGAGACCCATGATGAGAACATAGTCCTACCACTTTACAAAACACTAGTCAGACCACACATGGAGTACTGTGTACAGTTCTGGGCTCCTGTGAACAAGGCGGACATAGCAGAGCTGGAGAGGGTTCAGAGGAGGTCAACTAAAGTAATAACTAGAATGGGGCAACTACAGTACCCTGAAAGGTTATCAAAATTAGGGTTATTCACTTTAGAAAAAAGACGACTGAGGGAGATCTACTTGCAAGATAACAGGCTGAACTAATAGGACAGATGTCTTTTTCAGTGGTAATAAGGCATGATGGATGCATGTTCTCATTCTGTTTATGCCAAATTCGGACTCTACCATTTGAATGTTTAAGCAGAAATCAAGACTCATCAGACCAGCCTCTTTTTCCTATTTGTAGTGGAGATGAGTGGTACCCGGGTACCCGGTGGGGTCTTCTGCCCTTGTAGCCCATCCGCCTCAAGGTTGTGCATGTTGTGGCTTCACAAATGCTTTGCTGCATACCTTGGTTGTAACGAGTGGTTATTTTAGTCAACGTTGCTCTTCTATCAGCTTGAATCAGTCGGCCCATTCTCCTCTGACCTCTAGCATCCACAAGGCATTTTCGCCCACAGGACTGCCGCATACTGGATGTTTTTCCTTTTCACACCATTCTTTGTAAACCCTAGAAATGGTTGTGCGTGAAAATCCCAGGAACTGAGCAGATTGTGAAATACTCAGACCGGCCCGTCTGGCACCAACAACCATGCCACGCTCAAATTTGCTTAAATCACCTATCTTTCCCATTCTGACATTCAGTTTGGAGTTCAGGAGATTGTCTTGACCAGGACCACACCCCTAAATGCATTGAAGCAACTGCCATGTGATTGGTTGACTAGATAATTGCATTAATGAGAAATAAAACAGGTGTTCCTAATAATTCTTTAGGTGAGTGTATATATATATACATATATATATATTTATTAGAGATGAGAGAATCGAAGTTAACAAACTGGAAATCAATTTTAAGAATATTTCGGTTCGCACCAAATCCGAATTTCCTCACGATTCATGGCAATGAATCGCATTTTTTCCTAAAATGGCTGCTGCACGTGTTAGGACATGACTCAAGGAACTCTGGGAACGAGGGATCACCCCCAATGCCATGCATGCAGCCAATCAGTAGCCAGCCCTGTGATGTCACAGCTCTATAAATAGCCTCAGCCATCTTGAATTCAGCCATTTTCCAGTGTACTGAGTGCAGGGAGAGACTTCAGCAGTGCTAATGATAGTGTTAGGAAAAACTTTAAAACTTTTATTTTGCTGTATAGAAGTTCAGGGAAAGGATAGGGAGGAATCATTCCACAGCAGCCTGGGTAATAGGAACAATTACACGTTGCTGCACGGACTGGGGATCCAAATTGCCATTATACAGCTCTGTAATTCCAGCAAGCCGTTCTTGTTTTTAGGGTGCAAGTGCAGTTTGATACAGCCATTAACAAGGTTAATTTCAAAGAAATATTTCTATGTCTCATTTGCCCTTGTTCTGTGCAGTTATATGTTCTAAAGCATTTTTTGGCTTGTATTAGTGGGGGAAAAGGGCTTATTAGCCTTTGTGTGGTGAAGTGAGAAAATTGCTGTCCTTTTTGGCATGTATTAGTGGCAAAAAATATATATATTATTTGCCATTCAGCGGTGCAGTTATATGTTCTAAAGCCATTTTTGGCATGTATTAGTGGCACAAAAATATATATTATTTGCCATTCAGCGGTGCAGTTATATGTTCTAAAGCCCTTTTTGGCGTGTATTAGTGGCAAAAAAAATATATGATTTGCCGTTCAGCGGTGCAGTTATATGTTCTAAAGCCTTTTGTGAAGTGTATCAGTGGAAAAAAGTAAGGGCCTATTTGCTGTTCAGCGGTGCAGTTATATGTTCTAAAGCCCTTTTTGTCATGTATTAATGTAAAAAAATATATATATTATTTGCCGTTCAGCGGTGCAGTTATTTGTTCTAAAGCCTTTTGTGGCGTGTATACCGGTAAGTGGAAAAAAGTAAGGTCCTATTTGCCATTCAGGGGTGCAGTTATATGTTCTAGAGCCTATTTTGGCATGTATAAGTGTCAAAAAAATATATATTATTTGCCGTTCTGCGGTGCAATTATATGTTCTAAAGCCTTTTGTGGCGTGTAGAAGTAGAAAAAAGTAAGGGCCTATTTGCTATTCAGCAGTGCAGTTATATGCTAAAGCCTTCTTTGGCGTATATTAGTGGAAAAAAAGTGCTTATTAGCCGTTGTGTGGTGAAGTGAGAAAATTACTCTTTTTTAGGGTGTTTTAATTTCCCTCTTATTTATTTGATCCAACAGTATGTCAGACAGAGAAGTGCCAGACCCTGCACAGGGGAGTGGCAGAGGCCTAAATGTTTCTGGCGCAGGCACAGGTTGCAGCAGAGTAAGGGGGCGTCCTAGCAGGAGTCGCAGCGAGAGGCCTAAGCTGCCGGTGTCATCTAGCGGTCGTGTCTTGACCAGCAACCCAGCGGTGCTTGAATGGTTGACTCGGTCATCCACTTCGTCCCAAGTGACATCAGACACAACCCTTAGTTGCCATGGCTTGGGAGCAGGCCCTGTGCCCTCACCTGTGTTCAACATGGCTCTGTCCTTTTATGTTCCCTCAGCCAGACAAGTAATATATGCTGTGGGCTCAGCTCCACTATACAGCGAGGACGAGCTACTAGAGGACAGTTAGCAGCTACTGGCTAGCCAAGATGTGGAGGAGACATCCACCGCTTCTTCGGTAGGCGGCCAAGTAGTGATGAGGAGAGTGGTGTGGAAGCTGGTGTTGCAAGGGGTCAGGCTACTGACCCAGAAACTGTTGATAAGGACATCAGTGACGTGCAGACAGTACTCGATGATGATGTAGCTGATCGCACTCGGGAGTCGGGTGAATAAGGGGCTTCATCATCATTAGGAGAATAGGGTGGCAGCTCACCTGTGAGACAGCAGTGGAGCCAGCAAGTCGCTAGTGTAGTCGGGATTCACCAGGGTTGCAGCAGTGGGAGGTCAGGGGTCAAACGTGCCCGAGGTAGACCACTCACTTCGCAGGAACCTACCTGTCCAGAAAGTAGTGGTGCAGGGGTCCACGGAAGCAATGGCGGTAGCAGTCAGTCAGTGCGGAGTGTTGGGGGTAAAATCTCCTACTCGGCGGCAGTGGAGTTGGGAGGGGGTGCAGGGGGTGCGGACGGCTGCAGGCACAAGATAATTTATTCACTGCAGTTCAGGATTGATTGCTGTACAGGGAATCCGGTCTGAGCTCTGACTCCATATATGGTTGTGTCCATATATGGAGTCAGTGCTATCAACATGAAGGGGTATCCCCAAGCATTGTCAGTATGCTTGGGGACACCCAATGTATTTTAATCTAATTTAGCTTCTATTTCTGAAAGGTTGCCACCAGGATTCAAACTCACAACCTTTCATATCAGAGGCAAGAACACTAACCACTGAGCTATGAAGCTCAATGCTAAATTGTGTTGGGAAAAACCTCATAGTAGTGTATCAAGTATTAGGTATTCCTATACAGCAGAAGTATAATTTACATTTTTTTTCAGTAATTGTAAAAAAAAAGGATGACACACACATATATATATATATATATATATATATTGTAAGAGGGCGCAAGGTTCCGTCGTTGACAGAAGGTACGTGTCACCGAGGTTCCTGGCCTCGGTGAGATAAGAGCCGGATTTTTTGTGTGTCAGCAGCAGCTAGTGCTGTTTGACACATTGATATTTAATATGGCTACAAAGCCGATCCGGGCCGGCTCTTATTGGGAATAGTCAAGTGCTGGGTGGGAGACTATTCCCCACGGTCCAGGCCGGACTTTTCCGGGCCTTTAAAAAGCAGCCACCTCAGCAGCTGAGAGGTGATTATCCTGGAAGCTGCTGGTGTTACTGTGGAGCTCTCAGGGCTGAGAGCAAGAGTCTGCAAACAGGCGTGCAGTCTACCTAGAAACCTCTGGTGGAAACTTTGCGTGGCCGAGCTAACTGCCAGGTGTGAACTAACACAGACCACTCAGGTGACCTTGCTGTGGGACTGATGTTTTTGCCGTGTGTTTTGCCTCGTGTGAACAAGCACTAAGACTGTTTCTGTTTTGCCTTGTGTGAACAAGCACCAAGACTGTTTTTGTGTTGCCGAGTGTGAATAAAACACATCTGCTTTACCCAGAGAACTGTGTACCTTGCCTCTATACTGCGTCCGCAAGCCTGTCTCCAGAGCAATTCCCCACAATATATATAGTAATTACACATTTATTTTTTTATTTAATTATACTTCTGCTATATTGGTGTAAAGGGGGTTATTAATTATTGATATTTATGCAAATATCCTAATTAATATTCATAAATAGATGCGTTCATAAGCTAATGACTCCACCTATTTATACCTTAAAATCACGTTAACTATCGCCTAACATGGGTCACTGGCTATCTGCGGGCGCCTTACTGAACTAGGCTAACGTTAGTGAAAAACCACACACTACACAGTAGGTGTTGTCAACACACGGTATTTATTATCACCTATGATACAGTAATAATGACACATGCAATACAGTATATACACAGCACTAAAAGCACAGTACTAACTACTCTACACAATCCCAAATTCCTCCCAAAACTCTAGCTAATACAAATTACACACACACACGATTGTAGTCACCCCTCCCCCTACCTAGGCTTAACTATCCCTAGGGGAGCAATATAGCGTTACTGAACTGGCTGCAATCTGCGGTTACAGTCCAGTAAAGATAACCAGCGGAATGGATCCTGACTGTGGTGTTGCAGTCAGGCTGGGGAAAGTACACAGGGGAGCTGGGGTATTGCTGACCAGGGGGGTAGGGTATACAGGTTGGGTGGTTGCAGGGTGTGAAGGGAACGTAGGGTGAAAGGATAGTGGGCAGTGAAGGGTTAAGGGGTATAATTGGTGGAGTGGGCAGTGAGCGTTGGTGGGGTAGTGGGCAGGGGATAGTGGGTAGTGTAGGGTTAAGGGGGTATCATTGGTGGGGTAGTGGGCAGTGGGCAGTGAAGGGTTAAGGGGGTATATTCGTTGGTGGGGGCACTGAAGGGTTAAGGGGTATATTCGTTGGTGGGATAGTGGTAGGGTTTTTAAGGGGTTAATCGTTGGTGGGTTAGTGGTAGGGCTCGTAGGGGGTTAATAGAGATACTTAATATGCTCGTTGTCCAGGGGTTGCTCGTCTCTAGGGGGTCCTTCTTGTCCGGGCGGCAGGCTCCTCTTACCCCAGTGCCGGGCTGCTGGATATTTATATCCAGCCGCCCGCACTCCACGCCCGGCCGCTGAGGCGCGCGCATGCGCGTCACACGCAGGGACACGTGGGCCGGCGTGGCAATATGACATCACCGCGCCAGTCCACGCGTCCCAGCACGCGCACAGCGGGCCGCGCTATGTGCTAGCAGGCGGGAGAATCCTTTGATCTCCCGCCTGTAGCATTTTGCATTTCAGGCAGCGCGATAGTAATCGCGCTGCCGGAATGTGTAAAATAAGAGGAGGGGAGGTTTCTCCCCTCTTCCTATCATGCATAATTATCTCCAGCAGCGCTGGAGATAATTACTACAAAGGACTCCGATTCTATTGAATCTGAGCTCTTTGAAGCATCCAGGATGACCGGACTCTTGTCCAGTCATCCTGATGCAATTAACCAGATGGTATCCGTGTGAATGCTTGGGGCACATTCACACTGATACCTCTGGTTTCAGGTGAATCAGGGGGCATCATATATAGTATACATGTATATGGATGCTTGGGGCACATCCATATATATGCATACATCAAATATATATTTGGGGCTATAATAGACATATATATATATATACATGCATATGGATGCTTGGGGCACATCCATATACATGCATACATCAAATATATATTTGGGGCTATATATATATACATGCATATGGATGCTTGGGGCACATCCATATACATGCATATATCCATATGCCACTTTCTGGGAGCATACATCTGCATGGATGCCATGGGGCCCATCCATACACATGCATGCATCCCCTGTACGTGTGTACATGTGCATACACATACACACATATATACACATACACATACACCCACACATGCAGTGTACCCAGGCCAGCGGCCCATATATATATCAGGGGAACTTCCCTCAACAATCCCCCTGTTGTCGAGAACACGACAATATAGTTTGATGAAGTGCTGGGACTTATTTGTCTCGTTAACCCCACTTACTGGTTGGTGACAGTTCAGGAAGGACTGAAGTACTCTAGCCTTTAGGCACCCAGACATCGTCCGTCGCAACTACCATCTCTGACCTGCCCGTTACTGTAACTAGAATGTGTCCATCCACAGGATACACCATCTTCTTCCTTTTAGCTTGGTCAGGCGTTTCCTTGGCCTTTTTCTTTACAACCTTACGTTGAATAACGGTTTCGGGTGTCGGCCACCCCAATATTCTGGAATGGCCTTGCCCTCCCAGTCTTTAAGTCGCTCTTTCTTTCTATAACGGTGTTCGGTGTCGGCCACCCCAATATTCTGAAATGGCCTTGCCCTCACAGACTTTAGGTCAATCTTTCTTTCTATAACGGTCTTCGGTGTCGGCCACCCCAATATTCTGGAAGGGCCTTGCCCTCCTAGTTTTTAGGTCAATCTTTCTTTCTATAACGGTCTTCGGCTTGGGTGTCGGCCATCCCCAATATTCTGGAATGGCCTTGCCTTCACAGTCTTTAGGTCAATCTTCCATCTGACCTTTCCCTTTCCATCTTGATTGAAGAATCTGTTAAATAAGAGGTTCTCCCATAGATAGATACACAAGTTTTCTTTTCTCAAGGCAGGTCCAGACTTCCGTAAGAGGCGATGTCAGGGTATCTATATTCTAACTGCGGGAAAATAACACCGCACTATCTAACATTCAGTCCAACCCTTACAAACTTCATTGTTTGTGGAGTTAAGGTGGCAAAGTACATGTAAAAGAGGGGCCTGTCCTAAGGGGGCTATTCCTCCTCATTCATACCAAACAGAAACACATTCCTCCCCCTCCCAACACCTTCACAATTAGGTTCGGTGTGTACCCGTAGAGATTCATGCAACCTGGCATATCTCTCTACACTTCCAAAGACACTGGTAATATAGATCCCTGTGTCAATGGGAACCGCCTATAGGATGCAAGTGTGTGTCCGGCCATATTGTAGTATAGGCTATGACACATTCGCATCTAGAATGTCCATGGGTACACAACCGACCCCCATACAAATAATCAATATATATACATATAATATTAGGAGGTGACGGGATGGCAATTGATTACATCCCGAACCCACATATGAAAACACCATACAACTATATAAATACATGTACCATTCTATGGGGTTTCCGGATGGCTTTGAATTCTCATCCTGAACCCTCATAGAAAACAGCATGTCCATGTGATTTCTGGCTTCAGGACATTGTTGGAACTACGTCCTGATCCTTCTACGATTGACTTCGTGAAGCTCTGTCTGGTTCTGGTGTATCTGGTCCGTAAGTCTCTTGACCTTCCGATACATCCACCATAGTCCGAAATACATGAGTCCCACCAGAACCAGAAGCACTATCACCGGATGTATCATATATGTATGATATCATGTATCATAAATTGAAAAATGACGTTGCTTTAGGACTGTATCCAAAAAGACTCTCCCACCATGATATCTTTGAGACCTTGTCCAATGCGGTGGCAACCGCGGTAATTTTCACCCGGTCATGTGTAAGCTGGATGGTGGCCTGCTTCTCCGTCTCCCGAAGGTGTTGTATAATTTCTTCCTCTTGGCTGAAGTCCAGCAGGAGATGTTTAAGTTCTTTGCCGAAGCCAAGAGGAATCTTTTGTAGTCTCACAGGGACGTCGGGCGAATATCGAGTCTTTTCTCCGGGGTGATCGGGGTTCTTCCCTGCTGCTCTGCGACGTCCAGACCTAGAGACGGGACTAAGGGTACAGTACGCTCCGGGA
This sequence comes from Bufotes viridis, assembly GCA_033119425.1. Classification (NCBI taxonomy): domain Eukaryota; kingdom Metazoa; phylum Chordata; class Amphibia; order Anura; family Bufonidae; genus Bufotes; species Bufotes viridis. The sequence continues at coordinate 365,136,099 of CM065592.1, forward strand.
GGAGTTCTCCTCGTTCGGTGCAATTTAGTCCATAGATTGTATACGACCCGTTACTCCCTTGGTACCAACACCAATATCCCTGTCCTATGTATTTTAAGGAGGATGATGGTATTGGGTTGGTCTTCATCTCACATGTCCCCTCGGTGTTCCAACACTGGCGCCTAAGCACCCGATCCCGACTATCCGGACAGAGGATGGCATCCTCTCTCAACCAACATCCCTCAGTGTCAAACAAAGAAGGATGGCCTTCTTCATAGGTTAGAACGCTCGAGGGAGCCGAGGATGAAGTACCGTCCGATTGCTGATCACCGTACCTAGATTAATAGCACTGTATCCCTGTCTGAGGCGACCGGACACAGGTGCCAAGGACGAAGCGGTGCAGGTTAAATTCCGACATCCATGCCACTGAACCACCCACCAGTTGGTATGATTGATGGCAAAAGGAGAGATCAGTGGACTTATTCGCTGACAGAGGTTAAATGGGAAGTGGCCGCTATATAATGCTGAAACAATATGTTTAAGGTTATACGAGAGTTCGCTTTGGACCTGCGTACATGCCAGAGCAAGCTGAGCCCGATCCTGCTCCTCTAAGAGACCCACAACTAACCTCCTAAACCTCTCACGTAGAGCAGAGGATAGAGAGGTAGTGGCATCTATGTGCGAATGTTGTAGACCCTCTAGGACGTGGTTTACATCAAGCTGGGTCTTGAAACCTTCCCCGGCGTGTCGCGCAACCTCCCCAAGCTTACTTCTCAGGACTTCCATATCCATAGTGTTCAGGGCGCCCACTCCCAAAGCACCTCCACCCAGTCCCAGAGCCACTAGATCTCTCCTCCCCCTGTTCTTCCTTTGTCGGGAGGCATCTTTCCTTACCTCTTGCCCGCCTCTATCCATCCTCTTACCATATCGATTTGGTTCCTAACAAACTCCCCACACCTGTCATCCCAATGGTCAACTCGGAAGTCATCTACGGAAATTCTCCAGGTAAACAGGATGAATTTGGCATCCGTGATGATCTTCCAGGGGATGACAGTTGAGGGACTATAGGATCTGCCAATAGATGGATAGGGGCGGTGCAGGAGTCGAATGCGGTTTTACTGGTTGGGGACCCTCTGTATCGTAGGGGACCCTCACCACTGTTACACAGATCTGCCCCTTCCCTGGAGCGGATACCACTGTTCGTTATCTCCAGCCTGTAACACCAGCTTCCCTACGGGTTTAGATTGGGACAGATAGACCCACTGAGTAAAGGTCCAACACCCCTCGTCTATTGCCTCGCAAAAGGCCACTTAAATGAACCATCTATATTGATGTCAAAGTTAATGTCCCTGCCCCTGGGGTCTTTCCAATCGGAAGACACATACCTACCCGGTATTCTTCAGTCATAGAGGTACCGTCCATCCATACATCTACTGTAGGGGTGTCCACCCCGTTGCACACTAAATCCCAACTCCAGGGATTAGTGTCCAACATTACCATCTGGGTTTCTTGCTCCCAGTGGGCATAGGTGACAAAATAGTATCCTGTCACCTCGGGAACACAGTTGTCTCTCATGATCGTGATCATGAAAGACCGTATAGATGGAGATCCCTTTAACTGAACATACCTAGGATCCTTGGCATCAGTCCGTACCTTTAAAACTGTGGCTCGATATAAACCTTCCAGTTTTACCGGACCACTCTGGTCGTTCCAAGTGGCTTGACCAGAGTCACTGCAGTTTAACTTTAACATCATTATACTGGTTCGTAAGTAATCTGTGGACACATGTCCTTGTACATAACTGGATTCCCTGGTGATAATCATCTGGGAATCCCTCAGCCTACTAATAAGCCTTCAGGGTGCCTTTTACCGGAATGGGCCTATCAAAATATGTCCTAACCCTCAACCCGTCACGGCTATCCTTCCCTAGGAAGGTAGCTTTCAGGATGTACCATCCGCCGTATTCTGCCCCAGTGACATCCTCAGGACTCAGCAAACCCTCTTTGGTACACAACACTGTAGTAGTGTTGGCTCCTACTTGCTTGTAAGGGTGCAAGTGTGGGTCCCTAGACACCCATCTTAGGGATTTGATAGGTGTAGGGTCTGAGTCCTGAAAATGCCTGTGTTCCTTGAGACAGAGGTCGTGTAAGTCATGTTGTATGGCAGACACATTCTCCACCGGGGTATAATGTTGAATTACACCGTTGGCAAAACCCTTTCTCTGGAAACCATACAGATACCACTGACCTGGTGTAAAGGTGAAGTTCTTGTATGGTTCCAGGATTTTGCCACCCAAACATTCCACCATTAAAAGGCCGGGTCCATTAAGTGGTATGTGTGCCATACCAATGTTAGTCCCCAGGCCCTCCCCTGAAGAGGTTGAGCCCACCATCAACATGCTTACCACCAGTGTCACAAGTTGGATACGTATCTTGTTCAGAAGACGCCTAGTTCTTCCCTGGTAATGTGGTTTCATGGCGTGTCTTTCTCTTGTGGTCTGTAAATTAGATGGAGTGTGATAAGGATAGTGGATCCGCCAACGACCTACCAGGCCCTCTCCCCCCCTCACCCAACTCGGAGCGACATACGTTATTGAGTTGGGGAGGCTCAGTGGCCTTGGCCTGGTCGATGTGAATCCACAAGACTTCCTGTCGTCTACGGGATTTCTTTTTGTTGGTGATAGGCCTTTGTACCTTCAGCATGGTGTCTCCCATTACTTCAAGGACCTTGTAGGGTCCTTCCCAGTTTGCATCCCATGGACCAGTCCGACGGAAGACTTTTACCATCACCATTTCTCCTACAGCGGGCATTGGTGTTACCCCTTGTAGATATGGTTTGTGCAACCGTATTGCTGCATGAGGCAGTAACTCCTTCAGGTTCTGCTGAACCTGTTGGAGAAACATGTCTCTGGCGATGGCGTTCTTTGTGGGCTCTGACACTTGGGGTTCGTTTGGCAGACACAGGGGCATTTTCCGTCCGGTCATGAGTTCAAACGGGGAGATACCGGTACTTGAGGACTCGGTGGCTCGTATACCCATTAGTACGGCTGGAAGAGAGGTTACCCACGAGGAACCTTTCTCCAGCAGTGATTTGGAAAGCTGGGTTTTGATGGTCCGGTTCATTCGCTCCACAATGCCCGCTGACTGAGGGTGGTAAGGCACATGAAACCTCTGATTTATGTCTAGGAGGCCACAAAGCGCTTTCATGACCTTACCTGTGAAATGGGTCCCTCTGTCCGATTCTATCACTCTGGGGATCCCCCACCGTGACAGAACCTGTTCCCAGAGAACACGGGCCGTGGTGGTAGCTGTATCGTTGACGGTGGGGATGGCTTCTACCCATTTTGAAGACATCCACCACCACCAGTGCGTATCGGCAGTTACGACTCCCGGTTGGCAAAGGTCCGATAAAATCAATTTGTATAGCGGACCATGGACCATCAGCAGGAGGAACTCGCTGCAACACCGGCTTCAGGGCTGACGCCCTTGGGTTGACCTGAGCACATACCAGGCACTGTTGTGTAACCTCCTCTACTGTGTTGGACATTCCTAACCAGTACACTTTGTCTCTCAAGAGAGGTAAAAGCTTATTCCGGCCAAGGTGTCCGAACAGTTGGTGGTTCAACCGTGTCAGCTCACTTTGCAGATGCTGCGGAACCACCGGAAGAGGAAGCTGCTGAGTACCGGTATTGTAACAGAGGATCCCTTGTTGTAAAGACCAGGGGTGCTGGGGTGATTGGATGTGTGTCCTTAGGAGAGGATCTTTAGCTTGTTCCTCTTCAAATGACACCGGGCCGTCACTCAGATGGAGTACGGGCTGCAATCCGGTATAATGGTAGCGGCTCAGTATCTGGTTCCCGGATGGTACCAGACACTGCTGCTAGTTTAGCCAGCTCGTCTGCCTTGTTGTTACCTATTATCAAAGGTTCGTCCCCTTTTTGATGGGCCGGGATTTTGATAATGGCTGCTTCCGCCATGTGTGCCATGCCCCACTCCCACAGCTCCTTCAGGACCGACACGTGAGCCAGAGGTTTGTTTTGGCTGTCCACAAATCCTCTCCTTTTCCATATGTCAAGATGCAGGGTGAGGGAGCGAACTACATATGAGCTGTCGCTATATATAGTCCGTTTCCCAGGGGCTGAAGAAGCAGAGCTTCTTTGACAGCCTCCAGCTCTGCCCGCTGTGCTGACATGTGACCTGGCAACCTGACCAGACTCTGGGTACCAGTGGTCTCATCTAACACAGCAAAACCTGTGACATATTCCCCATCCAGATAAAACCGAGAGCCATCAACAAAAATGACTCGGTCATCTGGATGCCTGTCAGTTCTGAACATCTGGGGTGAGTCGTCCAGTTCTGGTTGACCACAGTCATGTTCAGTTCCAGTCAGGTTTAGCAACTGGGACAGAACATACTTGGCCTTGTGGTCCACCTGCAGATTCCGGCCACTGAGATCCATGATCCATCTCCCGAATCTCTGTTGGGAGACTCCAGGGAGAGTATCACGGAGCAAGAGGGCTAATGGAGAATGTGGAGTCTGCAAAGTGAGGGGCCGGAAGCCTACAATATGCTCAGTGGTCTTAACAGCATAGTGTATGGCCGCCAGTTGCTTGGCACATTCATCGAACCCTCGTTCGACGGGCGAAAGCAACCTGGAGAAATAACCCAGCGGTCTCGTCTCGTACCCTACTTTCTGTAGAAGGACCGCTGAGATAGACTCCACCCCTGCCTGCGCCTGTATGGCCATTTCCCCATCTGGATGTGGGGTGGCTAACACAGGCGCTGAGGAGAGGTCCCTTTTCAAGGTTGAAAAGGCCTCCTCCTGCGGATCGGACCAACTTTTGATTGAGGGTTCTTCTCCTCGAAGGAGCTCATAGAGAGGTCTCGCTTTGGCAGCGAAATCCTCTATGAACTCCCTCATGAAGTTGGCCACCCCAGGAATTTCCTCAAATCCTGAAGAGTGCCAGGCCTGGGTAACTTCACCATGGCTTCCACCCGGGCTGTCATGATTCCTTTGGTTCCAAAGGAAATTTGGACCCCAAGGAAAGTTACTTCCGCTTTGGCCAAATGTGCCTTATGGGGGCTCAGTTTGAGTCCTGATTTGGCCAGAAGTCCCAGCAGCTCTCTCAACAGAACCAAATGTTCCTCCATGGTTTCTGTGTGCAGGAGCAAGTCATCCACGTATTGAAGAAGGCATTCTGGCCGTGAGAACATACTCAACACGGCAGCCAGTGCCTGATGAAAATACGTGGGGCTGCTGTGGAACCCCTGGGGCAATACAGCAAACAGGTATTGTTTGTCCCCAACCGTAAAAGCAAACTTGTACCGGCATGATTCCGTGAGTTCGATGGAGAAGAACCCGTTGGCCACATCGATGGTCGAGAATACGCGGCTTTTGCCGCTTATTCTGGCCATGATATCAGGAGTTTGGGCCACCACTGGTGCGGACATTGGGGTGTATTTGTTAAGGACCCGGAGGTCTATGGTCAGCCTCCATGCGTTGGTGTCCTTCTTCTTCACTGGCCAGAGGGCATTGTTGCATTTTGAATTGCCCTCAATGACCACACCCTTAGTCTTCAATTCCTGGACTGTGTCCATAATTGAATGGGTGGCCTCTGGTGGAAATCGGTACTGTCGTTGAGGTGGAGGGTCAGGACCCTGTATGTCCACTTGAGTGCCAACCAGTCTGCCACAGTCGTTTTTACTCTGGGCCCACAGATCGGGATGCTCGTACACAATAGGTTCAAGGTCTAGATTGTGTGAGACCTCAGGCCACTTGTGTTCGAGCACGTCAGTGGAATTCTCCACTGCTGGTAAGGGTGGTCCCAGACTCTGGCGTTGGATGACGAACACCTTGGCTCGTCTAGGACCCTTCCATACTATGCAATTTGCCAGATCCAGGATCCACCCATTTTGTGTCATTACATCGGTTCCAATAATGTTATCAGAACCGGGGTAATACCACATGGGCATCCTGAGGGTCGTGCAAATGGTAATCTGGACAATTACCTCTTCTATTCTGTGGGCCTTCACCCCCTTGTTGGTGATCAAATCCGATCACCACACACTGAGGACTGTCGGGATGTAAATCATGTTTGACATTGGTAATGGAGATTTCTGCACCCGTGTCAAGCATGATTTCAGCCTCCTGATTCTTTATTTTGGCTTTTATGTGGGGTCTCCCTGAAGAATCCAGTATGATAGGACATACTGGTGCCAGATCTCTAGGGATCCCTGTTTTTCAATCAATTTCCACCAGACTCCCAGTAGGTACCTGTGTGGTACATACTGCCACTTGTGGGTTGTCATGGACACTTGGTGTGAATTCTTTGGATTCCACACCCTTTTCTGTGCATACTGGGACATTCATCACAGCCACACGTTTTGGTGTCTGGACCTGTGAATGTCCCAGATTTTGGTCCCGTATTCCCCACTGATTTGGTATAATTAGGTTTCATTTTGAAACCATTGTTGTGCCTGTTCTTTCCGGATTTGTCCGATTATTACGTGGCCATTGTGGACAATTCCTCTTAATGTGCCCATATTGTAAACACAGGAAGCATCGAACGCCTCCTGTCTTTTCCCATGGCGGGGCTGTGGGGCGAACGGCTGTATTAGCCTTTGTGTGCTGTATCCGTTCATATTGTGATGAACCATTTACCGGTACACGCTCCGTCACTTTGACGGATTTCTTATTGAGCAGTGTATCCTGTCTGCACTGCTCAATAATCATAGCAGCATCCGTGAGGATGGCTCCCTAGCTGCACTTAGCCGGATAGCTGTGTCAAGGTATGGGAATTTTTCCACGAACATACGTATCATACCCTGTGGAATTCCGATACCATGATCCTTTGTAACCCTCCGGTACATTGCTTCAAACCGACTACACATAGACAGAGGTTCGTCATGTATAGTGGGTCTGAACTTGGACAGGATATCTGGAGTGACGTCCCAATGGCCCGTTGCCAGTCTCATGAGTATGGAGAGACGTTCCTCCTTATCATAAAACTGTCCATTCATGGGTTGCGTCCTCCCCGTTACCTCATACCTTTGGTTTAGGTGTGTAGGTAACCATAACTTGAATAACTCCATGCGATATTCGGGAGCCACTGAATACTTGTTACAGTGACCCTCGAAGATATCACATGAAGTAAACGGATCTACACTGGGATCATATTTTGGGATCTCCTTGCAAATCCGTAACAGGAAGTTTATCCTTTCCATACTTGAATGGTTAGGATAGAAGTCTTCCTGTCTTTCCGGACGTGTTGGCGGATTGGAAGTGGTAAATGGCCAACCACTTTCCTCTCCCCAATTGTTGTCCTGATCCTGGAAGCGGCTGCTATACCTATTCTCCCTGGGTGTTTGGGTGAAATGTAGCGTCCGTTCCACCTGTCCTCTATTGTCTACCCCATCGGATGTTTGATCCGTGGGTGACCTTAGCGCCGTCGCTGCTGTTTCTCCCTGTGCCGTTCCTGAAACACAAACCTGTTTCATGGGCACCATGCTGTTAGCACCAGGCCGTGACAGGTTAGAAATGACCTGCTGCAAATCTGAAATGGTTTGCGTTTTTGCAGCCAGGTCCTCACGAAGTTGGACCAACATGGTATCCGTGGATACCGCATTGTTCCTGAACTGATTTATCTCAGTGTACAGTCTGAGCAGCTCTTTGTCCATGTCAGAGTAGAGACTCTCCTTGTCCGAGAGCCTAGACTCTAACACGCAAATCTCCCTGCCCCTCTGGACTGTACACTGGGCCTTTTCTTGTAGTTGTGTTTGTAATGTGTGTACCTGTTTGATATTCTCAACACAACAATTGCAGTGCAAGTTTGCCGTGTTGGAAACTTCCTCTGCCTTTGCAGTGCTGTTGAGTTTTTCCAGATGTTCTGGCTTCCAAATGGTATCCTCAAAGGTAAGAACCAATTTGGCTAACATTTGGAAGCGTTTTTTTGTTTTTTTGAAAATACTATTATAGTATATAATATAAATTTTATCATGAGCGTATGCCTGGTCCAGTAAAGTGGACCATAGCAGCTCAGTGGATTTGTAAGTGATGGGAATAATAGGATTGAAGGTGCTATGTTTACTGAGGTGCTGCAGTGTTGAGAAGTTCATACTTACTTTTTGACGAGAGGTCATCTTCTTTGGTGCCGTTCTTTGTTGTTCTATATTGCTGCGTAGAGGAGGTCCTTCAATATCCGGAACGCCTTCTCCCGTCCAGCCAGACGACTTCTGTTCAGCTCCAATGATGATGTTTCTCTAGTGATGTTTGAATTGCTCTCCAGGGTTCAATGGGCATGCAAGGCAATCAGATAATCATTAATACACTAAATTCTAAATATTTTAGGTTCTGCTGCTGTAGAAATTGCCCAGTGTCTAGCTCTGATTGAAAAAAACTGCTCTACCTGTCCGAACTATCAGGCCTTGGACGCTCAGATTGCGTCCCTTCCGCCTGACTAGTCCACAGCGTAGCGATTTTCCCCACCAGAGCCAAACACAGAAACAAATTCCTAGCAGTGGGCCTGGCTCGCCAATGTAAAGGGAGTTATTAATTATTGATATTTATGCAAATATCCTAATTAATATTCATAAACAGATGGGTTCATAAGCTAATGACTCCACCTATTTATACCTTAAAATCACGTTAACTATCGCCTAACATGGGTCACTGGCTATCTGCGGGTGCCTTACTGAACTAGGCTAACGTTAGTGAAAAACCACACACTACACAGTATTTATTATCACCTATGATACAGTAATAATGACACATGCAATACAGTATATACACAGCACTAAAAGCACAGTACTAACTACTCTACACAATCCCAAATTCCTCCCAAAACTCTAGCTAATACAAATTACACACACACACGATTGTAGTCACCCCTCCCCTACCTAGGCTTAACTATCCCTAGGGGAGCAATATAGCGTTACTGAACTGGCTGCAATCTGCGGTTACAGTCCAGTAAAGATAACCAGCGGAATGGATCCTGACTGTGGTGTTGCAGTCAGGCTGGGGAAAGTACACAGGGGAGCTGGGGTATTGCTGACCAGGGGGTAGGGTATACAGGTTGGGTGGTTGCAGGGTGTGAAGGAGCATGTAGGGTGAAAGGATAGTGGGCAGTGAAGGGTTAAGGGGGTATAATTGGTGGAGTGGGCAGTGAGCGTTGGTGGGGGTAGTGGGCAGGGGATAGTGGGTAGTGTAGGGTTAAGGGGTATCATTAGGTGGGGTAGTGGGCAGTGGGCAGTGAAGGGTTAAGGGGTATATTCGTTGGTGGGGGCACTGAAGGGTTAAGGGGGTATATTCGTTGGTGGGATAGTGGTAGGGTTTTTAAGGGGTTAATCGTTGGTGGGTTAGTGGTAGGGCTCGTAGGGGTTAATAGAGATACTTAATATGCTTCGTTGTCCAGGGGTTGCTCGTCTCTAGGGGGTCCTTCTTGTCCGGGCGGCAAGCTCCTCTTACCCCAGTGCCGGGCTGCTGGATATTTATATCCAGCCGCCCGCCTCAGCCCGGCACGCTGAGGCGCGGCGCATGCGCGTCATGCGCGAGGGACACGTGGGCCGGCGTGGCAATATGACATCACCGCGCCAGTCCACGCGTCCCAGCACGCACAGCGGGCAGCGCTATGTGCTAGCAGGCGGGAGAATCCTTTGATCTCCCGCCTGTAGCATTGCATTTCAGGCAGCGCGATAGTGATCCCGCTGCCGGAATGTGTATAATAGGAGGAGGGAGGTTTCTCCCTCTTCCTATCATGCATAATTATCTCCAGCAGCGCTGAGATGAGTACTACAAAGGACTCCGATTCTATTGAATCGGGCTCTTTGAAGCATCAGGATGACCGGACTCTTGTCCAGTCATCCTGATGCAATCAACCAGATGGTATCCGTGTGAATGCTTGGGGCACATTCACACTGATACCTCTGGTTTCAGGTGAATCGGGGGCATCATATATAGTATACATGTATATGGATGCTTGGGGCACATCCATATATATGCATACATCAAATATATATTTGGGGCTATAATAGATATATATATATATATATATATATATATATATATATATACATGCATATGGATGCTTGGGGCACATCCATATACATGCATACATCAAATATATATTTGGGGCTATATATATATACATGCATATGGATGCTTGGGCACATCCATATACATGCATATATCCATATGCCACTTTCTGGGAGCATACATCTGCATGGATGCCATGGGACCCATCCATACACATGCATGCATCCCCTGTACGTGTGTACATGTGCATACACATACACACATATATACACATACACATACACCCACACATGCAGTGTACCCAGGCCAGCGGCCCATATATATATTAGGGGGCACTTCCCTCAACAATTGGAATACCTAATACATGGTACACTACTATAAGGTTTTTCCTACACAATTTAGCATTGAGCTTCATAGCTCAGTGGTTAGGGTTTTTGCCTCTGATGTGAAGGGCTGTGAGTTCGAGTCCTGGTGGAAACCTTTTAGAAATAGAGGCTAAACTATGCATTCATGTATATCAGAAGTATGATAATATATATTTATACCACTGATGGGGGAATGTGTGGATGGCACTGATGGGGGGGATGTGTGGAGGACACTGATGGGGGGTATGTGTGGAGGACACTGATGGGGGTATGTGTGGAGGATACTGATGGGGGATGTGTGGAGGACACTGATGAGGGTATGTGTGGGGGACATAAAAAAAATGCAGCTATGGGGCGGAGGGGGTTTATAACATTTTTTGCTGTGGGGCCCAGTCATTTCTAGCTACGCCCCTGGGTGACACCACCAGGAGATGAGCACTTGCATTATAGAAGTACTCATCTCCCTACCTTCATCTGTATCGTGATACAGATGAACACTGCAGCAGGGGAGGGAGAGGCATCTCCCTTCCCTGTTCCTCTGGCACAAGGCCAGCAGCCTATCAGAGGCCGATGCAGGCGGCACGATTACGTCATCGCTCCACCTGAGCTGTACTGCTCGGGACACAGGCCAGAAGAGGCTGCCATGGAGGGAAGTATGTGTTTTGTTTTTTGTTTTGTTTTTCTGGGAGGCACTGGGCTGCGCTGGGGGGTCCTTACTGGCATAAAGGGGACACTTTGGGGCAATGGCTGGCACATGGGGAACACTATGGGGGCATTGCTGGCATATGGGGGACAATATAGGGGCATTGCCGGCACATGGGGGACACTTTGGGGGAATTTCTGGCACATGGGGGACACTTTGGGGGCATTGCTGGCACATGGGGGACACTATAGGGGCATTGCTGGCACATGGGGGACACTATGGGGGCATTTCTGGCACATGGGGAACACTATGGGGGAATTGCTGGCACATGGGGAACACTATGGGGGCATTGTTGGCACATGGGGGACAATATAGGGGCATTGCTGGCACATGGGGGACACTATGGGGGCATTGCTGGCACATGGGGGACACTATGGTGGCATTTCTGGCACATGGAAGACACTATGGGGGCATGGCTGGCACATGGGGGACACTATGAGGGCATGGCTGGCACATGGGAGACACTATGGGGGCATTTCTATCACATAGGGGACACTATGGGGGCATTGCTGGCACATGAGGTACACTATGGGGGCATCTACTGGCACATGGGGGCATCTACTGGGGGCATTGCTGGCACATTATGGGGACACTATGGTGTTGGGGGGGAGAATACTATGGGGGTATATTATATAGGCACATTATGGGGGCACTAAGAAGGGGCATTTAATACTGGCACATTCTGGGGGACACTATGGGGGAATCTTATACTGGCACATTCTGGGGGCACTATGGGGAAGAGGAGAGGAGCACTATGTGGGCATTTACTAGGGGCATTATATAGGGGTATTTTATACTTGCACACATTATGTGGACATTCGCTCAACTGACTGCACTGAGGGAGTTATTTTTCACTGGCACACAGAACTGGAGCACTTTTGCATTAGTGCACATTATTATTTTTATTATTGAAGGTGGCAGGTGAGTTGTTAATAAGGTAGGAGGATGATGGAAAAGTAGGAACCTAAGATGTCTTTTGTCAAACTACAGAGACGAGAGATGGGTAAAAAATCAACATGGTCTGAAAGGAGAAGATGAGGAAAGAAGGTCTGCATCAGAGAAGTTACTGGATGTAAGGTATGTGGTGCTGTATTCTGGATATCACAGAATATAATATGTATGCAAATATGTGTGTGGGGGGGTGCTAAGAAGACAGATCGCTGGGGTTGGGGGCCTGTTGGGGGTGCTAGAATTTGAACCCAAGCGATAACATGAACGGGGGTTTAGATAGTAAACAGACAGCTGACGTGGGGGGTGGTGCTTGGGGGTGACACCATTTTCTACTGCACTGGGTGACACCAGCCCTAACAACCCCACTGCTCGGCGGTGTGGCAGTTTTTGTTAAGCCCCAGAGGAGGTGAACACGGCCATTTGTAGAATCTGTGGGCAGAAGGTGAAGCGTGCCCAGGATGCCAATGTGGTTCCTACACAGACACACCAGCAACTTGGCCAGGTCATGCTGCTTCTGCCTCCACGTTCTCACGCCGTTGGTCTTGTGACAATGTCCACCTCTGCCTCCTCATCGTCCACCGTGTCTTCAGCCTCCACTGCAGGGGCAATTTACAGTGCCCCTCCAGCATACCAAATGTGCAGGGCACTGTAAATGGTTCTGCACCTCATTTGCCTGGGCGAACGGGTCACACAGAGGAGGAACTGCTCCGTGTCCTTCATCAAAAAATAGAATCCTGGCTTTCTGCGCGACAACTCAAAATTGGAACCATGGTGACCGACAGCGGGAAGAATATGATATCGGCGCTGCATCAAGGAGGGCTGAGCCATGCACCGTGCGTGGCACATGTGTTCAATCTAAGTGTCAAGCGGTTTCTGAAGTCTTCCACCCATCTGCAAGACATCCTAAAAATGGGCAGGAAACTTTGCCTGCACTTCAGCCACTCGTACACTGTGAAGCACACCCTCCTTGAGCTGCACCGGCATCCCCAAAATAGGCTGATATGCCACATTTCCACCCGTTGGAATTCCACCCTCCATATGTTGGACCTACTATACGAACAGAGAAATGCCATAAACGATTTCTTGATGATCCAAGCGGACAGGAGTACTCCCTGTATAACTTCAATGTCAGCCAGTGGCAGCTCATGCGTGACACCTGCAGTTTGCTCAGGCCCTTAGAGGAGGCCTCGTTATTTGTCAGTCACCAGGACTACAAGATCAACAACGTTATTCCATTGCTTCATGTCCTGGAACAGATGCTGGTAAATCTGGTCAAGGGACTGGAGACATGGCGCCTAGATCTCACATGAACCCTGTGGTGGCTAAACTGGAGGAAAAGGAGGAGGAGGACATTTGAGCACAAGCAATGTGTAGTGAAATGGGTGGTTTTTATATACACAGGTGACAGGAGAGGAGGAGCAGGAGCAGCCAGAGGAGCTCCAGGACGATAAGGAAGACGAGGCAGAGGACTCAGACACATTGTGGCAGTATGCAGTGGAGATGGAGGCAGGGCGTCCCTCCGAGTCACTTGCACAAATGGCCCGATGCATGCTCACTTGTTTGCGTAGTGAAACCCGAATTATCACCATTTGGCAGAGCGGTGACTTCTGGCTCTTCACCTTGTTGGACCCTCACTACTAGCCCAAAATGGGGGCCTTTCTTCCACCTGCTGAAAGGGAGGACAAACTGAACTACTCTGGAGACATCATATGTAGTCAGTTGGCCACTGCCTATCGGCACCATCGTCCATCATCTCGCAGGTCTTACCGGGGGCCTTCTGCGCGCACGTTCCTCTGCCATGGCTGCTGTGGCAGGGTGGGGGTAGGAGCAGTTCCAGCTCCATCAACAGCAACTTGAGTTAGAGTCGCTGATGAGCAGCTTTCTTCACTCGCCTAGTGAAGAAACCACTCACCAGCAACAGCTAGACCTAGGGCAGGACCTGAACCAGCAGGTGGTGGCATACTTGGACAGCACCCTGCAACCCACATTGAAGATCCGCTGGACTACTGAGCAGCCAAACTGGATTTGTGGCCGCAACTGGCAGAGTTTGCCTTGGAAAAGCTGTCCTGCCCCACCAGTAGTGTGGCATCAGAGCAGGTGTTTAGTGCGGCCGGGGCCATAGTTAACCCAAGAAGAACTTGCCTGTCCACCCAAACTGTGGAGAGACTCACCTTTGTCAAGATGAATGAGGCATGGATCAGCCAGGATTTTCATCTACCAATGCCTGAAGCATCAGACTAGATCATCCATGGTGCTACACCAACACTTTGACAAAAGAGACCGGTTTCTTCTGGATACCTACCTCAGCTACTATTCTGATGCTGCCACCCGCCTGATGCCATACATCTGATGCTAAGTGCTCCTTCTTTCACCCACCATCTTCAGCTGGTACTGGTATTGCCACCCACCTTCTCACTCTGTCACCAGGTCACTCTATGGTCTCCTGATGCTGCTGCCACCACCACACTATCTCACCTTGCCACTCTGTGGTCTCCTGATGCTTCTGCCACCTCCACACTATGTCACCTTGTGCCACTCTGTGTCCTCCTCCTGATGCTGCTGCCACCTTTACACTGTCATTGTGCCACCCTGTAGCCTCCTCCTGATGCTGCTGCCACCTCCACACTCTGTCATTATGCAACTCTGTGGTCTCCTGATGCGGCTGCCACCTCCACACTTGTATTGTGCCACCCTATGGTCTCCTCCTGATGCTGCTGCTGATGCCACCTCCACACTCTGTCATTGTACCATTCTGTGGCCTTCTGATGCTGCTGCCACCTCCACACTGCCATTGTACCACTCTGTGGCCTTCTCCTGATGCCACCTCCATACTCTGTCATAGGGCCACTCTGTGGACTTCTCATGCTGTTCCCACCCTCCCCACTTCATGACTGGGCCACTATTTTGCCTTTCGGCCTGGCTGACATCATCATTTATTTGACCCTTCTTCTGATCTGTCAGAAGAAAGGAGAAATGAGACGCTCAACAAATCCTGTCTATGTAACAGCTGTAAGGCCTGCATGACATGGTCCCTATTTTGCATCAGAATTGGCTTATGATTTGGTAGCCAAAAGCAGGAGTGGGTACAAAACACAGAAGACATACCTGTTTTGGATTCACTCCAGTTTTTGGGGGCTTTAACAATACTGATGGATTACTGACCAAATGCTGATCGGGTGAAGGTGGATGCTCCACAGACAAAATCCGTTTTTGGTGGTTATTGTTCTGATGGATCAGAAGAAAGGCAAAATAATCAGTGATGTCAACACAAACTTACTGCTGACACCCACTCCACTCTGTGTGTGTGTGTTTGGGGGTGTTGGGGATCTACTTGTATACGCATTTAATAGAACAGGTTCTGTAGAAATCTATGTGGAATCAGTGCTTTTCACGCTATAGTAGGATCTTGGGCCTCTGCTTTATCCCTGGTGCTAACATTGAACTGTAAGGATTAATTCACACTTGAGTTATGTGGTCAGTTTTGGCCCCATAACTGCCCAAATAAGTGAAGTGTGCAGTGGTTTTAAGAGCCACGTCTGTCACCCACATGTCATACTGACTCACAGTATTGTTTCTCTACCACAGCAGACTCCGAACCGGCCAAATCGAATTTTTGAGAAATTTGCTAATTTCTAATATTTATATATATATATATATATATATATATATATATATACACAGTATATATATATATTCCTAAATATTCCATTTTTAATATTAAAACTGGCAAAGCTTGATGTTTGCCATAGATGTCTAAAATGTGCAATCTAATAATATCCCAGCTTTTCTGTGTTGTTCAGGGTAATTTTATATGTGTGATTTGCCGATGCACACAGCACAGTAATTTCAGGCTTTTTGTCTCATGCGGTGGTTGCTATTGACAGTAGACAATTTCAGACTGAAGCGTACTTGTGTTTCCTTAGTTTCTGAGACGGTCAATACTACTTATTGTGTTTATGTGGCTCAGGCAGTTTTAAGTAGCCTTAGATCTGAGCTGTTGAAATAGGATCGATCCTCTTTATTCAAAGTCACCACAGAAGAAGTGTTTCATCTCATGGTTATTGTGAAAGAACTTGAAACATGTCTAACAAATGAGTCTTTAAGGAAAGTAAAAGCAGCGAGGAAACCACAATTGCTTGATATGTAACTTAGGGTCCTTTTACACAGACCGATGATCTGTCAGATTGGGAGCGAAGCAGATGCTTCCGATCACTGTCAGATCATCAGCAGAGATGAGAGCTGCCTTTATATGTAGCAATCACCTCCGCTGATGAAGAAAATCTGTCACGGTGCGGTTCACTGTGACAGTAATGGCAGTGTAGGCTGGCTGCATGCCCTCTCACGTACTGGCTGCAGGCAGACTCCTGTGTATGCTGGTTGCTTGGGGCCATGTGCTGATTGCCGTGTCTTGTATGAACTGTTGCCTGTAAATGTGTGTACTCCCTGTGTCTGTATCTCACTGTAGTTCCTGTCACTGTTGCTGTGTAGGCTGGCTGAAGCTTCTCTCGCATACTGGCTGCAGGCTAACACCTGTGTATGCTGGTTGCTTGGGACTGCGTACTGACTGTAGTTTTGTATGTGAACTGTGGCCTGTGTTTGTGGCTTCCGTGTCTGTATCTCTGTGGTTTCTGTCACCGGTTTGTGTACTGGCTGTGGGTGTGCCCATGTATGCTGGTTCTGCGATGCATGCTGGCTGCGGCCTTGTGTTTGAACTGTGGCCTGTATTGTTTTCTATGTGGTTTTGGTCATCCTGGTTCTGATGGGCTTAACTTTCCCTGGTCTGTTTCTGGGTGTGGCTTATCCGGTGCCCTCCTTAATTCAGCTATATATATCTGTGAGCTGTGGGGCTTGGGGTCAGTCTATCTTCTGCCTTGCTGGGTGTGACACCTTGCTGCCTACCCAGGGCATCAGTCTGTCTCGGGCCTTGCTGGGTGTAGCACCTTGCTGCTCATCCAGGGGGTCAGTCTGTCTTGGGCCTTTCTGGGTGTTGCCCCTTGCTGGTTACCCAGGGGTTTTGCCATCTGCCCTTTTGTGTGGTGTTGCCTGGTAAAGCATTGTTGTTAATGCGTTGTTGTTGTTGCCTTGTCTGATCTTCTGTACCTGTCCTGTGATGATGTTGTTATCCTTGTCCATGCCTTGCCTGATCTTCTGTACCTGTTCTTTGTCTGGATCCACTCTGTTCGATGTTTAACCGCATCTGATAGCCTGGCAGTGCTAAACTGCTTCTGATCCTGTCCTATATCCAGCCTGGCAGTGCCTACTGCTTCTGATCTAGTCTGTTCCTTGTCTGTCCTGCAGTGCCTTACTGCTTCTGTTCCTGTGTTTGTCCTGCCTTTGTGAGAGGGCTCCTGAGTTCTCCGGAGGGAGGATCTCTAGTCTGTGTGCAGCTCTGCCTGAGACCGCCATGCTTCCGTTCTGCATGGGGTCCATGGATCTGCTTCTGTGCTGGTTTTCATTTGTTGTCTGATCCGTGTCCTGTGTTTAGTTGGGTTCCAGTTCTGTTGTCTGTTTCCACTACTGATTGCACCAGCATGGTTCTCTGCAGGTAGCAGCCAAGTGTATTAGGACCTTCCTGGAGGTGTGACCAGCGAGCCCTCAGCCCAGTTCATCCCCACCATCAGGGGCTCTGTGAAGAATGGGGCTCACTGGCTCTCCGTTCTCTGGGTTTTGCCTCTGGTCTGCCGGTGCACTTGGTTCTGTGGTAGTGCTACCACTATTGCCTAACCTGCATATGTTACTGTCATGTTTACTTATTACATGTGTAATAAAGTACTCTGTTGGTCCCTGGTCTGTATCTGCTTGTGTCCTGTTGCAAGACGTCCCGGAGGTCTGTCTAGGCCTCCGCTATGTGACACAAGCAAACGATACAGCTTTTGCTTCTCCCCATAGAAAATCATTATTCCAGCACACGAGATCATTGTTTAGACACCAAGATCTGTTGCGCAGGAACGATGATTTTCTGTGCCACCTGAACAACATGAGCATCCGATGAATAAGCATTTGCTCGTTCATTGGGTGATTGCCGTCACAAGATTATTGGGACAGAGCATTTATACAAACGCTGTTCCCCGATAATCTGACAGATCATCGGTCCGTGTAAAAGGACCCTTAGACACAAAAGTAAGGTAGAGCAAAAGAAAACTCTACAATCAGTATTGTCATGGTGTCCACAAACTCCAAACTCTTCTTGACTACGCTTTTATTGTTTTTTTTTATCTTTTAATGGGCAAAGCAGATTATAGGTGGCAAATGTTTTCGGTCAGCAAACCTTCTTCAGGTTAGTAATCATGCTAACATTTCCATGCTTTCCTCTTGTCTGTGCAACCAGATGACCTGAAGAAGGGCTGCTGAATGAAAATGTCCAGTGCATGCCTATAATCTTATTTGCTCCTTAAAAGATGAGAAAACAATAAAAGTGTTTTAAACACTAGTTAGGAGAATGTGGAAGTATTAAATTATCAATAGTTTTGCCGGTTTGGGAACCTACTTCTGATACCTCCCCTATGTAAAGAATGTCATGATTTTCCTCTTCTATTGACTTGGAATTACAGCTCTCACAGCTATATGTCCCATTGGGGCATATAATCTAAAATCTAAATTAACTCTTCTGTATGTTGTCTGCATGAAACGTCAGTATTCATGAAACTTGAGGGAATAAACGCCTTATTAGATTCCACTAGAGTGCTGCTTCTTTACTCTATTTGCTGCTTGGATGATTGGGACCTTGGAGTCTGGTTCCTTGGAGCTTGCAGACTGAAGGTTTTACCATGGCCCTCACAGTCCCCTGATCTGAACATCATTGAAAGTCTGAGGATAGACCTTAAAAGAGCAGTGCATGCAAGACAACTAGGAATCTCACAGAACTTGAAGACTTTTGCAAGGAACTAGTGCTACTAGGTACTAACCATGCAGGGTGCCCAAACTTTGCCTGGGGCCCTTTTCCTTTTTTTTTGTTATTTCGAAAATGTAAAAGATTAAAATAAAAAACTTGTTTTTGCTTAAAATACAAAGGGAATGTGTCTTTCTTTAACTTTATGCACTCTGGAGATCTTTTTATCTTTAACTTGCATAACTGTTCACAGTAATAGTAATTTTGACCAAGGGTCCCCAAACTTTTGCATTCCACTGTGTATATATATATATATATATATATATATAATGTCCAATAACACTATAGCACATAGAAACCAAACAGAACACAGCTTTAATTTCTTATGGTGTTGTTCTACAGTATAACATTATTCAACAGTAAAAGACCTGTTAATATGCCGAGTGACATGTATATTATTGTTTGTAATTTATATTACATCATTAAATGAGCTTATAAAGAAATATAAACAGGCTTTTTAGCCAAAACAACCACACAACACAAAACTATGGCCCGCATTTACTAATGTGCCTGTGCCAATAACTCAGTCTAAAAACGTGACATAATTTAGCCCTGTAGGTTTTTGACACTTTTCCCGACACAAAAGAGTTGGGGCTTAAAGGAATTTCACTGGAAAGGGCGGGGCCTAAGATGCGCTATTTTGTACCACAAAACTGGCGTAAAAATCTGTCTAAAAGAAAGCCAACCAATTTGTATAGAGTCAGAGAAAAGTGTACATTGACTTGCAAAAGTATTCACCTCCCTTTGACATTTTTCGTATTTTGTTACATTACAGCCTTAAATTTAATGTTTTGTTAATCTGAATTTTGTGTGATGGATCAGAACACAATAGTCTAAGTTAATGAAGTGAAATGAGAAAATATATAAATAAAACTATTGTCTAGAAATAGAAAACAGAAAATTGGCATGTGCATATATATTCAACCCCTTTTGTTACTGAAGCCCATAAAAGCTCTGGTGCAACCAATTACCTTCAGAAGTCCCAAAATTTGTGAAATGATGTCCACCTGTGTGCAATCTAAGTGTCATATGATCTGTCATTACATATACACACCTTTTTGAAAGTCCCCAGAGGCTGCAACACCTAAGCAAGATGCATCACTAACCAAACACTGCCATGAAGACCATCAAATCTATCATAACCAAATGGAAAGAACATGGCACAACAGCAAACCTGCCAAGAGATGGCCGCCCACCAAAACTCACAGACCGGGCAAGGAAGGCATTAATCAGAGAGGCAGCACAGAGACCTAATTTAACCCTGGAGCAGCTGCAGAGTTCTACAGCAGAGACTGGAGTATCTGTACATAGGACGAAAATAAGCCATACGCTCCATAGAGTTGGGATTTATGGCAGAGTGGCCAGAAGAAAGTCATTACTTTCTTTTTACTAAAAACAAAAAGGCACGTTGTGAGTTTGCGAAAAGTCATGTGGGAGACTCTCAAAATGTATGGAGGAAGGTGCTCTGGTCTGATGAGACTAAAATTGAGCTTTTCAGCCATCAAAGAAAACGCTACGCCTGGCGCAAACCCAACACATCACCCAAAAACACCATCCCCACAGTGAAACGTGATGGTGGCAGCATCATGCTGTGAGGATGTTTTT
Source organism: Bufotes viridis (assembly GCA_033119425.1). Lineage (NCBI taxonomy): Eukaryota > Metazoa > Chordata > Amphibia > Anura > Bufonidae > Bufotes > Bufotes viridis. Next base: position 365,156,620 of record CM065592.1, read on the forward strand.
CATCAGCTGGGACTGGGAAACTGGTCAGAGTTGAGGGAAAGATTGATAGTGTTAAATACTGTGATATGTATAAAGAAAGTTTTCCGTATACGTAGCCTGTCCTTATAGGTCGCAGCGAGTCCTTCTTAAGAGGTGAGTGATCTTCTCACGTAATCGTTCAATTTTTATGTATGGACCGCGCAGACAGATATTCTCCTGGAGGTTGATCTGGGGATGGATTCTGGATCCCGTTCAGCCAAGCGTACGCCGCCTTGTCCTGTGTGTGCTATTCTATGTGAATCATAAAAACACATATATAGTAAAGTACCGTCGGATTACTATCCAGCTTATACTTAAAATTCACTCACAGGATTCACTGATTTTATAGGCACATCTAAGGATCGTTCACACACTAGCGATACTTCTTCCTCTTTTCTCCTATATATGGGTTAAATTCCTCCAATAGTGAGTACCACAACACACCATTACAGTATTTGGGTTTATTATACTCACAAATGATTGTATAAAATTGCGCAATGTATAAAACAAGATCATCTTGTTTTATACATTGCGCAATTTTATACAATAGTTTGTGAGTATAATAAACCCAAATACTGTTATTTAAGTTATTTTTAGAGGAATAATAGGAGTTTAGCATGTCTTCCTGTTGGTAATCAGAATATAAAGTGAGACAGCTGAATTCCATCTCTCAGGGTATCCTGCCAGGGTATTATTGTCCCCAAGACATGGAGAGCCCTGTTTCAGTCATTATTGGTATGTAAAAATCCATTTGGCCGCTTAAGCCTAAACTTGTGGAGCACTGCTAAGGAAAAGTGTTAAAATGAAAAACTGCCAAAATGTTTGGGATCTCTTTCATTAAAACTGATTGCACTTTTCAGATGACTTTTCAAGGAATTTACCTCAGTAACAAAAGTTTTCTCAATGGAAAAGTAGGGAATACTAAGAACTGCATGGCGTGTTTTTCTTTCTTTCTAGATGAAAACACATAGCTGATTTTATTCTTGGATATTAGTCTAGAAAATGACTTACACAAGGACTCAAGCAACAAAAGATCAACATTTTCCTTCTCCAGCATAAATTATATATACAAGAAGTGAAATGAAAAGACGCAATAGGGCCACTGTGCCGTGGCACCTATATACACACCCAACTAGAATTCCTAAACAACCTTCACTAAGTGCAGGGGAATGTGCAATAAAACAACTCTTAATAAGCAAATATATAATAAGTAAAATTATATTCACATACAATCATCAACATTAACATCACTATATGGGTTACCATTCGGTTGATTAGCTATACTACTAGAATTGGGGTGCATATCTTATAACAACCACTATGTTCCTTGTCTTTTGATTTGTGGTGTTTTGTATTCATTATTCCTTTAATTTACTTTTTAAAAGTTAAGTTTTATTACACATATACAAGAATAGTAACACATTGGTGGACATTTATGAAGCCCTATATTCCAATTGTGGCATTAAAAAGTTGCATATTAAGGAACACAGCATCTGTGCACCTCACTTTCTGGCGCACAGCAGGGCAGAGGTGCGCCTGATTTATTAAGAGGCTTCTGGATCCCTCAGTCATGATATATCTCCCCAAATATGTCATAAGGATACATAAGAACTTGAATAAAAAAATAAAGGACTTACGATTTTATGAAGCACTGGAGGGCTTTATATTTTTGCATATCTATTCGTCACTGGCCACCAGCTTCTGTGCGCTGATGGATATAAATTTTCAGTTTCACAGTGTGGAGCTAAAATGGTGATCATCCTCCTATGATCTGTGTACCAGCCTACCTATTGTTAGTTTCTTATATTCTATCATACATTTCTTATGCGTACCAGTCTACCTGTAATTACTTCTGTATGGTAGCTTACCCATTCTATTTATTTGGCACTGATGAGATGGTATTACACCATCATACAATATCAGTGTATGTCAGAATAGATTTACCACACCAACAAGAAAATGATAAAAACACAGTGCATAATTATTAAACTTAAACAAAACTCCTACAAACTCCTACAATAAATAACATTTAAAGTGCCTAGACCCCTACAACAGTTTCACATCTCACTTCCTTCCCTTGCACTAAGCACTTTTGGATACTTATCTATTTATTTAATTTGTGGGGAATTGGACAATATATAGGGTGCAACAAAGGTCTGCACCTAGTTCATTGATAGGACCTCTTTTGGTGTGTTACATGCCCATTATGGTTCTGTTCTTTTGTATATGTATGCCACTGCTACTGACTTTTAATATTAATAGAGATAAATTAATAAAATGTATATTTGGATCAATTGTGTACTGTGTATTTATAATTTTCCTGGTGTGGTAAATCACTGTTGAGGCGGTATTTAGTAATATAGTGTGGTATCTGGTGCTTCTGGTGGGGTATATTGTGTGGCACAATAGTGTTTGTTTGGCACTGCTGGAGAGGCATTTTGTTCTTGTAAAAATCATTAGTCCTTCAAAATGAGCCCAGATACAGCTACAATGATGAAAAAGTCAAAACGGAATGGCTTTTGAAATACAGGAAGATTAAACCTACTTTTCCCATGAAATATCTCACAAATGTTCAAAACTAGTAAAATGTAATTTTTTTTAAATTTGGTATAATCTTACCTATCCAGAGAATAACATATTATTTATGCTGTGTGGTCAAGGATGCCATTCAGAAGTGTTCTATGGTGCCGGGCCTTGTCCTGTTATGCCCCTGACTAGAGAGCATTACTGAGACATCCACTGAGAGTGTAAGCAGGGGTTGCAGCTCTCCAGATGGCTACAAAAATGGTCACCAATGCGCCTGTAAAATTTGCAGATGGCGACAAGGCTTTTTAACCTTGTCGCCATTTGCTACAGGGCTGCCGTGCTGTAGCTGAATATTGCGGCAGCGCAGGCATTCGCTCAGCAGCACAGGGGAGAAGGAAGCAGTCCATCCCTCCCCCCCTGTGCCACTGCCATCCATCAAGAGACAGAAGGGAAGAGGTGGGGAAGGGCTGTGGCCACTGCGCCACCAATGATGTTAACTCACCCATTAATTTAAATACAGGAGGCGGGTCCTGGCTGCAGAATCACATAGCTGGCACCCAAACTCTATGACAGGTAGCTGCAACCCGCGGCAGTTAATCCCTCAGGTGATGTACCTGAGGGGTTAACTGCCGCGTATCGCAGCTTACTCTCATAGAGGTCGGGTGCCGGCTCTGCGATTCTGCAGCCAGCACCCGCCTTCTGTATTTGAATTAATGAGTTAACATCATTGATGGTGCAGTGTGCCACCCCCCCTTCCCCCAGTATTAAAAACATTGGTGGCACAGTGCACCCCCCTCAAGTATTAAAGTCATTGGTGGCAGTGGCCACAGGGTCCCCTTCCCTCCTCCTCAGAGGCAGTTCCGATCGGAGCCCCAGTAGTGTAATCCCAGTAGTGTAAAGTCCTATTCACCCTAATAGAGCTCTATTAGGGTGAATAGGACAAGGGTTGTAGCCCCTAAGGGGGCTAATGGTTAGTAAATAATAAGTGTAAAAAAAAAAAGTTTAAAAAAACACAAAATATTAAGTATAAATCGTCCCCTTTGCCAATTTTACTTAAAAAATATATAAACAATAAATAAACATATTACATATCGCCACGTCGAAAACTCCAAACTATTAAAATATTTTAAAATATCTCCTATGCGGTGAACGTCATAAAAGAAAAAATAATAATAACCGTGTCACCTTGTCCCCCCAAAAAATAGGATAGGACTGTTCAATTATGGGCTGGACTTTCCATCATAAAATACGGAATTATGTTATCGGTATCGGTATGGTATCGAGTATTGCAATCCTTTTTTTTATGGTATCGAAACCGAATCAAAATTTTGGTATCGTGACACCCCTAATATGTAGTGCTGGCTCATTACTGTGACCTGCGTCTCATCTTCTCCAAGTGTTTTTTTTATTATAATTACTGTATATATATTTTCAATTTGGTGACTAAAAATCAAATTTAGCTCCTACGTTTTTCAGTTTAGGAGCCAATGGCTCCTGTTTATTTATTTTTTTGTCTGGAGCACTGAGTTGACAGAGGAAACAAGAATAGTATGCGAGTTTCCCTCCCTTTAACCAAATACACGTCTATCTATATTTTTCCAAATCTATTTCTATAGCTTAAATACACACACACTTCTCTGCTCTCATAATCTAACTCATCATAGGTTAATTAGTAAATGGGTCTCCATTATATAGTAATACTGTATTTGCCAGCCACCATAGTAATCTTTCATCATTTACTGCATAGATAAAACTATGGTATAAAATATAATGACTGACTGACATGACTGGCAGAAATGACTCTCCATGTGAGAATTGAAAGCTGATTTACATTTTACCAGTGCTCATCTGGGTAAGATTTAGGATTAGTCAGGGAAGGAGAAGACAGACTACGAGTCTCAGCCTCTCCTCCTTAACTAGTTAGATTAATATGATGGCTCATAAATGATCACTAATCTGCCTAAAACACTAGTCGTCATGGTTGGCTGACAATGATATAGGTGGCACTCATGGCGTGCACGCTTATTGAGTCACTGTGCACTATTTTAGGTTGACTTTGGCTAAAATTGTTATGGGGAACTTTGGCACTGCTTCTATCCACCTTTCCCATGTTACTTAAAGGGAGTCTGTCAGCAGTTTATCATGGTCAGGGGTTGGGCAAAGTAGTATCTACATACCTTGTGTGGCGCTTCTGCAGTACCCCAGACCTGGGGGTATCTGTAATTGTTTGGTGGTGTACTGAACTGTAATGTTATGTTATACACTACTATGTAATGTGACACACCCAGTATGCTTAAGCATGAGGCAGGCATAGCAGAGTTACCAATCCTGGCCCAGTCCTCTCTGAAGCTTAGCATGTGGGCAGGCCTCTCCCCTAGTTCAAAAGATTCTAGTTGTTCTCGGAGTAGGCAGTGTAAGGATGGGCCAGGAGGAGATAGGGGGCAGACTGCAGGCACTGCTCTTGCCAGGCATTCAGTTTCAATGCTTCCGGTGACTAACTGATCTGCATGTGTCCTCTGCCACTTATACAGAGAAAGAAGACTTTGGAGTATTTGCAAGGTTACAGCATGAGTGTCAACAAGGTAACTAGCGTGAAGCATTACTGCCCTGCTGCAAAGGGATAATATGTAAAGACCCTCTGCACCTCCAGGTTGGTGGACACTGAGGCTACAATATTTTTAGTTAGCAAGGTGATCAGCATATAGCATTCTCATACCCCGCTGTGGTGCAGGGATGAAGAGTTCAGACACTCTGCACACTTCAGGTTTGATTTGACCAGTAATGCAAATTTTGACAGATTTGTGACAGATTGCAGTTGCAAGCCAGTGATCCTATTATTAGAGACTGTAGCAAGAGAAAAAGTAATTTGAGGACCATTGCTGTAAACATTTGCTTAGCTGATGCTTAGACATCTGTGGAGAATTTGCACTGAGTACAAATAATTGCTGTATGTACTACAACTCTTATTTAGTGCACAGTAAAGAGAGTTTTGGGGGCTAGTATACTCACAGTGCCATCATCGGCCACCATTCCTCGTCATCTGGAGAGAGAAATTGCACTGTGTACAAACTACTTCTGGATGTACTATTACTCTCATCTTGCATTTAGTAATGAGAGACTTTTTTTCTACTTCTGGCCTGATTCCTTAAATCATCTTTTACTGCACCGATCCCTAAGGAGCCTGAGGAAGTACTCCATGCATGTTATCACGGCCACTACCACTCCCATCCTCTGAACCAGTTCCCCAGGGGCTCACTGCCCTTGTTTTATCAGAAGTTGTATGAATATGAACTTTTATTCAGCAAGATTTTTCAAGTGCCCAGGTTGTGGCCTCATTGTGCAGTGCGCTATGCATTGAGCTGATTCACAGCTCCTAAATTCTACTCTGATTGGTGGCTGTGGAGGTCTCCTGGTTGGATGCTACAGCTGTTACTCAGAGCAGAGTAGAGGGGATTGTAAAGCAGGTGAATGTAAAGGAAACATAGTTAAGTAAGCGCCTTCTTGGCACTTGCTGGAGCATAATCTGACAGAATAAAAATTAATATTCATGAATTCATATATCAGTCCGATGATAAAAACTCCACAAAAGGTATGTTAATACTAGCCCCTCCTGCCCCTATCTACTGCTGGCAGCAGTACAGCATGGTTAGAACTGCTGACAGACTCTCTTTAACTATGCCTCTCCCATCTATTAGCTGTCTCATTACAACAGAGATGTACCCTTATCTTGACAAAAACTCTCTATGGACAAAATAATTGTGGAAATGTTAAAAAGAATAAAAGAGCTTGGGTACCAACTAAATGAAAACTAAAAGCACCTCTCCATAATAAATCATTACTGTGAATAATGTTAAAGACATTTGAAATCTCTCCTTGCTCAATTCATTCAGTATGTCAAACAACGGGATCACAATGAATTCCAACTACCGTACTTTAACAGTTATTATACTACATGATTATTCACATGGAAAGCTGTTAAGTAATTAGTCAAATTGGATCAGTAATTACAGTAGACTGTAAGAAGAAAGGAAAGGTGTCTATTTACAAAAGTTTCTATTAGAGCCTGCGTGACTACATAACTAAGATTTACCTTACATAACTAACATTAAATATCACTCGTGATGGTAATAATATGTCACAGTCACAGAAAAATAACAAGGTTGGCATTTGCAAAAAATGTGAAGTGGTAAAGAAATGTAGAGTTCAGAGGCTGAAGTTGCAACGTGCCCTGTGTGGGGACCTTCTGGTCCTTTTGCAGCATAAGGGCTCATGCAAATAGTAGAGACCTGTGCAAGACGCTATATGGCAACACAGGATGAAGCAAAGAATTCACCTGTCATCACACTATGCTACGTCAGGTACTGTAGGTACAGAACTATTCTCCGTCCATATTAAATCAGAGATATAAGGAGAAAAGTAGAGCCACCCTGCACCACTTTGGGTGCCAGCTAGCATCATATGTACTTGTATTGGACTTTAATATTATTACAATATCTACACTTCATCCTTTCTTAAAACATACCGTATGGGGGGGAAATGGCAGTGCATCTTATAAAACAATGGTTGACTTTTTTTTACAGGACTGACATTGATATATCGCCGGCCGCTATGCTGCACAGCGCGGCCGGCGATACATCAGTTACAGTTATGCGGGGAGGCATGAGGGGCTGGAGGCAACTCACAGCGGGGCCCGGTGCAGTCACTGTATTACACTGGGCCCCGCACACAGAAGTTTGTTTGTATGTCAGCAGTAGGTAGGGGCAGGAGGGGCTAGTATTAACCACTACCCGACCACCTAAAGCAGGGATGCTTCCTGCGGGCGACCGGGTTATTCCTCATTGACGCATCGGCGCGTCATCTCGCGAGAGGCGAGATTTCCTGTGAACGCGCGCGCTCACAGGATCGCGTTGGGAGGAAGTTTAACTACAGCCTGCCAGCGCTGATCATGCACTGGCAGGCTGTAGTAGTTTAAAAAAATCGCATATCAGACGCTGTTTTGTTAACCGCGTCTGATATGCCTGCTCCTCTGGTGGTCCCTTTTGCTTGGGACCACCGGAGGAAGCATATGTAAGTGCACCAATCACCACACAGACCCCCCATCCACCCCCGTCACTGATTAACCCTGATTAACCCACGATTAAACACTGATTAACCCCTAATCACCCCATGTCACCCCCCTGATCACCCCCTGTCACCCGCCCTGTCTGTCACTAATCACCCCCCTGTAAGGCTCATTTAGACGTCCGTATGTGTTTTGCGGATCCGGAAAACACGGACACCGGCAATGTGCTTTCCACATTTTGCGGTTCCGCACATTGCCAGCCCAGAACTATATAGAAAATGCCTTTTCTTGTCCGCAATTGCGGACAAGAATAGGACATGCTCTATCTTTTGCGGTGCTGCGGCCGGATGTTTCGGGGCCGAAACCCGGAAGTTCGCGGCCGCAACTCCGCAAATGCTGATGCGGTGAGCACATAGTGTGCTCTCCGCATCACCGCCGGCTCCATTCACACTTTGTAAATAAATAAAAAAAGCCAATTTCCCCTAACTTGTGCAAAAAAAAAAATCTTCTATGAACTCGCTATGCCCCTCACGGAATACCTTGAGGTGTCTTCTTTCCAAAATGGGGTCACTTGTGGTGTATTTATACTGCCCTGGCATTTTAGGGGCCTCTAATGCGTGAGAAGAAGTCTGGAATCCAAATGCGTAAAAATGCCCTGTGAAATCCTGAATCCTGTGAAATTGGCTTTTTTTTTTTTTTCTTAAAAGTCTCATATTCCACTAACTTGTGACAAAAAATAAAATTTTACATGAACTCACCATACCCCTCACGGAATACCTTGGGGTGTCTTCTTTCTAAAATGGGGTCACTTGTGGGGTATTTATACTGCCCTGGCATTTTAGGGGCCTCTAATGCGTGAGAAGAAGTCTGGAATCCAAATGCGTAAAAATGCCCTGTGAAATACTGAAGGTACTCATTGGAATTTGGGCCAATTTGTACTCAGGCTGCAAAAGTGTCACACATGTGGTATCGCCGTACTCAGAGAGTAGGGCAATGTGTTTTGGGGTGTATTTTTACATATACCCATGCTAGGTGAGAGAAATATCTCTGTAAATGACAACTTTTTAAATTTTTTTATACAAAGTTGACAATTTACAGAGATATTTCTATCACCCAGCATGGGTATATGTAAAAATACACCCCAAAACACATTACCCTACTTCTTCTGAGTACGGCAATACCACATGTGTGCCACTTTTTTGCAGCCTAGGTGCGTAAAGGGGCGTAAAGTCCAACGAGTACCTTTAGGTTTTACAGGGTTGCTCACAATTTAGTCCCGCCCAAAATGCCAGAACAGTAAACACACCCCACAAATGACCCCATTTCGGAAAGTAGACACCCCAAGGTATGAGAGGCATAGTGAGTCCGTGGGAGATTTTATTTTTTTTTGCCAGAAGTTAGCATAAATGGAAACTTTGTTATTTATTTTTTTTTTCCCCTCAGAAAGTGTCATTTTCTGCTAACTTGTGAAAAAAAATGAAATCATACATGAACTCACCATGCCCCTCCGAAAATACTTTGGGGTGTCTTCTTTCTAAAATGGTGTCATTTGGGGGGTATTTATACTATCCTGGCATTCTAGCACCTCAAGAAACATGACAGGTGCTCAGAAAGTCAGAGATGCTTCAAAGTGCGGAAATTCACTTTTTTGCACCATAGTTTGTAAACGCTATAACTTTTACCCAAACCAATAAATATACACTTATACATTTTTTTTTATCAAAGACATGTAGAACAATAAATTTTGAGAAAAAATTATATAGAAATGTAGTTTTAAAAAAAAAAATTACAACAGAAAGTGAAAAATGTCATTTTTTTGCAAAAATTTCGGTCATTTTTGATTAATATCAAAAAAAAGTAAAAATGTCAGCAACAATGCAATGCCACCAAATGAAAACTCTATTAGTGAGAAGAAAAGGAGGTAAAATTCATTTTGGTGGTAAGTTGCATGACCGAGCAATAAACAGTGAAAGTAGTGTAGTGCAGAATTTTAAAAAGTGGTCTGGTCATTAAGGGTGTTTAAGCTAGGGGGGCTGAGGTGGTTAACATAGCTTGTGGAGGTATGACACTGTTATGGGGCTCCTTGGATGATGCACTGTTATGGGGGGGATCAGTGGATGATGTACTGTTATGGGGAGGGAGGATCTGTGGATGATGCACTGTTATGGGGATGTTTGCTGTGACACATAGGGCCATGAGGGGCAGCAGCATAAGATGCTCTATGTGTGGATGACACATATAGCATCTTATGCTGGTCCCCCTCGTGGCCCTATGTGTCCCACCATTACAGTACTTTATTCTTTGTATGTAAAGTCTTTCTTTAATTTCTGAAGAAATCGCTCTCCTTTTGATAAACTAGCCTAATCGCCTGCATCAGTACTCACTATGAATGCAGCGTGCGGTCCGGCCGGCGCATGACTTCAGTCCCCATTACAGTAACATCCACAGATCTCCCATAACAGTGCGTCATCCACAGAGCCCCATAACAGTGTCATCCACAGATCCCCATAACAATGTCAGCCTCAGACCACTATTAGTTCAAAATCCACCAAAAGCACACATTTTGGTTTAAAAATATTTTTTTCTTATTTTCCTCCTCAAAAACCTAGGTGCGTCTTATAATCAGGTGCATCTTAGAAATCGAAAAAATACGGTATATGCGCGAATAATAGCAGATCAGAATTAAAAGCGGAAACAAAGCCAGGTGTTGCACCAGAGGACATGTACAATCACAAATCAGGAGCAAAGGAAGAAGCAGGGTGAGGACCAGGACACTAGCAGAAGGCCAATATTAGTAATAGCAACCATAATGGTCAGTTAACCAGAAAAAGTCCTATGACCATAATACAAGACAACAAATGCTCAAAACTCAAAGAAAAAGATAATCCAGTATACACTGTACTGTGTAGTTGTCTAGTGGTAGAAAGTATTATATGTTCAGGTATTGTACTTGCTACTGTTAGGATGAGCCCACATCCCACCTCTGGAACCTGAACTAGAAATGAGCAATTTTCCCAAAATTTGATTTGGTCTGATTTGTCCGAATTAGCCAAGAAATATCTCTACTGAATCTGATTTTTTCCCAAAAAAATTCAGGTTGATTCTAACAAATGGATTTGCTCATTTCTAACCTGAACTTCACCTGATCTCAAGAAAAGTGGTGGCCACACATGTGTACATGGCTCTATCCAGTGAAGTCCATAGAAGTTATGTAAATAGTGACTTCTTTAGAAATGAAAAGAGATAGCCACATGCATGCATTTCTTGAGAGGTGGGGGTTCCAGAGGGAGCTGTGGATAAACTACTTCTATAAATAGTGACAGCCAGGAAGTGACTAAACAAATCTGGACCAAAAGCAAAAAGCTTGCCTAATTTACTAAATTTCAGGACCTTTTTACATTTTGCAAAAGGCTTCCATCCTCGATGTAGCATAATATGAGATAAAAAGACAGATGGATAGATGTAGATGCAGATTTGGCAAAAAAGGCTGGTATAAGAGGCCCACCAGGTCATCTAAGTGGTAGTGGCCCATGCCTCCCTATAATCTTGCCCTGGTGGGGTTTCATAGTTCTCATGATCTAGTGGGAGAAACAGGACAAGAGTGAATTTTTATGAGGTTTCTGTACACTGGCTCCATAAATAATAATTCCTTGTCCTTTAGGAACTTGCGTAAACATAACAAATATGAAATATTAGCTTTAATACAAGGCAAACTATACACTCATCATATCAACTCTGTGCTCCAGAAAAATTTGCAACAGCATGAATAGGTTAGCGTAGGAACCCACCTGAACTGAGACCACCTTGTCGTCTGGTAAGTGGGCTTAGATGTATTTTGATCAAAATGTATTGACCAAGTGTCTCAGATCTTATCAATAGAGTGAGGGCTTAGTCCATATGTTATGCTTGCATCTACTATTATAGTGCATCATTTTCTGTGACTTTGTAAATGTAGCCATTACATCCGCACATTTAATACCATATCGTGCAGGATGGTTTATATATAGTTTTTTCTGTGATTTGCTTGACTTGTCTTGAAGGAGTGGCTCCTTCATGTGTGAATACACTCCTATACTGGGAGTGATATTTAAATGCACTTTTGCCCTACCTATCTAATAGGTGACCTTGATTAAGGTGGTACTCATAGGTGTGTGTGTCCCTCCTCCCACCGGTTGCTGATGCACATGGAGGTAACAAGGGGGCACACCATCTGTGCGGGACTGTGCTCCTGAAAAATGTGCAACAGCATGAATAGGTTAGCGTAGGAACCCGCATGAACTGAGACCACCTTGTCGCCTGGTAGGTGGGCTTAGATGTATTTTGATCAAAATGTATTGACCAAGTGTCTCAGATTTTATCAATAATGAGGGCTTAGTCCATATGTTATGCTTGCATCTAGTATTATAGTGCATATTTTCTTTTTTCTTTAATGGTTTATATATAGTTTTTCCTGTGATTTTCATCATATCAACTCTGCCAACGCTCAATAAAAAGGATTAATTAACTAGTGGATATGTATTCAGAATCAGTCGTTGTTTCTAATGCTTTTTGTCAACAGATATAAGGCAGATATAATGCAAAGTATAGACCAAGCTAATAGTTACAAACTAGGTCAATTAAGTTTGACAATTTTGCCTTCCCTGACTTTCCTCTACAGAAAATTAGGATACATTAATCAAAACGTAAGCATGACTAAATTGCAGGGGACCCATTAATCAACCAATGTTTCTTGTACCAGAGCGAGGACACCACTGGATTGAAAACATCACTCTTTGCCTGGACAGTACGATACGCTGAAAAGATGAGGTGAGCAAAGATAAGAAAATTCATTCTATAGGGTTTCTAGGAGTAGAAAAGCAGATCGTTAATCATAAGAATTAGACTTGACAAACAACAATGTAGTGTCTTAAAATTGATCTTGATGGTGGCTTTCCTGCTTGCCATTCAGAAAGTCTTTATATACGTAAGAGATATTAAAGAGCATCAGCAGTGTCAAGCCTATTACACCGGGAAAGGTTGACCCTGCTGATTCCAACAATAGCTTATTTATTTTTCTACGATATGACGTTCAGGAGAAAACTCTGTTTCTTGTAATATGCAAATGAGGCACCTGGAGCACCAAGGGGTTGGCGCAAGCCCTCAGAACACTCAGTTCATCAACATCCCGCTGCTGACAACCTTCTTTAATCTTGCACCTGAGACGTTGGTTCTAGTATCTGTTGCTTCTTCCTAGTAATCCCAAAAAAAACTTTAACGAGCATTCGTCGGGAGTAGCAAATCGATTTTAAAGTTCAGAAATGTCGCTCAAGTTTTCCAAAGAGTTCTGATTCTAATAAATGAAAGAGAGAGGGCCTAATTACAGAGTTTAATGGTTATACCTAGAGCTGGGCGATTATGAAAAATGAAAATCGTGATTAATTGAACATGTAACCTCGATTTCGATTATAGAATGATTAGGAGTTGGTCATCAGCCTGCCAGCCAATGATCAGCGCTGGCAGGCTAATGACTTTTGAAAAATGAATCAAAAGCCATCTAACACATTATATTTATAAATATAATGTGTTAAATGGCTTCTGTGCTCTCTGCTGGGTCCTTTTCGTCGGTTGGACCCTGCAGAGAGCACATGTGACTGTAAGTACACCAAGCACTACATACTTAGCCCCAGATCACCCCCATCACCCCAATTAACCCCTTGATCACCCCTTTTCAATCACCTGTCAATCACTAGTGAAAGGGAAAAAAGTGATCAGTGTAAACTGTCACTTTTTTTTTCACTAGTATTGTAGGTTTAGTTTAGTTTAGGCCCCTTTGGTAGGTAGTTAGCTTCCGTTAGCGCCCAGCCCACCGCACCGCAGTCACTGATTCGCTGATTAGCGTAGCGCTAATCAGCATTTGTACTTTTATAGTATCTGTAAGTGATCAGAACTGATCACAGTCAGATCTATAATAGTATTAGTGTCACCTTAGTTCGCCCCCACCCAAAACGCAGTGTTTGCCCGATCAGGCCTGATCGGTCGCCCACACGTGCGCTCACCCACGCCCACCCCGCCGCAGTGACAAAATATTTTATTTTTTTATCACTGCACAATCACTTCACAAGCGCTGCGGCGATAAAAAAATCAGTTTTGATCTTTTTATCAATCGCAGCGGCTTCCTGTACTTCGCTAGCCTCCCATTTGTAAGACAGGCTTGCTCTTTTTCTTGGGTAGTCTCAGGGAATACCCCCTAAATTTAGTTGTCCAAATGTCAAATAAGGGGTATTCGTCTAAAGCGGCCTACAGGATTCTGACCCAGTCGGATGAGGAATGGGAACCCTCATCTGACGAATCTAGCGGGTCAGAATATGAACCTGTAGAAAGCAGTGGCAGTCTGACCCAAACTTCGGACGAGGACGTTGAGGTCACTGATACCACCAGGCATACTCGGCCCCGTGTCGCTAGACCACAGATTGCGCAGGATCCGCTTTAAGGGCAGCAGAGTGGGGCTGGCGCTGTCAGATTACGTGGTGAGGCATACACCAGCAGCGCAGCCCATCCTGGACCTAGTACCAGCACTGCCGTAGAACATGGTGAAGTCGCGAGCACCAGAAGGGCAGTTGAAGCTGGTACAGTGGCACGTGCAATAGTTCTCCTGTCGCAGCCACCACACAGACAGGCCCGTAGAGCCTCTAGAATCCCTGAGGTGCTGGCAAACCCTGATTGGCAGCCCCCATCTTCAGCCGTACCATTAGTTCCCCTTTCACCGCCCAGTCTGGAGTTCGGGTGGAGACAGCTCAGATCGGATCGGCACTGGGGTTTTTTGAGCTGTTCTTCACTGCGGAGCTCTTTGACCTAGTCGTGGGAGAAACAAATCGGTATGCCACTCAATTTATAACCGCCAACCCGGGAAGCTCTTATGCCCAGTCTTTCAGGTGGAAACCAGTCCAAGTTTCTGAATTTAAAACTTTTCTGGGCCTTCTCCTCAACATGGGCCTAACAAAAAGCATGAATTGCGGTCATATTGGTCCACGAACCCAATTCATCACATGCCCATGTTCTCTGCTGCCATGTCCAGGACACGATTTAAGACCATCCTGCGTTTCCTGCACTTTAGTGACAACAGCACCTCTCGTCCCAGAGGCCACCCAGCTTTTGACCGGCTCCACAAAATTCGGCCCCTCATAGACCACTTTAACACCAAATTTGCAGATTTGTATACCCCTGCACAAAACATCTGTGTAGACGAGTCCCTGATACATTTTACCGGGCGCCTTGGCTTCAAACAGTACATCCCAAGCAAGCGCGCCCGGTATGGGGTCAAATTGTATAAGCTCTGTGAAAGGGCCACAGGCTATACCCACAAATTTCGTGTCTATGAGGGTAAAGATCAGACCCTGGAGCCGTCGGTTGCCCTGACTACCTGGGGAGCAATGGAAAGACAGTCTGGGACTTGGTGTCACCCTTTTTCGGCAAGGGGTAGCATCTTTATGTGGACAATTTCTACACAAGTGTGCCCCTCTTCAGGCATTTGTTCCTAGAACAGATTGGCTGCAGTAGCACCGTGCGACCTAGTCGCCGGGGCTTCCCCAACGGCTCCTTACCACCCGACTTGCAAGGGGGAGAGGGCTGCATTGTGTAACGAAGAACTGCTCGCGGTGAAATGGAGAGACAAGCGTGACGTTTACATGCTCTCCTCCATTCACGCAGACACGACAATCCAAATTGAACGGCAACCAGTGTCATTGAAAAGCCCCTCTCAGTCCACGACTATAATTTGCTCATGGGAGGGTGGACTTCAATGACCAGATGTTGGCCCCATATTTGATTTCCGCCAGCACCAGACGCTGGTATAAGAAGGTGTCTCTATATCCAATTCAATTGGGTATATATAATAGTTTTGTTCTCTACAGTAAGGCTGGGAGAACAGGATCCTTCCTCAAATTTCAGGAAGAGATCATCGAGAACCTCCTGTATCCAGGAGGTTCCGTGGCCCCAAACCCCAGTGTAGTGAGCCGTCTACACGAGCGACATTTCCCCAATGTCATTACTGATACGTCAACCCAACCGCCACCCCGAAAAAGATGTGTCTGTAGCAGGAGTGGAATAAGGCGTGACACCCGCTATTTCTGTCCTGACTGCCCTGACCACCCTGCCCTATGCCTAGGGGAGTGTTTCCGGAAGTACCACACTCAGGTAAACTGCGGACCGCAGGACACAGGAAGTTTTTACACTCAGGATCTAGGGTCTCTCAGGATACTAGGTTTTGAGAGACCCTAACACACAGGGGTGCTAGTGTGCTACTGCAGCTATGTGAAACGGTAGAAACGCCTCCTTTCACTTGGGATAAAGTGCATAATGTACTTCGCACCATCTCTGTGTGATTTACACTTTACACATTGTCCTATGGGAGAGGAGAGGTTTCTGCAAGGAAAATAAAGAGTGAAAAGAAAAAAAAAGAAAAATTAAACAGGTAGCAAGAAAAAGAAATCTTGAGTTAGTTTAGGTTTTAAAAGTTTTATGATGTTCAGGTTTATAAAGTTCGTAACGTTCAAATTTATGAGCCTGCTGCTTGTTTTTTCTTCTTTTTTTTTTTTTTTTTTTACTAACCACCCTTTATTTTCCAGCTGGACCAACCGACGAAAACGCTGCAGCACTGATGTGCATTCTGAGAGAAGCATTGCGCTGCTGTCAGAAGACACGTGAAGTCGGTGTATGCGGCGCTGCAGGATGAGATTTCTTCTCCGCAGTACAGGTAAGTTTGCCCAGGCATATGAGCTGAGGAGAGGTGTTGGAGTTCATATGCTTTGGCAAACACTTTGTATCAAAAATCTGGCAAAGATGTCTTCCTCCACACCGATCGATTGATCGATGTGAATGGAGAAATCACGTTTGCCAGGACATAGGAGCTGAAGTGGGTATGGATGTTTGGGTGGAGCCCCTATATCCTGGCAATCGCCAGGCCCCTCGATCAATGCGAATGAGGAAATCTGTGCCGTTCATTTTTTCTTTCAGCCCAGAGGCTGAACGGAAAAAAAATCTCATTACCCGTATGCTCCATATAAGGAGAATAGCAGAAACTCCGAATGCTGGCCATACATGTAATGATTGCGGAGACCCTCAAATGCCAGAGCAGTACAAAATCCTCACATGTGACCCCATTTTGGAAAGAAGACACCCCAAGGTATTCGCTGAGGGGCATATTGAGTCCATGAAAGATTGAACTTTTTGTCACAAGTTAGCGGAAAGGGAGACTTTGTGTGAAAAAAATTAAAAAATCAAATTCCGCTAACTTGTGCCAAAAAAAAAATCTTCTATAAACTCGCCATGCCCCTCACTGAATACCTTGGGGTGTCTTATTTCTAAAATGGGGTCACATGTGGGGTATTTATACTGCCCTGGCATTTTAGGGGCCCTAAAGCGTGAAAAGAAAAATGCGTAAAAATGCCCTCCTTAAAGGTACTCATTGGAATTTGGGCCCCTTTGCGCAGCGTGGCTGCAAAAAAGTGTCACACATGTGGTATTGCCGTACTCAGGAGAAGTAGGGCAATGTGTTTTGGGGTGTATTTTTACATATACCCATGCTGGGTGAGAGAAATATCTCTGTAAATTGACAACTTTGCATAAAAAATGGAAAAGTTGTCATTTACAGGGATATTTTCACACAAAGTATGGGTATATGTAAAAATACACCTCAAACACATTTCCTACTTCTCCTGAGTACGGCAATACCACTGAGTGACACTTTTTAAAGCCAAGATGTCAAAGAGGCCCTAATTCCAATGAGTACCTTTAGGATTTCACAGGGCATTTTTACGCATTTGGATTCCAGACTTCTTCTCACGCTTTAGGGGCCCCTAAAATGCCAGGACAGTATAAATACCCCACAAGTGACCCCATTTTAGAAAGTAGACACCCCAAAGTATTCCGTGAGGGGTATGGCGAGTTCATGTAAAATTTTATTTTTTGTCACAAGTTAGTGGAATATGAGACTTTGTAAGAAAAAAAAACAAAAACATATACCGCTAACTTGTGCAAAAAAAAAAAAAACTTCTATGAACTCGCCATGCCCCTTACGGAATACCTTGGGGTGTCTTCTTTCTAAAATGGGGTCATTTGTGGGGTATTTATACTGCCCTGGCATTTTAGGGGCCCCTAAAGCGTGAGAAGAAGTCTGGAATCCAAATGCGTAAAAATGCCCTGTGAAATCCTAAAGGTACTCATTGGAATTAGGGCCCCTTTGCGCATCTTGGCTGCAAAAAAGTGTCACTCATGTGGTATTGCCGTTCTCAGAAGTAGGGCAATGTGTTTTGGGGTGTATTTTTACATATACCCATGCTGGGTGTGAGAAGTATCTATGTAAATTGACAACTTTGTATAAAAAAAAATGGAAAAAGTTTTCATTTACAGAGATATTTTTTACACACAGTATGGGTATATGTAAAAGTACACCCCAAAACACATTGCCCTACTTCTCCTGAGTACGGCGATACCACATGAGTGACACTTTTTTGCAGCCAAGATGCGCAAAGGGGCCCTAATTCCAATGAGTACCTTTAGGATTTTACAGGGCATTTTTACCATTTGGATTCCAGACTTCTTCTCAAGGTTTAGGGCAGGGCAGTATAAATACCCCACAAGTGACCCCATTTTAGAAAGCAGACACCCCAAGGTATTCCGTGAGGGGCATAGTGAGTTCATGGAAGTTTTTATTTTTGGCACAAGTTAGCGGAAAATGAAATTTTTGAAAAAAATTCAATTTCCGCTAACTGTGACAAAAATAAAACTTCCATGAACCCACTGTGCCCATCAGCCAATACCTTAGGGTGTCTACTTTCCGAAATAGGGTCATTTGTGGGTATTTCTACTGTCTGGGCACTGTAGTGCCTCAAGAAACATAACAGGTGCTCAGAAAGTCAAAATGCGGAAATTCACTTTTTGCACCATAGTTTGTAAACACTATAACTTTTACCAAAACCAATAAATATGCACTTATTGGATTTTTTTATCAAAGACATGTAGAACAAAAATTTTGCAAAAATTTATATAGAAATATATTTTTTTTTGAAAAATGTTACAACAGAGAGTGAAATCATTTTTGATTAATAGCAAAAAAAGTTAAAATGTCAGCAGCAATGAAATACCACCAAATGAAAGCTCTATTAGTAAGAAGTGTCAGGCATTTTCATAGGTATATATATTGATACCTGATCATATTATATTCAAAATGCATGCTCATTGTCTTTAAGAGACATACATGAGCCAAAGTTTTCATATGCGACTGAGACAGGCCAAGATGAGGTTATGCCAAGCTCAGTCTGTGTAAAAATACAGAGAGTATTGTGTCTTAAGAGTTATTGCCACAAATGTGGTCTTATCTATAAAGGAGTACACTGGATTCTCCAGACATGTCTTAGAGAACAAGGCCCATTCATACCATAATGGCCCATAGATCAGGGCTCGACAAATCCCAGGCGCCAGGTCGCCATGGCGACCAGGAATTTGGTCCTGGCGCCTGGGTAGTTGTCAGCCCGTTCTGTCAGGTGCCCGGGCGCAGGGTCAGCGCGGACTAGGAGCGCCGGCCCCCTTCATGCTGCAGCCGCCCGAGCGCTCTGTATAGAGCCTCAGGCGGCTGCAGCACTGCCCGGGCTGGCGCGTCCATGAGGCGCACCGCCCGGGCACAGCATGAAGAGAGGACTGACAGGAGGGAGCGCTAGCGCTCCCTCCTGTCAGTTCCTCATTGCAGCGTGGCCGAGCCTACCGTGGTCCGCGGTACAGGAGCATCTGTCTCCTGTACCCGGCCGGACTGACATGAAGTGCGCACACAGTGTGCACTTCCTGTCAGTCCTCCGAGTACAGGAAACTAAAGCTCCTGTACCCGTGGGACCATACAAGCTTCGGCCACGCTACACTAGAAGGCAGGGAGGAAGAGGGAGAAAGTGAATGACAAGGAGGGGTGGGTGGGGAGAAAGTGAATGACAAAGGGGGAGAAAGTGAATGACAAAGGGGGAGAAAGTGAATGACAAGGGGGAGAAAGTGAATGACAAAGGGGGAGAAAGTGAATGACAAAGGGGGGAGAAAGTGAATGACAAAGGGGGGAGAAAGTGAATGACAAGGGGGAGAAAGTGAATGACAAAGGGGGAGAAAGTGAATGACAAAGGGGGAGAAAGTGAATGACAAAGGGGGAGAAAGTGAATGACAAGGGGGAGAAAGTGAATGACAAGGGGGAGAAAGTGAATATCAAGGGGGAGAAAGTGAATGACAAGGGGAGGGGAGAAAGTGAATGACAGGGGGGAGTGAATGACAAGGGGGAGAAAGTGAATGACAAGGGGGAGAAAGTGAATGACAAGGGGAAAGAGATTGACAAGACGGACCCCTCTGCCCTCTCCTCCGGACCCCTCACCCCTCTCCTCCGGACCCCTCTGCCCTCTCCTCCGGACCCCTCTGCCCTCTCCTCCGGACCCCTCTGCCCTCTCCTCCGGACCCCTCTGCCCTGCCCTCCGGACCCCTCTGCCCTGCCCTCCGGACCCCTCTGCCCTGCCCTCCGGACCCCTCTGCCCTGCCCTCCGGACCCCTCTGCCCTGCCCTCCGGACCCCTCTGCCCTCCCCTCCGGACCCCTCTGCCCTGCCCTCCGGACCCCTCTGCCCTGCCCTCCGGACCCCTCTGCCCTGCCCTCCGGACCCCTCTGCCCTGCCCTCCGGACCCCTCTGCCCCTGCCCTCCGGACCCCTCTGCCCTCTCCTCCGGACCCCTCTGCCCTCCCCTCCGGACCCCTCTGCCCTGCCCTCCGGACCCCTCTGCCCTCTCCTCCGGACCCCTCTGCCCTCTCCTCCGGACCCCTCTGCCCTCTCCTCCGGACCCCTCTGCCCCTCTCCTCCGGACCCCTCTGCCCTCTCCTCCGGACCCCTCTGCCCTCCCCTCCGGACCCCTCTGCCCTCCCCTCCGGACCCTGTAATCCTTGTAAGGGTTTCCACATGTCATGGCGGCCGCAAGTGGCGATCACTTAGACGCTGGCAGCATCTGACGTGTCATATAACCTATTGAAAAGGGAAGCATTATGGGGGCCCTATATACTCGCACATTATGGGGGCACTATGGAAAACAGGGGTAGGAACACTATGGGGGCATCTACTGGGAGCCCTATGTACTGGCATGCATTATTGGGGGCTCTATAGAGAAGTGTGGGGGGAGCACTATGGGGGCATCTATTGGTAGCTTTATGACGCGGCTCCGCCTGGCTCCTAACTTTTTAGCTGGCTCCTAGATTCCAAAGAAATTTGTCAAGCCCTGCCATAGATCAATAGTGTCAGAGAGACTCCAAGTTGTCTATCATTAGTTGATACAAAATGTCTACATTAATCCATTAGTCAAATTCTACGACGACAAAGGTCAAAGTATATAATACAAGAGTACCATAGTTAACTCTTCATGGTATGGTGTTAATAGCTTGCACAACAGTGCCATCCGGAGACAGATATCGATATCGTTACACCATCCTCCATAGTTGCATTATGGGTAAACATGATCTCACAGGATCTTATTACATATGTTTACACCCCTCAATTGATTGGAGAATACTAATCCAGGGGTGGTAATGTTAGATTACAAGGGAGATAATTACCCTAGATAGATGAGCATCAGGAGGAGAAAGGAGAGAGGCAAAAACGAGGAAAGCTAAGGAACAAAGGAGGAAGCATAGCATTCCAGGAGCCAACACCCAAGATGAAAGCCATGGTGATGGACCATCCAGCTTTCCTAGGAGCAGAAGTGAGATTCCTGCTAGGACTTGGTAAGAAACACAAAGAATGATGTTTCATTTTATTAAGACTATTTAGATAATGTGGGTAAAATCATAGCATCTATGTTGGCGAACATATTAATTTATTTATCATCTCTTTATATGAGATGTAGTCTTAGATATAGAATAATTGTGAGCCTTCATTCTACCTGCAGAAGAATCAAGTTTCATAATTTATCAGAGTATGAAATGATTGCATATATATATGCGGAGATATATTGATAGTAGCATTCTTCGCCAAGCTAGATGATAAATTCCCACTGGAAGATTTGTTCCAAGTTCTTCCAATTTCTGTTGTCTTAATAGTCTTACCAGGTTATACAGATATGAAAGTAGTCCAGAATAGGACAGAAGTATACATGCAAAAGTAGTCTAGGATTTGACTACTATCTTCTAAGTTGTATACTTGAATGGATTTGCCCATTACTACATGTGAGGTGTATTTTAGTTTGGTTAGAGAGGGTGGGGAATGTATTTATCATTCTATATAGATGTCTAGGATTAGACACGCCTCTGAACAGGAGTAATGTATATAATGTAACTTCTTGTTTTGATATCCTAACCAAATAGCTTTGTTATAATGTGACAAGCTGCTCCTACCCACATGTGTTTATATACTTATTTGTTTATAATCGTGTAACTAATAAACTTTGCATGTTTTTATAATATCTGTGTATTATTTAATGTCAAAACTACATCTTTAGCATTAATGTCATCTCTCATGAAAAGAACTTATTATCTGAGGAAATAGTCGGCCTCAGATGTGAATTGTATCGATTGAGTTATCTACAATTCACCAGGTCATAATTCGACAAGTTATGGAAAATTCTTGAAAAATATTTTTATGACCATAATTAATAATTCTTAATTTAATTATTATAAACCCGACAGAAGAAAAGGAGGTAAAAATAATTTGGGTGGTAAGTAGTGTAGTGCAGAATTGTAAAAAGTGGTCTGGTCATTAAGGGTGTTTAAGCTAGGGGGCTGAGGTGGTTAAAGGGATTTTCCAAGTTATAGGTCATAAATATCAGATTGGCGGGGGTTCAACACCTGGTGCCCCCGCTCATCAGCTGATTGAATAGAAGGCTCGTGTCTTGCAAGTTCTGCCTTCTTTTCATTGCTTACCTTGACGTCGCAACAGCAGTGGAGAGCAGCTCATTCCTATACACTTAAATAGGAAGGAGCCGCCCCATTCACTTCTATGGCTTCTTATAATTACACCTGTTTACCGCTGCTTCAGTTGGATCCCCCCCCATCTCATATTAATGACCTATCCTGAGGACAGATCATCATTAAAAAAAACTTGACAACCCATTTAACATCAGACATGTTCCTTGCCAGCATGTCATACATGAATGTTGGCTATTCGATTAGCTCCAAGTTTTTCGCGGTGGTTCTAGAATATGTATTCATCTGAGAAATGGCTGGAAAGAAGGTGCTGAGTACTAGTTTTTATTATTTTCTTATTCTTTTATTGTTGCTTTAGAGTCATTTCTCTCTTGCTTACTATTTTGCACAGATTAACTTCAGTTGTTTCTCATCTGTTCATTCTTGGAAATTTTACTTCCAGATGTTTTCATTTTTCTCAGAAATTGAATCTATGGAGTCATTGTGAGAGGTTTGCAATGTTATTCGCTTACACAGATTCTGAATCAATAATGTAAGAGGAACAGTAAACTGAATCACATGTGACTGCATTGAACAGAAAAAAAGAACATTTGCAACATAACATACGGTAATTCTGCACTTTTTGTTTGTTTTTTATTTGCTAGAATTTTTCACTTGTTTCAACTTTATAAAAATTACTTTTTTCTTACCCTCTTCGTTATATTTTACACAACATTTTTAACCCACATATTTACACAGCAATGACATTAACATTTCCGGCCTACTATTGTGCAGGTCCCTGCTTCGCCACCAAAACAGCTGACTTGTTGAGGTCTAAACTCCATAAAACCTCTGATATCTGGCACAAAGACTGTAACACAAGATCTTTTACATCTTGTAAGTTGCAAGGAGGAGCCTCCATAAAACAGACTTGTTTTTCCAGCATATCTCGCTGATGGTCCTATGGACTGTTAAAAAGTTAACAACTTAAACTCCTTCTTATGTTCCTCAAGCCATTCCTGAGCAATTTTTGCGGTGTAGTCAGTGGCGTAACTACAGGGAAAGCAGCTGCTTCGGGGCCAGGCTGACAAAGGGCCCGGCACGCAGCAGCGTGAGGCACAAAGTTTCCTAATTATCTAATAGTTTTTCAGGCCAGGCCCCTTTACATACAGTGCAGCTCCAATTGGGGGCCTGGCCTATCTATCACCACCAAACACCACCCCCACCCGCCCCCTGTGTGACCAAACGTGAGCAGCAACACATTCTCCAGCACAGCCCGAAGCCTTACTCCGCCCACTCATGTAACTGATCACGTGCTCCTGACATCATGAAAGGTCCTTTTGCTCACTATGAACTAGCATCTCCTGAGGTAGGACATGTAACTGTTTTAGTTCACAGTGAGTTGGTCCCCACCGCCCACACCTCAGTGTACAGTCCCCCCACACCTTAGTGTACAGTCCCCCCCACACCTTAGTGTACAGTCCCCCCACATCTCAGTGTACAATCCCCCCCCCCACACGTCAGTGTACAGTCCCCCCACATCTTAGTGTGCAGTCCCCCCACACCTCAGTGTACAGTCCCCCCACATGTCAGTGTACAATCCCCCCCACACGTCAGTGTACAGTCCCCCACATCTTAGTGTGCAGTCCCCCCACACCTCAGTGTACAGTTCACCCCACATCTCAGTGTACATTTCCTCCCACACCTAAGTGTACAGTCCCCCACATCTCAGTGTACAGTCCCTCCATACCTCAGTGTACAGTCCCCCACATCTCAGTGTACAGTCCCCCATACCTCAGTGTACAGTCCCCCACATCTCAGTGTACAGTCCCCCATACCTCAGAACAGTTTTGAATAATGTCCCTTGAATAAGGCATCAGAATTATCACTCCTAGACTGGCAGGTTACTTTATGTCTGCTAGAAGCTGCTCCTGTAGAGACGTGGTCTGAAATTCCGTAATGTTAAAATCGTGGGGAGGAGGAGAACGGAATTTTAGTCTGAATCCCTCGCGGATAGAATCTAGAATCCATCGATTGTGCGTACTTTTCAGCCACTTCTGTCAGAAGTAGCGAAGTCTTCCCCGCACCAGCCTGGCATCATTGTTTTCCTGGATTATTGTTGGAATTTGGATTGAGGAGAAATCCTCTTCCTCCTTTAGGATAGCTCCATATCCCCATTTTGCCTTTACCTCTAGGTGTTGTATTTTAAAACTGAGAGGGTTTCCGAAAAGGCTGCAGATTCCTTGATTTCTCCTCCAGAAAGCCTTTCTTCTTAAACGCTGCTCTTTCTAGAATAGTATCCAGGACCAGTCCAAACAGATAAGATCCTGAGAAGGGGATTGCACATAATTTATTCTTGGAAGCTATGTCCCTGACCAAGACTTGAGCCACAAAGCCCGCCTTACCGTATTTGTTAAAGTCTCATTCCGGGCTGAAAAACGGATAGACTCAGCCGAAGCATCTGCCATGAACGCTGTAGCCATCTTCAACAGTGGTAGAGACCCCAATATTTTCTTTCTAGAGGTCTTTATTTTGAGATGGTTTTCAAGCTGCTCTAACCAAAGATTCATTGCTCTGGCTTACTGACGTGGCCCCAATATTTGTGTTGATAGACAAAGCCGAAGATTCCCACGCTTTCTTTAATAATCCATCTATCTTATGATCCATTGGATCCTTCATCTAAGCTGAGTCTTCAAAGGGAATCTTAGTTTTCTTTGCCACCTTTGCTACTTGAATGTCCACTTTAGGGATCTCTTCCCACAATTCTGTGACTTCTGGATTGAATAGCAGTCTGCATTTAAATTCATGTGGTAAATACAGTTTATTTTCTGCATCTTCCAACTCCTCCTTTATTAATTCTTTCAAATTTGTAGAGTAGAATATTTTTCTATCTAAGTATCTGTCTGCCATTTACACTGCCACCTGCTGATGAACCATGCATATTATATGTAGAAAACAGTTGCATAACAATATCAATGCACAATTGTGAATGACCTAGAAGTAAATACAAGAATGACTTTGGTGTTATCAATAAAAGACAGTAACATGGAGAAAGAATAGTAATACCACTCTGGGGTATTACACCTCCACCCTGTGCCAGTCATTGCACTGGTTGTCCATACAGTATAGGATTCAACTTAACCACCTCAGCCCCCCTAGCTTAAACACCCTTAATGACCAGGCCACTTTTTACAATTCCGCACTACACTACTTTCACCGTTTATTGCTCGGTCATACAACTTACCACCCAAATGAATTTTACCTCCTTTTCTTCTCAGTAATAGAGATTTCATTTGGTGGTATTTCATTGTTGCTGACATTTTTTACTTTTTTTGCTATTAATCAAAATGACCAACATTTTTGCAAAAAATGAAATTGTTCACTTTCTGTTGTAAAAAAAAACGACATTTCTATTTACCTTTTTTATAAATTTATTGTTCTACATGTCTTTGATAAAAAAATCCAATAAGTGTATATTTTTTGGTTTGGGTAAAAGTTATAGCGTTTATAAACTATGGTGCAAAAAGTGAATTTCGGCATTTTGAAGCAGCTCTGACTTTCTGAGCACCTGTCATGTTTCTTCAGGTGCTAGAATGTCAGGATAGTATAAATACCCCCCAAATGACACCATTTTAGAAAGAAGACACCCCAAAGTATTCGCGGAGGGGCATGGTGAGTTCATGTATGATTTCAATTTTTTTTCACAAGTTAGCGGAAAATGACACTTTCTGAGGAAAATAAAAAAAAATAAAGTTTCCATTTCTGCTAACTTCTGGCAAAAAAAAATAAAAAATCTCCCACGGACTCACTATGCCCCTCAGTGAATATCTTTGGGTGTCTACTTTCTGAAATGGGGTCATTTGTGGGGTGTGTTTACTGTTCTGGCATTTTGGGTGGGGCTAAATTGAGAGCAGCCATGTAAAACCTAAAGATACACGTTGGAATTTGGGCCCCTTTGCGCACCCATGCTGTTCCCACCCTCCCCACTTCATCGCTGGTCCACTATTTTGGCTTTTGGCCTGGCTGACACCATCAAAAATGTGCGCTAAGAGCTTCCTTCATTCCTATTTTTGGAATGAGCCCCTTTTTTGTTTTTCTGTTAGTTTGAGATGTATTGTGCGGCCATCTTTTAACCAACTTATTTGCCTTATGGTCATGCACTTCTGAGTGTAGAAATATATTTGCTTAGTCTGAACTCTGTCTTATAGTATATATTGAGGGTGGCGCCTCTTTTGGACTGAGCTACGCCAAGTACCTGGGACTTCTCAGCACAAAAGCAATTTAGCTGGTTCCTGCAGTGCCCTGAAAATAAGGAGACTGGTAAGTCTATAAGAGGCAGTATCTGTAGTGTTAGGGACCCATGTGCGGAAGTCGCCGTGAAGTGGCACTTGGGCCCGACAAACTTTTGATCAAAAATGTACGCTAAGAGCTTCCTTCATTCCTATTTTTGGAATGAGCCCCTTTTTTGTTTTTCTGTTAGTTCGTGATGTATTGTGCAGCCATCTTTTAACCAACTTATTTGCCTTATGGTCATGCACTTCTGAGTGTAGAAATATATTTGCTTAGTCTGAACTCTGTCTTATAGTATATATTGAGGGTGGCGCCTCTTTTGGACTGAGCTACACCCAAGTACCTGGGACTTCTCAGCACAAAAGCAATTTAGCTGGTTCCTGCAGTGCCCTGAAAATAAGGAGACTGGTAAGTCTATAAGAGGCAGTATCTGTAGTGTTAGGGACCCATGTGCGGAAGTCGCCGTGAAGTGGCACTTGGGCCCGACATACTTTTGATCAAAAATGTGCGCTAAAGCTTCCTTCATTCCTATTTTTGGAATGAGCCCCTTTTTGTTTTTCTGTTAGTTTGTGATGTATTGTGCAGCCATCTTTTAACCACCATCATTTATTTGACACTTCTTCTGATCTGTCAGAAGGATGGAAAAATGAGAAGCACCACAGATCATGTCTGGCTAGCAGCTTTAAGGCCTGTATGGTCCCATCAGAATTGGCTTATGATTTGGTAGCCAAAAGCAGGAGTGGGTAGAAAACACAGAAGACATGCAAAAATTCCATTCACGTGTCATCTCTGTTTTAGATCCACTCCTGTTTTTTCTACCTTTAGTAATACTGATGGATTATTGAGCAAATGCTGACCAAGTTAAGGCGTATGCTCCACAGACAGGATCCGTTTTTTCTGGGTTATTGTTCTGACGGATCAGAGAATGGGGAAAATTAATCAGTGACGCCAACACAAACTTACTGCTGACACCCTTTCCACTCTGTCGGGGGGCTCTACTTGTATAAGCGTTTAATAGAATAGGTTCTGTAGACATCTATGTGGAATCAGCTGCCGACAGTGTAAAAGGAGTGTACTTCTTCTTGACGCTAACATCGACCTATAAGGCTGAGTTCCCTGTTATTTGGTTAGTTTTGGCCCTGTGACTGCCCAAAAAAGTGAAGTGTGCAGTGACGCCTGTCAACTGCATCTCATACACACTCACAGTATTATTTCACTACCACTACCTTCTTTATCGCTATTATTTCACTACCACAGCAGACTCCCTATGCGTGTTACTACAAGGCACAGTGTTTTACACCCCTATAAAGGCTCTCTGCAGCCCAGAAATAGGCGTGTTTACCGCGATTTGCCACAAAAAAATTCAGATCGAAGCAAATTTTTCCCAAAAATTCGGCAAACCAGTCAAATCGAATTTTTGAAACGTTCACTCATCTCTAGTCATGACTCAGTGCTCCATTTGTCAGAACACAGCACACAGGAATAGATCAGCTGAGCAATTAGCCCACTGCTAGTCTCTTCAAGCACACACACGCTGTGGGGAGAAACAGAGCATTGCATCCTGTTGCTAATGATGCTCTTGTGTCACCAGGGGGTGTGGCTTAGCAGAGCATCTCTCCCAGTGCAGCCACACCAAAGCTTGAGATCTCGCCTCTGGAGCCCGGACTAGTAAGAGCACTTAAAAAAGTAAAGCTGCTCTGTGATTGGAGGCTTT
This sequence comes from Bufotes viridis, assembly GCA_033119425.1. Lineage (NCBI taxonomy): Eukaryota > Metazoa > Chordata > Amphibia > Anura > Bufonidae > Bufotes > Bufotes viridis. Next base: position 365,185,111 of record CM065592.1, read on the forward strand.
GGGCAACAAATACAGTTTTTTTCTTTTAGACAGTTTAATAAATCTCCCTAAAAGATAAAAGCTAGCATAATTAGTTTGGGGACTTAATAATTATTATGCTTTAAAAAGATTCTGTCACTCAAAAGACAAGATCGACATGAACTTTCGAGATAATTTTGCACAGTTGACAAAGCAATAGCTATGCAAATTACATTGGATTACACTCAAGAGACTGTGATGGCAGTATGATTAAATGTAAGTGACTGTTGTGAAACTTACAGAGAGCAAAGAGTATATCTACAGGCATATAAAACTGCAATTGTAAGAGGTAAGGATGAATAATATTCCCCGTGGGGAATATGTATACAATGCAAAGTAGTTTTCAAACTAAGCACATGCAACTTCTTTCAATTTCTGCCTTCATAATACGCTCACCAGGTTAGGAGACTATGAATATGTAAAGTCCGCATTTATCTATCTATCTATCTATCTTTATTATCTATGTACAATGTGTTTGGAAAATTCTCAGGCACTTTTACTTTTTTCACATTTTGTTATGTTGCTGACTTGTGTTAAAATAAAAAGAAATTAAGCTTTCGTCTATCAATCTTACAGTTAATACTCCATAATGACAGAGTTGAGCAAACACCTGGAAGTTCGGGTTCGCTGGGTTCGGCCGAACTTTGTCGCAAAGTTCGAGTTCGGGACCTGAACTTGACCCCAAACCCGAACCCTATTGAAGTCAATGGGGACCCGAACTTTTGGGCACTAAAATGGCTCTAAAAATGTCATGGAAAGGACTAGGGGCTGCAAAAGTGCTTAAGAGCATGTGCTTAAGAGCATAGCAAGTGCTCTGCAAACAAATGTGGATAGGGAATAACTTAAAATAAAATAAATAAAAATTAAAAATAACAATCTTGAACTAGGAGGAGGAGGTCGATGTGGAGTTGGAGGTTGAGGTGTTGGTGACGGTGGAGGTGGAAGCGGGCGTGGAGGTGGAGGAGGTAGTTGTTTTTTTGTTTTTTTTATTGGGGTAGCCCCCAAAATATTGGGACATATAAAAAAAATAAAACAAAGAATAAGTACACTTGAGTACAAAATGTCTATTCTGCACAAGATAACGCCCTGCCGTGCAAAATACACGTTCAGACAATACACTGGCTGCAGAGCAGGCCAGCACCTCCAATATTCCTTGTAATTCTTTATAATATACTTACTAGAAGTGAAAAAAATTCCCACAAGAAATATGAATTTAATCAGGGCCATTTTTATGCGTCTTAAAGGGAAACTCAAAAATGTGCCCTACTGGAGCCTAGAAAATTGTATCTTAGGCCATGGGAGTACAGGCCCCGAAAATTAGGCATTTACCTGACAGAAAAGAACTTGGGAAGATGTGGCTGGAGGTACATTAGGCGTTCACGGGCTAAAACTTTACTGTAGGCCAGTACAGGCCGCAAAAATTAGGTGGCATTTACCTGACAGAACAGAACTTGTGATGATGTGGCTGGCGGTAGATTAGGTAGTCACTGGATAAAAATCTTACTGTAGGCCAGTACAGGTCAAAAAATTAGGTATTCACCTGACAGAAAAGAACTAGTGATTATGTGTCTGGAGGTACATTAGACGGTCACTGGATACAAATTTTACTGTAGGCCACTGGAGTACAGGCCCAAAAATTAGTCATTCACCTGACAGAAAAGGCTACTTTTATGCTGCTGTATATACATAAGACAAGGACCATTATTTGTTCTGGGTGGTGGTGGATATGTGTGGGCTGGCATGAGGAAATTCAATTACACGTGGTCGTCACAGGTGTTGAATTCCTCTGAGATCCATGCCTCATTCATTTTTAGAATGCTATGCGAGTGCGCTTATCGGACACGATCCCCCCTGCTGCGCTGAATGTCCTTTCGGACAGGACACTCGAGGGGCAAGCCAAGAGCTCCATGGCAAATTGTGCCAGCTCTGGCTACAGGTCAAGCCTGCACACCCAGTAGTCCAGGGGTTCCTCGCTTCTCAGAGCGTCCACGTCAGCCGTTAACCTGATGTAGTCGGACACCTGTCGGTCTAGGCGTTCCCTGAGGCTTTATCCAGAGGGCGGCTGTCAATGGGTTGGCTGCAAGAATGATCTCATATCCGAAGTGACCAACAGATTTTCAAACCACCCTCTTCTTGAAGGTGCGGCAGGATTGGTACCCTCACCTGTTTCGCTGTGGGTGGAAATTCCTCTGCCAGCGGCTGCAACAGCAGAATGCAGCATCTCTCGCAGCAAGGCCTGGAAATGCTGCATTCTGCCAGCCCTATGTGATGCTGGTAACATGTCTGCAATTTTGTGCTTGTACCGGGAGACCAAGTACGTTGCCACCCAGTACTGGTCATTGCCCTTTATGCTTTTTATACGGGGGATCCCCTTCAAACAGTGGAGCATGAAGGCCCCCATTTGCACTAAATTGGAAGCGGTGGAGCACCCTGGCTCATGCTAGTTGCCCAGGAGAATGTCGTCCTCGGTCTCGACCCCCAGCCACGGACAACACCTGCGATCTCCGAAAAGTCGAATGTCCCCCAAAAGCCTGCACTTCTTGCTCCTCCTCCTCCCCCAGCCATCATCCTCCTCTCACTCCTCTTCAGACTCCTGCTGACTTGTCACAGATGCAGTAGCCCCTCTTGGGAATTCATTCAGCATTGCGACTTCCTCATCTTCCAGCTCCTGCTCCTCGATGGCTTGTTCAATGACACAACATAATGCACGCTCCAGAAAGAAGGCGTAAGGTTTGATGTCACTGATGGTACCCTGGCTGCGACTGACCAGTTTGGTGATCTCATTAAATGGCCGCAGAAGTCTGCATGCGTCACATATGAGCAGCCACTGGTGCGGTGAAAAGGAACTAAGCTCCCAGAACCTGTCCTGCTGCAGAGTTCGTACAGGTAGTCGTTAATGGCACGTTGCTGCTGGAGCAGCCTATCAAGCATATACAAGGTGGAGTTCCAGCGCGTCGTGCTGTCACAAATCAGACGTCTGATGGGCAGGTGGTTTCGCTGCTGAACGTACGTCATTAAGCGAGCCATGGCCATGTAAGATCTTCTAAAATGGCCAGAGATTTTCCTGGCCTGCTGCAAGACGTCCTGGACCCTGGGGTATTTGGCAATAAATCGCTGCATGACTAAGTTCAGGACGTGTGCCATGCATGGCACGTGTGTCATTTGCCCTGTTTCAGCTCGCTCAGCAGATTGCCACCATTGTCGCACACCACTTTACCAACTGTCAAATTGAGCAGGGTAATCCACTGATCGCCCTGTCCTGTGACCGTAAAGCTGAAAGACAGTGCAGGACTCAGGCACAACAGCCGCAGCAGAACATGGCAACGTCTCACCTGGCACGTCGAATAGGTTCTGGGGAGCTTGGGGGCGCAGCGGAAGAGGCAGTAGCAGTGGAACCGGAGGAGTCAGCCAAGGAGGAGACAGAGAATTGAGTAGTAGGAGGAGAAGAAAAGGCAGGCCTGCATGCAATCCGTGGCGGTAACACCAAATCCACACAGGAGCCACAAGTTACATGCTTGATGGCCATAAGAAGGTTCACCCAGTGGGCAGTAAAAGTTATGTACCTTCCCTGCCCATGTTTGCTAGACAACATGTCTGTGGTCATATGTATCTTCGCACCGACACTGTGTGCCAGAGATATATTCACTTGCCGCTGAACGTGGCCATATAGCTCTGGGATGCCCTTCTGGGAGAAATATTTCCTTCCAGGGACCATCCATTGCGATGTGCCAATGGCCACAAATTTTCTAAAGGCCTCCGAGTCCACCAGTTTATACGGCAGTAGTTGGTGGGCTAGAAGTTCCGACATGCCAGCGGTCAGTCGTTGGGCAAGAGGGTTATCCGGCGTCATCAACTTTTATGCTTGGTCATTTGGGCCACAAAAGCCTGCTTTCTGCCAGATGAACACGACGACTGCACGGTGGAAGGTGAGGGACAAATGGGAGGAGAGAGTTGAAGAGGCAGGACGTGGAGTGCCGGGAGTGTGGATTTGTGGGTTCTGACAGCGTTGCTCCCACTGGGCTCGTTGATTGAAGGCCAGGTGCCTTCTTAAGGCGGTCATCCCTAGGTGAGTGTTGGGCTTACCGTGACTTATGCGTTGACAGCCCAGGCTGTAGATGGCAACACTATTGTCAGCAGCTGACACGTAAAAGCCCACACTGCGGAGCCATGTGCCAACGTCCTGGGAGCGCCAGATGTGACCGTGCATGGCGGATGGCTCGCTCCAGATACATTTGCAGTCTGCTTTTTCCCTCCTCTGCACTGCGAGTTCTGCCTCTGCTTCTCCTCCCCTCCTCCTCTTCTTCTCTTGTGGGCACCCACGTGACATCCATCGACACGTCATAATCGTCACCTTCACCACCACTGACATTAGAGATCTTGGAGTAGGCAGCAACAGTGGGGACCTCCCTCCTTGGGCTGGGTACTGTCAGACTGCTGGCTGTTGGCTGTTGCTACCTCCTCTTCCTCATCCGATGCAAAGAATGGCTGCACATCGGTAAGGTCTGGGAATGGTGGGAAAATATTTCCTCTGACTCGAGTGGAGGGGCTATGGTGGTGGTGGTATCTTTGGGGTGCACACACAGCAGAGAGTGAGGAGGGTGCAGATACAGAGGATGAGGAGGGTGCAAGAGGAAGGCTGAGTGAGCCACTCAACCAACTCTGGTGCGTCCTTTGACTTAATCGCACGCACCTTCTCCAACTTCCCACTTAGGCTACAGCCTGGTGCACCTGCCCGACCCCTACCACCCCTGCGGAGCGGCCTGCCTCTTCCACTGCCTGTCATTTTCAAAATTACCCTGTGCCAAATTCCCTAGAGAAGAGCAGTATTCGTGAAATCAGGTATATCGCAGACCTCAATCAGTATTTGGTGGAAACAGGTATATCAAACTCCTCAATCAGTATTTTGTGGAAGCAGGTATATAGAACCCTTAATCAGTATTTTGTAGAAGCAGGTTTATCGCACACCTCAATCACTATTTTGTGGAAACAGGTATATAGAACCCCTGAATCAATATTTGGTGGAAGCAGGTATATCGCACCCCTCAATCTGTATTTTGTGGAAGCAGGTATATCGCAGACCTCAATCAGTGTTTGGTGGAAACAGGTATATCTAGAGATGAGCGAACACCTGGATGTTCGGGTTCGAGAGGTTCGGCCGAACTTCCGGAAAATGTCCGGGTTCGTGATCCGAACTCAACCCGAACTTCATCCCGAACCCGAACCCCATAGAAGTCAATGGGGACCCGAACTTTTGGGCACTAAAAAGGCTGTAAAAGACACCCAGAGGGATAATATACCGCAATAAACGCATTGCGATTACAACTTTGAGCTAACGATCACCATGGGAACGCCTCCTCCAGTAGAATGTACTGTCGGATCTGAGAATTAAGTTGAAATCGCAATGCGATTCTTATATATTTGCTTAATCGCATTGCGATTTCAACTTAGCATTGCTAAATAATTCCATCCATATCGTTAACTTACTGAGTCAGTAAGTTAACGAATATGGATGGAATTATTTAGCAATGCTAAGTTGAAACGGCAATGCGATTAAGCAGATATATAATAATCGCATTGCGATTTCAACTTAATTCTCACATCCGACAGTACATTCTACTGGAGGAGGCGTTCCCATGGTGATCGGTAGCTCAAAGTTGTAATCGCAATGCGATTAAGCAAATACATAAGAATCGCATTGCGATTCCAACTTTTAGTACTCAACTTTTAAAATCGTACACCACTTTAAGTTCCAAAGTTGCAATCGCGTTCGAATAGAACTTAAAGCTGTCTCTTAGTCAGTTTTAGTATTGGTGTGTTGTAATAGAAGTTACATTCGTACGCGAATATAACTTAGAGCAATACAGTCAACTTTACACTGTTAGTTTTATTATCGCGATAATACAACTATTCAAGAATCGTGTACGTGCGTCTGTACGTGTGTGCGTTACCTCGGACACTATTCTATTTTGCCAGCCACAGCTGAAACCACTGATTTATGGTATTGCTATTTTGGCAATTGAATTTAACCCCAGAAAATAATCTATCCTTTGCCAGACAGCAGACAGTATTATACTTGTCTAACCAAAGCTGGAACACCAGATTTAGGGGATTGGTATTTGGGCAATTGTATTTAACCCCTTAATAAAATATAGAAATTTCTTTCCTGAGTTTCTAGGGGTGACAATTAGCACAGCCAAGCCCCTGATGTAGGATATAGCAAAAAAAAAACTAGTATTGATGGATTGATGGACTTGGTGGCAGCTTCTTCTGGCGCACCACAAGTCACAAAATGGCCGCCGATCAACCCAGAAAATAAGTGACAGAAAAACGCTCTGTGCAGCCTAAAAACCAGCGAGCAAGTAACTAGCAGAAGTTCAATGATTCTCAGCTGTAAATTGATCCGTTCATTAGGTGCTGTTGCTGACTTTAACCTGCCTAATCTCGCCCTGACAGAAGCTGCGTCCTCTCCTACACCTACACTAATCAGAGCAGTGTGACGTGCGGCGCTACGTGACTCCAGCTTAAATAGAGGCTGGGTCACATGCTGCACTTGGCCAATCACAGCCATGCCATTAGTAGGCATGGCTGTGATGGGCTCTTAGGGCAAGAAGTAAAACGCTAGCTGATTGGCTGCTGTGCAGCCCTTCAGAAAGCGGGAAGTAATCGACGAACACCGAACCCGAACCCGAACTTTTTGAAAATGTCCGGGTTCGGGTCCGGGTCCCGACACCCCAAAATTCGGCACGAACCCGAACTATTCTCGAACTGTTCGCTCAACACTAGGTATATCGCAACCCTCAAAAATACTGCAGTTCTGAAACTTAGACAAAATTTTAGCAAATTGGCAGAATTATGGCATAAATCAGGCGCAGGATTTAGGATTTAACATATTTTAAATTTATAAAGGTTTATGTACAGTATTTTTATTCTTAGACAATGCAAAATGTGATACTATTAGTAAATCAGCCCCGTTGTATTATCACTTAATTCTACATTGTAAGTAGCCCAGGCATGGTAACATTTGATTAATTAGTTGATTAACAAGTGTAAAGCATTGTCACTTTCTAATTAACTCTGAGTAATAAATCACTTTACAGCAATCTATACAAAGGTATATAGAAATGAAGTTTCAAATAATGTAGCACATATATCTCCCACAGTCATATGCAATGAAGGGTATTCTTTTATCTACCTACTTAGACTAGTTTTACACTAGTGCTAAAATACTCAGGCAGGCTGTTTCGGTAGAGGAAATCCAGCATAGTCGGATACTAACTTTCCCCGCCGGAGCCCATTGACTATGATGGGACCCAACGGAGATGTGGCCTGTTTCCTGCATTAGTGCCGGTATTTAGCCAGCCATAAAAACACTGTTTGCAGAAGACTACTGCAAAGATTTAACTGACATCTAAAGAGTTAATTCAAAGTTCTTTAGTAAAATGAAAATGACAAATCTGGGGCTAAAAAATATTTCACCGGAAGTAATGAAATTTTCATTTTCACAGCCAAATATTTCTCGATAAATTGCATCGCTATATAAATTCCTTAAGGGATGTAGTTTCCAAAATGGCGTCACAGCTTATGGCTTTCCACTGTAGGGGTGCCCATTCCAGCAAATTCTGTTCTCCAAAAATCATATGGCGCTCCTTCCCTTCTGAACCCTGCTGTGTGCAAATACATCAGTTTACGAACACATACTGGTTGTTTATGTAAACTGCAGAGTCAGGGTAATAAACATTGAGGTTTATTTTTCTGTTAACCTTTGCTGTGTAACAGGAAAAATGGATTATATGGAAGATCTGCAAAAAAAATGAAATTTTTAAACCTTACCTCCATTTTGCTTTAATTCCTGTGGATGACCTAAAGGGTTAACAAAGTTTCTAAATTCAGTTTTGAATAATTTAAAGGGTGTAGTTTCTAAAACGTTTTATTTTGTAAGCCAATCAAAATGAATTGGTCCTTAAAAAGTCAGTTTTGGAAAATTTGAACAAAATTATGCCAACATAAGGTAGACGTGGTAAATGTTAATTAATAATTTTGTGATGTATCACTATCACTGTCTTAATAGCAGAGAAATTCAAATTTAAAAAATTGCTAATTTTTCAAAATTTTCTGTAAAGTTTAGATTTGTTTTCTAAATAATAATAAAACATATCAACCCAAATTTACCACTAACATGAAGTACTATGCTTCACAAAAGCATTCCAAAGTATTACCACATAAAGGGATACATGTCAAATTTGGAAAATAAGGCTACGTCAGGAAAGTGGTAAATGGCCTGATCTGCCAGTGGTTAAAATTTAAAATGATATGATTCTTAATATATCTTTATGGAATTTGGTTCTCTAACATGGAGCTCCGAATCCCATACATAGACTTAAAGAGAATCTGTCACCTCCAACAAGCCCTATTAAGTGCACTAATGCATGTATAGAACACCTGCCATTGACTCCAGTTACGCACACCTATTAACCTGCCATGTGCCCAAAAACAGCTGTCAAATGCCTTGAGAGGACTTCCTCTGGAGTCCTCTCCATTATGTGTGCATGCACAGGAGTTCTCTCAATGCATTCCATGCGAGAATATGGGGGAGGGGGTGTTGATCTGGAGTCAGCAGCATCCGTTCTATAGGGCTTGCTGGAGGTGAGAAATTCCCTTTAAAAGGTTATACTTATCTCGTACATTCGTGGCATATCGTTAGGATATGCCCTCAATGTCAAATAGGTGCAGGTCCCACCTCTGGGACCCGCTCCTATCTCTAGAACAGGCTCCTCAAAATTAAGGAGAGCACCCTGCGTATCTATGCGTGCTCTCCGATCACTTCTATGGGAGTTTCCAAAATAGCCGCGTAAGTGCGATCTTTCTATTTTCGTAAGTCCGACAGAAGCTAATTGAGAGTGCACCGCACATTCATGACCACCTCTCCATTCGCTGCCATAGGACTGCCAGAAATAGCTGTGCCAGTGCTCAGCTATTTTTGGACCTCCCATTGTGGTGAATGGAGGTGATCATGCTTGTGTTGTCCGCTCTGCTTTACCTTGTGGGGTCCGTTTTGGAGATAGATGGTATCGAATGTTGCACTTCGATCTTTACACAGTTTGCGGTAAACTGCACTCCCACAAAAAATATTTTGTTAGAAAGGTTCATGATGTAAATTGTAGTGGAGGTAATCTTCTTACCAGTGGCTGCAATTGTGAGTTTAGTTGTAGTTGTGACTTTCTGGCCCCCACTGTGTCATGTAACTGACACTCTGACTTTACATCTGACACAGGTTCTTATGAGCAGGGTGCACCGCCAATGAAGCCAGGTGAGGCGATTGCCTCAGGCAGCACCAGGTAGGGGAAGGAGGGGGCAGAGGAAGGGCCATGGGCAATGAGTGCTTCCATTGTGGAAATGCTCGTCTCTTTATATTCAACTGCATCGCTGTGCTCAGGACTAGTGTTGCCTGTACCGAACTTTGCGATTTTGGGTACTTTGCAGCAAAAGTTTGGGTTCGAGTTTGGTGTTCGGGCATTTACAACGCTTGTTGAAAGACTGCAGGGCAGCCAATCAACAAGCTTTTAAGCTGTGGGCACTTAGAAGCCATCACAGCCATGCCTAGTAATGGCATCGCTGTGATTGGCCGGTGTATCATGTGACCCAGCCTCTATACAAGCTGGATCACGTGTAGCACCTCCCATCAGCTCTGAGTAGTGCAAGGACAGGAAGCAGGTAGCTGAAGTGAGGGAGAGTGTTAGGAATCTCATCTGGCTATTTATTCTGTGGGTGTTCTATAGTGATTTTTTTGTGTGGGTGCTATACACCAGCTTTGCATCCCTGACACAGAAATATAATAATAAAGCTGGCTGTTAATTCTGTGGGTGACCTATAGCGATCTTTCGTGGGTGAAATGCACCATCTTTGCACCCATGACACAGAAATATAATAATCTGGCTGTTAATTCTGTGGGTGACCTATGGAGACTTTTTTGTGAGTGCAATGCACCATCTTTGTACCCCTGACACAAAAATATAATAGTTAATCTGTCTGTTAGTTCAATAGGTGACATATACCCATTTTTTGTGTGAAGTACACCTGCACTGCATCTGTGACAGGGAAATTAATATAGTTAATCCATCTGTTAGTTTGTTGGGTGACCTATACCATTTTTGTGTGAGGTACACCTGTACTGCATACGTCACAGGAAAATTAATATATTTAATCTGTCTCAAATTAGTTCAGTGGGTGACCTCAAAGAATGAGGAGAGCGTCAAATAAGAGACGTGACCCTGGTGGTGATGCTGCTGGTGTAGCTCCTGTTGCAGGGAGAGGACGTGGTCGATCTGTGCCAACAACACGCCCAAATGAAACATCTTCCTCGGGTGTACGTAGGCGACAGAACATTCAGAGTTATTTTGTAGGCCTGAATACCGGTGTACGAATGGTGAGGCCAGAACAAGTAGAGGTGGTAGTAGATTGAGTGGCTGTGCCTTCACATTGTCTCCCACCCGGTCTCCTGCTGAAAGCGCAGAGTTGGCACCTGAGGTCTTTCACCTCATTCCCTTGCAAATCAGCCAAGCAGTCTGAGCCCCAAGTCATGCAGCAGTCTCTTATGCTTTTGACGACTCTGCTGGCAGGGTTTCCGTAGGCCATCCACCTAGCCCTGCCCTAGAAGTGGAAGAGATGCCCAACCACTTATGTTTCAGGATCTGGACACGGGAGGACATGGTGGAATAGTACATGTGCACACGCTTACACATACTGACTGATGGGTCCGCCCCATTCAACTTCTGGGTCTCCACATTGGGAACATGGCCTGAGCTTGCTCTTTACGCCTTGGAGGTGCTGGCCTTTCCTGCGGCCAGGGTATTGTCCGAACGTGTGTTTAGCACGGCTAGGAGCGTTACCACAGACAAGTGCAGCCGCCTGTCCACAGTCAACGTGGACAAGCTTACGTTCATTAAAATTAACCAGACATGGATCCCACAGGACTTGTTTATACCTTGTGCTGAATAGACAAGTATACCGGCCACACCCAGCGATTGTTATACTCCAGCGCACTTTCTCTTTTCCATTTCCCAATGTTTTGTGGCCTTTCTAAATTTCTAAAAAATAAATAAATAAATGAAAAACAAAACAAAAAAAACAGTCTTGGCTATCTCCCCACCGCTGCTTCCACCTACACCGCCACGTCTATCGCCTCCTTAACCTCCCACTCCACTTTGACTTCCGCCTCCTAGTTCAAGATTATTATTTTTTTTACATTTCTATTCTGTTATTTTAAGTCATTTCACTATCCACATTTGTTTGCAGGGCAATTGTCCTGCTCTTACCCCTATTTTGCCTCCTTTTTCAGCCCTCTAGCCCTTACTATGACTATTTTACAGCCATTTTAGTGAAACAAAGTTCGTGTCCCCATTGACTTCAATGGGGTTCGGGTTTGAGTTCGGGTCAAATTCGGGTCCCAAACTTTGACCCAAAGTTCGGCTGAACCGACCCAACATAAACATCCACAGGTCCGCCCATCTCTACTCAGGACAGCAATACAGTTGAATCGCACCGAAACGATGTGTCCCTGGCCCACTGTTTCCTCTAATAGGCTCTAGTCCTAGTTCCTGTAGCCTATCAGAGGCCAATGTCATCATTATCGCGCTGCCTGAACTGGACTGCATAGATCTCAGGGCACAGACTAGAAAAGGTCTGTCTCTTGCACTGCATCGCTGACAGCAGAATGGCACACGTCATAAGGGAGCATTTTTTGTATTAGCACACATGAAAGGGTATTTTTTTACTGCCACATATTATAAGGGAGCATTTTTATACACACATTGCTGGGGGGAATCATTTTACTGGCAAACATTATAGGGGGAATTATTACTACTGGAGGCACTATGGGGGGTTATTACTTCTGGGGGCAAAATGAAGGACATTCTTACTATTGTGTGCACTGTTACCACATGGTACACTCTGGCAGAGAATTATTACTATTGGTCAGACTTTTGGGAGGACTGTTACATTGGGAGGCACCCTGGCATAGTACCAGCTTAGCACAATTATTTTTGGAGGACTCTATATTTATGGCACTATAAGTTTCAGGGATAGTATTTTCTGGGCCAATAATTCTTGAAGGAGAACTATCTGTGTGGTAACAGTGTTTTCAGGGAAATTATCAGTTTCTGTATAGTATTGGGAAGCACAGAGGGCACAGCATTAGAGGTGGCAGGATGGGGTGTTCAGAAGGAGGGAGGAGGATGGAAAAGTAGTTGTCAAACAAGAGATGGCTGAGAAAAATCATTATGGTGGTCTGGTCTGAATGGAGAAGATATAGAAAGAGAACGTCTACATCAGAGGACGCATGACTGGATGTAAGAGGTATGTGGCGCTGTATTACCCTGTATGTTTTGTAGCACTGTCTGTAATGTTTTCCAAGTATGTCTTTACCAGTAGGGCTGGAGGGTAGGGGTTAGGTTAGGAAATTGGACGTTTCAGTTTTTGCCTCAGGCAGCAGAAAGGCTAGATGCACCCCTGCGGACAGGAATTCAGTTACTTCATTCACTCCTAGGAGGACCTTGAAGTCAGGCCGTTCTGTGCATTGGGGACCGCAATTTGCTGTGCAGCTGTACGGCTGCTGCAGACGTCATCCATCCGCACCGCAAAAAAATAGTTTCCGTGGGGTTTCGTGTCTCAGTTCCGCACTGCACCTTTCGGATTGCGGACCCATTCAAGTGACAAATGGCCAGTGCCCGTATATTGTAGACCCACTGTTTGCAGAGGGCTTGCTCGTGTGCCTGAGCCTTTATAGGAATGAAAAGAGAAACTGACTTTCTGTCGACACATAAGATGCTGTGTCAGCACTGAATCTACTGATGAGGGCCTTACCCTGGGTTCAGACCTGAGCAGTCTTGGCTATCTCCCCACCGCTGCTTCCACCTACACCGCCACGTCTATCGCCTCCTTAACCTCCCACTCCACTTTGACTTCCGCCTCCTAGTTCAAGATTATTATTTTTTTTTACATTTCTATTCTGTTATTTTAAGTCATTTCACTATCCACATTTGTTTGCAGGGCAATTGTCCTGCTCTTACCCCTATTTTGCCTCCTTTTTCAGCCCTCTAGCCCTTACTATGACTATTTTACAGCCATTTTAGTGAAACAAAGTTCGTGTCCCCATTGACTTCAATGGGGTTCGGGTTGAGTTCGGGTCAATTCGGGTCCCAAACTTTGACCCAAAGTTCGGCTGAACCGACCCAACATAAACATCCACAGGTCCGCCCATCTCTACTCAGGACAGCAATACAGTTGAATCGCACCGAAACGATGTGTCCCTGGCCCACTGTTTCCTCTAATAGGCTCTAGTCCTAGTTCCTGTAGCCTATCAGAGGCCAATGTCATCATTATCGCGCTGCCTGAACTGGACTGCATAGATCTCAGGGCACAGACTAGAAAAGGTCTGTCTCTTGCACTGCATCGCTGACAGCAGAATGGCACACGTCATAAGGGAGCATTTTTGTATTAGCACACATGAAAGGGTATTTTTACTGCCACATATTATAAGGGAGCATTTTTATACACACATTGCTGGGGGAATCATTTTACTGGCAAACATTATAGGGGGAATTATTACTACTGGAGGCACTATGGGGGTTATTACTTCTGGGGCAAAATGAAGGACATTCTTACTATTGTGTGCACTGTTACCACATGGTACACTCTGGCAGAGAATTATTACTATTGGTCAGACTTTTGGGAGGACTGTTACATTGGGAGGCACCCTGGCATAGTACCAGCTTAGCACAATTATTTTTGGAGGACTCTATATTTATGGCACTATAAGTTTCAGGGATAGTATTTTCTGGGCCAATAATTCTTGAAGGAGAACTATCTGTGTGGTAACAGTGTTTTCAGGGAAATTATCAGTTTCTGTATAGTATTGGGAAGCACAGAGGGCACAGCATTAGAGGTGGCAGGATGGGGTGTTCAGAAGGAGGGAGGAGGATGGAAAAGTAGTTGTCAAACAAGAGATGGCTGAGAAAAATCATTATGGTGGTCTGGTCTGAATGGAGAAGATATAGAAAGAGAACGTCTACATCAGAGGACGCATGACTGGATGTAAGAGGTATGTGGCGCTGTATTACCCTGTATGTTTTGTAGCACTGTCTGTAATGTTTTCCAAGTATGTCTTTACCAGTAGGGCTGGAGGGTAGGGGTTAGGTTAGGAAATTGGACGTTTCAGTTTTTGCCTCAGGCAGCAGAAAGGCTAGATGCACCCCTGCGGACAGGAATTCAGTTACTTCATTCACTCCTAGGAGGACCTTGAAGTCAGGCCGTTCTGTGCATTGGGGACCGCAATTTGCTGTGCAGCTGTACGGCTGCTGCAGACGTCATCCATCCGCACCGCAAAAAATAGTTTCCGTGGGGTTTCGTGTCTCAGTTCCGCACTGCACCTTTCGGATTGCGGACCCATTCAAGTGACAAATGGCCAGTGCCCGTATATTGTAGACCCACTGTTTGCAGAGGGCTTGCTCGTGTGCCTGAGCCTTTATAGGAATGAAAAGAGAAACTGACTTTCTGTCGACACATAAGATGCTGTGTCAGCACTGAATCTACTGATGAGGCCTTACCCTGGGTTCAGACCTGAGCGTTTTTGTCGCGCGTATTTCAGCGCATTTTTGCAAATAGGAAACGCGCGTTCGTACGTGCGTTCTTGTGATTGACTACTGTGGTGTCAATCACAAACGCTGCGACAAACGCCCCAAAAAAGCTCAAGTACTTGTTTATGCGTCGGGCGTTTTACAGCGCTTTCAGACGCGCTGTAAAACGCTCAAGTGAGAACCAGGGCCATAGGAAAGCATTGGTTTTCATGTGTTGAGCGTTTTACAGCGCGTTTGAACGCGCTGTAAAGCGCTCAGGTGTGAACTTAGGGTTAAAGAGGACCTGTCACCTCTCCTGACATGTCAGTTTTTGTAACTACTTGCATTCCCCATATAATAACAATTCTGGAGCATCTATACTTATGACTTTATGTTTTGCCATTCCTGTATTATTCCTGCTAGTTTACAAATAAATCGTCAGCAGTCTGCAGTAAAGGTACTACTGGGTGTTCCCAGTAGCGGGTATGTCTGACTTTGTCTAATCAGTGCTGCTGGTGTCCGACTGTGCAGGGACTCTTCCTTCCCCAACTGGTAACACCCATCTGTACCATTACTGCAAGCTTCTGGCAATTCATTCATAAACTTCTAGTAGAAATAACAAAGTAACGGCACAACATAGAGTCATAACAATAGATGCTCCAGAATTGTTATTACATGGGGAATACCAGTAGTTAATAAAACAGACATGTCAGGAGAAGTGACAGGTCCCCTTTAAAGTGTACCTCCAGTTACAAACTTTTCTCATTAATCAATTGTTATTGTCCGGCTGAACAACTTTCCTTTAGGTTGCATTCACACAATCATAAGTGTTTTGCGGGCAAATTTTTATACCGTATGTATTGAATGGCAGTAAAAGAAAATATACAGTTAGGCTAGATGCAGACGTGAGCAGTCCGTGGTATGCGGGCTGGATTTGTTCTTACAGCCGGAGCGCACGGCGTCATTGGTTGCTATGACGCCGTGCACTAACTTCCGCCGGTGCACTACAGTAATACACTGGTATGATCTATGCCAGTGTATTACTATCCTGCAGCGGCAGCAGGGAACGCCCAGCTTCATAGCAACCAATGACGCCGTGCGCTCCGGCTGTAAAGAACAAATCCAGCCCGCATTACCATGGACTGCTCACGTCCGGGTTTAACGGACATCTGCATCTAGCCTTAGGTGCATATATATTTAGACAGAGACAACATTTTTCTAATTTTGGTTCTGTACATTACCACAATCGATTTTGAACAAAACAGTTCAGATGCAGTTAAAATTCAGATTTTCAGCTTTAATTCAGTGGGTTGAAAAACATGATTGCATAAAAATGTGAGGAACGAAAGCATTTTTTAAACTCAAGCCCTTCATTTAAAGGGCTCAAAAGAAATTGGACAAATTAAATAATTGTAAATAAAATGTTAATTTCTAATGCTTGGTTGAAAACCCTTTGTTGGCAATGACTGCCTGAAATCTTGAACTCATGGACATCACCAGACGCTGTGTTTCCTCCTTTTTACTGCTCTGCTCGGCCTTTATTGCAGCGGTTTTCAGTTGCTTTTTGTTCATTCTGGAAATCATAGAGTTAAAGGGGTTGCCCTATCTGCACATTTATGGTATATCAATAGGATATGCTATTGATGTCCAATATGTACAGGTCCTCCAGGACCCACTCCTATCCCAGGAACAGGACTCTACCGTGAATGGAGAGAACACCGCTTATGCATGGTTTTCTCCATTCATTTCTACTTCACTTAAAAAAATAGCTTGTATAAATGTGCCAGTGATCAGCCAGCAAGTGAGCAAATGCTTGTAAGGCTGCATGCACACGACCGTTGCCTGCCTCCGCGTCCGCTCCTCCTGCAAATTTTGCGTCCGTCAAAAAAAACGGATGACGGACCGTTTTTTTTGACGGATCCGATTTTTATGGCAGATCCATTGTAAAAATGCCTATCCTTGTCCGCAAACGTGAAAAAAATAGGACATGCACTATTTTTTTGACGGAATGAAAACACGGATCACGGATGCGGAACAAAAACGGTTGACCATCCTCATTTTTGGACGGACCCTTTGAAATAAATGGGGAAGCATCCTATCCGTGAAAAAAACCGGAACGGACGCGGAAACAAACAACGGTTGTGTGCATGGGGCCTAAGTCTGCTGATTCAGTCTTTTACATGTAAAATGGGATGTGCATCCCTACTGAGGCTCAGCAGTGACATACCATTCTTTCGCACAAGAATGCTGAGGCCCATGAGTGGTTGCAGTGGTCTCCAGACCAACATCAGGTCCTACCATACTTCTAGTCTGACAGGGTCCACCGGGAGCCATGATGCTGGAATGGAGGGTGTGTTGAAACACGAATAAGGGTTTTTCCTTGTTTTGAACACAGTCCTGCTAGACATTTTTTAAATTAGGTTGGACATACACATATTCTGTATAGATGGTGGCCACTACGAATGATTTCCTCCTTGGGTCATTTTTATGGCCTGGACCATATTATGGGCTAAAAAACACTTTTGCAATTAGTATAATTGGTATTTATTATTGTTAGGAGAAGACAGGAAGAGCTAGAAACTCAGACATCCGAGAGCATGTCTCCTATGGACAGAGAATAGGAGTGTTGCAATACATTCAAGCTGCAGAAGCAATACTAGTGCAAAATGTGTAATAAAATCCAATTAAAAACATGTCTTTAGTCCACTATACAGACAATGCAATAAAAAGGTTTCCTTATCTTTTAAGGAACCCCACTTTAACACTGAAGGCAGGACCTGTAGAGTAGCTAACTGGCAAGGCCGGCGTCAGCACCCGGCACACCCGGGCAAGTGCCAGGGCCCACAGCTCCTGCGGGGGCCCACTGCACAGCTGATTATAATTGTGAAGCACTAGAAGCAGGGCAGTGGTGTGCTAAGGAGGGTGGCGGTCACCCCAGGTGCCGGCTCTCAGGTGGGTGCCAGAAGCAATGAGCGCTTCCATCAATACAGATGGAAGTGCTCATTGCTGGAGCGCAGGGAGCTGGGTCCTGTCACTTACCGCTCAGCTCCCCTCCTTCAGGTCAGCCGAGCTCTGAATGGTGAAGCAGGAAGACTTCTCTCTGCTCCACCATTCAGCCTGCAGGCACGGTCTGCATAAGCTCTGCCCACACAGTGCTGCAGAGCGATCTGTACTAGCAGGGAAGAAAGGACTGTGAGCTTCAGGAACAGGACAAGGTGAGAAGTTACTGTGTTTTTTTTTTTTTTTAATACAGAGGGGTCACAGAGGACATTATTACTATGGAGGGGGCACAGAGGTCTTTATTACTATGGAGGGGGCACAGAGGACTTTATTACTATGGAGGGGGCACAGATGACTTTATTACTATGGAGGGGGCACAGATGAGTATATTACTATAGAGGGGGCACAGAGGAGTTTATTACTATGGAGGGGGCACAGAGGTCTTTATTACTATGGAGGGGGCACAGAGGTTTTTATTACTATGTAGGGGGCACAGAGGACTTAATTACTATGGCCCCCAGAGGTCTTTATTACTATAGAGGGGGCACAGAGGTCTTTATTACTATGGAGGGAGCACAGAGGGCATTTCTACTATGGAGGGGGCACAGAGGGCATTACTACCCTGGACGGGGCACAGAGGACATTACTAATGTCAAGGGGGCACAATAGGCATTTCTACTATGGAAGGGGCACAGAGCCAGAGGACATTACTACAATGAAGGGGGCACAGTGGGCATTTTTAATGTGAAGGGGGCACAATGGGGATTTCTACTATGAAGGGGGCGCAATGAGGATTATTACTGTGAAGGGGGCACAAAGAGGGCATTACAACTGCAAAAGGGGCACAGAGAGGCCATAACTACTGTGAGAGGGCACAATGTGGGCATAACTACTGTGAGGGGGCACAAATCTGTACAAAACTACTGTGAAGGTTGTACAATGAGAGCAATACTACTGTGAGGGGGTACAATTTTTTTTTTAAAGCATTAGGAGGGGGGATTTTTGGGGTGCCAGAGAAAGGACCCGCCTCGGGTGCCAAACACCGTAGGCACGCCACTGAAGCAGGGAACTATTTGCTCCCTTCCCTGCTCCTCTGATAGGCTGCCGGCACTAGGCTCGCAGCCTATCAGATGTTGGTGCAGGCGGCGCAATGATGTCATTGCGCCGCCTGTGAGCTGTACAGAGCGGGACACAGGCCGGAAGAGGAATGCATCGCATCTCTGTGAAGGATGGGGGTAAGTATAAGTGTCTTTTTTTTTTTTTTTTTAAAGACCGGACCCACAGGCACATAAGGGGCGGGGGGATGTCGGCAGTTTGGCACATGATCCTGGCACATGGGGGGGGGATAGTTTGGCACATGATACTGGCACATGGGGGGGATAGTTTGGCACATGATACTGGCACAGGGGGGGGATAGTTTGGCACATGATACTGGCACATGGGGGGATTGTTTGGCACATGATACTGGCACATGGGGGGGATTGTTTGGCACATGATACTGGCACATGGGGGGGATTGTTTGGCACATGATACTGGCACATTGGGGGGGGAGATTGTTTGGCACATGATATTGGCACATGGGGGGATTGTTTGGCACATAATACAGGCACATAATAATACTGGCACATGGGGGGGTTGTTTGGCACATGATAAAGGCACATGATACTGGCACATGGGGGGGTTGACACATGATACAGGCACATGGGGTTGGGGGGGTTGGTACTTGATAGAGGCACATGGGGGGTTTGCACTTAATACTGGCAAATGAGGGGGCAGCAGTTTTGCGCTTGACGGCAAATGAGGTGGGGTTGGAACTTGATGCAGGCATATGGGGGGTTGGCACTTGATACTGGCAAATGAGGATGGGGGGTTTGGCACATGATACTGGCACATGGGGGGTGGTTGGCACTTGATACTGGCAAATGAGGGGGGGTTTGGCACTTGATACTGGCACCTGGGGCATACACTTGATACTGGCACATGGGGGGGGTTGGCACTTAATACTGGCACTTGGAGGGTTTGGCACTTGGTACTGGCACATGGGGGATTTGGCAGTTGTTACTGGCACATGATGGTGGGGGGAGGCGCTTTATACTGGCACATGGGGGGGTTTGGCACTTGGTACTGGCACATGGGGGGGGTTGGCAGTTGTTACTGGCATATGATGATGGGGGGAGAGGCACTTATTATTGGGGCACTATTGGGGACCACAGCGGCACAGTATTGGAGGTAGTGGGATGTTTTGTCCAGAAAGATGGTAGGATGATGGAAAAGTTGTAAACTAAGATTTATTTTTTGTTAAACTGCAGAGACGGAAAACGACAGAAAAATGGTGGCCTCATCTGAAAGGAGAAGATGAGGAGAGAGAACATCTACATCAAAGGAGACGTCACTGGATGTAAGAGGTATGGGCGTGATATATGGGTAGGGCTGTGTGTGAGTGTGGCTTGAGGGTGAGTGAGGACACAGGGGCCCCATAAGTTCCAATTGCCCGGGAAGTACCCTCCCGAGACCAGGCTCTGGATCCGCCCTGCAGTATGCTGCTACTGCTGATAGGGAGCGCAGATCATGGGAGGAGCCAGGTGACTGAGGAGAGGAGTATTTATTGTTTCTTTTTTCACTTCCTGTGAAGGGGGCACATCTGGTCATAACCACTGTGAAGGGGACACTGATCTTGGCATATCCACAGTAAGAGGGCACATATCTTGGCATATCAACTGTGAAGGGGGAACACATATTGGCATATCAACTGTGAGGGAGCACATATTTTGGGATATCTACTGTGAAGGGGGCACATATCTTGGCATATGTACTGTGAGGGGCGCATATCTTGGCATTTGAACTGTGAGGGGGTACATATTTTAGAATATCTACAGTGAAGGGGGCACATATCTTGGCATATCTACTGTAAGGGGTGCACATATCTTGGCATATCTACTGTGAGGGGGCACATATCTTGGCATATCTACTATGAAGGGGCATATCTTGGCATATCTACTGTAAGGGGGCACATATCTGTGAGTAGACCTGAGGGAGTGAAACACTAGGTAGAAAATAAAAGTAGGCACATAAGGACTGATTCACATATATCCACTCTGTAGAATGCTCTGTTAATAGGTAGTTAATCGATAATACATGCAGTTTCATTGTTGTAAGCGCCGTGCAAAATGCCACAAGGGGGTCCACTGAGACTTTATCACCCAAGGGCCCACATGAACCTGGAGCCGGCCCTGCTAACTGGGATAGGAGGCCTCCTTGTAGCTCAGCTGCTGGGTCGCAATGCTTTAATTCAAGAAGTGGGTGTGGGAGTACCCACCATGGCTAATAAAGTAACCACTGGGTTGTGCCTCCTACTGTAGTTTGTCACCAGCTTCCTTGCTTGCACTACTTGGGTTGTTTTAGCTCCTCTTCTTAGCTTAGGGTTCATCTGTCCTCTTCTCAGTCATGCCATCTTCTTCCCTAGTTTGCTGCCACTCTATATTCTGCTCTGAGCCTCAGAACAGTTATTTCATTTTGGCATAGGACTGCTAAAGGGATTTTCTCTGGATTTAAATATTGATGAACTATCCTTAGGATAGGTTAGCAATATCTGATTGGTGGGGGCCCACCTATGAAATGTCAGAAGTGGCCTCAACTCTTGGGAGAACATTTTTCTCTCATTTTTGTGCCATAGACATCCATTGCTCTTTTCTGGTCCTGTTTGAAGAAAAAATTTTATGAAGTCAATTTGTTATTGTTTTATACTTTGTTTTGTTACATCACCTTTATCTTTGTATAATGATTGAATGATGATCATTGATATGTCTACATACAAGTTGTGTTCAAAATAATAGCATTCAGAAATCACTAACCTCATCAATCACTGTTTTTGGTAGAAATTATATTTCTACATGGCAAATAATTTACTAGCAGGTGTAGTAGAGTAATAGAAATCCAACAGAACCAACAGTCATGACATGCATGCTGCTGATCCTGTGTAATCGAATCACTAATTGAAAGGGGCATATTCAAAATATCAGCAGTGTGGAGTTCAATTAGTGAGGTCATTTATTCTTTAAAAACAGGTGGCAATTGTTGCCCTTATTTAAGGAAGGAAGTCTGCAAATGTTGTACATGCTGGTTACAGTGCATTTCTCTCTGAAATTCTGAGGAAAATGGGTCGTTCCAGACATTGTTCAGAAGAACAGCGTACCTTGATTAAAAAGGTGATTGGAGAGGGGAAAACATATAAAGAAGTGCAGAAAATGATAGGCTGCTCAGCTAAAATGATCGCAAATGCTTTAAAATGGCAACCAAAACCTGAAAGATGTGGAAGAAAGTGAAAAATTACCATTCTAATGGATAGAAGAATAGCCAAAATGGCAAGGACTCAGCCAACAATCAGGTCCAGGAAGATCAAATAAGGTCTAATGTGAGTACTGTTACAATGAGATGACACCTATGTTCTCTGCAAGAAGCCCCCGCAAAGTCACACTGTTGAAAAATAGACATGTGCTGAAGAGGTTGCAATTTGCCAAAGAGCATATTGACCGGCCTAAAAAGAGAAATGGTGCAACATTTTGTGGACTGATGAAAGTAAGATTATTCTTTTTGGGTCTATTGGCCGGAGACAGTTTTTCAGACGACCCCTAAACACTGAATTCAAGCCACAGTACACTTTGAAGACAGTGAAGCATGGTGGAGTTCCTGGTCCAGGTCTTACTATTTGCACACTGTCCCAGCAGACATCACTGCAGACATGTTGACCTATGAAAAGGCATTGAAAGGCTTGCTGTCATTTACCACTGAGGAAGGGATGTGAGACCCTGAAACACGTATGGTGTGCATGTCATGAGAATATCGCATTAAATTAGACCAGAGGATTTGACCGGTCTCCAATATATGAAGGACTTTGTCATTGCAAGTAACGCTGTTGTCTAGTTCAGGCTAGAGGACCCTGGAGGCACGGCACACGGACTGAACCGCGCAGTCAGCCACTTAGTATACAGATTGCGGGTCACGTGGGATGCCACATTGAGACCTGGAAACCACGCGGGATGCCACGTGAGTTTGAGGTGACAAGCGGACTACAGACTACGTTTGGAGGAGCCGGTTGAACTACAAGACCGACTGGATCGGTAAAGTACTGTATCATCCTCGACCTTTGAACTATTGTGGGAAGAGGGGTATCACTTTATGTGCAATATTATGGCACTGGTTGTCCTTGGAGCATACCAGGAACTGAAACTGTATGACAACCTTATTATCTGGCAGTGTACTGCTGCACGTTCCTTCCTCTTTGACTCATGTGGATTGCGGCAATAGTAGAGTTATACATATTCACCGCATTGGTATTTGGACATTGGTTGGTCTAATGCTTCAACTTCAATATTGAGGCAATAATGTATTTAGCCAAGTTTGCATTTCCTTTTATCAGCTACACTTGTATCCATATATAGGGAAACTTAGGGGCCTTAGGTCCCCCAATATTCACATGTAGGGACCTATGCTATTCTATTTACATTTGTTTAGGTTGAATATGTGTTTTTAAATAAGCCTGTCCATTTTTATTTTCATATTTTTGGGTATAATAAATGAATTTTTTTATTACCAGTATATGTCCTTGTTTCCTGGTTGTATAGTGCCCCTCTTTTTTATTTTTTTCTTCTGTGAACTATTGCTGTGGATGTGTGTACTCCCCATGTCTACATCTCAGTGCAGTTCTTGTCACTGTTGCCCTGTAGGCTGGCTGCATGCTCTCTCGCGTACTGGCTGCAGGATGACTCCTGTGTATGCTGGTTGCTTGGGACTGCGTGCTGGCTGCGGTGTTGTGTGTGAACTCGGGCCTGTGTTTGTGGGTTCTGTGTTTGTATCTCTGTGGTTCCTGTCACCGTGAAGGCTACCCGCATGCACTTTGTGTACTGGCTTCCCATGTATGCTGGTTCTGCGATGCGTGCTGGCTGTGGCCTTGTGTGAACTGGAGCCTGTTTGTGGCTTCTATGTCCATATCTCTGTGGTTCCTGTCACTGATGCTGTGTAGGCTGGCTGGTTGTGCTTTGTGAACTGGCTGAGAGGGATCCATTTATGCTGGGTCTGCGATGCGTGCTGCCCGGGCCTTGTGTGTGAACTGGGTTTGAGTATGGATGTATTGTGTGGTTCTGTCACTCTGTTGTTGTGTAGGCTGGCTGCCTGTAACCTCGTACTGGCTACAGTTAACTTTTGTATGCTGGTTGTCGTTTGGGGCGTGCTGGCTGCAGCATTCTGTGACTGTTGTGAACTGACACTTGTATAGTTTGTTCTGATGGGGTTAATATTTCCATTAATCTGTTCCTGGGTGTGGCTTATCAGGTGCCCTCATTATGCAGCTATATTATCTGTGAGCTTTGGGGCTTGTGGTCAGTCTGTCTTGTGCCTTGCTGGGTGTAGCCCCTCGCTGCTAACCCAGTTTTTTTTTACTATCTGCCCTTCTGTGTGGTGTCACCTGGTAAAGCATTGGTGTTATTGATGTTATAGCCTTGTCTGATCTTCTGTACCTGTTCTGTGTCTTAAGTCTTGATCCACTCTGTTCCATGTCTAGCCTAGCAGTGCTCTAATTGCGTCTGATAGCTTGGCAGTGCTAAACTGCTTCTGATTCTGTCTGTTCTATGTCTAGCCTGGCAGTGCCTACTCCTTCTGATTCAGTCTGTGCCATGTCTTGCCTGCAGTGCCTTACTGCTTTTGTTCCTGTCCTGTGTATGTCCTGCCTTCGTGAGAGGGCTCCTGGGTTGAGAGGGAGGATCTCTGATCTGCAGCTCTGCCTGTGACTGACATGCTTCTGTTTTCACATGGGGTCCAGGCATCTGCTGGTTCACGTTTTTCGTCTGATCCATGTCATGAGTTTGGTTGGGTTCCAGTCCTGTTGTAGGTTCCGCTGGTGCTTGCACCTGCATGGTTCTCTGCAGGTAGCAGACAGGTGTACCGGGACCATCCTGGAGGTGTGACCAGTGAGCCCTTGGCCAAGTTCATCCCCCACCACCAGGGGCTCTGTGAAGAACTGCTCTTTGCCCTCTGGGTTTTGCCTCTGGTCTGCAGGTGCACTTGGTTCAGGAGTAGTGCTACCACTATTGCCTAACCTGCTTTTCTGTACTGTCTTGCTCTATTTATTATATGTGTAATAAAGTACTCTGTTGGTCCCTGGTCTGAATCTGCCTGTGTCCAGAAATGTAAATGTATAAATTACAAAGTATACTGAATCTTTTCCCATAAAACTATATATATATATATATATATATATATATATATACTATAAACGATATATAAACCTGCTCAGCTCCACCTTCTGTATAACATGCTGCCTGCAGCTTATATTTCATTTTCATGGTTAAAGGTTCCCTTTAATTGATACTCTTAGGTTGATACTTTCAATTGTGCGCATGTAACAGTAAGTGACATGCAGGGCCGGCGCCACCGTTAGGACTAACTAGGCATTTCCTTAGGGTGCCAGCCTGCTGGGGGCAACCTGGTGGGCTCCCCCAGTCTGGGGATGCAGCGCTGGGCGAGCAGCTCTTGAGCCGCCATATCAAGGGGAGAAACAGAACTGCATCGCACATCCACAATGCTATGCTTTGATCTAATTAAACTCGCTAACTCAGTGTAATATTAAGGTGTACAGCCCCCTATACTGCATGCTGTACAAGAGGCATTAGTTTACATTTTGATCAAAAGACACAAGCCCGCCCATCGCGCCAAGGCCGCCTCCCCGCCTCCTCTTGAGCCGCCCCCAGCGCCGTTACAGCGGGGCCAAGAGGTGAAGGTCCTTCTTAAATATGGCAGAGCAGGCACCTGCTTACCCTGATGGCAGGTGCCTGCTCTGACAGTAAATTACCAGAGGGGAGGAGGCAGGCGGCAAGGGAGCCTGTTCTAGCAGCTCCCCACTCCTCTCTCGAGCGTCCTCTGTGATGCCGGGAGCCGGAATATGACGTTATTCCGACCCCGGCATACTAAACGGCGCGCTGAAGGACTAAGGAGCTGCACCACACTGGACCCCAGGGAGGTGAGTGTTTAAGTGATTGACTGAGTGTCTGTGTGTGTCTAGTAAAAAGCAAGAGCTACAGATGCTGCTGTAGCTCTTGCTTTTTACTACTAATGTGGTGACCACTGGGGATCCGTGGCATTTGGCACAGCTGTTGCATTCCACTGTTACTGCTTTGTGGGGACCGTGTGTGCTGCTCTTATTTACTTCTTTACATTGCCTGTGTGTGTCTGTCTGTGAGTGAGTGTATGTATGTCAGTGAGTATATGTCTGTCAGTAAATGTCTGTGTGTATGTGTGTCTGTCATTGAGTGTCTGTATGTCAGTGAGTGTGTATGTCTGTCTGTCAGTAGGTGTTTGTGTGTGTGTGTTTGTCAGTGAGTGAGTGTATGTCTGTCAGTGAGTGTGTGTATGTCTGTCATGAGTGTCTGTCAGTAAATGTCTGTGTGAGTGTGTCTGTCAGTGAATGTATGTGTGTGTTTGTCAGTGAGTGTGTGTATGTTTGTCAGTGAATGAGTGTCTGTTAGTGAGTTTCTGTGTGTGTGTGTTTCAGTGGGTAGGTGTATGTCTGTCAGTGAGTGTCTGTCAGTGAGTTTTCTGAGCGAGTGTATGTCTGTCTGTCAGTGAGTGAGTATGCCTGTCAGTGAGTTTCTGTGTATGTCGTTCCGTGAGTGTCTGAATGAGTGCATGTCTGTCAGTGAGTGCATGTCTGTCTGTCAGTGTGTGTGTCTATCAGTGAGTTTCTGTGTGTGTGTGTGTCAGTCAGTGAGTGTATGTGTGTCAGCGTGTGTGTCTGTCAGTGAGTGACACGAGGCCTAGGGCGGCAAAAATCCTTGCAGCGGCCCTGGTGACATGCACATGACTATCTTTGAGATCCAAAAGCCACAAAACCCGAACTCAGGGTTAAAGCACTTCAACAGGGCCATGCATACATCATTAAAAATACAGTGGAATAAGTGGATCATTCTATGTAAAGTCCACATGAAAAAAATAAATCATGGCATGTTCCTTTAGATGCCATCAACTAGACTAAGTTTTACCCAAGAAGTACTTTTTTTTAGATGTCCTACGGGAAAACAACAATGATATAGTACTGCACAATTTGGGACCAAAAGTCACGAAAAGGTTGTTTGCAAGAGGCCTTAGTGTCCAATAGCCAGTGCTGGAGGGAGCAAACCTGACGATTGTGCCAAGTAACGTGGAGGCTCCCATGAAATAAGGATTACCTTAGATTATTTCTAGATAAGGTCTTACTTATGGAATGCAAAGTGCAAAGAAAGGTAGGGACTCTTTTTTGATCATTTTCAGATGATCACAAATGAAAAACGGTAATTTCTGATCTTTGCTCCATATAAACATGCCACCAAATGCTGTTTGTCAGGTGACTGCATCCTTCACGCTGCACCAGAAATCATTGTTTGTCGCAGCACAACGCCTTGTGTAATCAGGATGCGCTGCCAACAATATGCAATCTGAATAGCGAATGAATGATCGTACTAACAATCATTTTTCCCTTATTCAGTTTGCATTGAGACATGTAAAAACAAGTGTCAATATCATCGATGGGAGCTCCCTTGGGACTGAAATTGCCCCATGTACAATGCAAGGGTCCTTACCCAACCAGAGCTGACTTGATTAGTTACTATTGCTTTTATGTCCTAATTTATGGATATAAGATGCCTGAATGTATTACCTTTATTATATAACGCTACTATAGTAATGATGTAACTATGCAACAAGAAAGACTGTTGTAGAAATGAAGAAGTTTGAACCAAGAAACGTACACTATTAAAGACTTGTAGACTGACAAAAACCATAGCAGAGATACATACAAAGAGACAAAATGAATGGGGAATTTACAAACATTTATATTTCAGTGTTAGGAAAGGTGTCAAGTGATGGACAATGTTACACAAAGACTATTCCAAGCAAAGGGGGGGTAACATATTACAGCGATACAGGGTAAGAAGGTTTGCCACAATATACACAAATGACAGACAGCTCTTCTGATATAGACAATATAGACACACAGACCATGATGACACATCAGTAATTGCTTTTCATATTATCATTACTGGTGTTATAAATCGTAGATTGCAAATCACAACATACGTCAGGCAGCATGCAGGAAAAAATGATTTATTTTTCGCCTTTTTTTTTTTGCACCCAAACAGACTTGGCAACAGATTTCAATCACTTATGGTTAGCAGTCCAAGAAGGTGTATAGTCCATACGACTGTCATTGGTTGTCTTCTAAGAAATTCATTACAAAATGCACAGTGATTATTAAGTTCAGTTGATCTGATGCACAACTAGGCTTTGTTATATCACACACAAGAGCCGCGCTATTAGGAATCCTAGCATCTGCTTGTGTGTTGGGGGTCATGGTCCCACGATTACTATAGGCATTGATAATCCATAACTTCCAAATTTCAGAGCAAAGTCAAGAAATCCATTGATAATACATTCTTTATACTGTATGTAGAAAATCCATTTCATGCAAAAGCATTCACCCCACTTGCTGGTTTCTGTAAAAGTTACAACCCATTGTAGTAGGCTGGAGTAACAACCTTTTATGTTATTTTTTTGTAAAAAAAAAAAAAAGAAAAACTCTTTAAACATCAAATACGTTTCACTCCAACTGTCTAGTTCAAATATGTAGAATACATTGAGCAGAGTGATTTTGGCAGTACAGTTTGTATATAGAACAGCTAGAATGCTTTATTCACACACGTTTGGAAAAAGTGACATAAATACCATTTCAACAAGCAGATACCATTACATTTTTTCATTT
Organism: Bufotes viridis; assembly: GCA_033119425.1. Lineage (NCBI taxonomy): Eukaryota > Metazoa > Chordata > Amphibia > Anura > Bufonidae > Bufotes > Bufotes viridis. The sequence goes on from CM065592.1 coordinate 365,213,521, forward strand.
TTCAGACATCCCGAAGACATCGCTAACCAAAACTGCTTTCAAAACCCTAAAGGACATATTACATTTGAAAATTAGAAACTTCTATTACATCTGTTATTTGGGTAATTTCGGACAAAGATGGAGGCATCAATAACTTATAAACAAGTCAGTTGAACAGTCCTGTCATCACTAGGCTGCTTAGTATCAATAAACACAAAAACTATTACTAGTTTTGCAAAAATTGGACACATGGATATAGCAGAGCTGAGGCTGAAAAAAATTATGGTGGTATCTCAATGAGGAATCTGCAAGTAAACCGACCATGTACAGTAAGTAGCTAATCATCTCTGCTACATCTGTCTTTTGATGGTTGGTTGAGAAGTCTTCAGACACCATGGAGAAACACTGGAATTGAGCAATTTAAATGTTAATACAAGGTCAAATAATACTTCAATAAAATACTTCACATTAACTAGAGAAGAAACAGAACATCTAGATGGTGACCTCCTTTTCATCTCTTCAACTGCAGAGCTGCCAATTCCCAGACTCCTCATCATTCATCCAAGGTGGCCAGGCCATTTCTCAGACATGGTGACCTCTTTTTCATTTTGTCAGCTGCAGATCCATTGATTCCTGGGCTCCTTTTCTGTCATTCAAGACGGCCACACTGCTTCTTGGTCTATCTGATTTACACTGCGCATGGGTTGTCCAAGCCCTACTCTTGGATTGGCTAGTGCGCGGTGATGGTCAATCCAAGGGCAGAACCAAGTGTTTTGGGATTCCAAATGCATAGTGTGCAAAATGGTGCAGCCGTCTCAGATGGCAGAAGAAGAGCCTGGGAATTGGCAGATCTGTAGTTGAAAATATGTAAAGGAGGTCACCAGATAAGTGCTCTCTTCATTCCCCAGTTATAAGGATTTAGGAGGTTCTTTTTCTTGAACTGGAGGGTCACTTTAAAGCTGTTGTGTACAGACAAAAGGGGTTTTCCGAGACTTTAATACTGATGTTCTATCCTCTGGATAGGTCATCAGTATCTGATCGGGGGGTCCGACGCCCAGGACGACTGCTGATCAGCTGTTTGAGAAGACAGCGACACCCCCAGTCATTTACAATTTTTTACGCCTGTTTTAGTTGTAGAAAATGGTCTAAATGTAAGACAGCTAAGAAGCTGTATTACATTTAGAAGCGGCATGGGTATGCCGAAGTTATGTAGAGCCCGGTGCCTTTTCATAACTCCAGCGGATCCGCACCCAGGTATAGGGCTTAAAACGCCGGTCTTAATAAATGTGCCCCTAAATGCTGCACCTTAGGCCATGAAACCACTCTCCCTTGTCGGACTAAGTACAATTAATTTCTGTAAGCCTAGATCATTCAGCCTTCTCATGCAATATAGCAAATGGTGTCTTGGCCTGATAAAGGAATAAAGGGAGTCCTTGGTTAATAAAATTTGGTGTATGTGTTGCTGTTCAGTTAGTATCTTATATCAAAGAATTGTGTGCACCCTAAGCTTTTTTGCATAACTTATTTACACACCATATTATATTATTCATATTATTCCGGTTGTTTATTTACTATATTAATGAGCATTTATCTTGTCTGAGATTTCTGGGTACAAAACACAAGTTTCAAGCAGATTATAGCAGAAACTTTTCATGCACACGGATCAGAGCTCTGTCAAAACACCACTTTTAATTTAATCAATATATTCCCTGTTGCCTTCATCTTTGATAGCGGATAACTTTGAACATACTGTAGCCCGTAAGGTACAATCAACTGATTACTCAAATGGCAAGTGTTCCACTCAAATCACTTTAATGAAGGCATTTAACCGCTGCCAAAATAATGCCAACAGAGATGACTGAAATCAACACTAGAGCCTATTACCCATTATTACATAGATCCGCATTTATGCTATTTAAAGCATAGCCTTGGCTGTTCATGGGGGCTCGGACCAAGTTCATTCCTGCTAATATAATAAAGAAAAGATTATGGCTTTTGTTTCATTGCACAGATACAGAAATAAACTATATACATGTATCAAAATAAAATTTCTTAACCTGGGAATTATTGTATACACAGTAGCCATAGAAAGAGGTTTTATATTGTTATTTATCCCTGAAAATGAGTAAAGAAGTCTTCTGGTCACATATTCTGTGGGATATCACATGAAGCAATGGGGTGGAGATGAGAGGGCACATATACTGATGGTACGGTGAATATGGCAATATGCACTTGAAATAGTTGTACATCTGTACAAGCCATGAGTTGTAGTAGGACATTCTTTTAAACACTCATAGCAAAGCAGCCATTCAAAAGTTCTTGAAAATCCTCTAATGGACAATTAGAGGTCAATGAGCTCAAGCATTGAATCTAATGTAATGCACCACCATACGCTGTACATAAAATGTATACAGATGACCTGAAATACCCCGTAAACTTCATATTTAACAAAAGAAAACGTTTAGCAATGGTAGAAACTAAAATGCTAATAGAAGGCAGCACACGTTTTCAAAACGCTCCATTAAGTTGTTTTTACCATGAATATGTTTTTTGATTTTGTAGATTATTCTGGAAAACTGGACTTGGGAACATGTATGGATAAATGTTAGGTATGTATATGAAAAAGTTTATCTTTTTGTACTTCCTGTCAACGATACATGTGACATATAAAGCATAAGCAGGGTCAGACTGGACCAGTAGAGCACCTGCGAAACCTGGGCCCAGACTCCGACAATCTAATGGTCCTCTTATACAATGAAGACCGGACTGTTCCCTTTGGAGATAACACGGAAGCAATTCAGGTCTATTTCTTATATTGGATTACAATGGGACCAGCCTGATTCTGGATTTATGGACACCCAACACAGATACCATCTGAGAAACAATGAGGGAGAATTGTTATCTCCCTGCGCCTGATTTCCTGACTTTTTAAACGCCATGGAGACAAAATATTGTCATAAGTGGCATTAGTATGCCATATCTCCACTTTTCTGAAAGGGACCGTGGTGAGAGCAGGGAGGGGGTGTCGAAAGCATCCGCAACACGTTTATCTCCATTTTTACCAGTTTTTTGGAGCAAATGAAGACAGAAATCTGTTTACATGTATGGACTGCTGGAGGATGAGCCGCATCCGCCGGCAGAGCAGAGGATAACATAGACCAGCGCAGAAAGTGCTGATAGATCTCCCCGAATGTACATACAAGTGATAAGGTCCATGTGTTCTTGTTAAAACCTTACAACTATGTGTTCAATTTAGATACTATACATAAGCAGCTTTCATAAGGCGATGATGCCCTCTAAGAAACACTAAAGGTCATCACTATTATAAGATAGAAAAAAATGTAACAAAATAATGTGTTTATTACATCTTGACAAAGCTGCCTTGACGTGTCTAATTGATATATAACCCATGTCATTATGTTGGGCAACAACGGACGTAACCCACTGATAACAGCCTGAGATTTCCAGTTCAGCCTTTTGGTAGCTGTATTTTTATGCCAAGTCTGAGCTTCCAGGGAGAGGATGTTGGTGGTCAAGAGTACCAACCCATTTCTAAGATGCTGAATCTCAATGATTACAACAAAAGTCATTGTAAATTGAATGTATACACGGTCTGACCAACTGAGAAAGATCTGAGAGGTTAGCTTATAAATCCCCAGAGATACCTGGTGCCAGTACGGTTGCTTTCACGAGGCACGGTCGTGATCCAGCAGGCTGTGGTTCTAAAACTCAACTGCCTTTCATTTAACTAATGAAGACTACCGTGCGGGCATCAAGTGCGGCCTTCATTAGTTAAATGAAGTGCAGCTGCGAGCTAATTGGCTGCGCGGATCTTGACCGCAGTGCGGTGTGGTCGTACCCTATTAACGCAGCCACATTTTACTGCAGTAGAAGCTAATATCCAGCTTTCAGGTTATTGGTATGTATATTGTGTAAGCGTTCGTGTGTTCCTAGCAGTGAATGTCACATGACAACCTCTCCAAGGTCTGACAAAATTGTCCACGGTAAATGACTAAGCACAGGACGGCTTTGCGTTCTTCGTACAGCCATCCTCTGCAGTGCACATCGCAGAGACACACCATGGAGCTAACAGATGGAAGTAACGCTGAAGCCCATACTCATTTTAATTTTCTCCTAAGGGATTAACTAAGAACTCCTGTAACAACATTTAATTACATCTCCGTGTCGCTTTGATTGATAGTCTGGCATGGGTTACGTTACTGGAACATGACTGAAATTTTAAGAAAGGGCAAAAAAGTCTAAAAGCTAAAAGAGTTTGACACTGCAGTAAAGATTCACAAGGTGAATGCACAGCAGCTTTCTGCTACTAGAAGAGATCAGCTTTATCATTTACACTGACAGATAGGAGCAAAATGATCACATAGCGCTTCCTGAAGATCCTCCATGGAGCGTAATATCTAACAGGGCCACCTGTAGTATGATTGATGCAATATAAGTGTACATGACACAAAGTAGATGGTCTCAAAATGTCATATTTAAAGTGATTCTATCTATCTATCTATCTATCTATCTATCAATCTACCATATATATATATCTATAATCTATCTAATTTATCTATGAAATGTATCTATTATCTATATTACATTTAGTTAAAAAAAATTACGTACCACAGATAATTAAATATTTCTATGTATTTTACACTATTTCCTATTTAAGTGGGTGTTCCAACCTTAAACACGTATGGAATATCCACAAGCTATGGCATGAATGTCTAAAGTTTGGGTTCCTACCTTTAAACACACCATCTATCAGGAGATTGGGCATGCAAGACCACCCTCTATTCTTTCACTGCCTGGATGTGATAGCTGGCAGCCACCTCATTAGGTGACAGTTTGGTTGGGGTACCTCCTGTTTTCAAATCAGAACAGGGGACTTTACCTGACTATTATGGCAAATCATATGGAAAAACTCCTCAGATCAAATTTAAATATGATTATATTTCATAAATGATATTTATTATACTATACAGTCATAACATATCACAACATAAGGCCCCATTTAGATGGCTATAATACAGTGCTGTAAGAGAGTCATATATTTAGTTCTAAGAACATGATTACATTCCATAGGAATATGACATTTCCTTTCTTGGAAATATATCTGGCTCCAGCACTGAGCAGTCCCCTGGATGTGTCCTAACACTCATTTTCCAGATATCAGTAGTACAGGCCCAGTTCAGGAAGGTTTGCTAAAACTCTCTCTTTATAATGAGATCATGATTTAAAGGAATTGTCCCACAAAAAATATTCTACATTTTTCAGACTAACACCTGGATCTGAATACTTTTGTAACCCATAATGCTAAACATTTAGCATCGCCACTGAGTTATTCGATAAAATGTGTCTGCAAAGCACCACCTGCTGTTTGTTTTTTTTCCTTACTTCTCTTTCTACCTTGTTGAGGTGGTCGCACATGCTCAGTTTCATCCTTCAACTGCCACCAGCTTTATCTACTGTTAGAAGCTGTGACAGTTACAGGGAAGGAGCTACAGCAGAAAAGATATGCTCCCTGAGGGGTAAGAAATGACCTCCCCCCCAGCTTGAAACAAATCTAGCAGAGCATTTGGAGCAATGAATGGGGAGGTAGAGGGCTGGTTGTAGCTGATTGTCATGAGTTATATCATGTCTGATTTTTCATTTTTTTTACATTAATCATGAGATAACAAATTTAATAAAATGTGTGAGGTGAGAGGCTCAGCGTCTATGCCTGAGAAGATGCAGGTCAATAGGACCTTATATGAACATTCATATTCCATCAATGTTTTAATCCCAGACACCAATCTTATACTTCTTAAGGCTTAATGCAAGGGACTGTATTTTGGACCCCAGTCTGATCCACATTTTTTGAGAACCCATTCTTTTCTATGGGTCTGCAAAAAATAATCGGACAGCACACGGATTTCATCTGTGTGCTGTCTGCATCTGTATATCCCGTCCCGCAAATTATAGAACATGTCCTATTCTTGTTTATTTCGTGGTCAAGGAGAGCCATTTATAATAATAGGACTGAGAAAAATGTGGATTGCACACGCAAGGTATCTGTATTTTGTGGATCACAAGACGAATAAGATTGTATTCATGTAGCTTAAGTGGACATTTGTATAGATTTGTTTCTAATTCTGTAGATTTTACATTCACATCTGTATAAAGCTTAGTATTTTCTGGATAGGTCTTCAATATCAGATCAGTGGGGGTCTGACTCTCAGCTGTTTGAAGGGGTGTGCTGGGGCCTCTTTCCTGGCCTGTGACATTATGTCCATCTGTCCAATGGTGGCCATGGCCATTCTGCAGCTCAGTTGCATTTAAGTGAATAGCATTGATATGCAATACCAAGCACAGCCAAGATACAAAGTCCTGCACTGTGCTTGGTATACTATGAAGAGGTAGCAACACATGTTCAAGTTGGTGCGCCAACGATATCGATGTCCTACCCTGTGGAAAACCTCTTATGGCAAGTTGTCTTTATTCTGTCCATGAATTTAAGAATGGACATTTTTAGTTTAAGCTATATATGCATACATACAATGTATGACTTTATATCACCACAGTCAACTAACCTTTGATAGTATGATCCAGATATAACTTTAACTTTTATTAGATTATCCAGTGGAAAATGTTTCTTTCACACAATTTAATTCAACATATCCTGAAACAGATATGTAAAAACTAGGGGTAATTATTGCCATTTTCCTAATTTTTACAAATCTTTTGTAATTTAACATTAACCTGAATTCTTAAATTCTGTAATAACAAACGCTAAAATAGTCAGTTGTTTATCCAATATATATCAATCATAAAAGCTTCCAGAATTTTACCGTCCAAAAAGTTTAATTCCTCATTCCATGTATATCTGAAAAATGTATTTACTTGACTTTTGTTGGCTCATACGGTACCAATAGTCGCTGAATATTAACAGTACTTCCAAAGAACTGCACTGTTTATTGTTAAAGAGTCTTGACATTTCTTGAAAAGGATTACTGCAGGGAAAATTTACTAAATTATCTACAGACCTCAATTTTGGAAGTGACTGTGGGCTTTACTACCCACTTGTAATTGATTTTCTCCATTTCAATTCTTTAATTGCAAATTGTTTCCAGTTACCATTATTTTCACTTAGAAAAAAAAACGATTTAGGAATTACTGGAAATGGCGAAAATAATAAAAAAGCATACATGATAAAAATATGTATTTCTTTTAAATACATTAAACACAGGAAAGGGGTTGTCAAGAACTCTCAGGCTTTCTGTAAAAAAGAGGTAAATCAGACTTAGATCACTTTATAGTGGACTAAGTAGTTGCGGGGCTGTAGATTAGGGGCTCGAGCTGTAATATAGACAGTAAGAGTATCAATGGAAACTCAACTTAAGTACTCAAGGTTTATATAGGCTATTCCTTCCAAATCTATTTTTGTTGCAGTTCAAATTATTTTTTATTTTCTCAATCTATGTATAGAATACTGATTACTGGATGATTTGTTTTATCAGGTCTTAGCTCCATTCACCTCAATGAACCCCCACCGATCAGATACTGATGACCGACCCTTTAACTATATACTAGACAATTGAACCCATTTCTGATAAGCTCACTAATACTTTTTGTTGTGCTGAGATGCTTCAGAGATCAGATGAGTGATACTGACAAGATAATTTCTAGTATATGAATTTTATGTTAGTGTAGTCAAGAATACTGTGCCTTTGATTTGCCCCACAAGTATCTTTTGAGCATAAGTTAAAGCACAATATAACAGAGCAGTTCACAGGTGAGCAGCACTCCGAATCCACATAGATAAAGCGGATTACAACCAGAAGCTTATCAAATAGCACCTTAGGGTGCAACTGGTGCAAGCAGCGTTGGATTCTGACTTAGAAACCCAGCAACTGCAAATCCCAAAAATCTGCAGCACTGTGCATACTAGCAAACCTTGCAGTGATTGAATATGATATAACTAGGGATGAGCGAATCGTACAGTATTAGCATGTATTGGCTAAAATGAGCCGAAGTTATTACTTTGTGAAGTTTCGCAAGACTTTGTGTAATAACTTCGGAAATTAATGTCTACCGTAAAAAATCTTTGTATCGAACTCGGGTTCGGTTCCAGGTGTATGTTAAGGATAAATTTTATGTTTTTAAAGGTTTTTTGCTGTTTGATTATGAATGGATCGTCAGAAAGGAGACTGGAATTAAATGAAATATCCTTCTTCCTTCTCTTAGATACATCTTTAATGACACAGTTGGTGTGTGCTTAAAGAGGATTTCTCACCATAGATCTTAGACCTGATAAAAATGGTATGCTTACTGTGAAAATATATGTCAGAATGGCTATCCACGCCTTTTTGAAAGTTTTACTGCCTTTCTATGAGTTCAGCTACAGAGTGACATAAGTTCAATGTATCCACCAGTTAACCTCTATATCTGGCCACCCAGCCTAACTAACAAGTTCCTTTTAGTGTATATCAGTGTATCTCCTCAGTGCTGCTGCTGAAATTTCAGACTGCTCAGTATTTGTAGCTTGTCAATCAAGCTAAATACACTGCACCCATGAGCTCTCTAAGTCTCTTTATGCACTAGAAAAAAAAGACCATGATTTTAGTATCAGGCAGGAAAAGTTGACATGGACTTTCATGGTAAGTACATCTGTCTCATCAGGTCTGCGCTATTTAAAGGGAGTCTGTCACCAAAGTTGGACATAATAGACCGCTGACATAGCTTTGTAGCATCACTTTAGATGAATGAAACGGTACCTTTGTTGTCTTCTTCAGAGCTTCACCTGCTTCAAAAACGGACTTTTATTGATATGTAAATGAGGGCTCGCAAGTGCCCAGGGCGGAGTTAAGTTCTTTGGAGCCCAGGCTGCTCATCCTCTTTAGTTCTTATCCCCGCCCCTGTCTCTGTCTCTGCCCGCCCTTCTATTGCCTTTCTTCCTCCTCCTCTGGTTGCGAACTCCTGCGCCTGCGCTCAGCTTTGCCTCGGCGGGGCATGCGCACTGCGATGCCCACTGTGGGAACGGCATCAATGTAGCTACTGCGCATTCCCCGGCTGACGCTGCAAACCCAGCTGTAAGCTGGTGGACATGCGCAGTAGCTACATTGATGCCGTTCCCACAGTGGGCATCGCAGTGCGCATGCCCCGCCGAGGCAAAGCTGAGCGCAGGCGCAGGAGTTCGCAACCAGAGGAGGAGGAAGAAAGGCAATAGAAGGGCGGGCAGAGACAGAGACAGGGGCGGGGATAAGAACTAAAGAGGATGAGCAGCCTGGGCTCCAAAGAACTTAACTCCGCCCTGGGCACTTGCGAGCCCTCATTTACATATCAATAAAAGTCCGTTTTTGAAGCAGGTGAAGCTCTGAAGAAGACAACAAAGGTACCGTTTCATTCATCTAAAGTGATGCTACAAAGCTATGTCAGCGGTCTATTATGTCCAACTTTGGTGACAGACTCCCTTTAATAATTGATATAGTTTGTATTGTGACACAGGTCCTTAAAAAGGCCTGTGGAAATGCTATCACTGCTGAAAACATGAAAAAAGATCACTTTCAGGAGCCTGTAATAATTAAACATCCATATGATGTTTGCAAAGGATCTTAGCTTACCTCTATTTTCTACTTTACTGATGTTACCATCTTCCATCATTAGATTAAAAGGGGATTAACAGGGGCATGTGGTGTTATCTAAGACCTAAAATGAGATACTAAAGGCTGTATTAGACAGCCCACTTCTGCTGGAGATTGTCGGGAAGGAAGCGTTCCTTACCGGCAATCGCCTGCTAGCTAGCAGAGGAGACCGCTGCTATTACAGTATAGAGAGGAGCGATCTTTATACCATCGCTCTTTCCTATACTGAATCATTGCTTGCCGGCAGCAGATCATGATTAGACACCACATTGCCAAGAGATTTTGCTCGTTCATCGGGTAATCAGCGATAGTATTATACTGCCAGTATTACTACGAAAGCTCGTTAGCGATCATCTAGCAGAAAATCTGCCTAATACAGGCTTAACACTGAGTGGGGGCTACCAATCCCTGACTAGTATATTCAGAACTCATACCTGTGAACAGTTTTCTAGTGAAATTACTTTTTATTGGTTAAGTTTATGACCCTTTCACTTACTATTTAGGAATAAAATTAAAGCTACAGTATATTGTAGGCATCTCTGTATGTGCCGTTTTTTATGTGCTGTGTAAAATTCACTTCTCTGTACCCAAGACTTCGCATACAAAACCCACGCTCAAATTTCATTTCATTACTGTGCATGGTGATTTTTTTTGGAGCATCATTATAAAAAATTATCATAAAATAAGATTCATATAAAATGATACAAATACATAAAGTTGTAGAAATGGACATATATGTTAATAATACTGATTTTAAATTGTGAACTATTTTGTTATTTCAATATATTGATATTTATAATGAAAAGGAAGTTGTGTAATGAAGAACATTTAGAAAGCAATAGTTGCAATTTACGGAGGATTCACATACAGTGGCTTCCCTATCTATTATATAATATGCGGGTTGTTATTATAAAAAAAATTTTTTATTCTTTATAGTTGCTATCGTTTCACTATTTTTCACTTTATAGTTGCTATTCTTTCACCCTGTACCCCTATAATGTAATTAATAGCATTCAACTAATGTTGAAATATAATATCCATAATAATGCTAATCCATAAATCAAAATATTATAAATCAGTTATTAATCTTGTTAAAAATCCAGGGCAAAAAGGTTAAATATGTTGGCAGCGTTAAACAATCAGGAAAAATGTTTCTCACAACAATTTCTTTTTTTTTTAATTTTTATTTTTATAAGCATGAAAGCAAAAAAATAAAAGTGCCGATTGACAAAGAAAATAGATAATACATTATATGTACAGTATCATATGTCATCAATCAACCTCAGAGTTTCCATTTATATTGTGATGATGTCATTTGAACGTGAACCACAAACAATTATCACAGTATACGTGCTTAATCTTACATTGGTGCACAAAACACACTATAAAGTTTCAAATAAAATAAAAAGCTTTAATCCCTTTCATTAAATCTGTATAACCCAAAAACATGAACCCCGTGTACTGAGATATATTTTTATTTTTTAAATTCCAGAACCTAAGCAAGGCAAAAAAAGGATTGACTTTCTTCCCCAGTACCCAACTGCACCTTTTTTGTGTAATTATTTGTACTTTTTTTTTTTGTATTTTTGCTTGTATAATAGGCATGCACTATTAGCAGTGAGTAGTGTTCTGAAGATATGAATGCAATATTTGCAAGGACTAAAGTGAAATCATAACAAACATAAGAAAAACAGCAGACAAAAGTGCAAAATTTGGTGTTTGTATTATAATAACTAATATGTAAAACATCAAATGTCTATGTTATATTGATTTAGTTTTATAGTAGTTACTTCATATTATTTACCCGAAAACTTAAATTATATTTCATTTTCCCCCTCATTCAAAAAGAAGTTGTACAACAAACTACCCACATTTCTGGCCATATGTTTGAAGATGAATTTGGTAATTTATTTGTACATTTATTTTATTTTTTATTAAAACCAGAAAAAAAAAGGAAAACAAAAATCCATGCTAAAATCTTAATTTCCTTGGCACTGTACAATAAGCTTTTAACTTGTATGAATTTCAGCCATCTGGAATTTTTCTCTACTAAATATATGCTGGCATAAACATATTTCTATGTCAGAAAAAAAGGTGCTGGAACATAGGCTTTATGGCTAATGTGTCAAAATTAAAAAATGTAATGTTATTTTTGGTTAATATAATGTTCTCAAGTATAGGAATGTCTACATTTATACTCAAATATTGTCTTTATAGTGGACCAGTCCAATAACAGTGCTGAACAGGAGTCTGACGGCTGGTGAAGGCAGGAATAGGGACAAAGTGATATAGTTTTGTGGGAAAAGCCCAGAACGTGCAGAGTTGTAGTTAAAAAAATTACAATATACAGAAGCTTTTCCAGCAAAACTATATATCAGTCTGCTCAGCATCTTTTGCTATAACATGATGCCTGCAGATTAGACTGCATGTTCAGCGTGACAGGTTCCCTTTGAGCCCAGGACTACAGGGGGAGAATAATTTTGTGATTTACTGGGAATGTTACAGTTCAGTGTTTATGTCCATTTGACCGTGCTAAACTGCTAAAAGCACACAAACATGCTTTTTGTCGATCCTTTGTCACCAAGAGTAGTGAAAAGCTGGACTTTTTGGCACCTGTAGCAACCAACCAGGAGCCCACTACAGCTGTAACTGAGAGGATGTGACGCAGCCTAATGCAGAAAGCAGAGAGCTTTCCTGTGCCTGAGGAGCAGACACTGGCAGAATAAAACTTCATATTCACACTACTCATGCTAAAGGTATGTTTGTCTTGCCCTCCCTAGCCTCTACTAAGTACTGTCATCAGATTAGCACTGTGAAAACTGCTGACAGATTCCCTTTAAAGCTAGTGTTCAGCCAAAATTATTGATAAAATATACTAACACGTAGAACAATCCATATAAAAAATAACATATTCCTGAAAATCCTAAATGCTCAATGTTTACAACTGCATCTATTGCTTAGTCACAAAATATCTTTCCTGTGCATTAAATGCTTCATTATCTGAGTCGAATTGCAAATTTCCATACCAAGCAAGTGACACTACACGAAAAAAATAAAAGCTAAACCTAACCGTTTGCCTATGAAGAATCTTGGTTGTGAATATCCATTACGTATCACAATCAATGCACTTTGACTGTTGAATTCTTTTGTTTTGGTAAAGGTAATGAAATAGTTTTATGATATGTCTAATTTTAGGTAAAACCATTTTGTTTGTCTTAATTATAATTCAGTGTCACAACTACAAATGATGTGGTATACTAACGATAGCATAATGTATTGGATACGATGTCTTTCTAGGAGGAATTGAGTGGGCCTCATGTATCAATGCAGGCAAGAACTGAAGGTGTCTCCAATGGGAACTAATCAAATCAGCTTTTTTTCAGAGAAGGTCTGACATTGAATGCCACCATCACATAGGTTGATGTAGACAACACCTCCAGTTCCTGTCCGTATTTGTGATCATACTTGAGTCTCTATGATACATTTGTAGAATTTTCAGGCAGTTATTTGCAGCTGAATGAAAAACAGAACGTTTAATCATTTATTACATGGTTCTAAGAATTGTGCGTAAAATGTGCCACCGATAGAATTCTAAATTTTTTGCAAAAGAAATGGGATTTTACACAGGTACCATTTGCTACAGAAATCTTGCAGAATGGTCTATAAGCTGTCAACACATAAAGCTGCATTTGACATAGTGTTCAAACTTTTCAGAGGAAATTGCAACTTTGTGGTTAGTAGTGGGATGAAAGGTGGCAGAAGCGTCTTGCTATACCAAGGATCAAATCCATTTTGAATCTTAGGGCCTGTTTACATGGGCCAATGGATAGGGCAGCAACCGGGAAAGAACCGATCGGTATGAATGATCGCTACGCTAATACGATATACGGGTTCATTACTTGTTGGCAGTACATTCCTGTTTATACGATGATTTTAGGTCTGGCATGAAAGATGCGAGCTCCTGAGTGTATGCTCGATCGTCGAGTGATCGACGGCACCTTTACATAGAAAAATTATCGTGAATGAGCGTTCATAAGACTGTTCATCCCCAATAACTATCCCGATCCTAGACCCATGTACAAAGAGCCTCAGGTTACAATATGACCTTTTCTGGACCACTGAAACTAAAAAATAACATTGAAATAACAATGTCAAAGATACTATCAATCTACAGGGTTTAGGATTGGCTGGAAGATCCATTCAGACAGAGTCGGTATTTCATTGGTTGAATGCCAGTAAATTTGCACATCACTTTAAGGAGCAAGTAGGTGACTCTGTATTACCAAAGTGCTTGTACTGATTGTCTAGTACCTGCTTTCTGAGGTACAGTACATTCATGTACGTGTTCAATATGTACTGTATTTCTCTCCACCTTTGCTAGGACAAGTTATTATTACTGTAAAGGATCCTGAAGAAGCTCCTGGTTTCCATAAAGAAAGTAATTATATCAACTTCCATCAGCTTTTAATCGTCATTATTCTTTTAATTTGAGAAGATATTTCTGGGGCTTCGAATACCAGTTACCAGTTTTCTATAGAATTATGGTCTCAAGTTACAACTTGATATAGTAGCTTGAAGCACCACTAAATATTACTTCTATGTATTTTTGCAGTAATTTGTATAAATCATCTAGTTAACGTAGGTCAAACATAGCTGTTGACAATCAGGCTAAGCTATGGAGGATGAAAGCATATAAAGCATGTACTGATGATACAGTTTTTGTAAAGAGGTCCAGATTGGTGCAGTTAGTCACCAGTACATCATATGGTAGGCATGGCATGGTCTATGTGTAAAGCATAGTAGCTTTTCATCCACAGGAGCACTCCAAGGTCAAATTCACAATGCAAATTTTTTGGCTTGTTACAGTGCACGGCAGGGACTCAACAGACGACTTGCAATAATATATCTATAGCAAACCTTCTCTTGGTATACGTCCAATGCAGACTTATCAACATTGTGCTAGTAATCTGATAATGCAATTTTTGGCAACAAAATCATACTTTCGCTGCACTTTTAAACTGGACTTCAAAATAGTTAAGTGTTGTATCTAAGCTGCATGACATATATATATATATATATATATATATATATAAATAATCAGATATGACAAATCTGATACTGAAAACCACCCATTTCTAAAAAGAAAGCTGAGACCAAAGCATACTTATGATGGCTACTTAAGGCTTCGGACCCATTCCTTGACTTTAGAAATTCTATTTTAAAAAAAAATCCAGTTTTAACTACAAGGCGATGGCACTGCTTTTTGAAAACAAAAAGAATCGTGGAAAATGTTCTATAATAATAATGAAATGTGTGATATGTCTAACATATAATCCACTAGTAGCAATCCACAGCCTCTATTAGTTATTGTAAAATATATAAATTCTAATAAATACTTCCTTAAATAATTCTTTAATTTCCTAGGCACATTTTTGGTATTTAAATATCTGCATGAGACCCATACTAAACCTTTCAGTGGGCAATGCAAATAGAGAGGCTTTCACATCCTTCATTAGTTGTATGCTGCCATACTGTACTTTGTACAGAACTATGCTGAATTTACAGAATTTACTCAATACACAAAACAACCCCCGAAAAACTAAAAAAAAAAACAACCAAACATGTAACGAGAGAAAAAACAAAACACATCCATGTCTTTCACATTCAATCAACATTGGTTAATGGGGAAAATCGCTAAGCTATAGCATACACAAAAACTTTTCATTCATGCACAACAGTACACATAAGAACAAAGACATTCCAAGACATGACTATGGTTATGGTTGGATAGGTGCCCAGAAGACTCTTGCATGGATGGCTCTGGGTGTCGTCTAAGCAACAGCAGACAATTTGCCTAGACCGACATAGGGGCTTCTAATAGGGTCATTTTATGTAGGCAAAGCACAAACAGGAAAGACTCAATGTAGTTTGGTGACTTAGAACAGGGAGGAACACATGCTAGTGACAATGCAACAGTTAGTTGGAGAGTAGAAGGCTTCTTGTTTGGTTGGATTTATTTACCCATTTCAGGTCCACACATGAAGCTAACAGAGCATGGTAGAGTCAAATGCCCTTGAGATACAATGTAGAGTAATCAATTTCAACCCATGAACGTCTTGCTGGCATACTACTTCTCCATTTGCCACTTGGGTCAATTAACTTTTGCCAATGGCTATTGGAATATCAGAAAGGTTTCTCTTCCAGACTTTCACCCCTCTCACTCCCCAATAACATCAACAGAAAAATAGTTACTAGTAATTCCGGCATCTTTACATTATAACAAAAAGGCCCAAGTAGCATTCAGATTAGTCATTTCAAAAAATAAAAGTAGTCAAACATTTATAGTACACTGTTTTAGGTACAGTTGCAAAGATGTCCCTGCATCAATGCCTAGTTCAACATGATGCCCCCAGGTAAGAAACCTTAAATTCTTGCTCCTACCCATTAAAAGGAATGCTTCTACAGTCGCATTCCATCAGCAGGTAAGTGTAAATGGCAATGTCTCTTTTTTTTCCTCTGTTCATTCTACATATATTTATATATATTTATATATTTACTATCTTGGAGTGTTTATTTAGAAGCCTTGTATGTGGCAGTAGGCTTCCAGAGATGAGAAGAAAATGTACAAGAGCCACAGGAGAGAAAAGAGGGCCGTTGTAAGAAGCTTGGCAGTCCGCGGCCCACCCAGCTCACCACCAATTTCAGGCCGTCGTCTGTAGAGCAGGACACCAACGCTTACGAATGCAAATATGGTGAAAAGAGTGACGGAGAAAGCCAGCGTGCCAGGTTGGACTCTAAACACCTCTCCACGAGCTGTATGGTAAATGGCAGCAATGGACCATGCCACGCCAATACCCAGGAAAACATTCACAGCGTTGCTACCGGTGACATTACCTATGGAGGCATCAGCATATTGATCCTGGATAGCTGCCACTTTGCTTGCAAAAGTATCTGTGGAGGCAAAAAGAAAGAATTTTGTTAACCAAGGTGACAACGACCAATCTGTGATAATACTGAACTGTGTATCAGGGTATCTGTCCATGGAATTCTACTCAGAGGGGTTGTCCAAGTTAAAGTGGCACTGGAATACCGTATGTCAAAGGGAAATATCAAAAGTTTAGATCGGTGAGGTCGGAGTACAGAGACCCCCGCTACTCCTGCCTGTCTCAATGGAGGAGAGAGAACGTGCTAAGCGAGCGCTTCTCTCCTCTCGTCCTAAAGATCGGCTGGGTTTCAGCACTCAGACCCCCAACTATGTAAACTTTTCATATATCCCTTGAAGTACAGAGCCCCTTTAAATAAAAACTCAGACAGCAGCTGTACATGCCATGAAATAACAAAAGAAACTATACTTACACCTTTTCTCCCCAGTCACTTCCTGTGCTGCAGTCCTCCCACCACTGTTTGTATTTCTGGCTGCAGCAGTGACATCCAGTATACTGCTGTGGCCAGAAATTGGCTGCACCATTACCTATGTACACAGAAAGTCACCACTGCAGCCAGGAAGATGAGGTCAGTGGTCGGGAGTACTGCAGCGCAGCGCTGGAAGAGGCGGGGGAGTACAGGGGTAAGTTTTGCTTCTTTCTTTTAGCACATGTGCAGAGGATGCCCCAATTTTAATTCAAAGAGGTTATCCCATGATTAATGTAAGAAAATGAAAATCAGACATCATATAGTACATGAACATTTTTTTCTAACAAAGCTAGAACTAGCCCTGCACCTCGCATGAATCCAAAGCTACCCCTAT
The DNA here is from genome assembly GCA_033119425.1 of Bufotes viridis. Lineage (NCBI taxonomy): Eukaryota > Metazoa > Chordata > Amphibia > Anura > Bufonidae > Bufotes > Bufotes viridis. The sequence continues at coordinate 365,230,876 of CM065592.1, forward strand.
TCACTGATCCAGTGGCTATGCACCAGTCTCTTCAGACTGGCATCTCAGGGGTGTGTCCTTTCTCTGAGGATGTGTCCATTCTCAGGGGGCATGCCATTTCTGCTTCAGATCTCTCCTTGAAACTGTCACAGCTTTTCAGAGTAGCTGTGGTTGGTGGAAGATAAAGGATGGAACTGAGCACCTGTCCACCTCCATAGGTGGACATGCCCATTACTGTACAGACTGAACACTAGAGGGAGCCATTATAATATAGTAGAATATCTCACAACTGGAACGTTTTTGTAACAGAAAAAAAATTTCAAAAGTAACTCGTTTTTCATGCTGAATTATATTAAAAATAACATTTTAGGTTGGCACAACCCCTTTAGCTCGGACTAGCCTCTTTGATATGGCTGTTATACAAGTGCATTTTAGAGCATTATGGTCACGACGGCTTGAAGTCCAGTAGCTCAAATGAACAAAACTTAGATCACTTATATTTCTGGTGAATTCTGAAATAAGGCCATTAAAGAGGACCTCTCAACTGTGATATGTCTGTTTTAGCAAATACTTGTAATCCCCATGAAATAATTCTGGGTCACTTTATCTGCATGGTGCAGTTCCTCAGTTATTACTCCTAGAAAGTTATGAATAAATCAAAGGGTTATGTTCCTCCGTAGTATGTCTAACTCTGACTGGACAATGACAGAAAGTGTAGGGACATTTCTCTAACTAGAAACAGGGAGGAACAGTACAATGCAGAGTAAAACAAGATCCCATATTATGGGGGGAACATGTAATAGACAGATCAGAAGGGCCGACATTCCTCTTTAACTATATTTCAGAGCTAACTGCAGGTCTATATTGCAAAATTTTTTCTACATTTTAATGTATTGTAAAGAATGTTAAATTGATAGAATAAAAATGTATCCTCCAAAAGGCTGAACGTTCTTTCTGAAAATGAAAGGGCTTGTTCACTTTGAATAATCCCTATTTGTTAAAAAGGTTCCTTGGTAATGAGCTGACCACAGTGACTAGCTATTTTCTGTCGCATTCCCCACGAAATAACAATTCTGGACAATCCATTCTTATGACTCTATGTTGAGCCATCCCTCTATTATTCCTATTATAAATTTAAGAATGAATTGCCGGCAGTCCAGGTGGGTGTTATCAGCTGTGGGTGTGTCCCTGCACAGTACAACACTGGCAGCATTTATTTTACAGTGACATGCCTCATTTACACGTCAGTGTTTTCCATCAGTGATTTTAAGCCAAAACAAGGTGCAACTTTAAACAAAGAACATGTGCAGATCTTTCCCTTGCACCTTATGGGCCCTTGCACACAACCGTGAGCGGGCCATAAGTCCCGAAGCGGCATTGATCATGCGCACGGGAGCACATAGCGTCATAGATTACAATGATGCTGTGCACGTCGGGACGCCCGCGGTGCTATTGTCCTGCACTCATAAGATCATATGAGTGCGGGACAATAGTCCCGCGGGCGAACCGACGCGCACAGTATCACAGTAACCTATGATGCTGTGCGCTCTCCCGCACAGGATTAATGCCGCTTCGGGACTTATGGCCCGCTCACGGCATACGGTCTTCCGCAAGGGCCCTGTGTCTGTGTAGTCTCCACTTCTGGTTTTGGCTCACAATCATTGATGGAAATCACTGACCAAAACACTGACGTGTGAATGAGGATTCAGACTGTGCAGGGACATCCCCCAAACTGGTAACACCCAGATGAGCCTTCATTGCGATGTTAGTTCACAATATAGATGATCAATAAATCATAGTTTTGTGTTTTAAATGAATTGGTTAAACATTTTACAAAAAAACGCATTTATCTTGTTTAAATGATTAAACATTCTCAAGTAAACAAGATAGTAAGACTATACATTACGGGGGTTGTCCCACAAAAAGTATTCCTGTGCAATGAATCGGGCATTCCAATCAAAGTATTATTGCAATATACATGCAATAAAACTATTCTTTGTTTTTTATGTACTTTACATTTTTTTCTCTAGTAGCAACCTGTGCTGTTTCTTCCATGGCTGAAATTTGGGCCCAACTACTCCTGCATTCAGTAATGGACCGAAATGCTAAGTAGGTTTCTTGCTCCCTTACTCCTATCAATGCTTGGAAGGAAATTGGGGAGCGCACTGCATACCAGAGTAATCTTTATTAGTGGAGTCACTGGGGATATGTGTGAGGGACTCTTTTCTATGCAAGCTTACTACAATGCACTACTAGGAGATGCAGGTGCTTGACTATCACATGACGAGCTGTTACCCACCCACAGAAACTGAAGAGACCAGAGCTGCAAAGAGGTGAGTAAGTGAGTTCAAATGACACTGGGGAGCAGTGTTTTTTCTTTTTTTGGGGGTGGGGAGTTGATATAGTTCAAATAAAAGCGTGCATTACTCCACTTTTCCTTTTATGTACTTTGTTGGATAACCCCATTAAATCCATCCACATTCGTAAACTAGTATAAATTTTCTAAACGGAAACATATTCCGATGTCGTTTATGCCAAAAATGGCGCATCATTTTCTACAGCGTATTCGCTAACCTTGGAAATGTACAAATGAGAGTTTTATATGCCGCTCATGACCTGATAATAAACTTCCCTACAGGTTCATTTTGGTTTTTCAGAACAGGAAATGGCATCATTTGTGATGCTTACTCCGTGGATATCGTGCTGCTTCAAGGCCATAACCAGGGTGAAATATGGATTTTCTTTATCATGGGCTCATTTGCTGTTATGCCTGATTTAACCCACTTGCTGGCCACTGCATTTTCCAGCTATTTGCTCTAAAGTGCATCCACTGTGAATAAATGCATATGATAAAACAGCCAGAAATGTTGAAGAAATGTTGCTCTTTTGTTATACAAGGAGGCTAGATAGGCCTTTTATGTATCTTTTTGCCTTTACCTTGAATCATCATTTTGTCATTTTTGTTGAGATGCAATTTGCATCAAGGTCTTTTTCATTCTTCATCATTGAATTATCCCTTTTTAATATCCAGCATATAACAGTCCATTCAGCTCACCGCAGCAGTTTAAAGGGCATGCGTCAACTTATTATTTAACTAATTAAAACTTTTCTAATTTTTTATCTCATTACTTGACTGCGTCTTTTTTTCATTCTATTTTTTTTTTTTTTTTTTACATGATTACGGACCAGCCATCTTGCCTGAACTATTGCCTATTGCTTAGAGCTATCAACAGCAATTCCAGAGATTTTCTTTTAAGCAGGTACCTAAATCTATGAGAGTGCTGTGGGCATGCTCAGTGACCTGTACAGAGGGTAGGAAAGCAAGCACCTGTCCTCATCTATTGTCAGTGTTGTGATCCTGCGGTATCTGCCTACAGCTTTATAATTGAAGTATTGGATTTCGTTGCACTCCTGACAGATGATGATAATTTGATGGTTAAGTAGTGATTTCTACAAAATAGAAAGCGTCAGTCGATTGTGAGGGTTAAAGGGTTTGTGCAGTGACTTATATTGATGACCTATCATCAGAATGACTATGAATTTCTATTCCCCCAACATCCAAAAATCGATACCTTCTATGGACTTCCTAAAGTCCATAAGGGGTTACATCCCCTAAAAGGGAGGCCAATTGTCTCGGGGTTGGAAATCTGACTCAAAATTCTGGATAGAATTCTACGTCCCTTTGTCCTATCCCTTACTTTGTATATACATGATACGATGGATCTGCTCAATAAGTTCAAGGGTATAGTGGTTGAGGCTGAGGTGTGGCTGGCCTCGATTGATGCTGAGGCTCTCTATACATGTATTCCACATTAGGCCTCTTTCACACTTGCGTTCTGAGGATCCGGCAGGCACTTCGGTCCCGCCGGATCTGTCAGAACGCAAGTCGCCTGAAAGCATTAGAAGACTGATCAGGATCCTGATCAGTCTTCGAAATGCTTTCAGGTTACTATGGCAGCCAGGACGCTATTAAAGTCCTGGTTGCCAAAGTAGTAGTGGGGAGCGGGGGAGCGGTATACTTACAGTCCGTGCGGCTCCCGGGTGCTCCAGAATGACGTCAGAGCGCCCCATGCGCATGGATCACGTGATGGAGTCGCACGGATGGTAACTATACTGCTCCCGGGCTCCCCACTACACTTTACCATGGCAACCAGGACTTTAGCGTCCTGGCTGCCATGGTAACCATTTAAAAAAGCTAAACGTCGGATCCGGAGATGCGCCGAAACGACGTTTAGCTTAAGGCCGGATCCGGATTAATGCCTTTCAATGGGCATTAATTCCGGATCCAGCCTTGCGGCAAGTGTTCAGGATTTTTGGACGGAGCAAAAAGCGCAGCATGCTGCGGTATTTGCTGCGTCCAAAAAACGTTCCGGTCCTGAACTGAAGACATCCTGATGCATCCTGAACGGATTTCTCTCCATTCAGAATGCATGGGGATGATCCTGATCAGGATTTTTCCAGCATAGAGCGCCGAGGACGGAACCCTATGCCGGAAAAGAAAAACGCCAGTGTGAAAGGGCCCTTAAATGGGATTGAGAGCTACCAAGTATTTCCTTGATACCAAAAGCAATCACTATCAGGGCCATAGCCTTCCTGCAGAAGTGGTAGCTGCAAATACAGTGAAGGAGTTTAAGCATGCATGGGGTAGGCATAAGGCCATCCTTCATATAAGATAGGGCCTGGGGCTATTCATAGTATTCAGTATATTGGGCAGACTAGATGGGCCAAATGGTTCTTATCTGCCGACACATTCTATGTTTCTATAATAGTTTTGTTCTTTGTTTGCTAGAATTCATCTTGACTCATAACTATTTTGTATTTGACTCTAAGTACTACCACCAGCTCAGGGGCACCACTATGGGGAGTCCTTGTGCCCCAACTTATGCTAACTTAATCCTGGGCTGGTGGGAGGACATAATAGTTTTTTTTGACCAATATGCCCACTGGGTCTCACATATTTTATTGTGGGTGAGATATATCGACGATATTTTGATACTGTGCTCAGGTGAGAAATGAGAATTTCAGTTATTTGTCGGGGCACTTAACCAGAACAGAATTGGGTTATTATTTACCCATGAGATACAGAAAGATTCTATTGTTTTTCTAGATATTCAGCTACTGTTTGTTACACTGCAGAGGCCGTGTAGTATAATTACATGTACTTGCTCCATTTAAGTGAATAGGGCAAGTACTTGTAATTACACTGCACTTCTGAGATGACAGGCAGTGTAATGAAGAGGAAGCAGAGCTTGCATGGACTGCCACCTCCTCTTCCATCAGCTGATTGGAAGGGGTGCCAGATCCCTGGATCAGATATTGATGATCTATCCAGAAGACAGATCATCACTATAAATTGCTGTATAACCCCTTTAAAGGGCTTCTGTCACCCCCAACTGTGCAATTTTCATTAGCCGATATTAGCTATTTGCTAATGTCAGCTGAATGCAATCATACTTGTCTTACCTTTGTCTGTGGCTTATTTCTTGTAAAAATCATACTTTTATAATATGCAAATCTCTTCACTACCAGCAAGTTGGTTGTGTACTTGCTGGTAGCTGCCGCATCCTCTGCTTCTAGACACGCCCCATCTCCTCTTGATAGAAAGGGCAGGCGTACTGAGTGAAGGACGCGCGCTTGGCAGCTCCTTCACTCAGCACGGCTGTGCCGATTGAGGAACGTTATGGCGCAGGCACGGGAATTCAGAAGCAGACGGGGCCAGCGGGAGGAGGAGAGCGCTCGCTGGCCCTTTCTATCAAGAGGAGATGGGGCGTGTCTAGAAGCAGAGGATGTGGCAGCTACCAGCAAGTACACGCCCAACTTTCTGGTAGTAAAGAAATTTGCATATTATAAAAGTATGATTTTTACAAGAAATAAGCCACAGACAAAGGTAAGACAAGTATGATTGCTATCACCTGACATTAGCAAATAGCTAATGTCGGCTAATGAAAATTGCACAGTTGGGGGTGACAGAAGCCCTTTAAGTACGCAGTATAAAAACTGCAATGTTTGAAGGCCATGGACACCTTTGGGAGCAAATTTTTGTTATCTTTGCATTTTACTCACTTTGGGGCTAAAAATCATTTTAATAGGTTTTTATTGACAGTTTTTCCTCTACAGATAACAGCTTCACTGCATCTACAAACTATTGCTCTCTGCCTCACACTGAATCTGTCAGGGAGCTGCTCTGATGGCTTATCTGTAGCCCTTATCTCTGAACTCCTGACAGCTCATAAACATGCATTACAGTTACATTCTTATCAGTTTGATGCAGTGTCATAGGAGTGCGCAGAGACTGAATTCTGGTCTACACATAAGACAAGGTAGAAATAGGACAGTCAAAGTCACGTGATATGACAGGAATGAAAAACAGATGATAAATCATGAATAAAGCCGCCAGTGAAAAAAAAAAATTAACAGCACTGCTAGTTACATTACAAATGGTGGACAAAAAAATTCTCAGAGTGCTTCTTTAACTATCTGACAGCAGGAAAGAGCTCAGTCACAGTTTTTCGGTAGTGATTCTAGTGGGAAATTCTCTTTACTATATATTTCTGATATAAGCATACCGCCCCTCTTATTTTTTCTCTCCACTGTTGTACTCTATCCAAATCTTTAACCTAGAAGAGAATCAAAGCTTGAAGATTTTGCTTTCATGTCCAGAGACTGCTCTAGGAATATGCTGCACATTTTCAGAGTGAGAGGGGATATGTATGCCTTTAACTTTTATATACCAATAGGGACTCTTTTAAGGAATATATGTTGAATTTTACAGTCTGTAAGGCCTCATTCACACGACCATATGAAGTGGAGGCATGGACATGAGAGCCCACAGAAACACTGAAGCCCTTCTGTGGGCATCTGGGTCCGTGCCTCTGCACGACAAAAGATAGAAGATGTCCTATATTTTGCCGTATGTTGCAGATCGCTGACCCATTCAAGTCAAATGGGTAGTATAGGATAGAGGGGGAGGATGAGAATGGGAATATACGGTTTTCTGTGTATTCAGTATTTTCATGTAAAAAGCTGTTTAAAGAGGACCTGTCCCCTCTTCTGCTCTAGTAAATACTTATATAAAATAACCAGGACACCTTTTCTTAGAACGCTACAGACCAGGTTTGTTAATACCTGGGGAATACAAGTAGTTAAGATAGTCATGTTCTTTTCTTCATTATTCAAGTCTATCTTAGTAAATGCTTACATTCCCCATATAATAACAACAGGAAAAGGTTACGAGTCCTCTATAAATGTTTCCAGGACTCATAAAACCTGTGCCCTGTATTCACACTCTTACAAAACTGTCAATCACCCTGTGTAGGTGGAAAAGCCGGGGCTTACTCTATAAATCAAATCTCTCTAAATCAACTAATAGAAAAACAATATATCCCTGAGCTTAGCTTTAGCGTCTCCTCCTCGAAAAATTTACTTTGAAGAGAATGTCACCTCTTCTGACATGTCTGTTTTAGAGACTGCTTGCATTCCCGTTCTAATACCAATCCTTGAACAATCTTTTCATATGTGCTGTGCCATTTCTCTATTATTCTTACTAGAAGTGTATGAATTGATTGCCAGTAGTCTGCAATAAAGGTCCATCTGGGTCTTACCAGTTGGCGATGTGTGCCTGCACAGTCTGATATCACCCAATTTGTGCTGCCAGTGGCAGACTATGCAGGGACACCCCCCCAACTGGTAACACCCATCTGGACCTTGTTGACAACTAGCGATTCATTTAAAAATGTCTAGGAGGAATAACAGAAGAATGAAACAGCACATAGGTGTATAAAAAGATGCTACAGAACTATTGTTATATGGGGAAAGCAAGTAGTTACTAAAACGGACATGTCAGGAAAGGCGACAGATCCTCTTTAAAAATGATATAACTTAAAGCTATCATCATGGCCACCATCAAATGTCATTGTTGTGCTGAGATTTCTTAGTTTTTGGCCACCAAATTCTCTATTACGTAAGTAAATCTTTACACATAATGGTAACATTCCCCTTTCTGATCCACAGAACCGGTGACTGTGACATTGAATGTTTTATTACATCCCGCAATCCCTTCAATCACCTAAGCAATCACCAATAATGATGATTTTATAACACAGTTCTGTAGGTGATATATAAATACAAAATAAATAAATAAATATATATAAAAAAAAAAATATATATATATATATATATATATATATATATCTATAGAGAGAGAGAGAGAGAGAGAGAGAGAGAGAGAGAGAGAGAGAGAGATTTCTGAGAAGGAAAGTGGCCGTCTAATGTCTACCCATTGTTGGACATATGGGCTTCTTTCTCGACAGCCAGACATGTTGGATTGAATTTATGCCTGTAGAGGGCGATACGTGATCCAGGATCAGTGAAGAAATGATAATGCCCATTGAGGATGTGTCAAACCAGACCAAGACCAGTGTGTTCACCCTAATTTCTCCTTCTATGGTACATAACTGCTTGTAAGGTACGGGAGTTTAAAAAAAAGGAAGCTGTTGTATAGTACCTCCCAAGACACATTCCCCGATTACTTTTTGTTCAAATGATATAAAATACAGTTTAATCTAATAATCTTAGAAATCCTAATGTGTAATATGCATTAATATGCAATAGAAACCAACTATTCATTTTGCATAAATGTAAAGGGGTTGGCTATTTGATTTTTACTGTTGACTAATGTGTTTGTAAGATGATTATATGACACTTACTAATATAGCCTTTGATGAAATTCTGCACCATTTTCTATATTTCATAAGGTATGTTTACCTCCTCGTTGGTCAAGTTTTTTGTGTGACCAGGCAAATCCCATCCATTTAAATACACAGTGTGTGTGTGAATGGAGGATGCTGAATAATGTCTGGTCACATGACCCTCAATCAGCGGCCATCTTATGGACAAGACTTCTATTTGGACAGTGCAGAAGATTTGCTTAACAAGGCATGGCTTTTGAAATATAGCAAACGGCACACAATATCAACAAAGTCACTAATAGCCGGACCCCTGCTGTACGCGTCGGCATAATTGAAAACATTAATGCCAGCACATTAACCATAGATGTGCCGTGGTCAGCTCTGACCACGGCACGTGCGATGTATGGGGAGGGAGCTGCCATCAGCTCCCCGCACTGCTGTGACGGGGACCTGATGGCTGGGAAGGCAGCCCGAGTGGCTGCCTTCCCTGTAAGCCTGTGAGATCCAGCCCCCAACACCTCAAGGGTTGATAAAGTTTGTAACATCAGTTTTGAATAATTTAAGAGGGGTGTAGTTTCTAAAATGGGGTCACTTATGGATGGTTTCCATTATCTAAGCCCCTCAAAATCACTTTATAACTAAATTGATGCTTAAAAAATCGTTTGGGAAATTTTGTTAAAAATTAGAAAAATGGCTTCTAAAATTCTAAGCCTTCTAACCAGGGCTGTGGAGTCGGTAGATAAATTGTCCGACTCCTCAGATTTTGAAACTTCCGACTCCGACTCCTCGACTCCGACTCCTCTGTATTTAATATGCAAATACGAAGCTGTTCCACCAAGTTCTTCTAATCTTCTCTAGCACAGAGAGGTAGTTGAGCAGAAGCTGCTGCCTTCTCCTTTGTGTGCTGATCTTCTGCTGAAGATAGAGCAGTGGGAGGATCCAGGAAGGGGCAGGGGAAGGGGCATTTATTTAAAAACATGATTTTCCTAGTAGAATCCCATAGTCATGTTTAAAATTTAAGCTAACAATCTGAGTTTACATGTTTTATAGCCTTAGCTGAATGATAGCAGTTTTTCAAATGGTTTACAACTTCAGTCTTGAACTATTGACTATCCATTCCCTTCACTTATACAAGTGTCTCCAGTCCTTAATCAGTTATCAGTGAGAGGCGAGGATAACCATGGGTTCCCTGTAACAGCAGACCACAAGACAATGGAAAGTGTAAGTATTGCCGCTCCTTAAAGGGACACTGACAGGCTGATTTTCCAGCTAAAGATATATATATATACTGGTATTTATCAGAGAATTAGGAATAAAACTATACTAATGTTACCCCCAGTTAAGCTGTACTTGTGTTTAAAAAACATTTTAATCTGTATGCAAATTCACTATCTTTGTGCCCAATGGGGCAGCGTCTCCTGCGGCTTTGTGCCCAGCCGCACCAGTACAGCTTCCCAGCGCTGTTCCCCTCGTTATTATTCACTGCACTGGCCTTTTTTTCAGGCTAGCGAACGCTGAATTCCTGCGCAGGCGCACGTGTAGAGTGCTGGCAGCAGCCTCGTCTGGCTATGCTGAGGCTGTGCCAGCTTTCTCTCTTCCTCCTCGCTACCTAGTCCTGTCTAGTGCTGCCAGTACTCTACATGTGCGCCTGCCCCCTTGGGCACAAAGGTAGAGAATTTGCATATTGATTAAAACGTTTTTAAACACAAGTAAACCTCAACTGGGGGTAACAGTCGTCTAGTTGTATTCCTAATCCTCTGATGAATACCAGCAGATATATCAGCCTGTCAGTGTCCCTTTAACTGCATAGTAAAGCATATGAAAAGCTTCTTCACAGTCACTTAACGTCTTTGTTTGGCGGTAACGTGACACACTGCATGCATTGGCCTTTATTCTTACAGTAGAGAAGTAATTAATTATAACTTTATCTGAATTGGGACATTTAAACTTGCTTTTTTTTATTCCAATTTTTTTTTATTCCAATTTAAATCTAGTAGGAGTCGGAGTCGGAGTCGGTCCATTTTTTGCCGACTCCGACTCCAGGTACCCAAAATTGCCTCCGACTCCGACTCCTCGACTCCGACTCCGACTCCACAGCCCTGCTTCTAACGTCCTCAAAAAATAAAATGACATTTACAAAATGAGGCCAACATAGAGCAGACATATGGGAAATGTTGATTGATAACTATTTTATGAGGTATTACTATATGTCTTAAAAGTAGAGAAATTCAAATTTAGAAAATTGTGAATGTTTCCAAATTTTTGGTAAATTTTCAATTCTTTTATAAATAAAGGTGAAATATATTGACTCAAATTTTAACTGTCATGAAGTACAATGTGTCACGAGAAAACAATGGCTTGGATAAGTAAAAGCGTTCGAAAGTTATTACCACATAAAGTAACATACAAAATTTGGCCTAGGATTCAAGGTGAAAGGTGGCTCGGTAGTGAAGGGGTTAAATTCCATATAGTCATCTTACATGCACATTGGTCACAAGTGGCCAACCCCTTTAAAGGGGTTTTCTGAGATTTTTATACTGATGACCTACCCTCTGGATAGGTCATCAGCATTGTATAGCGGCTGTGTTTGGTATCGTAGCTCAGCCCCATTCACTTCAATGGGGCTGAGCTGTGCCTAGGCCATGTGACCGATGAATGTGTCGTCACTGTCCTAGGGTAAGCTGCGAGAAAGCCTTTTGTTTCCAATATGCAGAAACGCCAATATTTAGGCTACTAAGTGGAAATTTCAGCATGTAAGGGGTCTATCCGCTTCAATGCTCCACTTTTCTAATTCCTGGCTGCACAACGGCAGCACAATGAACCGGAGTTCACTCCTGTATTTCATGACCTCAGCTCACACCGATGAAGTGAAAACACGATGGCAGATACTGGGCAGCACTAAGTACACTGGCACATCATGGCGGGGCCAGATCAGAGCAAGCAGCTGAAAGGCACTGGCACACACTCGCAAAGTTTTGTAATCAAATAAAGAGATTCGGAAAAGTTACCTCATCTAACACTTCAGGGTAAGGACTGCTTACCTGGGGCCAAATAAACTACTTCAGGTAAAAAAGAAAAACTTGGAAAATTAAAATAATTATATTTTGATCTTCAAAATACAAGGGACAATTTGGATATTTAAAAAATTTGTAACCAATACTTTCTACTGCTCCGATGCATCTAAAATGAAGTAGTCTTGATCAAAATGTTACTACCTTTTTGTTTCTACAGTCCCTCCTGGTTTGTACCCTGGTACAGGGCTTGTTTGCTGTCCATTGCAATGGAGACAAATAGATTTGCATAAAAGCAGTAAGGCTAATTTCACACTTACGGCAGCAGGGTCCGGCAGACTGTTCCAGCGGGGGAACAGCCTACCAGATCCGTACTAATGCTAGCCCGCCGTGCTGCCGTAAGTCCGCTCCGGCCCCATTAACTATAATGGCGACGGGCCAGAGGTTCGGCCGCAGCACGGCAAACAAGCAAAGAGGCGGATGGACAAAAACCGCAGCATGCTGTAGTTTTTGTCCGGCTGCCTCTCGGCATGTTTGCCATGCTGCGGCCGGACTTCCGGTTCGCCCCCATTATAGTGAATAGGGCTGGAGCGGACTTCCAGCAGCACACATGGGCTAGCGTTAGTACGGATCCGGCAGGCTGTTCTCCCGCTGGAACAGCCTGCCGGACCCTGCTGCCGCTAGTGTGAAAGTAGCCTAAGAAGCCTAAATATGGCTCCCTTTTTACAAAAGAAACCAATCCAGAGAACAGCTGATCAACATGGTTCTGGCTTCTGAGACTCAAAATTTTAGATAAACATACATGTAGCATTACATTAGAAAAATGACATATTGTTCCAATAAAGTTTTTATGTTAAACATATGTTTTAAGAAATTATTTTTAAGATGTTCTTTCTTATTTTCCATGTTACTATTTTTTGTAAAATATAAATAAAGAAATAAAAAATCCTGCAGATATCACACTGGCTTAATCACATGATGACACTTCCTTTTCTGTGGAGATCACTTTTCAGTAGTCAGCTCATTATCATCACAGGCAGGATTATATTAAAAGATAACTAGCTACAGATAAATCAAGATCCATCATTTACAATTGGTGATGCGCACAGCTCACTCCCTCTCCCTTTGTGCACAATCTTTGTACAGGTGACTGATCATGTCTACAAAACTCCCCCATAACTATATCCTATGGTCCATGTGGCTGTTGTATGGCATATCTCTAGATGATGCCCCAATAATCATATACAGAAACTCTAATAAAACAGATCTACAATAAGAATATGAAAAAACTAAAGTGAAAAAAGGAAGATATTATTATTTATATATATTTATATTATCTAGTTTTAATAAGTAAAAGAAATATAGGTGATACTTTCCTTTTAATAGAATAGTATGGCCAGTCTGAAGTCTAAGTGGGAGACACTCTTTATTAGTGGTTCTCGGTTTTGGATAATAGAGGAGGTCTCAAGCAGAGATCCAACATTTACAATGTTCATATGCTCTAATAGCACATATGGAAAGGTGTCTTCACGAGACAACCATTTTAAAGGAGCCTGGCATTGGCATATAAGCTTTTTGACTTGAAAAGGTAATCTTCGAGCTATTGCCTGTTTCATATTGGAAAGAGCCTTGGTGCAAGCCAGAAGACAGATAATAGTATTGCTAATAAAAATAAAACAGTAGAGGTATGCAGGGTTAGACTTTCCACCAGAATACCATAGGTTCTTCCGGTGGGCCAAGTCTCTGAAGCCACAGTGGGCCCCAAAGGCCCAGCAGAAGAAAAGAAAAACATTTAGCGCTAATTACTTGCCACTGAGGGCTATGTATTTGATACAAAACCTATTAGACTTTATTGATGATACAGGGCTTGGGCTCTGAGAATAATTTTGCCTGGTAGGCCTAAGGAACCCCAGTCTGATACTGGCGGTAGGTGTTTTAATGTCTTGTATCAGATTTTACAATATGTCTTATGAGATCATTCATCCACTTTCCACCGACATAACTGAACTCTTCGATGTTTAAGCTGGTCAAGCACTGGAGTGAGCCAAAATCTTATAAAACGTGTAATGGATTTTCAGGTATAGAATAACAAATTGAATGTAGGTAATAATGCCAGTCCTTATAAACTGCAATGTTAACTGGCGAGCCGATAAATATCTCTGCGCAGTTACAGACAGCAGTCTCTAGACTTAATCTTGTAAATTTTAGCTTCAGATGTCAGAGCTATTTGACCGTGTTGGGCCAATTTCCTGGTGCGTAACATACACATGGTGGTTGCTGAAGTACAGTATTATATACTAGCTCGCAGAGATAATTTACTCTTTGGGGATCCAACTGGCTTCAATGCTAGCAGACTCTGCGTTCTGGCTTTAAAATGTCATTAAAGTGTTTTTCATGGCTAGCTATTTCTTAACAGACTTTTGAGCTCGAAGCGTACAATATAAAGATGTCTCATAGATATTGGTATTTCCTGGCTGCCTCCAAGTTGGACTGCCAACTTATTAAGTCACACTGGCAGCTGCCACGTTTGAGAGTACGAACCACCCAATATGTTATATTAAGTCAAAATGTTTTACTGTCATATGAAATGAGTTATAAGATGTGGAAAATGCTTTTCCAAACCTTCGCTTAGGGGGCTGTGCAGAGCCAATGAACAGCTGAAAATGTCTTCATTAATCTATGGCGCTGAGGAATAATTGCTTTCTGTAGAGAGAGAAGGGCATACAGCTGTGATAGTCTTCTTATAGTTTACCTTGCTGGCAATACTCTATGCCCAAAGACGTTGACGCTTTGTACATGTCATTTTGCAGTGACAGAGATTATCTATAATGATCTAGAAGAGTCATAAAATCATAGCCAAACATTAAAAAGCTCAGTAGGATGCCAGAAATATAGAGTAATAGATGTAAATCAGGCAATGTCTATACATGTAGCTTTATAATGGCTGCCGTCAGAAGCTGGCTGTGGAGATCCATTGGTGGCCCGTTACCTTTAATAGTGGGCATGTAATAATTTAGTTTCCATACAGCTACAGGCTAAAGTAGTCACATGTACAGTAGATAGATCTTCCTCTGGGCTTCTGGGCCCACGGGCAATATCATCCACCAGGGCTGACCCCCCTCATCCTCACAAGCCATTGTCTGTATATTGAGTAGGGTCTCTATGTAAGAAAAGTTTCCCTTTTTTTGGCGGAAGTATGGTCATGTATACAGATAATATATTTCTGTGCATCAACCATGAAATATTATCTCACTCTAAATTGCCCCATTCATAATTACAGTATGCTCTTCTCTTTCGTGGTGGAGGAACCTTTACGTCCTCTCAGGAACCAGCACCCAGGTGTGACTGCACCCTCTTCTTACTCCCCTTAGTACATTTATACGAAGCAGTGGAGAAAAGGGAGACAGGTATTGTAGCTGCTGGGTGAACTACTGAAAAATGTAGAGATATAATTTAAAGGGGTGTTCCAGGGTGTGGCCTAACCATAGTGGATAAAGCTGTGTGGTTCCACTCCCTATTTCCGATGCTGGAGCTTTTCCCGGACATCTGATTGTCGAGGCTGAGAGCCGTCGGACGCCTGCCGATCTGATACTGATGGCCTATCCTGAGGATGGGTCATCAATGTAAACAGGGGAGAACTGGGAATTTAAAGTGGCCCTGCAAAAAAAATACTGAAAGTGGCCCCATTTTGTAGTCGGGTCCAAAATGAAAGAAGGCAGGACCATCAATAGGATATTGCGGCACAATATACCACCCCAACAGATCCAAATACCACAGTCCATCACAAAATACTGCCAGCAGCACAAAATACATTTCCAAAAACTTCCACTGGCCGGCCATAAGGAGGGCCCAGGGGGCCCCCTGGGCATCGGCCCACCAAAAAATTTCCCTGTAAGGTCTATGGCCAATCCTCCCCTGTATGTAAATATCCCAGAATAAATGAATATGCTAGTAATATGTGGAGAATTGGAAAGAGACTGTTTCATAAGACAAGTAATGCTGGAGAAGAACTCTGTAGCGTCTAGCCATGTTGTGATTATCACCTCCCTCATTTGCATGTAGATGATACCGAGGCCAATGATGCAAGAAATGCAGAATGCAAGTTATCAAGAAGCAAAACTGTATTAGCATTTTCACCGTTCTTGGCTTCCACCTGAGAAGAATATACTTACAAGACAAGAGGAAAGCCATTTACATAAGGCACTGGCAAGCGAGCCTAATCTTGCATACACAAAGTAATGCTTATTGTACATTATGATATAAGAACTTATCCTTGTGCCACAATATAATAGGGTGGGAGAATAAACGTTGCCCTGCTGAGAAACAAGTGTTAGACAAGAGGACAGTATGACAGAAGAGATGGGCTGTTCTCCACCTGTCTTAATGATAAAGTATGTTATAATACAAGAAAACATGGACGCATTCATCCATATAACCTTCATGCGACTTTGTCTCTGCATGGAGAAGTTTAATAAAAACTTATATAAAGTTACTAAAACAAAGTGCAGTAAAGGTGAAGGGAGAGATGAAGATTAAAATGTGCTATCACAACTGACGCCTTCCTGCTTATTTTAACATTGGAATACCTGCCATTGTTGCTCAGTTTATCTGCTATAATAATGACGGAGAAGAGCTCCACGTGCTGTCTGTATATGTGTCACACATATGGTATAGGCTTAACATAATACCCTAACAATTTAAATTGGAGATTCCCTGAATCTCTTGCACTAAGCTGTATATTCCTGATTATAAGCCATGCGAACACTGATTAACTGAACATTCTGCAATAAAACCTCAACACTTCCCCACTGTGCAGCTATGTATGGTGACACTAAGCCTGCTAAAATAATTTCACCAATATTTCCTATCAATGTGGGAACATAGGAGTTACTTAGCCCCCAAGGTTTGAGTCCTTGTACTGGTTTTTATGTCCATAGTGAACCATTACTTGCATATTGGGAACCTGATAAGCTATTCCTCTGAAATACTTAACAGAGTGGATGTTGAATTGCTGTGTCACTTGAACCGATATGACTTGGGGCTACTCCTCAAGGCGTTATTTAAGTGGCCTCCCTTGTCTTCCTCCTTTAACTCCTATAAAGGGATCTTTATACCACTGCAGGGGAACCATCAGGTTGCTACCTTTTGGAGTAGTCTCTGTTCAAGTGACTGCCTACTCACAGAGGTGAAGAGACACTGATGAGGAGCACCAAGAGAACAGGCAAAACTGTAGTCGGGGAAAGACTAAAGGTCAGGGCAGGCAGAGTATGTGTAATACGATAAACAGTCCGGGGTCAGTACAGGCAGCTCAGTGTCAGGATGGAGATCAAGAAAGGGTCAGGCAGCAAAGCATCAATTCCAGAAGTCAGGCAAAAGTCAGTACACAGAACAGGCAAACGAACAAACAAACCTATTGATCAGGCACCTTCCTACAGGTAAAGGTGTATTATGTACCCTAAGGTGGCCAGCTATTGGCTGGGGAGGATTAGGGAGTGCACATGTTGGGCCTTTTAGAGCCAGAGAGAGCACAAATGAAGTAGGGCAGAGAGAGGGATTGTCAACGAGAAGCGGGCCTCAGCCTGTGTGTAAGGACCACCGGGCAAGCAGACAAAAATGCTGGAGCTATGGAGTGGTTGAGCAAGGTGGTGGCTGTGCCAAACAGTAGCAGAGGAATGGTGGTCTACATCCAACAACCTCCAAAACACTTTATTACTTGAATGGTTTTTTAAACTATACCCTAGGAGAAAGTAGTTGTGGAGAAATGGAATTCCTTGTGGCTGCTTTACCTGACACCTTCATCAAAGTACAGATCCTGTTTCTGAGTTAATGGGAGACAGTCCATTGATTTCACTGACAACTATACACTGACAACTACAGACAAAAGAAAATGAAATGCCAGGTTCTCCCCAGATTTCAGGATCCCAGCAGTGGAATACCTTGTAATGAGCTTTTCAATGGATGACAAGTGTAAATTACCCCTAACATACATAACATAACTGTATGCTGCTGATACCTGCATTCTGCTGATGGTGAGGAGAGTAATGCTCCATAAAGAATTCAGTTTCCTCTAGGCATCTATCCCCTATTACATGTACTGTATCAATCATGTTCATAAAGGTAGCACCTTTGAACATAGGAAATTCTCTAACATTTAAGCAAAGGATCATGTTCATTTTGGATCTGATCACTCCTTGGATTACACATATCCTTATAATTACCTAATGCATGTTGTGCACTACAACCCAAGCCATTCATCTAATGCACTAATTAGAATTAATTTGGGTCCCTTATATACGGTACCAGCAGAAACCAGGTTGTAGCGCTGCCACTCTGTCCATTTACTTATTTAAACCAGGCATACTGACACAATACAGAGACCCAAGATCGAGGCCCTGAAAACAGGAGAGGCTGTATGTTGGGCCTACTCCTCCATTAAATTTACCTTCGGGGTACTATATATGACAACCATTTGTTCATCGTGGACTACCACTTTCTAGTAGGTAATTATGAAAATATATTGCATTGCTTATTTTATCTTGCAGCAATCTGAATTTAAAAATTGCATTATGGTCTAGAGCTGAATTTACAGTGCTGCAGCTTTCAGAGCTGAAATCTTGCAAAATAATGTTCCCACTTGATCAATTTGTACAATGAAATTGATACCAGACACAGTTCGCTAATCTAATGTATGAAGAAATAAATATTACGAATTATAGGACCATGTGTTGGGTTTAATAGATTTTTCTCAATGTGTGATAGCAACCAGCAGAACTGTGAATGCAGCTCTGGGCTATAAGACATATACAATCATGCTAATTGGTGGATATAAATCACAGAATGGACAAAGAATTAGTGCACTACAATGGTAAATGCAATTGACAATATTTGGCTAAACCCTCACACTGGTATTAAAATGAGACTTTCGCCAATATATTCTTATATCAAGAACATACCTCGTCAAGGTCTCTCAAAGTGGTACGGGACCTACCGCTAACCTACCTATGCCATATGATCAATCACTGATAGGGGCATAGAGTCTGATACACACACAACTAACCCCCAGTTACCTCCAGCGTGAAATCACACATACAATGGGTGGAGGGAGGAGGCTGTGAGTCTCACCTATCATTGAATCATGTGACGCAGGCCAAATAGGTGCACTTGAATGTTACCCATGGATCAAAATCAGGCACATTCAGACCTGGAGTTGCCACACCTCCAGTCATCTATATACAAACAAATTCGCAGAATAAAGGTCCCGGCCACTTTGAGATACCTTGATGAGGTACGTGGGCTCCGGTATGTTCTTGATATAAGAATGTATTGGCGAAAGTCTCATTTTAATACCAGCGTGAGGGTTTAGCTATATATTGTCAATTGCATTTACCATTGTAGTGCACTAATTCTTTGTCCATTCTGTGATTTAGATAAATATTCACATCCGCACATTTGGCTATCCTGTTCAGGATGTACTGGTGGTAGATGTGGTCTGCTGCGGGCATCCACCCAAAAAAAGGGGACTGCTATTAGCAACGGACCACATGTGCAGGACTTGCTCCCCCGGTTAGGAATGCGTAACAGCATTTGGGGTTTGAGCATTTTTCTGCCTTTTTAGATCACTTTTTTTGTGTAGGATGTTTTTGTGGCACATGTGGTCTGCTGCGAGCACTCTCCTTTGTATACCTTTTTGTTGGGCATTGCTGTTAGCAATGGATTGCATGTGCAGGATTTGCTCCCCCGGATAAAAGTGCGCTACAACATATGGGGTTTGGAGCATCTCCTGCTTTGTAAGACCACTTTATTCTGTGAATTTAACTAGTGGATATGTCTTTTAAAGTGTTAATCATTTTGTTTAGCTGTCTGGTGGAAAAAAGCGAAATCAACCATATGACACTTGAAGATTAACGTGCATGGGTTGTCTCATTAAGACAATTTACACTCTATCTACAGGATAAGTGTCTGATTGGTGGGAGTCCGACTAATGGCCCCCGATCGATCACAAGAGCATGGGCCTCTTTGAATGAAGCGGTAGACACACATGTGGATCTGCCGCTCTAGTAAATGCTAGGGTTTTGCCGGAGCGCTCGGCTATCTCCACCAGCCCCATAGAGCAGCCTATTGAGTGGCAGCCTGCATGCCCGACGAAGGGAACACAGGCCCCCATTGTCGTGATCATTGGGGGCCCCAGCAGTTGGACTGCAACCCATCAGACACTTATCCCCTATCCCGTGTCTTAATAGGACAACCCCTTTAAATGAGACTCTTCAGACTCTGAGTATGTTGGCCGTCACAACTGCACTGTCCTGCTTTCTCCCTGTCTCTTCATCAGGACAGAAAATAAAATGATAAGGACACTTTAGAAAAACCATCCCAAAAAGAACAGCAAATACAGCATGATCTGTCACATAGACTATAGATTTTAATAAGCCTATTATTAAAAATTAAACACATGCCACAAGTTAGCTCCATGCCAAATCCATTTTCCAGCTGGATAAAAAGCAAACTACACTGCACTATGTAAGAAATGTTGGACAGACCATGCAGCCTTTATACTGAAATAATGCCTATAATATCATAATAGATCTATTATAGCGACATTACCAGAACAGCTACCTTTATATACACAGATAATAAACTCCCAGGGTTCACATCATATACATGTCATACGCCTAAGGGAGCAACAATACCATGAGATATTGCAATGGTTTCATGACTTGGCCAAATCTGGGACAAGAACCCGTGAAATAGCGATAGCCGTTATTTGGCAATTGAAAAATTGCTTGACGAGGAAGTCTATTAAGATGTTTATAACATTAAATCAGTGCTGTGAATAATTTATCGGATGGGGGAAATTCAATCTCCTGCTGAACGCGGAGCTGATGATAAAAACAGATGTGTGTTTTATGTGTTTTCCTACAAACTGATTTAAAAAAAAAAGCATTAAAAAATAAATGATTTGACATTTATCATGAATATTGCTAACTCAGGTCTTTTTTCCTAGGCAGTTCATCACCTCCTAATAGGGATGTATGGTTAAACACACATCTTCTAAGATTCTTTCTCAGGATAACATTCTCATCTCGCACCTCCGGGGACATGTGCAGACTTCCTTCTCACTGTCTGCTGGACAATATAGATCTGACTTAATATTTTATGTTGTGTTTTAATTGCTCAAACTATTACATTGTTTTAAAGAAACCTTAATTCAGCAGCGCATTCAGATATAATAGACGCAGCCTCAGTTCTTAACCCTTAGGCTCCCTTGCAATTTTGATTTAGTATATAGTTAGCAATATATATCGGTTGTGATTACATCACTGAGCAGTTAGTATGATGTAATCAATATTCTCGCCTAACTAGGATGTCACTGTTTTTAAACTATTTGTCAAGATGGCCTATGAACCCCCTCACTATAGTTGTGCCAACAGACCGATCTTGTGAGCTTACGGGACCATGAGGAAATCATACGCCCTTTTAATACCCTCTAAAGTTGTCTGCAAAATGCTGCTTACAGCAGTCTGCATATAGTGGGGGATACACTGATTTACTATTGGCTGTAAAGGAGAAAAGTCTGATGAAGAGATTCTCTATTCATGCAATTCCCTAATAATATAGATTAGTAAGTGAATGGTGAAAGGCCCAAGAACATAACAAAGATGGTGCATGGACCCCAGGTGGCACATGGAGTCCATTTGGTTCCATATTACACAGCCACTCCCTGTGGCGCTATGCGGTGTCTCCGTAACATACCCTTATTCTCCCTTAGTACATGCTGTATGCCTCTGATTAAACTCAAAGGGGTACTATTCCTCCTTGTGGACAGCACCTTGTAGGTGTTACAGGCAATGCTCCTCTGGTATAAAATTATGTAAACTAGCTGTATTTCCCCAAAAATAGAAAAGAAAGCTAAGCCTCTGTTGCCCCCAGACATGAGGTAACTATTGTATAAGTCAATGTTTGACTTTTTAAACAGGTCTTGAGACACAAAATATGATTATAGTTCAGCCAGTACCTCATCTACAGACAGCTGTTTTGGGGTGACTGGGGAGTTCTTCACAAAGAGAAGTGGTATCCTCCAGATCTGGACAAAGTCCTTTCACTCAGTCAAGCCAGCTCTCTCTGCTGTGAATTGATGGGGGTCACTCACCCCGAAACAGCAGTCTGCGGATGAGGTACTGACTTAGCTATAATCCTAAATTATGTCTCAAGGCCTGTTAAAAAGTCAAACATTGACATATAGGATAGCTACCTTATATCTTGTAGCCTTACAGGCACAACTTCTCTTTGGAAAGAGATCTAGTTTGTATATCTGATTTAGGGTGTACATAGCGGTACATTAGGGGCCTATAATAGTCAATTGTCTCCATACTAAGAATCCATACAACCTTCAGTTTAAACAAACCATTTTATTTCTTGTGCCATGTACCATAGGCAATCTTCCACTGTAGTTTTATTGATGACCTATTTAAAATACTATACCAACCAACACCTACTTCCTATCTTTAGTCTTCATTTAATCAGGTATTTGTATATTCTTTTCACTTGATTATACCTCTTAATGCAGGCAACTACCTTTTAGTGTGAATTAGTGGCAGGCACAGCTCTACTCTCATCACTAAGCGGTAATATACTCTTGTTAAAGGATGTGATGTAGGAAAGTAGAAGTAATGACACAGCCGAAAACATTTATCCAACAGGTATTTAAGGAACACACTTACCGGGTACCGATGTTCCCAGAGCCACAAAAACGACTGCAGTAACAGAATCCTTCAAGCCGATAGTACAACCAAAATGCGAAGCTAAATCTCCAATGAATGCTGTGAGGAGACCAATCATTGAAATGGACACAATAAAACAGGCCCAACCATTCCAGTACTCCGTCGGAGGGACAAAGGCGAAAAAAACTTTCCAGAAGACGGTCAGAAAATGCATCACATAGTCGAAGCAAGATGGCAGTTTTTCTTCTCCACATTCGTCATCATCATCATCATCCCCTATAGGGAAAATAAAAATTGAAGTGATTGCATATTTACAGGTGAGATATGACTACAGTTGTGAACAATTTGCTGCCATTAGATGTAACATGTTTGGTTTTTCCAGTTCCATTTAATATGAAGATGCATGGTCATTGCTAATTTTATTACTAACATAATGTTACTATAAGAAACAGTCCTGTATTTTCTCTAGACATACTGTACATAGGCCTACTTTACTTACTTTACTCTGCATACCATCTCAAGTTTAAAGGGAATCTCTCACCAGTGACCTCCCTATCAAACTGTTTGCATAGACACATAGTTGTAGTTCACCTGATTAAAACCCTGTTTTCTTTTGTTGATTTGAGGCTCCGTTCCCGAGTTATGATTCTTAATATGCAAATTAGGCCCTTGGTGAAATGACGGCATCACCTGTGCTCTTGTTGCACTCAAGCTCCACTCTATTTTGTGGCCAGACCCTCCCTCGATGTTCTGATTGATAGGGCCAGGCACTGGCAAAGCAGAAAGGGAGGGTTTCGACACAGAAGGGAGTGGAGGTTGGGTGCAACAAGAGCAACAGTGAGTCCCTCATTGCATCAAAGGCTTAATTTGCATATTAAGAACAAGTCTCATAACTCGGGAACGGAGCCTCCATCAGCAAAAGAAAAACTGTCTTTTAATCAGGTGAACCACAGCTATGTGTCTATGCAAACAGCTGAATAGTGAGATCGCTGGTCACAGATTCCCCTTACGTTTCCAGGTAATTTACTCCTTCAGAAGCATGGTGATCCAGAGAGTCCTCCTCCTGAAGGTCAGAGCTACTACATATCATCTACTATATCATGTGAAATCTGTGACCAAATCAGTAGTTTTAACATTATTTTACAATATGGCCCCCTCATAGTGTTGACACCTTTTTCACCTGAAAATACCAACCCTTTACATTAAGCGTAGGTTTATCAGCCTTGGGTATTTAATGACTACTTAAATTCAGCCAATAATCTCTTCCTCGTAACTATACTTTTGATTTTGATGTTCCTAAGGCTGAACAACCTGGCAAAGGTGGTGTAACTAATTCAAATGTGATTCAATCAGATTACTATTATGCAAAATGTTATCAGTGGCCCTGCATTAGTAATGAATGGGCCACTGATTTACTGTCCTTGTAGCAACCCTACCCACTCATGGACAAGCTGAGATGGATCATGAATAAAGATGAGAGAATAGATTCTTTCATCAAAAAGAGTTCTTCAGCAGTAATGGGCAATCCCCGCTTGATTGTCAGGGCCAGCAAGATGTCTGCTCTAACAATTCAGTTTTGGAGAATCAAAGAAAAAATGAAGTGAATTGACTTTCCTATTGCATTCTTCGGACTAGAAAGACAGTGAATCAAGCAAAAATGAACTTATACACTGTCATCTTTTATTTGACAGCTCTCTGTTCTGCCTAGAAAGGGGGGCGGGGGGTCATGAACGAGGGATCCTCCTCTGTAATGTCCATATGCCATAAGCTTCTGTGTTCTGGTCATCCATGATTATATTTCCTGTTCTGATTTTTGTGAAGTTTAGTCAAGTCACTGGAACCCTATCCAAATCAGTATCCATGGAAAATGAATATGGATGTACAAATTCAGTCTCGGACTTGGGTTCCTTCGGCGCTCGAGAGGAAATTATTCTCGAGGCCCAAACCCTATATCATCAATGAAGTCTAATACGTTTTTATCAAAGAAATAGATCATAGTGGCAATTGACTGTATCCAAAGGAGGCCAAATGTTTTTTTTTTCTCCTGGGCCTTTGGGGCCCTCTATGGTATCAGAGCCTGGGCCCGCCCTATGGTACTCAGGTGGGCAAGTCTGGCCCTGTATGACTTCATGGGCCATACAGTCAAAGGAAGGAAACATAACAGTTGGTAGTATATCTTCTGACAGATCTTTCAGCCAGGCAATGTAGTGTGCCTCTTCAATTTGTCAGTCTTTTTGTATAAAGCCTATACTTTCAAAATTTGAGGAAGCAGCAATGCATGCAATCCACACATTTAATGTGACCACTAAATTATAAATCAAAGTCATGCTAATGGTACAAACACATGTTGCAAACCAGTCAATGCCTTTCTGACCACTTGCTGAATAATACCTTTAATACACTATCACATTACATTGCCGTGACAGACCTATAAAATAATAACAATTTCAAGCAAATTTCCTTTTGCTAGATCATAAAATACAGCACTGATGCATAAATCTCCCCAAAGCAATCCCTTTAGGGAATGATTAATTTGACTTGTGTTGGATTTAACGGGAGGATGTATACGGGCTTTTGGGATAAGCTGTCATAATCAGGATTGAAAGGCAGCTGGCAACATCTGCACTGAGAGCCACAATTAAGTTAATCACAAAAAGTAGTATCATGAAATGAAAAATTGCTGGGAGCTCAGCCCAAGTGACCTCGAACAGTCTCTGCAGACCCGGGGATACTGACTGCAATGTTCCATCTCCAAATGCACCAGGACAGGGCACTGTGGCATTTGCCTTTGATGACTGTAATGTAATTCGAATCTTTAATTGAAAGAATCCACAGGAGACACAACAGAACATCTGACACTATTAGCAGCATCAGTTGTTGTCCTTCAGAGCAGCGTTCTCAAGTTCAGATTCATATTTGAGTCAAAGTGCAGTTATACTCAAATGTCAAGTGTTTAAGAAAGTGGAGTTTGGCGGTTCCCAGAGAACAAAGATCAAATTGCTGGAATCATCTGTCGTAAGAATAACAATCTTCATTCTGTAAAACCATCACCTTGGAGTCAATAGTACTTATGACTAGGCAAGATATTTCTAATGCAAAAAACAGCCGCTTCCACATTCCATCCACACTTCCCTGTTGTCAGAGCAACCGGCTTACTAATTCCGTGAAAATACGGAGCTACACAAAAGAAATCTAGCCCCCACTGATGGCACCAAGGACAGACTGGGAGCTTAAAGTGGCCCTGGAAAAAAAACTAACAGTGGCTCCATGTTACAGGTGGGACAACACAAGTAGGCAGGAGCAGCATAAGTAGGTGGGGCCAGCAATACTGTAGTGCAGCACAAAATACCGCCCCAGCAGAGCCAAATACCATAATGCAGCACAAAATACTGCTGCCCTCACCACAGTATTCAACTGGATCACTGTCCTGAGTTAAGCGATACAGTTAAATTCAGAAGGGCACCTGCAGCCATTGGTCAAAGGCATAAGGACCTGATGCTCCTACATCGAGTTGGCAGTCATAGGTTTTGAGTTACAAGTCAGTACAATACAAAAGTCTGTGAACCCAGAAGAATGATGGATCTTTGGTGGTCTCTATTTAGTGGTCTTTTCACGTTTCCATGATCCAGATACATGCTACCAGAATGTCTGTGTTACTGGCAAGTTCAGAAGCGCTTAGACTCACTGAACTATCTCATGATCTTAACACTGGGTTCATGACTTAGGCCTGTATAATACCAACGGACCATCTGACCAATCAGACCAATAGTTGCGGTGTATGACAACATATCTGTGAGTGTAATAGGCCATATGACCAATGACTGGTCAGAAAATTTGTCAGATAATCTGTTGGTGCAATACAGGCCTTACATGCCTACCATTTAGACTAATATACCTCAAATATGCTATCTTATAGATATGATAGCCCATTAGTCCCAAAATATACGTCACCACCTTGTGACATATATCACAACTAGGAGACAGAAAAATGCCCAAGTGGTGCACAATACTAAATGTCACATTATTATTAAGCCACAGACACTCTTATTTGCTCCTGTGTAGATGTATTTTGGTCACTGAAGCAGCAACGTTAATATTACATGATAAACAACAAGTCCTTACGGATTCAAAGGTCTTGTTTGACATACTATTGTTCTTGGCACAAGCGAGCAGGCCACAGATGCAAAAGAGAAGCATTTCCTTTGGTACACAGTCTCTAGTGCACTGAATAAGCTGCTCAAAGTCTAAGGTATGATTTGTTAAAGTAATGGAAATAATAATAATGCAAAAGCTATATAAAACTATATCACATTTTACTGTGCAGCAGGTGCAATGGTGAGGATGAAATATTAACCTACATATTTTATCCCAGACCGGATATATCATATCCCTCACAGGAAAACTGTCCAATCTCCTTTTTGTGAGCAAAGGTCAATGGCATGGATGCATTCTTTTATTCCGATCCATATATTTCCCTATCCTGACGTTAGTTAAGGTGGAACTGTCCATAACATGAGGGTAAATTATGTAAAATACCATAAAATGTTATTAAACTCTTATAGATGAAAGGTAAATCTCACACAATTGCAATACAAAACCATATGTGCAGTCGAGGCCAAAGATTCCTTTTATGTTCTGATACATCCGAATTACTGGAAGTTGCATAACTTACATAGACCATACCGAGAGTAGGCTAGCACGTACCTGCTTCTGTTGCTTCCCAATGCATATTCACAAGGCTTTTCTGCAGCCATCACTGGGGTAACCTCACTGTTTAAGTTTTTTATAGTGTCCACTGAGTTCAACAGTAGCTGCATAAGTCCATACATATGCAGCCCCCCCTAGTGGTGGCAGCTGGCAGCCAGTTTTATCTTTGTGAAGCCAGTTTTGTGGTGTATAAGCAATATAGTACTTGGACCTGAAAGAGCTAGGAAATGTCTCCAGGAGCTCAGAATTGCACCAAGTATTGTTTTTATCTCTGCTCAGGCAATGAATCGACACCAATAAATCTCCTTCAATGTCTAAATCTTACAAAGCTATGCTATGGAATGACACTGGATTTTAAGGGGCTGTCCAGTGCACACAGTTTTGTAAATGCTGGGAGCACTTTAAAATAATAAGATATCAAATACTTGTTAAGCTGTCCCTGGTCCAGTGCTGCAACTACTCTGGTCCCAAGAGGTCTCTGCTCGCTTCCGGTGAGCGCTCACATGCTGTCTAAGCATATGATTGCTGTGGCCAACCATTGGCTGCAGCAGTCACAAGCATAGATGGCACCGCTGCCTGGAAGTAGATGCAGGGGACAGGAACAGAAAGAGCGCTGGATGAAAAGGAGCTTAAAACGGTGAGTATTATTTCATAACTTTGAAGAGCTCCCACCATTTCAAAAAGGGTGCTTGTACTGGACTACTGCTATAGGGGGCATTCACACGACTGTGTGTATTTAGAGGTTCTCAAAACGTGGATCCACAAATTACTGATGATGTCCGTGTTGCATATGTTTTTTTGAGGACCCATTGACATCAATGGGTCTGTGCGGCCAAGAATAGGACATGTTCTATCTTTTGAGGAATGTATATACATATGCAGAAAGCACATGGAAGACATCCGTGTGCCTTCTGCATCCATATGTCATTTCCGTAAAAGATAAAACATGTCTCTAGCTGCAAAATATGGTTCACGGAGCTGCAGAAGTCAATGGGTCCACAAAAAAAAACCATATGTAACACGGATTTCATCCGTATTTTGCGGATCCACGGTTTGCAGAATGCACAATATACACAGTCGTGTATCAAAACGGCCGTGGGTATCATTCTAAGCTTTGCTATGGAGCCCCACGATTTCAGCATATGTCCCTGATACCTGGATAATCTGCTCTTGTAACTATTGCAACAGTAAAGTTCAGCCAGAATAATAATAATAATAATAATAAAAGGAGGCAGAAATCTCAGTCACTAAGCCAAGAACTCAATCAAATGTGTAGACTGATTTACATCTAGAATTGTCCGCTCTGATTAATAGCTATGTGCTTATAAATCTCCCACGTCGTGATGGATGGGAGAAACAAATAGTACTAACTGAAACTTGGAGTCAAGCAACTTGTGAAAAAGCCATAACTTAGCGCTCACATGTATTTATTCAAACACAGTAATGGCCGATATGTTTCATATTTGATGTAAAAATGAAATAAATCCTGGGTGAGGGCTAATTCCGTAAACCTTATCGTTCCATGACACAATCCCAAGAGAGGAATGTCACTAAATTAGAGCAGCGCGGTCTCCGGAGACAACTACGACTGCCTTCATAGCTAAAACCTTGGTTAATTGCCATAATACCCTTCTAACAAACATAATAAAACGGAACACAATTCTCCTGATGACGGCTTCAGATTCGTGATTCTCATCATGTGAGCAGAAGTATGTGCGCAACATGTGAACTTACCAGCACTGACTGTAATGGCCTCAATGAACTGCTCTCTCCAGCTGTTTGTTCCGACCACCAGAGCAAGATTTGTCTTCTTAATCAGTTTGTCCACAGTGCTCTGCGGAGACAGAAGAGGAGTAAGGGACTCATTGGAATCATTCATTTTCATTTACATCATACGATGGAAAATGTTGGCCATTTAGCTAGTGTGTAACAGCTGCTGAGCTTTAGGGATCATTTGGAAGATACTTTAAAATGTAAATATGCTGTTTTTATGCTCAATGAGATTGTTGACTCCTTTTAATACACTAGTAGTCTTGAAGTCATGTCGGTTTCCAATGGGTATATTAGGGCTTAGGAAATATGCATTTAATGCCAAGGATGGGAAAATAATTCCCAAAGCATTCTTTGAGAACCACTTTCCTGATGTCACAGTATGGTATCTGATCCTGACCATACCACTAAACATATGACTTCTGCTCATAAACCTTAGTATGGTCATTAAAGAGGTTGCCCCATGTAAAATATTCCACAGTTTTCTAACCAGCACCTGGATCTGAATACTTTTGTATTTGCATGTAATTCAAAATTTTGCATAGCCACTGACTGAGTTATCCAATAAAATGTATCTGTATAAGGCCGCTTAAATTCTTATTTCTTTGAACGGCTCACTGAGATGGCCACACATGCTCAGTTCTTTCAACTGCTTGCTGAGCTGTGATAGGGAGAGCATGGACATGCCTCTAAGCTGTGATAGGGAGAGTATGGACATGCCCCTGAGCTGTGATAGGAGGAGCATGGACATGCCTCTGAGCTGTGATAGGGAGAGTATGGACATGCCCCTGAGCTGTGATAGGAAGAGCATGGACATGCCCTTGAGCTGTGATAGGGAGAGCATGGACATGCCTCTGAGCTGTGATAGGGAGAGCATGGACATGCCTCTGAGCTGTGATAGGGACAGTATGGACATGCCCCTGAGCTGTGATAGGAAGAGCATGGACATGCCCCTGAGCTGCAGCAGAAAAGACAGCCCCCCTTGAGCTGTCAGCTTGATATAAATCTACCAGAGCAATGAATGGGGAGATCTCTGGATCCATGTGGCTCTAGCTTTGTTAGAAAGGTATTGTATATTGTACTATATGATGTGTAATTTTCATTTTTCATATTATTTGTGGGTCTACAGTATGTAAGCCCTGGCCGAACTCTCTACCATTTCTCTTGAAGAACGGAAGTAATGTTTCTATAATTCTAGCTAAATAACACTGCCATACCACGGCAAATAATAGTACCACAAATTGCTCAAAGAATAGCTCCATGTTGATGCATAACATACAGTGTCCAAAAAATACATAGTAGCCAAATAATACCATAGCCCAGCGCTAACACATTTATAAAAATATGGGACAAGCTGTAAAAGTTAAGAGGGGAGGTCAGAACAGAATGGTGAAGGCATCTGAATGCTTCAGGAACAAATGCCCCTTTGGCTATAAGATGGCCATGATTGCCCCTTTGCATTAAATTGCCCTATTATTCATCTGAGGCCCATATAAAAGCTTTTTTGTCAATTCTCAGTTCAATAAACATGGTTAGGAATTCTTAAGGCAGCAGATATGTGCAGATAGCATCTACCACGAGTCAAGGACACCTGTAATGAGTACTTGATACAGCACTGAAAGCTAAGGAAGTCCTGTTAAAGTGGTTGTCCCATAAAAATCAGCAGCTGGATCTTTCATACTTTTGTAACTGAATGTAATTAAAAATGTAGTATAGCCAATGAGTTATTCAATTAAATCAATCTGTAAAGTGCCACCTGCTTGTTGCTCTTTTTCTAATTTCTCTGTCCACCTCACTGAGGTGGACGCACATGTTCATTGCAATCCTTCGGACACATCTCCTGAGAAATGACATGTCCATGAGTTGGCAGCTTGAAATAAATATAGCTTTGTTTGGTTCTCGCTTTGTTAGTAAGAGATGGTCATGTACTATATGATGTCTGATTTTAATTTTTTACATTAATTATTAAAACCCCCTTTAATAAGACGACTGGGCATATAAGACGACCCCCTACTTTTCCTGTTAAAATATGGGGTTTGGGCTATACCCGCTGTATAAGACTACCCCTCTTCCAACGCACAACAAATAAAATTAAACAGACGATCCCAGCATGAGAAAACCACTGAGAGCAGGGAGAGGGGGCTGCATCTGGAGCGACTGGCCGGGATGCAGCGCACGGTGGCTCCGCTAGAGGGCGCCTGTCCCTGAAGCTGGAGAAGGACAGCTTCTCCAGTCCGACTTGGAAGTAAAGAGGACTTTTCACTGGTCCAACAATTGTTAGATAATGATATATACCATATGTGTAGAGCGGCGCCCAGGGATAATAGTAAGTGCAGGGAGATCCCTGGGCGCCGCTCTACACATACATATCATCTAACAATCGTTGGACCAGTTGGATCCTCTTAAGTTTCAGCACGCAGTATACCGGCGTATAAGATGACCCCCGACTTTTGAAAAGTTTTTCATGTGTTAAAAAGTAGTCTTATATGCCAGAAAATACAGTACTTGCTTTGCAGCCTTTTTGTGGGGCAGCCTTTGGCATTCGCCTGGTTCTGCCAGTGGAGGGCACTGTTTTCCCTCAAACCATGGATAGATCAGCAAAAGCTACAATGCGGTTAATGCTCAATATTCAAGGGGAATAAGAAAAGAAAGGAAAAGCACTGGCAAATTCAAGAGACATTTTCATACAAAATAATTGTGACATAATTTATGAATACGGACTTGAAAGACATATGTTTTAAAAGGAAGCCAGTTCAGTGGGAAAAAAGTACAATGTACAGCAAGGGTTTGTTATTTGTTCATATTGTACCTTACTCTTGTGTACTGATGCATAAGGTGCTGAGACAATACAAAAGGGCTAGAGAATGAATCGCATGTATCCTGCTCCCTTGTTTATTAAAGATGCTTAATTATTCAATACACAGGGCGGTCCAGTAAACCCGAAAAAACAACCCAGTCTGCCTTCTAAACTAATGTATAAGAAGGATAATAAATCATTTC
The DNA here is from genome assembly GCA_033119425.1 of Bufotes viridis. Taxonomy (NCBI): domain Eukaryota; kingdom Metazoa; phylum Chordata; class Amphibia; order Anura; family Bufonidae; genus Bufotes; species Bufotes viridis. The sequence continues at coordinate 365,262,748 of CM065592.1, forward strand.
GAAAGCAGCATTATAACAATGTAAGTGTATATTAAAAGTAATGGATGTTTCAGTGATCCACCGCCACCCATATTAAAGGGAAGCCAAGGCGCTCTCTAATGTTCAGTTCACACTAGAGCTTTTCCCATTTTGCCAGAGTTCCATTGCTCTTTGATGGCAGGAATAGCATTGTATGTACGAACATTATCAAAATAACTGAACCCTCGAAATCTGTAGGTCCCCATTATAAAATCTATTGGGGTCAGTTATCAAACTGCTGTAAAGTAGAACTGGCTTAGTTGCCCATAGCAACCACTCAGATTCCACCTTTCATTTTCCAAAGGAGCAGATCTGATTGGTGGCTATGGGAAACTAAGCCAGTTCCAATTGACACCAGTTTGATAAATGACCCCATATATCTAATATAAGACCTAGACCAGATTTTCAGTGGTGGATGTTTAATTCCCTCAAAAAGGTTTCATTAAAGAACTGGCAGAATGACCTATTAAAGGGGTTGCCTAGCCACAGTGATCATGTGTCTGTATGGTGGGGGAACGTACTCCACCTTACGCAGGGTGTCTCCACTGTTAGGAAGAGGCATTGGCCCCGCTCAGCATCACTTACATTGACTAGAGAGGTGCACCACAGGTAGGGACAATGCTCTACTCTATTGAGAAAGGAGAAAGTGCCCACTCCATTGGAAATGAGAGTGGTGATGTGGCTGGGGTATCGCCTGTTCTGAGGACAGTAGGCAGAGATTGCAGCTCTCAACTCTTGGCCAGGGTTAAGAGAAGGGTGGGCCCTGCTGCACCAAGGGAGAGCAGTCACAGTTTCAAGGCTGCTAAAGGAGGCTGAGGAAGTGACCAAAGGTGAGACAGCTGGTGATACAATTAGTTTCAATGACATCAAAAGTGACCACAGTCTCAAGCGAGAGATTGTCTGAGAGAATAGGCAGTAGCCAGTAGAGTTTTTGCTGCCAGGTCAAAATGGAGTCAACGCCCCAGTCCATACATCAGACCTGGGAGTGGAAAGCCTCAGCTAGACACCTAGGGTCTGAAGGCCAGGGCTCGAGTCCAGGGGGAATGGGTGGGAACGGCGTTCCTGCACTTTTTTCACAGCAGGAACGCCATTCCCTTTCAGGGCAAAAGGACCAGGAAGCGGTGAAGACTTTGTACTCACCGCTTCCTGGTTCTCGGCTGTCAGGTCTGCGCACAGGCATGAGGCGCTCTGTGACCTCACGCTGTGCGCAGCCTTCACAGCACAGCCGACAGCAGGAATAGAGGAGCAGCGGCGTCCAGCAGCAGGAGAGGGTAAGTGGATTTTTTGTTTTATATTTTATGGGCTGGTGAGAGGCACTGACTGGGGGCTGATGGAGAGGCACTGGGGGCTGATGGAGGGGGCACTGGGGGCTGATGGAGGGGGCACTGGGGGCTGATGGAGGGGGCACTGGGGTCTGATAGAGAGGCACTGGGGACTAATAGAGAGGCACTGGGGACTAATAGAGAGGCACTGGGGGCTGATGGAGGGGGCACTGGGGGCTGATGGAGGGGGCACTGGGGGATGATTGAGGGGGCACTGGGGGCTGGTGAAGAGGCACTGGGGGCTGGTGGAGAGGCCCTGGGGGCTGGTGGAGAGGCACTGGGGGCTGGTGAGAGGCCCTGGGGGCTGGTGGAGAGGCACTGGGGGCTGCTATGAGGCTACTGGGGGCTGCTATGAGGGTACTGGGGGCTGATATATGGCTACTGGGGGCTGCTATAAGGCATGGGGCTCTTATCTGAGGTCTGATTGGGGGTCATTCATATTGGGGTCTGAGCTGAGGTGTGATCTGAGGTCTTATTAACATTGGGCATCTTATTGGGGCTGTTAGCTGAGGTCTGATTAACATTGGGGGTCTGACCTGAGGTGTAATAAAAAATATTTTTTTCTTATTGTCCCCCCTCTAAAACCTAGGTGCATCTTATAGGGTGAAAAATACGGTACTTGCTTGCTCCTCCTCCTGACCTCCCCTGACCTTTGCGTACGCCGCGCGCCGTGATGTTACACGGAGGCACTTGGGTGAGTTCCCACACTTTATTTCCCAGAACTTGACCCCTGCTGAAGGCTTACTGTCCATTCACACATCCGCAATTTTGTGGAATGGGTCCGGACAGCACACTTCCGTTCTGCCGGCACGCAAAAAATAGAGCATGTCCTATTCTTGTCCACAGACACGGACAAGAAAAGGCATTTCTATTATAGTGCCAGCCATATTCGGTCCACAAAATGCGGAAAGCAAATGGATGGTGTCTGGTGTTTTGCGGACATGTAAATGGACCCTTAAAGTCATACCTGGTTCAGGGAGGTGCCACCTAGGGGCTAGATTAAAAGGGCTTCTGTCAGCAGAGTTGTACCTATTAAACTGTCTGACCTGTTACATGTGTGCTTGGCAGCTGAAGGCGTCTGTGTTGGTTCCATGTTCATATGTGTCCGCATTGCTGAGAAAAATGAAGTTTTAATATATGCAAATGAGCCTCTAGGAGCAACAGGGGTATTGCCATTGCAGAGAGAGCTGAGTCCATTGCTCCTAGAGGCTCATTTGCATATATTAAAACTAAATTTTTCTCAGCAATGCGGACACATATGAACATGAGACCAACACAGATGCATTCAGCTGCTAAGCGCACATACAACAGGTCAGCCAGTTTCATAGGTACAAATTTGCTGACAGATGCCCTTTAAGTGATGTAAATCTCTGAAACTGCTCCACCGTCTGCACTTTCACTGACTTTTGGAGAAGTCAGGGCCAGAGTAATGAAGTTTACACTGCCTGGCTCTGTCAATCAAATGGATAGGGAGCAGCAGTTGCAGAGACAGCAGAACCTCCAGGTCTGGTCTCTTCTGCAGCCTCTCTTAGAAGCCTTAAATCTGTGGCTGCATATCTTTATCTCTGCACTGCAGAACCCCTTTAAGGACAGTGCCTTTAAGAGATTGTGCCTCTGAGTGAGAACGGGCTGCCTTATTTCTCTGCCATAAAAAACTAAAACAAAGAAAAAACAACCATAAGGTGCACAGCCTTCCCTACGATGGGTGCACTTTATATGTTAACATGAGAGTGATCACTGCAATCAGTGGCTGTAGCGCTGACCTCAGTGGTGTCAACTTGCCACAGATTGGCTGCAGCAGTCAGATGTCATGTTGATATGTAAAGTGCGCTTGTTGAGGGGGAGGCTACACTGGAGACCAGCTAATGTACTGAGAGGCATAGGCATAGGAGTGGCAGAAGATTTGTTAGATGAGTATTACTCATTTTGTTACTTTTTAGCATTGTAAGGGTACTTTCACACTTGCGGCAGAGTGATCTGGCACGCAGTTCCGTCTATCTGCATGCAAACTGAAAGCATTGGAAGACGGATCCGACTATGGATCTGTCTTACCAATGCATTGCAAGAACGGATCCGTCTCTCCGCTTGTCATGCAGAGAGATGGATCCGTTATATATTTTTTTCACATTTTAACCGGTCTGCACATGTGCAGTCCGGAAGGACAGATCCGGCATTGCGGTATTTTGAATGCTAGATCCGGCACGTATACACTACAATGGAAAAAAATGACGGATCTGGCATTCCGGCATGTGTTCCGGAATTTTGTATGGAGATAAAACCGCAGCATGCTGCGGTATTATCTCCGTGCTGAAATGTCAAAAAGACTGAACGGATGACATCCTGAACGGATTTCTCTCCATTCAGAATGCATGGGGATGTGACTGAAGCGTTTTTCTGGCATAGAGCCCCGACAACGGAACTCTATGCCGGAAAAGAATAACGCTAGTGCGAAAGTACCATAAACTTTTTGTATAAAATATGTGCTATTTTTCAGCTTGCTGACCAGTATCCTGGGTGCCAATATAGTTATAGGTCTGAGATCCCTTTATGTAAATCAGCCTTTCTCCAAGACAGGTTCCCTTTAAGCAAGCAGTCACATTCACCTTTTGCTTTGATCTTACTTTTACAGCTCCAGCCAATCTCTTAGAGCCTTTAACATTTGGAGCAGGGGTAGTCTTGTGACTTTAGGCAATTAAAATTAATATGGATTACAAAGCTTGTAGAATACAAGCCACATAAAACTCTGAATTATTGATACACTTTCATGAAAGATTCAATAGCTAAACCAGTTTACGCAAAGACATGTCAATGACACATTGCAGGCAATTGTTCACTTTTAATATGTAATCAATACTTTTGGGCAATAAAGGATTTACTCGGCCATGTTTTGTATTAAAATGACAGACTGTAAATGGAATATACTTAGCAATGAGCACGCACTCTGAAACCAGAGGGGCCGTGGATGTGGGAAGAGAACCGAAATCCGGACTGAGAACTCAGGTAACAACATATAGATGCAAGATCCCATCATGGTCAATAGGGAGGCTCTAATACGCCCAAGGTGGACGGTTTCCAAGTAACAAAATACATTTTTCACACGTAATAAACTATCAACAAGATATGATGTATCTGGGACTTCCTGAATAACAATCCATGTAAAGAGAAGCAGAATATGCATCTATCTATCTGTCTGTCTGTCTGTCTATTTATCTATCTGTTTATCTGTCTCTCTACATGTCTCTTAATCAGTCTAATTATCTATCTATCTATCTCCCACCTGTCTGTCTGTCTATCTATCTATCTATCTATCTATCTATCTATCTATCTATCTCTATACATGTATCTTAATCTGTCTAATTATCTATCTATCTATCTATCTATCTATCTATCTATCTATCTATCTATCTATCTATCTATCTATCTATCTATCCATCCACCTGTCTGTCTAGCTATCTAGTGTATAAAACACTAGAGAAAATGTTTGTAAATCCCCCCATGAAGTAAAACATCTAGAAAACCATGTCCTTTTTCCCTGACACTTGAAAAGACAGCAGATGTAATTAGTTGTTGGGGGCGATCAATTATGTTCAATGCAAGATAACTGGCAGAAATGCATTGATAAATGTGTCAATGTTTTTTCTCTTTAGCGCCCCTGCAGGCAAAAAAAAGGATAGCAGTTGATTCATAGTGAATCAATACAGCTTAACAAAGCTTTACTATGGACAGACGCAGTGCCATTATATAAGCGGACATCAGTTAATAAATTGGTCAATACCCATCTAAATAGCTACATTCTCCAGTTATTTCAAACTACTCGTCTAAATATTTGCTTGCATATTATTAGATTCTTTGAAGGGGTTATCCCACTAACAATACCTATCCCCTATGCACAGGACTGCTGGTTCCTAAGTGCCCAACAAAAAACGGAGCAGCAGTGCGCGTGCGTGAGAACCGCTCCATTCACTTTTATGGGGCCGCTGAGTATAGTGCGGGTCATGCATGTGCACACAGCTCCATTTTCATGGTGCACTTCGGGACCTCCGTTCTTGTGGTCCCAGCGGTCAGATCCACAACAATCAGATACTTATCCCCTGTCTGCAGTGGGGGTAACCCCTTTAAATGGAGCTGAGAAAAAAAAAAATCAACAATCAAGGTGCTGACAAGGTCATACTGTGTAAGGGTATGCACATTTGTGGGAACTGCAAACAGTAGAAGTCAATTTATTTATACATTTCCAGGAGGAATAACATAGGAATGGCACAATGTAGAGTGCTAAAGGCTATGATTGCATTTTACTCATTTTGGGCTAAAAATCATTTGGTCTTTATTAAAGAGCACCTGTCACCTCTCCTGACATGTCTGTTGTAGTAACTACTAGCATTCCCCATGTAATAACAATTCTGGAGCATCTGTTCTTATGACACTATGATGTGCCATTCCTGTATTATTTCTACTAGAAGTTTATGAATGAATTGTGAGAAGCTTGCAGTAGAGGGAGAGATGGGTGTTAGGCCTCTTTTACACCTGCGTTCTGAGGATCCGGCAGGCACTTCCGTCCCGCCGGATCCGTCAGAACGCAAGTCGCCTGAAAGCATTAGAAGACTGATCAGGATCCTGATCAGTCTTCAAAATGCTTTGAGGTTACTATGGCAGCCAGGACGCTATTAAAGTCCTGGTTGCCATGGTAAAATGTAGTGGGGAGCGGGGGAGCAGTATACTTACAGTCCGTGCGGCTCCAGTGGCGCTCCAGAGTGACGTCAGGGCGCCCTACACGCATGGATCACGTGATCGCATGGATCACGTGATCCATGCGTGTAGGGCGCCCTGACGACACGGGAGCCGCACGGACTGTAAATATACTGCTCCCCCGCTCCCCACTACACTTTACCATGGCAACCAGGACTTTAGCGTCCTGGCTGCCATGTTAACCATTCAGAAAAAGCTAAATGTCGGATCCGGCGATGCGCCGAAACGACGTTTAGCTTAAGGTTGGATCCGGATTAATGCCTTTCAATAGGCATTAATTCCGGATCCGGCCTTGCGGCAAGTGTTCAGGATTTTTGGCCGGAGCAAAAAGCGCAGCATGCTGCGGTATTTTCTCCGGCCAAAAAACGTTCCGGTCCTGAACTGAAGACATCCTGATGCATCCTGAACGGATTTCTCTCCATTCAGAATGCATTGGGATAATCCTGATCAGGATTTTTCCGGCATAGAGCCCCGACGACAGATCTCTATGCCGGAAAACAAATACGCAAGTGTGAAAGAGCCCTGATTGGACAGAGTCAGACACACCGCTACTGGTAACACTCAGCAGTACCTTTACGGCAGACTGCTGGCAATTTATTTGTAAACTTCTGACAGGAATAATACAGGAATGGCACAGCATAGAGTCATAAAAACAAATGCTCCAGAATTGGTATTACATGGAGAATTCTAGTAGTTATTACAGCAGACATGTCAGGAGAGGTAACAGATTTTCTTTAAGAAGGTTCAGCCGTTTTTGAGATGCAGGGTTAAAAAAAATCAGTCTTCAGGCTGTCATCTTCTGTTTTCTTTGAATGCTGTAATCTTATGGCTCATGTGTAGCTCTTCTTTCTGATCTCCTGACCTCATAAAAACGTATTTTTTTTCACGAACGCGGCCATACGTGTTTTTCTATTGGCAAATCGGATCCTAGCCTAGTGCATGCCACCATTTATTTTTTTACTTCTGTAGAAATGTCCTATCCTTGTCTGCAAAACGGAAAATAGGACGTGTTTTATCTTGTATGCAGGGCTGAAGAATGGATCAGAGGATGCAGACAGCACAACGAAATTAATTGGTCCACAAAAAATGCAGAACAGATGCGGACCAAACATACGGCCGTGTGCATAAGGCCTAAGCCCTATTCTTATCGGTTTGATATGAATTGAGCTATGAGTGCGTTATGAAGTCAGGAGATCACAGATAAGGCCCCTTTCACATCTGCGTTTTTCCTTTCCGTTCTAGAGTTCCGTCCTCGGGGCTCTAGGACGGAAAGATACTGATCAGGATAATCCCAATGCATTCTGAATGGAGAGAAATCCGTTCAGGATGCATCAGGATGTCTTCAGTTCAGTACTGACACGTTTTTTGGCCGTAGCAAAATCCGCAGCATGCTGCGGATTTTCCTCCGGCCAAAAATCCTGAAGGCATGCCGCAAGGACGGATCCGGAATTAATGCCCATTGAAAAGCATTAATCCAGATCCGACTTTAAGCTAAACGTCGTTTCGGTGCATCGCCGTATTCGACGTTTAGCTTTTAAGAATGGTTACCATGGCAGCCAGGACGCTACTAAAGTCCCGGCTGCCATGGAAAAGAAGCTGGGAGCCAGGAGAAAAGCTACTACCTTCGGTGCGGCGGCCGGGGCGCTCCTCGATGACGTCACTGAGTCCCTGCATCGAACGGTTCACATAGCTATGTGTTGTGACGGATCCGGCGGGCATTTCCGGCGACGGAGGTGCACGCTGGATCCTCACAACGCAGATGTGAAAGGGGCCTAAGGGCTACAAATGAGCCGTCGGATTATCGGATTCAAAGACAACAGAAACTAACAGCCTGCAAATAGACTGATTTTAAACCCTGTATCTCAGAAATGGCTAACATTTTTTAATAAAGACCAATTGAAGAAATGATTTATAGCCAAAAATGCGATCATATTTTCCCCAAAGGTGTCCATATAGTTATTTTTTTTTTTATTCTACAGCAAAGTTATTTGATGGGGAACACATGTCAGGAGATGAGAGGTCCTCTTTAAAAAAGTGGTTTGGCTACCTTAGTATTTGACTGAGAAATTAGAAGGGATAAGGCTTCCGCTCAGTCTTCGGTGTATTTACCATGATAACTGTAAATCTATTTATTCCATTAAGAAACTGCACTCAGACTAATCAATACGATTGTGTTGTATCGCTATATATGGAGCCAGATACAACCAGGCAGGGAAGAAAATGATAGCTAAAAAAAATGTTAGCAAAAAAAAAAGGCACAGAGGAAACTCTCAAGGTTATGATGCAATTATTGCTAAATTGATTTTTCTCTCTCTTTGGCGACTTTAGCAAAGGTTACGGATTATCTATCACGCTTGTATCTGTCCGATACCTCACCTTGTATAAAGCACACATGACTGACACGTGTACATGACTGCCATGCGATATGTGTCATCCAAAACTGTATTCTCGGATTATAAGGGAACATTTACAATCATTCATGATGGAGAGGAGCCATGCACTACGGTATTATATACTGTACATTCATATTCTTACATCATGTATTTACAGTATATACTGAATGGCTGACTCTGGTTCTTCTATAGATATCCTGCATGCACATTCAATTCCATCTTAATTATTCTTCTTCCTGAGGCTGGTTATAGCTCATATGTCCTGTCATATTTAATGTTCATTTACAAGTGTTTAATCAGCTCAGTCAATACATTAATTAAGAAGACGTGGCCGTAGAGCTTCTTTCTACATTCCAGGAAAAAACGACATGTGATAAAACGGATCAATTTTCATGTAACACAATTCTCCTTTGCTGGCGCTTTTTTCCTTAAAGGGTTTGTCCCACAAAAAATATTTTTCAAACCAGCATTTGGATCTGAACACTTTTGTAATTGCATGTAATAAAAAAATTATGTGTAGCCACTGAGTTATTCAGTACAGCGCCACCTGCTGTTTGCACTTTTTCTAAATTCTCTGTCCAGTTCGCTGAGGTTGATATACGCTCTCAGTTCCGTCCTTCCACGGCCACCAGCTACAGCAGAAACGACATGTCCCCCTAAGAAGGCGCACACCCGCTGTGCTGCCAGCTTGAAATATGTCTAGCAGGCCAATTGCATGTAAGATGTAAAATACAGGACTGATTCTAGGTTTGTTAGAAAGAGACGGTCACGTACTATATAATACCTGGTTTACATTTTTTACATTATTCATGGGATAACCCCTTTTTAGAATCTACATACGTCTACAATTCTGTACAGAATAATTTTGTGGAATGTTTGTCTGGTTTATAAAACGCCACTTTCATTTACCCTTCTAGGAAATTCTGCATTATAGGGTGGAAGCCTGTCCTCTTTTAAAGACTCTCTCCTCTTGATTAGAGTGGAGGTCAGTTGTTAAAGGACTTCTCCTGCCCCGAATAACGTCAGGGTCTCCTCCCCCGAAATTGAACATTGGATTTGCAGGATTTCCAAGAAACTACAACTGATTGCTGGGGGTCCCAGCAGGAGGGTACTTTCTGATCAATTTACAGTCAAGGGATCCTTCTAACGAGCAGGGATTGCCCAAAGCTAAGAACCCCTTTAAAATGTCTCCCTGGTGATTGGGTCTTTTTTCTGTGTGGTTGACAGCTGACCCACATGGAGAAAAAAACACCAAGGGAACAGGCAACACTGTAGTCAGAAACAAGTCAAGGTCAGTGAAGAGTAAGGGTGCGTTCAGATCACCGTTTAGCTTTCCGTTCTTCTGATCTGTCAGAGGAAAAGAAAGAGGGGGAAAAAAAATGGCTCCAGTAAAAAAAAACTGATCCTGTTGCATCTGTTGTCATCCATATGAGCCATTTCCATCTGAGATCCATTTTTTTTTAGATGGAAACAAAAGTACTGCATGCAGTTTTTTCCTGTGTAAAAAACAGATCTCAGACGGAAATGGCTCAAACGTATGCAACTGATGCAACAGGATCCGTTTTTTTTACAGGATCCTGTTTTTTTTTCTCTCACCCTTCTTCTGACGGATCAGAAGAACGGAAAGCTAAACGGTGAAGTGAATGCACCCAAAAAGCAATGAGATAAAAGCAGGCAGCAAAGGCTTGATATGGACGTCAGGCAAAGGTCAGTTCAAGCAGCAGAAGTTTAGAATCAAGGCGAGGGGCAGAGGTCGGTATGCAGGCAGACAAACAAATACTGCACACTTTTGCAGGGAGCTAGCAAGCTAGACAACCTACTGTCCTCCCATAGGAGAAGGTGCCTTAAGTACCATGGGGTGGCCAGCTATAGGCTGGTGTGACCTAATGTGCACACGCAGTGGTTCTTTATGAGCTGGAGGGGGCAGGTGCACGCCCTAAGGCAGGGGTGCACAACCTTTTCTGGTTGGGGGCCACATTGTCAGCCTGAACCAATTCCAAGGGCCGGAAATAAAACTTAAAGGGGTATTACCAACTGAAATACTGTATTTTTGGCATATTGAACGTACAGTATATACTATAAATGTCTAGTTTCAGTTCCAGGACTCCCATCTAATTGGAGAATATATGAAAGATACATGTAAGAAGCCATAAGACATAGACCTACATGTCTTTTACCAGATGTTTGGGGGCCGCACAGAATGGTATCAAGGGCCGCAGGTTGTGCACCCCTGCCCTAAGGGCAGAAAAGAGAGGTCTTGGTTGCAAGACACCCAATCTGATAAACTGGTGGAGAGTTGTTTACTTCCCTCAAATTTATAACTAGGGCCCTTTCACACTAGCGTTTTCAGGATCCGGCATAGAGTTCCGTCGTCTGGGCTCTATGCCGGATGAATACTGATCAGTATTATACCCATGTGAATGGAAAGAAATCTGTTCAGGATGCCTCAGGATGTCTTCAGTTCAGTCACTGAAGCGTTTCTTTCCGGCATAGAGCCCCAACGATGTAACTCTACGCCGGATCTTCAAAACGCAAGTGTAAAAGGGGCCTAACAAACTTGCTTGAATAGAACGTTAAAATAAAATAATAAGCCTTTATTGTGTGATATCTCTTTAAAACTGGAATCTTTTTAAACAAATTATATTATAAACAGAGCGACTCAGGCTAGGGTTTGACCCCAACTAGTGGAGGGAAGCCATTGCATTATTGATATTTTCGATCAGGAAATTAATACATCATATAAATATTGACTGTCTAACCCTAAGCCGGATAACACTGTATCAGCGTGTAATAATTACAGTGTTACTATATTATGACTGTAAGCCACAAATCACAGTGCCTGCTGGCGTATAACCCAGACACTCTGTTACTGCTGACTGCCTATTAGAGCAGGTTTCAGGAATTGTTGGGATTTGTATCTAAGCATTATTTGTTTAAATTGCTCTAGATACATGCAGCGTCATTGTTGAAACACCTTCTTATATTCCCAATCCTGTACACCGGCCCTTTACATCTCCCTCTTTCTCAACGCGTTTCTATGCGGTGGTGGACCCCCACTTCATCAGGAGCAGGTAAGTACAAGATCAGTTGAGCATGTGACATTAAATACTCGCACAGAGTGGCGTGCAGAGTGGTAGCATCTCGGCACTATGATGGCCGTGCCGGCCGCACGTCCGCCGGCTTTTAATAATTTCGACTCTGCCCCTCAGCACGGCTGTCATAGTGCCGAGATGCTGCCACTAGAAAATATCAATACCGTAATTCAAGTGCCTCCCCTCCACTAGTTGGGGTCAAACCCTCGCCTGAGTCGCTCTGTTTCTGATTCCAGTTTTAAAGAGATATCACACCATTAAGGTTTATTATTTTATTTTAATGTTCTAATCAAGCAAGTTTGTTAGTTTCTTGGTGGCAAGAGCAGGTCACAGCCTGCCAGAAGGGGCAACACAGAAGACTCTGGCAGCCAGGCCCACTGCTAGGGCGCTGCAGAAGACTGGAGGATGGGAGGGTGAACCGAGAAAGGCTGAGTTAGGTGTTGCCCGTGCCTGCCTGGGACAGCTGAGCGGTGGATGGCATAAGTCGCCAATATAACACAAGTCCCAATAAAAGGATGCACATAATACGGCAATCTCAAACTATGATTGGAAGAGGCAGTGCAGAGATCGGTGGGGTCCCAGAAGAAAGGTGCACATACTTTTTAGGTAATATGTTGGACAGGGAACTACATGGAAACTCATGAAGCAATATTACTCAATCAGCTGGACAAATCCTTACCATAATTAAAATAAATGTAGCCGTAAATGTGGCTGACAAGTTCAGGAGGAGCTTAGTCTCAGTCCCTTTAGATGAACATAAAATATTAGTGCATTTTACGCTCAAGCATTTTTAATTTTAGTAATCCTCTTTATACATTGGTCCCTTAGGAACAACTGTTACTAAGCAATTCAGCCTTAGGCAAGAGTCTCTCTGTTGTAATACGTCTGGCTAGCTTAAATTAAATGTGGAAGCACCAAAGAGTGAAATACAGAGATACCAGCGCAAGAACTTCACAAGGCTGTCTATGACATCACCGCAAAATTACCATTCATACAGAAAGAACCTCGGAACCTGTGGTAGCAAAATCCTTATTTCTGATGCTCATCTCCTTCCATTCACTATATAATATGACTCAATTTTACAGATAGTTAACTATGCTACTGTCTGGATGGACTGTCCGATTCCTGAAATAGGGGAACCGAGCAGGCAAGTCACCTGCAAATTTCTGCCGTATTTTTATTGCACCCATTGACGTTGTTGTTGTGAGCGTTGTTGTGCTCTGACTTCATGAAGGGGGCACTCAGGTGGCACTTTTCGTAAGAGGGACAGTTTGCAGTACTGTTTGTTGCGAGTACTCTGTGTGGCATTTTTAATGGAGGCACTTTTAAAGGGGTTGTGCAAGAATGTATCTTTTTGGCACCCCCCTCCCCTGTAAAGGAAGCTTACTTACCTGGTTCGCGGCTCTCTCTCCCCGTTTATTCTCCTCCAGGCTTGCGATGCTCCGCTGAGCTCCCTCGCTGTAAATATCCGGTTTAACATCGCTGCAGCCCATCCGGCGTTGAGCGGCTCCCCTTATGTCATGACATGGTCACATGTTTCAAGGGGATCTGGGCTCCGCTGCCAATTCTTGCATAACTCCTTTAAGGCCCTGCTTAAGAGGCCCTGTAATGACTCTGTATATGGGGGCACCCAGCTTACAGTTTTGTTAATTTGCAGGCTGTATTATTAGGCATTAGTGTGGCACTGGTAGTCTTGCTGTTATTACTGTAGGTGGACATGGCCTGTATTAAAGGGGTTTTCCAAATGTTTTTTACTGATGACCTATCCTCTGGTCATCAGTATCTGATTGGTGGGGATCATACACCCGGGACCTCGCTGGTCATCTGTTTGAGAAGCAATTGGCGCTAGCAGTAGCGCTGCAGACTTCTCTCAGCTCACCAAGTACAACACTGTACACTGTATAGCGGCTGTGCTTGGTATAACAGCCCAATGGGTCTGAGCTGCGCCTAGGTCATGTGATTGATAAACGTAATGTCACATGGACTAGGTAAAGCTGAAACAAGGCCGCAGCACTACTGCGAGCTCCTCAGCCTTCCCAAATAGCTGAGCGGCGGAGATCTCAGGTGTCAACTTAAAGGGGTTGTCCCGGATTGAAAAAATATGGCTGCTTTCTTCTAAAAACCACACTTGTCCACAGATTGTGTGGCAGCATTTCAGTTCAGCCTCATTCACTTTTATAGAGCTGAACTGCAATACCAGACACAACCCATAGAAAAGTGCTTTCTAATCCACACAGACAACTGGGATTTGTTCCTACCTTGAACTCGTATGATTCTTCAATAATTATTTCAAGTTTTGTGTGTTCTCCCAGCACAGGTCGGCCCATTTCAGCTATACGTCGCTCCTCCTCTTCTTTACTAGTGAGCGGCTGTTTAACCTCATTTTCTTCTGTAAAAAGAACAACGACAAGATTACTACTACTATATTCCACAGCCAACATTTACAACCTACTGTAAGTCCTGGCAAAGAGAGGGCCATTACATCCAGTCATGAGAAAATGACAATGTTCAGTTATATTTAATGTGAAGGAGGACCTGTGACCTCTCCTGACATGTCTGTTTTAGGTGAGTACTTGGATTCCTCATGTAATAATTCTGGAGCATCTGTTCTTGTGACTCTGTGTTGTGTCATTCCTCTATTATTCCTGCTAGAAGTTTATAAATAAAGGTAACACCCAGTCAGACCTTTATTTATAAACATCTAGTAGAAAGGGGATGCATCCATAGGTGACGGGTCCTCTTTAAGCACGGGGGTATATAAATACCCCACGCATTCTATCACAATAAAAAAATTACAAAATAAAAATCATACAATTGATACACTATAATAACACTGTCACTCTACAGCTTACAGAATAGATCAACTATGAATATTGGTGCACTGGACATTTATGTACACAGCGATAAATTAGACCTGCCTGTAATACTGATGGCACAGTAACTCTACAGCTAACGGAATGGATTAGCTATGACTTGGTGCACTGCACAGTTATGTACACGGCGATAAAGAGTCTGAGCTCAGCAGTCTTCTACGCTCCCTGCAGACTTCCTGCAAACTCTCTTAGCAGCAACACTGTCCCTAGTGCATGAGCAGCTTGTCAAATCACTCCCTATGCTCTGCTCACAGGCGGCAGTGACCGCGCGGAATCAGGGTTTTATAGGGCTCGGCCTAGTTGTGACATCACAGGGGGATGCTACCTGTGGATTGGCTGGCTGCCCGGCAATATGGGTGATCTAAATTTTCCGGGCTTGGCTCCTCTACACACACTTTCACTTTCTAACACATGCAGCCACTATTTTAGGAAACCTGTTCCGTTACCATGAAGCGCGATGAGTTTTCGTACCGAATTCCACTTTGGATGCTTCACTTTGCTCAACACTAGACAGCACCAAGTATAACCTGTCATTATCCACTGGTCTGCCCAGTACACCCAGATGCATGCCACTATGCCCATTCTGATTGGTGTATCGCGGGTATACAATCCAACAGCTCAGACAGCACTTCAATTAATACTGGTGGGTGGGTGCGCGCCTCGACGGGGATAGGTCCAAAATCCCCACTGCAGCGTATGATCCAAACCAAAGAAGATGGAGGCAGCACTGCAATGCATTTTATCTATTTTAATCCAGATGTGACGTTTTGGTCAGCAAAGCCTTTTTCAAGCCTGTTCTGGAATAAAATAGCGCAGATCTACACGGGCATCGGAGTGCCGCCTCCCTCTTTTTTGGTTTTCTGTATCCCAGGGTCATTTTTTTACAATACACCTACTACATTTCTAATATTACTGGACGGACTACTATCTTTATTTTGCATTTTCTCTCATTAATTATGGTAAATGAAGTGGCTTGTTAGGAGATGATTCCGTTTTATTTGATGTAACACTAAGCCTTGGTGACTTATAGCTGAGACGGCTGGTAATTGTGAGGCTTAGAAGCGCTGGCATAGTGCGCAGCGGGAAGATGATTAAAGTGACCTCAGTATCTGAACTGTGTTTCATTAGGGTAATGAAGCTGTGGTGTGATGGGATTGTAACTGGAACATATTACCTACACAGAAGGAGGGTCTGAACAGTTCAAGCGTTATCTACTTCTCAGGCCATTTTAAGTGAGTCTACATAGGGGAGCAGAGATACCTCGAGGTAATAACTTCCTGCAGCCTAAATTTGTTCATTGGAAATACAATGACCTCTGTGCCAAGAAGGCATTAAGAAGTACAGATTTTCTTATAATTATTTGTCTCTACATACCACTGTGCTTCAGGCATTCATGCAGTAACTAGAACTAGGACAGCATTTATATAAATCCCCCCCTACCCCAGAACTAGTATGACAGTGACACTATACAAAATTACACGCCATCACTTTGCCACTAACATAGAATGTATGTTCCCACTTATGAATATATCTTGTGCTATTAACATTTATTTCAGCATTTACTTTTAAGGGACTTTACTATAAAAAATTAT
Source organism: Bufotes viridis (assembly GCA_033119425.1). Taxonomy (NCBI): domain Eukaryota; kingdom Metazoa; phylum Chordata; class Amphibia; order Anura; family Bufonidae; genus Bufotes; species Bufotes viridis. Next base: position 365,278,784 of record CM065592.1, read on the forward strand.
GTATTACATATTAAAGAGGACCTGTCGTCTCTCCTGCCATGCCTGTTTTAATAGCTTCATGCATTCCCCATGTAATAACCATTCTGGAGCATCTATTCTTATGGCTCTATGTTATGCCATTCCTTTATTATTTCTACTAGAAGTTATGACTAAATTACTAGCAGTCTGCAGTAAGGGTACAGAGGGGTGGTAACCATTTGGGGGGGTGTACATGTACAGACTCACTCTATCCAATCAGCTCTGCCATTTTCAGACTGTGCAGGTATAAATCCCCAACTTGTTAGGGTACTTTCACACTTGCGGCAGGACGGATCCGGCAGGCTATTCAGCCTGCCGGATCCGTCCCTGCCAGATGCCAGTGCACTAGCCGTGCTGCCGCTCCGTCCCCACTGACTATAATGGAGCGAGGGCGGAGCTACGACGCAGCACAGCAGTGCGCGGCCGGAGATCGCCGGACTAAAAGTCCTGCATGTCCGACGATCTTTGCCGTGCGCTGCCGTGCTGCGCCCCCTGCCCCATTATAGTCAATGGGGACGGAGCGGCAGCACGGCAGTGCACGGGCACTTGAGGCAGGCTGGATCCGGCAGGCTGAATAGCCTGCCAGATCCGTCCTGCCGCAAGTGTGAAAGTACCCTTACCTCTCCTCTGTACCCTTACTGCAGACTGCTAGCAATTAATTTATAACTAATAGCAGGAATAATAAAACCTTCTACAAAGGGAAAAATTAATCAACAATCACATATAGTCATACAAAATATAAATCAATATTCAAAGATGAGATCATGTCTATTATTCATGCCATTAGGAATCCTGGTATGCAATACGAAGATCCAAAAAGACTCCCTATTGAATAGCAGTCTGTTTAGATCTCCTCCTCGCAATGGTTTTTTAACCCTTTCAACACCAATGACTTCCCGATCTGCTGTGTTTCCTCCATGTACGTCTCAAAAATGTCGAGACAACATGGAAACAAATCAAAATCATGCATTGGTGAAGGAGGAGGCTTAATTTAGGGCCAGATAAGATATAACTCGATCAATTGATAACTGCATCTTCTATTTCTGTCTCTTTACTGTCCTCCTCGGATATCTTGTATTTGAGTCGGTGCTTTTGCCCTGCTCTCCTTGTTCGTTTTTTGGCTTATTCTCCGACTGTATTAATGGTTCCTGAGATTCAGTCTTTTTATTTATATTTCTGCCATTTGCATTCTTATTTTTAGCATGAGCAGAATTATTTGGTGATTTCATACTTCCTGAAGAATCTCCTTCTTGTACAGAAACCGTAGATTCAAAAGAGTGTTCCACGCTGGTGAAACTCACTCTATATTGAGAGTTTTCTCTCCGTATACCAGGATTCCTAATGGCATGAATAATAGACATGATCTCATCTTTGAATATTGATTTATATTTTGTATGATTATATGTGATTGTTGATCAACTTTTCCCTTTGTAGAACCTTTTTTTTTTAAGTAGTTTTGTATTTCATGATGTCACCAGACACACCCTCGATTCCAATTTGAAGATTGTTCACACACGGAAGCGGAGGAGTGTCTGAGGTGGGTCAAGTTTTTTTTTAAACCAGTAAATTTTGATACACAGTATGGTCATTAATAAGACAGAATGTCGAAACGCGTAGACCGCAAATGGCTCTGATCAGTTCATGGAATTTTTAAAAGAATCACAATAAAAAGGTTGGATTTTAGTGCATGTGCTAGATTTTTCTGTTCCTGAAGAAAGTGTTTCCCTGATCCGGGGTTCCTTGCACACCTATGGAGTGGAGCAGGTGAGCTGGAAATATTTTGCTGTTAGGAATAATAAAGGAATGGAAAAAAAAATAGAAGCTCTTTGCGTACGTACATTTTTGATCAAGCGTGTGTCGGGCCCATCTACCAGGTGGCTTCTGCAGATGGGTCCCTAACACTAACAGAAATGGCTCTCCTAGGCTTGACCTAAGCCTACAATGTTCATGGCGGTGTAAGAACCAGCTACATTTATACACTGCTCAGAAGCCCAAGGCAGATGGTCGGGGAGTGCTCAATCTAAAAGAGGCAGCTACCCTCAATATATACTACACCGCCCTGAACATTGAAGGCTTAGGTCAAGCGTGAATCACTATGCCCTTGAAATGTCATCCATATCCAGGCTTCTTTCTCCCACTGATAGGAGCCTATTTCATGTAAGGCCCTATGCACACAGCACAGGCTGTACAGAGGCACACAGTCTTTGTGTGCTTAGTGCAGCTCTACATTATGGGCTATTCTCCTATAGAAGTGACATGTTCCCTTTAACGAGATTCTTGCAGTTTTGAAACTGATCATCAAAATAGGTTGACATTTCCTAATCTGCAGAAAACAACTGCATACAGAAAACACAGGGTCACACCATTCCCAATGGGTGAATGTCACAGTGCACCTCCTCCCCCTCCCTGCACAATGACCTCTACGCAAAACTATAGAATTCAGTTTTGATATGTCCATGTGGCGGCTGTAAAAGCATATCTGAACTGCAATTACCAGAGCAGACCTGTAGCTCAAGCAAGATAAAAAAAATTAATAAATGAAATAAATCTACAATAAGAAAATAAAAACAGATTACAAAAAAATGATATGTTTCAGTATCTGGTTCCAGCCTCTTTAATTAGAGAAAATAAAGAATTGATATTTCTTTAAGAATTTATATTACTTTTATATTGTAATTGCGCCTCTATGATATAACTCAGACTGTATCTATCCTATAGGACCTAAAAAAAATACATAAGGCACAGTATAGCAGAGTTACAAAACTTTTCATGTGAATTGTATCTATATAAAAAATGATGTTCAAACATGGACATACCCTTTAAGCTCTCTTTACATTCGGCATGGCTATCACTACTATACCCTGGAGTACTTGTACATTTGTGTCTACTGCTCCGAAATGGTCACAGCCCTACTCACAATATTTCAGTGAGAATGAGCGTTAACCAGCTGATAGAACAAGACCCAATTACAGCAAAAAATCTTGCATCTGGTGATCAAGTAGCGTCAATGCTGGAGGCTTTAACATGTCAGGATGAGTTGTTTAGTTCTTTATCACTGGAGATGGAAAATTACCTGTAACTAATACCAAATGTGAAATCTTTGTTATGTTCATTATTACTGACGAAACATATGTTGCTGTCTGGCTAGAAGCAGTTGGCTTGCTGCAGCACCACAAGCCAACCAAGGTTACAGCACTTGCTAATTTAGCACAGAAATTCTGTAGAAAGATGCTTTCTTCAGCTTTAACCCCTAGTGACGAAGACAGTCTAACAAAGACAGTCTAGCAATAAAGGCTGCACACAGACAAGGCACCGCAACGCTGCCATGACCCAGGATGGTCCGGTAACATTCATCTCCACAAACCTTTTCTAACACTGCAACACATATTTTGATTTTATTTTTATAAAGATTTCATTTTTTACATATATATATATATATATATATATATATATATATATATACATATACAAGCATTTAATTTAGGGGCAGATTGGGAACTTAAAGTGGCTCTGGAAAAAAAACTAAAAGTGGCCCCATGTTGTAGGTGTGTTCAAATTGACAGAAAATCAGGAGTGGATCATAAATTAAAAAATGGATAAAGGAAAGATACAACTTTTCTTTTCAAAACTGCATAAAAAAAAAAACTGAACGTGTGGCCGTACCCTTACACTTTCTAAATTACCTCCTCATGATTCTACCAATTTTTCTTTGGTTGCTTTGCTGATCCTCAGGAAGGCATAAAATAAATCACAAAAAATGTCGCCAACACTCTCTAATCATTGGGGGAATCCGTGGCCAACCATACATTTCCCCTGCAATGCAAATGTAGTATCCCATGCCAACCAATCAGCCTTGGCTAATGGTGGAAGGTCAACCTGATGTCCATATGCCCCAACAGGTTATACAGAAAAAGGGCTGTATAATGGAAGGTTTGAGAATTTTCTCTTTTTATGTATTAGAATTCCTATTTCCAAGATCTCAGTTAATGGGAACTTTCTTGTCTTCATAGAGAGACTTAAAGGGGTTGTCTCACTTCAGCAAACGACATTTAACATGTAGAGAAAGTTAATACAAGGCACTTAATAATGTATTGTTATTATCCATATTGCTTCCTTTACTGGCTGGATTCATTTTTCCATCCCATTATTCACTGCTTGTGTCCATGGTTACGACCACCCTGCAACCCAGTAGCAGTGGTCATGCTTGCACACCATAGGAAGCACAGGTGGTGGATGGGAGAATACATAGACATGCATGCGCAGCAGCTCTCGTACCAGCCTCCTTATGTCTGCGCTGCAGCAGTGACTGTACCCCCTGGATACGAGCAGTGTATAATCTGATGGAAAAATTAATCAAGCTGGCAAAGGAAGCAATATGGACAATAACAATACATTAGTAAGTTAGTGAGACAACCCCTTTAAAATCTGCCCTGGGAATAGTCCTGTTGTACAGCTGATGGGCTTGCTACCATAAATCAGAGCTGCCAACAAGAGGTCTATTGGGAGGAGATGCTGACATTGTGCTGCTGCACTAGACTAACACCTTGCCTTAACGTTCCTGTGAACGCTTGTTCCCGACAGTCTGCCCATGTAACGGTGCCGCAGACCACCCGAAAATGGGCAAAATGCTCGTTCATTGGGTGATCCAGTTTGTGCAGGCACCTAAATTATCGTTTTTGGGCAGTAGATTGTGCTGTCTAAACAGCGATCTGCTGCGCAGAAATAAGGCAGCTGTATGGGGACGAGCGATAGCAATAGCGGTCCCTCGTCTTCATACTGTGAAGAGGATCGCTGCATGTAAATGCAGCAATCTCCCCCATTGAGCCAGTAGCTGACTTCCTGACAATCTGCTGTTCACTACAAGTTGCAAATGCACCTTAATGCCTCATTCACACGTCAGTGTTTTGGTCAATGATTTCCATCAGTGATTGTGAGCCAAAACCAGGATTGGAGCCTCCACAGAGATAAGGTATAATAGAAAGATGCACATCTGTTCTGTGTTTAGAGCCGCACCTGGCTTTGGCTCAAAGTCACTGATGGAACTCACTGACCGAACACTGACGTTGGAATGAGACATAATGTGTATTCACCGGAATGTTTCAGCAAATGAATAAGAAAGTCTGAGATGTCCTAAAACAGCTTTCTGAGCGCCAATATAGATGCTTTCTGAGACCCAGACATGCTTGACGCTGTACTGGAAAGTTTTACGGACCAAGGGAATATATTTTGTTTGCCTGATCCTTCTGTCCCCCAACATCATATATCAGGGGAGAGTTGACTGACAATATACTAATGTGTAAGTGCACCTAAAGGATGAGTTGGGGGGAGCTCAGGCTCAAAGCAGTTCTGCACTCATGTTGTATCATTATGCTCATCACTATCCTCCTAAAGCATGAACATAGGGGGACATTTACTAAGTCTGCTACTCCAGTGATGGCCATGTGCCACATTTGGTGCATATTTCTGCGACATACAGTCAAGTTTTATGACATTTATGAGCGTCACCATTTTTAGAAGTGGAATGAAAAGTAGATCAGGATTTCAGATTTTTAATCATTGCATTGTACTCATTTTGAGCTAAAAATCATTTTTTTGTTTGGTCTTTATCAAAAATATGGCTTCCTTTTCTGTGTACAGAGCTGAGATGCTCTAGTAGTTTTTTCGTAATCTGGGGAGCTGACAGGCTCCTTATCTCTGCTCTCTGACATTGTAAACACCCATTATAGCCCAGTTCTACTCTTACTGTTAGGAATGTAGCTAAAATAAGTGTTTATGAACTCTCAGTTTAGAGATAAGGTTTATTAGGTTTATTAGATGACCTGCACAAAAGTGTAAGTACCAGTCACACAGGTAGAAAAACAGTTAACTCTTTGTGATAAAGGCCAATTGAAAAAAAGATTTGTAGCAAAAAATGAGTGAAATACAATCATTAAAAAAAAGCATTTATTATGTAGAGAAAGTTATTACAAGGCAGTTACCAATGAATTGTGATTGTCCATATTTCTTCCTTTGCTGGCTGGATTCATTTTTCTATCACATTATACACTGATTGTTTCCATGGTTATGGCCACCCTGCAGTTCAGCAGCACTGGTCGTGCTTGTACACTATAGGAAAAAGTGCCTCTAAGTTGGTTGAGACTGCGGGAGCGCACATGGGCTGGTGCTTTTTTCTACAATGTGCAAGCACAACCACCGATGCTGGATTGCAGAGTGGCCATAACCATGGAAACGAGCAGGGTATAATGTGATGGAAAAATGAATCCAGCAAGCAAAGGAGGCAATATGGACAATCACAATACATTAGTAAGTGGTTTGCGTTACCTTTTTCTAAATAATGAATGCTATATGTTGAAGTGACACAACCCCTAAGGCCTCTTTTACACGAGCGTGGCGGATTGGCTCCAGATGGGTTCAGGGTGCATTCAGTGAACCATTTTGCAAGCAAGTTCAGTCAGTTTTGTCTGCGATTGCGTTCAGTTGTTGAGTTTTTTCCGCGTGGGTGCAATGCGTTTTGATCTCTTAGCAACCATCAATTTTTCACTGAAGCCCTATTCACTTCTATTGGGCCAGGGGTGTGTAAAATACGCAAAATATAGAACATGCTGCGTTTTCCAAGCAACGCAGAAGTGATGCGTGGAAAAAAAACGCTCATGTACACGGACCGATTGAATTGAATGGGTCAGGATTCAGTGCGGGTGCTATGCGTTCACTTCACACATTGCACCTGCGCGGAAAACTCGCTCGTGTGAAAAGGGCCCTAAATCGTTAAAAAAGTTGCATCTCTATGCCAGGCACCCCCATTGCCCCCTTGTTTACCTTTACAGACATATGCGTACATTGCACTTAATATATGCAAATATATTATTACTGTGCACCATTTCACAAATTTGGCACACCCTCACAAAGCAAGGCTTAAAACTGACACCAAAACCTATGCAAACGATAAACTCCCCCCCAATAGTTCTCAAAAAATGTAGGTCAAATATGTAGTTTGTATTTACATCATTATAGTTATTATCTTAATAATTACTACTGTTCTTGAACACATCTCCCTAAGACATAATGGAGCCAAAAACTTCACCAAACATGAATACGTTGTCCAAAAGAAGAAATGAGGCCCTAAAGAATGGATGGGTGGACATTGGTCGATTGTTGCTTCTACGCTATACTGCCATATACTGTATATTACAAATCGAATTCTAAATATACTGAGATACCAGGTACACTTATCACAGTTTTAACAAACTAGCTTACATTCTTATTCATGAGTAGAGTTGAGCGAACTTCTGTTTTAAGTTCGGCTTTCAAAGTTCGGGTTCGGGTTATCCAAGCATCCCGTTATGGATTCCGCTACCACGGACCATAACGGCATTCGGAATCCATAAGGGGATTCTTCAATGAACCTGAACCCTGGACAACACGGAGGACCTGGGGTGACATCACCGTCATGTGATCAGTGCAGGGGGCGTGGCTCAGTACTGGATTAGATAAGAGGTGGTAGCCTACGACCTCTTATCCAATCCAGTAATGAGCCACGCCCCCTGCACTGATCACATGACGGTGATGTCACCCCAGGTCCTTCATCCTGTGTTCCAAATGCCGTCATGGTCCGTGGTAGCGGAATCCATAACGGGATGCTTGGATACCCGAACCCGAACTTTGGAACCTGAACTTAAAACAGAAGTTCGATCAACTCTATTCATGAACACCAGGGATTAGAGACCGAAAGCACATATTCCACAATAACGCACAATAAAATATAGAACTGCACTAACATGTGCAGCCAACTGATAAAGATTTCCAGTACTTGAAGCTTACCATGATGATGACTAGAGAATACCTTGCAAGTACATACAATGAGAAAACCAATCTTTTATAAACTCATTTGCTAACCTTATCATATATTTAATCCAATAATGTTAAATCCATTTCAATATTGCATTCAAACAATGGACATTAACCTCATCAATTTCCTCATTCCCCAGGAATTGACAACAGAAACTTTGATACATACTAATGGAATGTGGTTCAATTCTGTGCATCCTAAAAAAAAAGACGTTACAAGAGCTTCCCGAGGCGCAGGGTCCCAAAGTTGCAGGGATTGGCCTCTGGTCACGTGACGATCCTCTTTTGAAAATCAAGCTTCTGCTGATATCATGTCTAGGGATGAGCGAATCGACTTCGGATGAAACGCTCGCTCCATAGAGTATTCAAATGAAGTATTATGCAAGTATTCGCTCATCCATAATCATGTCCCTTACCAGGTTTCTGGCCTAGCTGTGGATGGGCCATAACTTTCACAGCGTATTGGGCCACAACTACTACTCTCCCTGGAGCATGAGGATGGATTCAGGAATTTGTGCATGTGCCACGGAGAGGAATAACTGTGGCCCCATCCACAGCAGAAGTGACGTCTGATCCATGGCCCAGGCCAGAGACCTGGTACAAGAAGTGATGTTGGCTGAAGTAGGATTTTCAGAAGAGGAGCACCACATTATCAGGTTTTCGAGCAGCCGTTACACTTAACTTTAGGTAAGAATTTTACAAACTTTCTTCTACAGGCAAGCTCCAAGAAAACCCCCTTTAAATTTTAAAAAATAAAAAAAAATAAAAAAAAATATACTGTGACTGTACATAACAAACTTGCATTATTTGTGGGTGTTTTTCTCTCCTCTCCTCCACATCTTTCTCTTAAAGGAACATTAAACCTGGAAATGAACGATGAAAGTACAGAGGAGATAATCTTGCCTCAACTATTTGTCAGTTGAGTTGTAGAAATCCTGCAGGGAACAAAGAGATTTGTTTCCTGCTGATCTGTTCCATTTTAGGCTGGAGAATGGCTGAGAGGTGGGGTTTAGTCACGGGGCAGAGTTTAATGATCTTTTTGACTTACTGCAGGCCGAACACCAGGGGGATGTTTCTGCTTCAGCCAGCCGTCTTACAACCAGACACAGGATAGTGAGTAGGATTGGGGATATGAATGACCTCCTGAGACACAGAGAATTATGTATTTATTATATGTGTCTAGTTTTAACAGGAAGAAAGGAAGGGCTGGGAGTTCTAAAATCGTTTTGCGCATTTTATATGTTTAGTATTTCTTCAACTAAATGTCTGAAGAAGAATGGGATCAATATGGCATCCCAAGAAGGGGAAGCTACAAATGTTATCAAGATGACCTATATCAAATTGTCTCTTACCAAGCTATTTTCTTCTGATCTTACAGCATGAAATATAGTGCTTTTCTCCTTTTTTTAATGATTACTTGTCTTGACAGTTCAAAGATATTGGTTTGCTCCCATGCTACCAGGGGCGAACACAGATAGCAAAACTCACTTATGGAAAAAAAAAAAAACTTTTTTGTGCAGGAATCTTTTGATAAAAAAAAGTCATGCATTCACTCACTAGATCAGGTGGTTTGTAAATATGGCGCTTGTGCTGAACATCACATTTCTCAATGTATTTACATTTAACAACTGGAATAAATGCATTGATAAATCTCACCCATACAGCCCTATGTCTCTTGCTTCCCCTCATAGAGCATATCATAAAAGTGACTGCCTGCAGCCACCACTAGGAGGAGCTCAGCACACAGGAATGTATACAGCTACCATTAACCTGAATGGAAACAAAAAAAAAAACCTCTTTGTGTTGAGCTTCTCTAGTAATGGCTGCAGGTAAATGCTGTGGACCTATGCTTGGAGAAAGCAAAATGAGTCCAGCTGTGGCTCTGCCACCATAGTAAATACAGTGGTTTAGAAGCTCTAGGTTGTCAACCTAAACACAGTGCACTCTTATGGGTATAGTTGTCCATTTACCCAAAACTACTTGGATGAATACCCCAATATACATAGAAAATAAGACACCATAGAACGATAGCAATGAGTTTCGCTAACATAAGTTCTCATCAATTTTCTTGACAAACATACTGAACCAATTACTATGATCCAAAGCCTGAAATGACTGGGGAACAATAGGAAGCTTACAAATTTACAGTGAGGATTGGTTATACTGTATGTGAAGACCTCAGACTCTTAGCAATTACATATAAGCTACTCATCCAAACTTTGAATGCATATGGTCCTTTGTGAATACTTTCGTTTATACTCACCTGCCAATGTACTGTGTGCCTGCTTCCGTCACAATATTAATCTACCACGTCTGCCACAATAACTGCACCTTACATGATTGAGATTTTAGCTCTCCAATATTGAGTTCTTGTTTTTTTGCATTTAGCAGTGAGTTACTCATGAAAACATGAAAAAATGATACTGTAAAAGTATTAATGTGTTAGGCGAAGGACACTTCAATCTTGTGTTAATGTGATTAAATTCTCAGCAACCACATGTATATACCTGTAAAGGTGATTATTGAAGATGGCATAGGACGGTCTCTAGATTGAACCCTCCTGTAGACCGCTTTACCTAGTGAAGTACCAATGAAAATAAAAAGCAGATTTGATAAGGGCTGTGGTAGACTTATTGGGTGTTGTTAGTGGAACCTCAACACATATCACGAGCACTCTTGGATTATTTTAAGCATAATGCCAGAGTGAACAATTCTTAAGGTGGCTAAACTCAGTAGGCTAAAGTTGATCAAAATGGACAATTTCAACCAAACAGATTGTTTGTTAGGTGAAATTTAACAACTAAGACCATCGTCATCTGGAAAAAGGTTGGCTGCATTTAAAATTTTCACCCGAAAGTCGATAGTACTTGACTATATTTAGGGAAGTTACACAATCATTCACACAATCACAGTGAAAGGTGGTCGGTCCTTCACCCAATGCCACTGAACCTCTACAGCCATTTTGAATGACTGTAATGACCACTGTAGACTAAAAGGTTTTCATAGGGAGAAAGAGATACTGTTATATTGGACATAGTAGATTATATTCAAGATTCAACATGGTCTTCTGTACGTGGTATGAGCTTTTAGGTGGGTTGCGCTGCAAAAAGATTTGTACGGCCTACATAAAAACTGATTTGTAGTATATTTTTTGAAGTCTATGATATAACTGCTGCCTAAGTCGAGAATAGGAAACCTCTCTGTGTTGTAAATACGACAGTGGGCATGGAAAATGGAACAACCTGAGTAGTTTAATTGAATTAGGTAGGAATTTTCAGCTAAGGTTGCTGCCATTTAAAACAATAAGTTAGGAACGCATCTGGTATTCATTACAGATATTGTTGGCCATCTAAGAAGAACATTCGTTCTATTTTTGAAAGATCGCTTTTTTTTTTAGAGGTGCAAAATCAACGCAGTCTGAGAAAAAAAAAAGGGAATACAGGTACAATTATTTCCCTTTAAATTTAAAACTAATCAAAAGATGAATGGAAAGCATTATATAGACTACAGTCCTTCACTGTAAATGGTGAAAGTAAATTGCTGACTAGTTTGTTGACACTGAAATAACATAGGCTACTGAATCTGTATTGAAGTGGCTGGTCATATTTTGGTATGTTTTTATATCATCAGTGGGGGGGGGGGTACTTGAACTTGTATGAGATTGATCCTTTAAATTTCCATAGGAACTCTGAAAAAAATAGAATCTGATTGGTTTCTATGGGCAACTTAGCCACTTTGTGTTTGCACAAGTTTTGATAAATCTCCCCCTTTATCTGTAGTGATACATTTCTTAACACTACATAATATTCTGAACCTGCAGAGACATAGGTTCAAAAGGGAGTCTGTCATCATAAAATTCACTGTTAAACCAAATGAGCAGTCAAGTGCACCAGAGATGGGCCCATGCCACTTTGTGCACCCTTGCTCCTCCTGCCAGCCCTTCCCTCTCCTTCTTGACTGACTGGTCCAAGTTCCTTTATAACCATCCCCTCTGGCCCTGTCAATCAAAAAGAAGAGGGAGGGGCTGGCAGGGAAAGCAGGAGGAGCAAAGGTACACTGAGTGGCTTGGGTCTGCCCTTGGTGCATTTAAAGGGGTTCTCCAACCTAGCAGCCGACTTAAACCATGCTCGTAATGTGTGCCAAATAAAAAAAAAGAAAGCAGTCACCTGTCCACAGCCCCAGAGCTCAAACAGTGCAACTCTTTTGCCAACTGCTTGGTCTCGTAACTGCTGCAGCCAGTGACTGGGCTCAGTGGTCACATGTGCTAAAACCTCACATCACTAGCGGTTCTAGAAAATGTGACAGCAGATCGCTGGTTGCAGCAGTCATAGAACCAATTCATTTCCAGTCCAATGGAGAGCTGAAGTGGCCAGAAAGGGAGTCACGTGCTGAAATGGCAGGACTGTGGACAGGTGAGTAAATCTCTTTTTTTTAATTTATTTAGGACACACTATAAGCAGGGGTCTAAATCAGTGTCTAGGCTGGACAAACGTTTTCACTGCTCATTTGCATATGACTTTTCCACCACAATGAAGCAATGGATGACTAACTGAAAGGTACCATTATATTCAGCTGAGCTAGTCCTACCAGGCATAGTGGCTGGTTTAACTGTGAGTTTCCTGGTGACAGATTTCCTTTAAAGCACGCTGACTATCTGTGTTAATATTGTGCTCAGTTTAAAAAGTATGCAGTGAGCTCCTAAGCTCCCTCTAGTGGCTGGTGAAGGTAGCCAGTATGTTACATTTAACATTTGTCAGTGCTGGAGATTTTGTGCTTTGTATTAGATAACCGGAGCTCCAGCTGTTGTAAAGAAACATTAAAAACTAAATCACCACAGAATTGTGGACCCATTTAAATACTTTTAAAAAATGGTTGTTAAAGGGGTTGTCTGCTTTTTACTATTGATGACCTATCCTCCCGATAGGTCATCAATTTCAAATCAGCTGGTTGAAGAGAAGGCAGCGCTCGTATGAGAGCAGCAGCAATTGCAGTGGTGAGCTGGTGTAATTACAAGTATGGCATCCCTATTCACTTCTAATGGACGGCTCCTTCCTGTTTAAGTGTATTCTACAGAGCAGTCCCACAGAAATAAATGGGGATGCCATACTTGTAATTACACCTGCTCACCACTGCAATTGCTGCGGCGACCAGGTAAACCGAGCAGAAAAGGCAGCTCTCATACAAGCACTGTGTTCTCTTTAAACAGCTGATCGGCAGGGGTGCCCGGAGCTGGACCACCCGATCTGATATTGATGATCTATCCTGGGGGCAGGTCATCAGTACTAAAAAGTGGACAATCCCTTTATGGTGGATATTTCCTTTAAGTCAAAAGGAACTTCTTTCTAGTTATTGTTAGAGTTCCACTCATGATATTTCTCTATAAAATAAAAATGGGCATCTCATAAGTAATACTGGAAGAATATTGATAATAGAGTCCATTCTCATACACTATTTAGTTTTCCAAGATATTGACTCCATGTAACACTGCTAGGATTGTTCTCCTTTCTTCTTTTTTTGTAAAAATGGGACATAGAACAGTTAGAATAAAAGTCACATAACCCTGGGTAAAGGATTTACGGTTTCTGGGTTGTCCTCCTGTGGTTTTCTTATTACATCTCTAGTTTTATTACTGAGACTTTTCATTGTAAATTGTACATTTATAGAATGTCTGCTTAAAAAAAAACAGGCTGCTGATGCCCGTAGATGAACTAAATTAAAAGTGTTTTATACCTGCCGTCTCATATTTAACATTCAATAATAATACAGGATTGCCTTCTCCGAGCTAGACAAATGAAATATAGCCAAGAATATAATGGAATATCCTCTCTCTTGTCAAAATATGGGAGTTAAACATTCAGAATTCTTTAACAATAATGAAATCACATTTTTATTATTCTGTGCTTCATCCAAGTTTTAAGTTCATGCACCTGCTGAGCCTAGCTATGATCAGTAATTCCAAAAAAGACATATATCGACATAATATACAAAGAAAATTGCATATTGTTTCAAAATACACTATAATACCAACTGCACCGATCCTAACTGACAGCCTGGTTGTAATTAGAAACAGTCAGCAAGCATGAGGTCAGAAACCTTTCCTCAACAGTGTAACACAGTTAGCCCAGCCTAGATCAGAATACTATACAGTACCTGAACACATCCAGAATAGATTGTGTAGATGAAGCCAAGGACAGTACATCTCGCTTCACTGCGCATGCACAATAAAGCAAGCTGCACTGCTAACAGCTTCATCTGCATAATGCGCATGCGTCCTAAGCAGCCAGACTCCCTTCCCAGACTCATCTCAGATAATATATGGGTTCATTTACAGTGGCATCTTTATCTAAGTAAACGTTCAAATGTTCTTCAAAGTTGGTCATAAGCTTTAAAGTGGTTGTCCCATTACAAGAGCTTATCCTCTATCCACAGAATAGCAGATCATTGTTTGACGGGTGGGGCTCTGATGGGTGGGGCCTCCAATGATCACGAGAATGGGGGCCTGTGTTACCTGTTTGAATGGAGCACGCAGTTTCCGCTGTCTCATTCAACTCTACGGGACTACCAGATAAAACTGGACACTTGTACTCGGCTATCCCCGGCCATCCTATAGAGCAGCGGACATGTATGCATTAAAACAGGGTAACAGTAGGACAGAAAAAAAGTTCTTGTAATGGGACAGGCCCTTTATATTTACCTTTAGTTCAATGGAAAATCAAGCACATTATTAAGTCGTGATTGGCAACAATCTACACTCTGAGCTCTTTCATGACAAACTTGGCTCTGGACATCTGCATACTACACTGTATCTCCATAGTATATCTACAGGCGGACATAGCAGAGCTGGAGAGGGTTCAGAGGAGGGCAACTAAAGTAATAACTGGAATGGGGCAACTACAGTACCCTGAAAGATTATCAAAATTAGGGTTATTCACTTTAGAAAAAAGACGACTGAGGGGAGATCTAATAACTATGTATAAATATATCAGGGGTCAGTACAGAGATCTGTCCCATCATCTATTTATCCCCAGGACTGTGACTGTGACGAGGGGACATCCTCTGCGTCTGGAGGAAAGAAGGTTTGTACACAAACATAGAAAAGGACTCTTCACTGTGAGAGCAGTGAGACTATGGAACTCTCTGCCTGAGGAGGTGGTGATGGTGAGTACAAAAAAGGAATTCAAGAGGGGCCTGGATGTATTTCTGGAGTGTAATAATATTACAGGTTATAGCTACTAGAGAGGGGTCGTTGATCCAGGGAGTTATTCTAATTGCCTGAATGGAGTTGGGAAGGAATTTTTTACTCCCCTTAAGTGGGGAAAATTGGCTTCTACCCCACAGGGTTTTTTTTTCCATCCTCTGGATCAGCTAGCAGGATGACAGGCCGAACTGGATGGAGAAATGTCTTTTTTCAGCCTTATGTACTATGTTACTATGTTACGTCATGTGGAATAACCTTGGCATAAAGTGGCTCAAGTGGCAGGATTTGGCTGATGTCTTCATCGCATGGTCACAAGTGTCATGAATAATATTTATGTGGTAATGAACTGTTTGTTAAGAACGTATATATAGAGCAAATTTAGTTCTTGATGTCTAGGCTTTCAATTATATATTTACTTTAAAGGGAAAAAGATTTAATTAGAAAATACGGTTCCGTCTTATTTTCACTCCATAAATACTGCTTAAAGCCTCTTAGTAATACACTCCAAGGAGTTATTCTCCTATGTTTAATAAAGGTAATTCTATCTGAAGAGCGTGCCAGGCCCCATCTCGGAAAGCCTCAGTAACGCGGGCTCAGCCCATTTCTTTTAATTGTATTTACATATAAGTATTATAGCATTAGTGACTTTCTTACACCGCGGTGATTACGTGAGGCACTTAAGCTTTGTATTAACCTTTCCATCGAGTTCAATTGGAAAATCCAATCTTTGTATTTAATTCATTCCTATTTCCTCACCGGGCAAATCACTAGTTATAATGGTCATATAGGGATTTATCAATGAATGTAGTAAACTGTGCCCTTTCTGTAATGAGCGTGTTAACTTTAAAATGGTCTGATGCAAATGGTGCTCAATCGGAATATGCAACGAAATTGTGATTTTACCTAAAGGGATTCTCCTGATTTATATAACTAAAAGTTATATTGGAAGTTTGTATCCAGGAGTTACGACCAACCTGTAATGCAGCAGCGGTGGTCGTGCTTGCACCCTATAGGAAAAAGTGCTGGCGTCACAGCCAGGAAGAAAAAAAAGCATAGGAATAATAGTAACTTGCACACTCCTTCACTATGCCCTACACTGCCAGATAGTTATATGATAATATCAAGACTGGTGAAAGTTCCCTTTTAACACCAGGCACTAAGTGCTGACTGCATGCACGGTAGCTGTTAATGCACCCTAAGGCTGGTACAGGAGACTGGTTGATTGGCACTGGCACACTGTTCCTGATAGAAGAGCACTGTGATTGGCACTCTACGTGTCTCTACATGAATCCTAACTGCTGGTGAGGCCCAGGAGTCACCATGGCTTATGTTTGAGATGTTCTATCCTGTGTAAATATTGCATACCAGCTAGGGAACATGTGCAATAGGTTGAGAATCTAGGCCCTAGAAAAAAACGAAATACAATGCAAAATAGGCATTTGGTCACACAGTCCTTCAGTAACAGTCCTTCAGTAACCCATATTGATAGGTCATCAATATCTGATCAGCGGGGTCTAACTCCCAGTACCCCTGCCAATTAATTGCTTGAAGAGGGTGCAGCACTCTGGTAAGAGCTGTGGCCTCTTCCTAGGCCTGTGACATCATCATGCCCACCGGACACATCGCTGTTGTGCAGCTCAGTTACAATTGGATCGAGCTGCAATACCAAGCACAAACCCATATATTGTACAACGAATAGGCCGCAGTATTGGTCCAAGAGCTGGGGGCCTTTCGAACAGCTGATCAACGGGGGTTCCAGAAGTTGGACCACTAACGATGAGACATTGATGACCTATCCTGACAACCCCTTTAATGAAAGTATTGAATACGTTATCCAATTATATTACATGTATTTTTTCAGCTCAGTATTGAGTATACATGTACTTAATAACCATAGGTGGTATTATACATAGGAACTATGAATGGTATGTACATGTACTGTATATATAGTACATTTATGACTGTTCGTTGCTGCTTCCTCAATTTGGAAGCTTTTACGATCATTTGTGCATGTGAGGAATATCACATCACAAAAAATACCTAGGCCGTCTATTTACTTTAGTGGAAGTCAATGGACATGTTTTTAATGAAATGTTTACAGAGGGATATAACCGTGTCACTTACTAGGGATATGAAATGGCTGAGATGTAGCGTATTTATAACCTAATATCATTTACTTACTATAAAAGTTAGGCTCTTCTGCAGCTTTAAAATGGAAAGTTTTGGGAGAAAAAAATGTGGATTTATTATTGCGCTGCACATAACAAGTCATGTACCTAACAGTGACTGTATAAGTGTGTTCTGCTTTATGTTACCAGCGTCCAACACCATCCCTAAAGCTGCTAGACTGCCATTAACCTACAAGGGGTGCCTCCCACGGTTTACATTCTGTCACTGAAAACTGTAATCTATTTAGGCAAAAATTTCCTGTAGAGGGTGTGAGAAAGAATGCCTGCCAGAACAATATCTGAGGGTAACTGATGTTTAAGTGGCTGACAAGCATGTCATCCATCTATACATCTTTAGTGTATGTTTTAACGGGAAGTCCCATCACAACTTATCTCCTATTTACAGGAGAGTTGATGAGTGTTTGATAGCTGGGGACCCCCTACCAATCAAAACGGGGGTAACAAGTCCTCAGTTGGAATGAAGCAATGGTCACACATGTGTGTTACCGCCGCATTCATTCCTCAGCTATCTTCATTAGTCCCATGCGTGGACTTTGCTTCCTTAAAATTGGCGAACAGGTATGGGATCCACGTAAAAATCACCTAAATCAGGCTTCACTCTTGATTAAAAGTATAGCATTCACTTTATACTCAGTGATTCCCTAATTATACGAATTTCATCGTTGAGTCTGTTATGTCAGCTGTCCGTGTCGTTATTTGTAATCACAGAGGACCTTCACCAGTTTAAAACCTAACCTTTACTGACAGAGACCAGACTTTCCATCAAGATGGCCACCACTGCACCACCAAATCTGACCCAGAATGATCACTTATCATACCCTCTCCAGACTTGGGATTTAGAGAAATATAATCATATCCTCCCTTTTCTGTTTGATGATCAGTATTTAAATGGTGTGTGGTAGATTTTTAAAAGGGTCTCAGTAGTAGCAGCACTGTGGACATTTTGTATGTGATGCAGATGCATTATATTTGGTCCCAAATATGTGGGAATTGTCTTTCTTTATGGTCATGAGATTTACCATTATCATTTGGGTATTACTACAAGAATATAATCTGATTTGCACACATATTATTGCCTCCATTTCTCTATTGTTTGTTTTTTGGAGTCTTTTTGCTATATGTGGTCCCCTGGTGAACTGACCCAAGAGAATAGCTCGGGACAAAGTTTGCATTCCTGGGACATATGGTATGTGCTCCTTTTTTTTCCACTGGTGATCAAAACCTGGACGGCACTGGTTTATTTAGGAGCATATATGTATTATGTGAGATTATTTTTGTTGCATTGATTTATGACATTACTATTGGACTGTAGTCATACTAGGTTTCTTCTCGGATGGCGGTATCTATCCCTTGTCAGATACATATAGAGCCTATGAGGAGGTTCCTGACATGAGATCGCTCCCTATCGGGGCGGCTATTCCGTTTTGCTAGGCAAGGCCTATAGCTATATAGGGTGTGTGAGCGTGAGATATTTTTCCTTTCCTTGTCCTGCCCAGCCTCATTGTTAATTTTTAAGGGCACAAATTGGGTGATTTTTAATGATCATCAGTAAAGGTTATGTTTTACACTGGTGAAGGTTCTCTGTGATTACATTATAATTAAGTTACACTAGTGACTACCTGACATCCAATGTCTATATCTATCAGAACTGTGAAAAAGTTGTGTCGTTATTTGGCAATTTACACTTTATTACTTGCAGCTCTCGTACTGGTTTATATTGACCATCCAGTCTTCCACTGTTGATTGACAGTTTTCTGTCAACTAGGCCTCATGTACCATATTGGGGTTAGCAAACCACATTTTTCTCGCTCCCATCTCTAGAAAAGACTATTTTTGTCTGCAATACGGACTAGAATAAGAAAAATACGGATGTGGACAGCACACAAACTTTTTTTTTTTGCGGACCCACAGAAATAAAGGGGACCCTGTGCTATCCAGAAAAAATATGGTTTGGACAAGGATGCAAAATATGGTCCTGTGCATGAGGCCTTACACTGTGCAGGGAAAAATCTGTTAATCAGCAGCTGGAAGGCAAGGGTTGGAGCTTTGGAGCTTGCATGCAACAAGGAAAGCCCTCCTTCATTAGCGAGTGCTGCAACGAATGAAGTGTAAATTGCACATAAACTACACGACAGGCAACAAATATGTGGTTTGATGTTAGAAACGCATGTTTAAAGATGCACCATATTTAACACACTGACTTATCATGCAGCAGATAAATTTGGCACATTTTCTGACTGCTTGGCCTACACTATCAAAAATAGAGTTTGAGTAGGTAAATGTGGGCCTGAAAATAACATGAAAAACTCTACGTAACAAAGTTTGTCTAAAAGAAAAATTGTCCCTGTTGGCATAACAACCAATCCCAGCACAGCTTACATTTTTTAAGAGCACTATAAGAAATGAAAGCTGTGTTGTGATTGGTTGCTATGGGCTTTTCTTTTAGACAGCTTCATAAATCACCCCCAAAATGTCCAATTAGTGTACTGGTTTCCATTAATAATGGAGCTACGACAGCTATGCCGGATCCCAATGATTCTTACAAAGCCATTGGGATCTGTCAGATGTTCTTGATATTCTTGATAGCAGGAATGGCAGAAATGCCAAAGTGACACTACCCTCACCATGAGATCCATCGCTGGTGAGTAATGGCAGTAGTCCCATCAGTCATACACACATAAAACACATGTAGCGTTAATAGTGCTGGACATAAACCAGGATAAAAGTGACTTGGCTTGTAACTGGAGTGTGGGTGTTAAGGGAACGGCAGACATTTTTGCATCTTACCAAACAGCATTTTCCCTTTGAAAGAGATGATAATACAAGATCAATAGAAAATAACACCAAAGACAACAACAATGGTATTTAGACTAACTGCACCACAGCGGGGCAATAGATGTGGAATACATACCTGTAATGGTAAAGTCACCTAGTGCACATTTAAGACAAAAGAGAGAGAAAGAATGTATTAGTAAAAAAAAAAAAAACATTTTACCCATGTAACGTACTGTGAAAAATATGAACTTACACTACAGGATTTGTCCTGATCAGCACAATCGGTAAATCACTACATCTGCCAACAACATACTGACCTATATATTCACTTTATACTGGTTTTCCGACCTCAAAAAAACACTCTGAATTTGCTTTAGGCCTCATTTACACAACCATATTGTTGGTCCACATCCGATCCGCATTTTTGGCGGATTGGATGTGGACCGATTCATTTCAATGGGTGGCAAACAATCTGGACAGCATACCGTGTGTCCTATTCTTGTCTGTTTTGCGGACAAGAATAGGCATTTTTACAATGGATCTACAAAAAAAAGGGAGGCTACACGGATGTCAAACAGATGTCATCTGTATTTTTTGCGGATCTGCATTTTGCAGACAGCAAAATACATACGATAGTGAGAATGTACTCTTAAGTGTAAAAAATCCTGCTGTATGTACCACAGAAATTCTGCGCCATGTGACCACAGATGAAAACTCTAAACGTAGCCGTAACATCACTTTAGATGAATACATTACCGATATAGCCAGCAATTTAGAAGTGTTT
Source organism: Bufotes viridis (assembly GCA_033119425.1). Lineage (NCBI taxonomy): Eukaryota > Metazoa > Chordata > Amphibia > Anura > Bufonidae > Bufotes > Bufotes viridis. The sequence goes on from CM065592.1 coordinate 365,299,593, forward strand.
TGTAGGGGTCAGAAGAATCCTTTAATATCTTCCCATGTTTCTTCAAAATTTCAATTAGACAGACAAGCACTGTAAATGTGTGTGACCCTTTCATAATGAGTTCCTTCTGCTTCCTTGCAGTAGTCGGCTGAGCATGTATGTGTTGTCAATGGGTAGAGAGGAGATAGACGCTGCCAGACATCTCTAGTCGCAGCATATCTATTAGTAGAAGAAAAGGATCGGGTGAAAATATCAGGTGACAGTATTCATGTTGCCCGATCGTTCTTTCTCCCAACATCATGTGTCAGGAGAGACTACCCATAGACATTAAGTTGTTCGTCAGACTTGCCATTCTCGGTGGGTTCGGCTAACAATACACTAATGTGTATGGGGGCCTTTACAGGAGGCAGGAAACAAGCAAGCTTTGCAAAGACTACTGCAGGGAATCAGGAGGAACTGCCGGCTGTACCCAACGTTAAAAAAAGGAAATCTAGTCAAAATATTCAGGTTCAGATACACATGAGGAGATCACAATAATGAAGACTATGATACCGGACCACTACTGATGTCCAGAAAGAAAGGACTCTATGGAGCACAGATCAGAAGATCATTTTGACCGGATTTGCCCTTGCAGAACAAGACATTCTATATCCTATAGTAGCTTTTAGGAGTTTAAAAGGTTATCTCTACTGTTACAGTCCTACCTTAGCATTCTCCTACCTTACTTAATAATGCTGTTCCCCACCTCAACTGCCTCTACAGTCTGTATTCTGCAGGTCAAATGGGGGCAGATACAGCCATAAAGAGACTGGCCCCTAGTGGTGGGAATCTAAGATTTGTATGCTTGTGGAGGGAACAGAGGAAGAGTGATCTGTAGTAAAACTACGGAGCACAATGCTTTATTCAAGTAGATTATAAAACAGCTCAAAATCATTTATAGAGAGTAAAATTTAAAGAGCATTTCATAATGATTTTTGTCTGTATTGTGAGTATAAAAAAAGTATATTACAGTTTTTGAAAAAAATAATTCTGAATGCGTATGGCAGCACATACAGGTACAACTGTATATACAGTATATGTAATAAGCTTGTCTTCACCTCGTCACATTCTCAAACATCTGTTACCTTGTTTTTTTTAGCATTTAGCATACTGTCTCCAAATTAAATTGTATTTTTACTACAATTCCTCCCCTTCCATATGGTTCTCAACATTTTTTCTTTTATGGAAAAAAATAAATTCCTTTCAACTGTACACGTTTTTTTTTTAATACAGTATCACAGTTGATTTCTTAGAAAATAACAAGACATCATCTTTGTCTTTTACCAGTGCAGCCGGGGAACTGCAGAAACTCTACTGTCCCATTCATTTTGCTTGTGTTTCTTTTGGCAATTTACTAGTCGTGCTGTGTCATGTAATACCACTTCCACAAGTGCTCACATGCTAGATTTCATTTCTACAGATTGGTATGATATGATGCAAATTACAATGTAATTATCTGGAGAGCCCTCAGGTCCAAAGAAATTACACTTCTGATGTTTTTAATGTTATAACTGGACATGCTGCACAGTGTTTCCTTGAGTTTTATGATGTCTTGGTGGTTTGCAAATTACTTTATGGTTAGAGTTAACTTTTTAAAGGCCAGCTTATGCGCAATTTATTTCAAACAGCTTTGGGAAGAATTAGAGAGTAGGATCAGTTACTATCGATGTAACAAGAGACTAGGCAGAAACCTCTTATAAAGAATGCAATAATGAAGATGCCAAATTCGAAATCATCCGAATGATGAGAGTGTTAGCATTCATTTAAGACAACAGGGCTAATCGGAGGCCTATATCACTACAGCCCATTTAATAGCAATTTATTTTTAAAAAAAGGTTGAAAATGTATTGTTTTGCAGGGAGAGATTAACTAGATTAAAGAGTGACTACATTTTCAGAAAAAAATTTATATGTCATAGAGACATATAAAAGTTTTGTGATTGATGGGGGTCTGAAGGATGAGACTCCCACCGAATGCTAGAACAAGGAGTGACTCACTCTCCTCATTGTAGGAGAGGAAGCAAGATGGTTTCAATAGAGAGTTTATGGGTCCATCCAGATTGTGGGGTCTCAGCACTCGGACCCCATTTTGACTTGGTGACCCATTAAAAAAAGCATTCGATTTTCTGGTGGGGGTCTGAAGGATGAGACTCCCACCGAATGCTAGAACAAGGAGTGACTCTCTCCTCATTGTAGGAGAGGAAAGGAGATGGTTTCAATAGAAAGTTTATGGGTCCATCCAGATTGTGGGGTCTCAGCACTCGGACCCCATTTTGACTTGGTTCCACACTTTAAAAGGTCCATTTTACAACACTTTACGGAATGTGTTATCAGAAAATTAACTATTGTTTAAATGAAGTTTTATTTTGAAAGATATTTTTAAATGATATTTGATGATTTTATTTTTAATTTTCCATATTACTAATGATATTTAAAAAAAAGTATTTTTTGCACTGGCAACTATGCCTTTTAATAGGCACCACCAGAAAAAAAGCATTTGTGGATCTGCTGAAATTTTTTTTAGGTGGTCATTTAACAGACGGCAACTACTGCTGGTTCGTCAACATGAAGCCACCACTTTGTCCCCTGCTCACTTGTTGCTCTAGCTGATTAACCCATTAAGGACTCAGCCCTATTTCACCTAAAGGACTCGGCCATTTTTTGCAAATCTGACCAGTGTCACTTTATGTGGTGATAACTTTAAAACGCTTTTACTTATCCAGGCCATTTTGAGATTGTTTTTTCGTCACATATTGTACTTCATGACACTGGTAAAATTTAGTCGAAAATTTTTATTTATAAAAAAATATCAAATTTACCATAAATTTGGAAAAATTAGCAATTTTCCAAGTTTCAATTTCTCTACTTCTATAATACATAGTAATACCGCCCAAAAAAGTTATTGATTTACATTCCCCATATGTCTACTTCATGTATCAATAATTTTGGAAATGCCATTTTATTTTTTGGGGACGTTACAAGGCTTAGAAGTTTAGAAGCAAATCTTGAAATTTTTCAGAAATTTTCAAAAACCCACTTTTTAGGGACCAGTTCAGGTCTGAAGTCACTTTGTGAGGCTTACATAATAGAAACCATCCAAAAATGACCCCATTCTAGAAACTACACCCCTCAAGGTATTCAAAACTGATTTTACAAACGTCATTAACCCTTTAGGTTTTCCACAAGAGTTAATGGCAAATGGAGATAAAATTTCAGAATTTAGAATTTTTGGAAAATTTTCCGTTTGAATCCATTTTTTCCAGTAGCAAAGCAAGGGTTAACAGCCAAACAAAACTCAATTTTTATTGCCCCGATTCTGTAGTTTTCAGAAACACCCCATATGTGGTCGTAAACTGCTGTATGGCCAAACGGCAGGGCACAGAAGGAAGGGAACGCCATATGGTTTTTGGAAGGCGGATTTTGCTGGACTGGATTTTTGACACCATGTCCCATTCGAAGCCCCCTGATGCACCCCTAGAGTAGAATCTCCAAAAAAGTGACTCCATCTAAGAAACTACACCCCTCAAGGTATTCAAAACTGATTTTACAAACTTTGTTAACCCTTTAGGTGTTCCACAAGAGTTATTGGCAAATGGAGATGAAATTTCGGAATTTCTATTTTCTGTTACCTTGCCTCAAAAAAAGTGTAATATAGAGCAACCAAAAATCATATTTACCCTAAAATAATACAAACAATACTGCCAACTTATCCCGTACTTTCTAAAATGGGGTCACTTTTTTGGAGTTTCTACTGTAGGGGTGCATCAGGGGGGCTTCAAATGGGACATGGTGTCAAATAACCAGTCCAGCAAAATCTGCCTTCCAAAAACCATATGGCGTTCCCTTCCTTCTACGCCCTGCCGTTTGGCCATACAGCAGTTTACGACCACATATGGGGTGTTTCTGCAAACTAGAGAATCGGGGCAATATATATTGAGTTTTGTTTGGCTGTTAACCCTTGCTTTTTTTACTGGAAAAATTGATTAAAATGGAAAATTTGCAAAAAAAATAGCTATTTTCGGACCGTTTTTATTTTTTGTTATTTACATCGTTGAACTGACAGGTTAGATTGTGTGCTATTTCTATAGAGCAGGTTGCTACGGATGCGGCAATACCAAATATGGCTACTTTTTGGGGGGTTTTGTTTCAGTTTTACATAATAAAGCATTTTTGAAATAAATGATTTTTTTAGTGTCTTCACATTCTGAAAGCCATATATTTTTTTTATTTTTTGGGCCACTGTCTTATGTAGGGGCTCATTTTTTGCGGGATGAGATGGCGGTTTGATTGGACCTATCTTGGGGTGCATATGACATTTTGGTCGCCTGCTATTACACTTTTTGTGATGTAAGGTGACAAAAATGGCTCTTGACACCGTATTTTTTTTTTTTTGTGTTCATCTGAGGGGTTCGGTGATGAGTTATTTTTATAGAGCAGGTTGCGACGGACGCGCCGATACCAAATATGTATACTTTTTATTTATTTATTTAAGTTTTACACAATATTATCATTTTTTAAAACAAAACAAATCATGTTTTAGTGTCTCCATAGTCTGAGAGCCCTATTTTTTTTTTTTGGGGGGTGATTGTCCTATGTGGGGTATCATTTTTTGCGGGATGAGATGACGGTTTGATTGGCACTATTTTTGGGTGCATATAACTTTTTGATCGCTTGCTATTACAGTTTTTGAGATGTGAGGTGACAAATGTTTTTTTTTTACATTGTTTTTATTTAATTTTTTTAACAGTATTTACCTGAGGGGTTAGATAATGTGATATTTTTATAGAGCAGGTTTTTACGGACGCGGCGATACATAATATGTATACTTTTTATTTATTTATTTTACTTTAACACAATAAGGCTCCATTCACACGACCGTATGTTGTCCGCAAAAAAACGGATCCGTGTCCGCAAAAAAACGGATTGCATTCCGTTTTTTTGCTGATCCATAGACTTCAATAGGGCATGGCCCTATTGGTCTATGGATCAGCAAAAAAACGGAATGCAATCCGTTTTTTTGCGGACACGGATCCGTTTTTTTGCGGACAACATACGGTCGTGTGAATGGAGCCTAATAGCATTTTAGAAAAAAAAAATTATGTTTTAGTGTCTCCATAGTCTGAGAGCCATATTTTTTTATTTTTTTGGGCGATTGTCCTATATAAGGACTCATTTTTTGCGGGATGAGATGGCGGTTTTATTGGTACTATTTTGGAAGGCATACGCCTTTTTGATCACTTGGTATTACACTTTTTGTGATGCAAGGTGACAAAAAATGGCTTTTTTACACCATTTTTTAGTGATTTTTTTTACGGTATTTGCGTGAGGGGTTAGGTCACGTGATATTTTTATAGAGATTTTTACGGACGCGGCAATACCTAATATGTGTAGTTTATTTGTTTTTTTTTTATTTTTTTTCAGTGATATGTATTTTTCTGATTTTTACTTTTTTTTTCACTTTTTTGACCCAGACCCACTTGGTTCTTGTAGATCCAGTGGATCTGGTGTCTATATAATACAGAACAGTACACTATATAGTGTACTGCACTGTATTTTTTTACTTTTCACAGTCTGGTCAGACTTCTGCCTTTAGCAGAAGTCTGACCAGAGTTACTATACCATGGCAAGCAGGACGCTTCTGAAAGCGTCCTGCTGCCATAGTAACCATCACCCGCTGCCATTACAGAGCAGCGGGTGATGGGAAGAGAGGTGAGCTCCCTCCTCTACCATCCTATCCCATCGGGGGCTGCAAGGTACGGCAGCCCTCGATGGGAGAGGGAGGAGCTCCTCTATGTTAACACCTTCTATACCGCGGTCCGTACGGACCGCGGTATAGAAGGGTTAAACTGCTGACATCTGCAGCACAGATGTCAGCAGTTTATAGCAGGGGTCAGCAATGTGCTGACCCCTGCTATACCCACTAGACACCAGGGAAATGCATTGAAAGGAGGCGGGCGGGGATCGCAATTGCGATCCCGCCTGCCGCACCGCCCGCCTCCCGCGCCGCCCACCCGCAAATCCCCCCCCCCTGCACCGCCCGGGGGGACACTAAGATGGCGGGGTGCAGGGGGGGGGGTTAAAATTTACAATCAGGGGCAGATTTTAGTCTCTGATCCCCGGATCAGAGACTACACATAGCGCAACAAACCGCAGGTCTGAATTGACCTGCGGTTTGTTGCGATCGCCGACACGGGGGGGTCACAGGACCCCCCTCGGCATTGTCACAGGATGCCTGCTGAATGATTTCAGCAGGCATCCTGTTCCGATCACCGCCACGTGCGCAGCGGTGATCGGATCTTCTCAGGGCGTACATGTACGCCCTGAGTCCTTAAGTACCAGGACGCTAGGGCGTACATGTACGCCCTGCGTCCTTAAGAGGTTAAACAGTTGGTGACATACCGGACACTGTGCCATCTCTTCCCCCAGGCAGATTGTGCCATTTGAACTAATTAAGGGTCTCCACAAAATGCTTATACATAACCTAGATCTATCTATCTTTTTTTTTTTTTAAACTGGACAAAAGATAATCTTCAAAATCTTTCAGAATTCTTTTGTCTTTCTTGATAGAGTTTGAACTCTTCCAGTCATTATTGTCTGCAGTTCACTTGATGCCCTAGGTTATCAAAGAAGAAATGGTGATATACCAGACACTGTGCCACCTCCTCCTCCCTGCAATAATTCGGGACATCTACACATTGCCATAGTACAGTGCAGATCTATCAATGTTTAATTTGTGGTAAAAAGACCCAAACTTTTTTTTTCTTTAAAATGGATGAAAACTAATCTTCAAAATGTTTCTGAATACTTTTGTCTTGATATAGCTTGAACTCTTCCAGTCATTATTGTCTAGCTCAGATCTTTAATTACAGCATTTATTGAATCTGACAGGGCCAAAGGACTGGAGGGTCTAATTAACTGTAATAGAAAAAAACTAATCTTACTCAAAAGTATAATTAGTGATCCATCTGACATTAGTTATAGCATGTAGCACTCATGTCCGTGTTCCATGATAGTTGGCCTTTTATCAACTAATATAGGGAGACACTAAGCTGTACATTTGTGTTGTATAAAGATGCCCTTTAGGCAATTAATGATCTAGGATAAGGGAATTCCTGTCTGAAGAGAAAATTCTAATTACCAGTTCCTGTACTGCTAATGGTCTATGAGGACCACGTTGACTCAGTAATTTTGGATACTGTAAGATGACAATTTATGGCCCCTAGAGCTGGGCCTCTTGATGTAACTGGATTTGTGGAACACAACTGTCCCATTACTGACTCTGCCAAGATCTTTAATCACAGCACGACAGTAAATCTATGTTTAATGAGTAAACAGCTAATTTTTCATTAATATATTTCACTTAAAGCTTAGTTATCTGCAGTTTGCATGAGTAGATCTGCATGAACTCAGAACCTACTCAACTTCTTATCTTACTTTACACTCTTCTTGACCATCCCAGGCATATAAAATAAATCCCAAGCACAAAATAAAGTAGAAAACACAAGAAATAATTACACTGCAAAAATTACAATAATAAGATTGGAAAAAAAGGAGGGCAACGTGTTGTATCAGGAAAGACAAGGAAATTAAAGAGGTAGGAACAAAGGAAATGAAATGCTTACCAAGCTCATTCAACAACAGGGCTGTAAAGAGAACACATAGAAGACAAACAAAGGATAAGAAACACAAATGAATAGTGAAAATGGAGACGATGTCCACAGAAAGAAGAGCTATACGATTAGAGAGACTCACAGGGACTCATTTTGTGGGCAGGATCATCATTTATTAACAGAACAGGAAACGGTTCTAAGCTGGTTGATAATGGTGCCTCATGGTTGGCACTGCCTTTAGTAAATTGACAGGTTACATTTTCATAAAGTATCACTCCGTGAGCCACCTCTAATCGTAAAATAAAAAATAAAAACTGATTGACTGAGGTACACAGCTGCTTTACTTGGTGCTATGCTTTTTTGTCTTGAGTAACCTATCCTATACGGCAGGAGATGCCATGATTCATACAGAATCTGACAGACAAGACCTTTTATGCCTCGATATGAGATAAGCAACATATGGAAATACAGTATGGCTTGCAAGAGATCTTAATCTGACACTGACAAATAATTACCTACTATTAATCATTTCCACGTGCTTAATTAATCGCCAACTTTATGTCTTTGCTTTATTTAATTATAAAGATTGGATTCTTAAATAAATTATATTCTTAGTTTTCTGAATGTCTGGATAGGATCCCATATGTTTTACTTGCAGCTCCAAAAGTTTAATGTTACACATAATTTTTCTGTTTATTGGTGCTCCTAAGGTCCATTTAAAACACATTATCCTTTTCTTATTAAGAAATATTAATTGAAAGCTTGCCAAACAATGCTCTGCTTAGCAGAACATATACAATAACACCACAAGGCTCTAATTAAGTAACATCTTAGGCCTGTTCCATAAGGCAACGTAGTGCCGTTAAATTATCTTAGGGTTACAATGCAAATGAGCAACCTGGTGTGTTTTATCACATAGCCAAGTTTCTTTTGGCATTATATTTATGCAATGATTGCTATAATTATTATGCATGTTCACTAATTAAGAAGTGTTTGTATCCTACCCAAAGATCCAGAAAATCATGTGTTTCACAGAGATATGAAAACCGGCTAATTTCTCATTTTGCGAAGGGGGAGGGGTGGGTAAAACCTACAGTGGATGTCCTCCTCAATTATTATATTTTATTTTAGTGCTTTTGACATGTCTACATTAGATTTAATTAAGCTAACTAATGACTTGGCCAAAAGAAACCTAATCCTTTGGATACATAATTATACACCTGATAGAATCGAAGCCAGATCAGATTTAGAAAAACTCGCAGAGCGTGAGGCTATGAAAGTTTATATGGTATTTTATGCTTATATTTTTTTAAATTTTTATTCACTTTTGACATTACATTTCATGCAACTTCACGTCTGCGTTAACATGTCAAAACTACATGCGGGATACTGGGTTTAGGCAAAGGAATTAGTACATCTTGTTTAAGGTAGTATCTGTAATGTATATTATTAATATATTAATAAAGCACATGCATGCCCGTATTAGTAAAAATATGACAAACTGTTATGTCTCCTTGAGAGGACAATTTTTGCTGCTCGTTAGACCTCGGCAATCTAGCTTTTACTGGACAAATGATATAAATAATTGGACTGTTGCACCATCATCTTTAAAAGTTATCTTGATTTAAAAGGTGCCTTTAGTTGTAGAATACTTCATGGAGACATGTCCGAAGTTCTGATCGGTGGGGTTGACTATAATGGTATCCGGCGGGGATCCGGCTGGTTTCCAGCATGTGTGCCGGGTTTTGGCTGGACAAAAATTGGTAATGAAGGGCCTCCTCATCAGACAGATGATATTGTAGAAAGAATCCATGGCCATTGAAGCAGAAATGTAGTATTACATGGCACTGATTCAGACAAATGGTCATCCATGCAGTACAAGGATGGCTCGAGTCCACCAGAATGGGAACTGCTCTTAGGCACCCCTCTCACAGAGTTGGTTCCCTAATGGGGACTCCAGTTACAATAGGACCAAATGTCATTAAAAAGTCATATGGAATGGAGTTGTCTTCAGAAGACAACCCCTTGAGGGTGGCTCTATTGGGTCATACAGATGTAATAGAGAAGGGCTTGTCTTGGACCCTCTTTTTTCAGCCACTTTAATGAGTTGCTCTTGTTTTATATGATCAAGGGCTTCCATTCATTTTGCAGTTGGCTCATTGATGAGTAAATAAAGGTGATCATATGGAACTTGGAAATTTGGTTGGAAATGTTATGGCATATGGCCATAGGGCTTCATTTTCAAAAATATTACTTATATGGCTGATGTGTACATTTTGGATATCACTAGTTAAAGCCAGCTAAAACTGCTGCTGTCTTTATGTATTGTCTCCAACTGCACAAGACATGATCTGAAATACACGGCAGTAGAGGACTGTCTGTTAACTACTGTATTTATAGAATATGTAAGGGAGGCTTTTATATTGAAGGGGCTATATATGGTAGAAGGTTTACTACTGTGACTTGATTACTTAATATGGGCCCTTTCCACAATAAGATGCCATCTGTGCAATTATGCACTTATACATGGCACTTGTAAAGGTGGGTGGGAATAGAGGGAAGGAAGAGATGACTAAGTAAATACCCCTGTGCAGACAAAGGATAGCACAACTATCAGTTTTCTTGGTTTTTCTTAACCCTGTGATTGCCAGAGTCTGTAAGACACTTTGAAATGCATAATAAGTCAAGTTGGCTTAGAGAGATATCTAAGAGTATCAACAAAGAGCTCGGTAGGCTGTACAGAAAGCATTGCACAGAGTTCAGATGCTAAGCAAGAGGAGAGAGAGCAAGTTGTGAGAGTAGGGAATTACAGGAGAGAAAGTTGATTTTTTTTTTTAGCTGCTCGTTTTTTGTTTTTTTTCATACTCTCACACCTTTCATTCTTCCTCGTATCCAGATTGGTTCTTCAAGCACAAGGTAGAAATAGGACTCTTTGTCATACTCCTCTCTGTCAAGTATTTTAAGGGAAATGTACTTCCTGTGGGGACACAAGACATGGAAATGGATGTTTGCAGTCTAACACACATGCTTTAACATTGATCTAAGCCTGATGGTTATTATGAGGTTATGAGTAGAGAAACATGCACATATCCATGAAAGTATTTCAAGGGGCAAAAGACTATAATCTGCGCAAATAATTTCTTACCTCTTAAGCTAAGATCCTTGAAAAAAATCATTCAACTAGCTACTTAAAGTGACTTGCCAAAGCAATGAGTCCCTTGAAATCTACAGGCCCCTTGTAGATACGTAAATGGCCATGTGCATATAAGACAATGATAACTGATTAAGCCATTCAAGTGTGGTGAGTCATATTACTAGTTAATGACCAGCCTCAGAGCAGATCCCCCACCTTTCTTCTCACTCATCTCCACCAGACGAGGCTCCCCAATCTCAAGGAAGAAGGTCTTGTTTTTCTCATATTCCTCATCATCAATTATTTTCACTGATATGGTTTTGCTGCAAGAAGAGGAGAAGGAAAGATTGAAGAGAAGAAGCACAGGACAAAAGAGAAGCAGAAAGTCAACTAGGCAAAAGTATTTAGAATGCAGGTCTAGGCAAAGGCAGGAATAAAGAATAGGGAGAATCAAGAAAAAGGAAGGGAGCCTTATTCCTCAGTAAACTAAACCAGTGAAATATGATATCATTAAGAGTCCTAAAATCCTAAAATAAACTGTTATTTTATATAATAACAAAAAATATACAGTATACATTATTTTACAAAATGGCAGCAAGCCATGTTACGTCAGAGGTTCTTAAACTGATTGGGACACAAATCTAGTATGCCTGGAATAAAGTCTGGAGGCCAACATCTCTACTGCCGGATCCAAACCTAAAGACATCACTTCTAATGAAGTCAGTTGATGGACACCATTGAGATTTACACACTGGTATGTTCTTTGGTACAGTACACCAAATTGTGTGACATATGATGACAATCCTTTTCAGCACTAACACAGTGGAAGTGTGCACAGTACCATTAACAACTGCTCAATTAATGATAGTCAAGGGTCAATAAGCAAAGTCATTGGCATTTCTGTGTCCCTCATCAAGGTTAAGTGCCTCGACATTACACGGATAATTTGATTATGTGAGAACAACAGCCATAGAAAAATATTCACAATACATACTGTCATAATTATGATTTGAGAGAGGTCTTGTGATGTGAATCATTAAAAGGGATGGAACTTTTTTGAGAAGATCTCTATCAAGTCATAATGGATACAATGACAGTCTATGCCTCCGACAATAGTCTGCAACTGCGTAAAAATACACCCAAAGAGAAATTACATTTGTGCCTGTACCAGGTTTACAAAGGCTGAAGCACAAAAGCCAAAGCCCAAAATGCTTTCTGATATGTTGTACATGAAGAAATAAGACATAATAATAACCCACCGAGGCTGGTTTTGTAAAATGCTTTAAATTATACACAACCAAGTAACTTGAGTGACACAAAATTACCTGATCGGATGGTGGAAATAACTTTTTATAGCATTTTCCTTTAGAAAGCCTTGAAGAGTGAATGCACCTTTAGTGTGGTGTATGGATGAATTTCTATTACATATATTCTATGATAGATTTTAAAGCAACAATTTGCAAAGATTTGTCATTAAGGAACCACTATATATGCACCGTAGATCGCGGTACGCTTCTGGAAGCACAGAGGAGGTCTCGGTATACCTCTGGCTTACCTCTGTAACCTTAGCTCAGTCTAAATCTGGCCATTCACATTAAATAAATGTCAGCCAAATAAGTCAACCATCTAATATGCAAAAGGTCCTTTTGACTCTCTCTAAAACAGATGCCAGGGATATAAGGATTGGGCAGTTGGATTTTAACAGTTCAATCCTGTTGGAGGTGCCTGACAGTGGCTTTCTCTCCTCTTCTTGGCTGAGAAAGCATGTGCATGGGGAGGTCAGGAGAAACAACTGTTGGCTGAAACAGTACACAGCTAACAGCTATCTAATCTGCTTGGCCTGCTTTTCCAATAGTATCACTGAATGATGTCACCAAAAAAAACTATTAGTTACTGATGCAGATTTTGGTGCAAAAGTCTACAGTCATGGGCGTGCATAAAGCCAAGAGTAAAATTGTCCCCATCTTGTGCAGATTAATACCACAATACCTCTCACCACCTGGAACAAGAGAGTTTGGTGCTTGTTTTCCCTCATTTCCTTTTAATGGTTTGTTGGGGCCTGTAGGAGCCACATGGGCTACATCAATGGCACATAAGTCCATGCCAAAGAATGTTATTATTTCACTTGTTTTCACAATCAAAGTATATTATTCTTTAAAATTATTATTGTAGACCACGGATCAGCAACCTCTGGCACTCCACCTGTTATGAAACTACAACTTCCAGAATGCTCCTTTCACTTCTGTGGGAGTTCCAAGAACAGTTGAGCAAACGTGAGGGTGTAGGGAGTTATAGTTTTTCAACAATATTACAGGCTACAGCTACTAGAGAGGGGTCGTTGATCCAGGGAGTTATTCTGATTGCCTGATTGGAGTCGGGAAGGAATTTTTCTCCCCTTAAGTGGGGAAAATTGGCTTCTGCCTCACAGGGTTTTTTTGCCTTCCTCTGGATCAACTTGTAGGAAACAGGCCGAACTGGATGGACAAATGTCTTTTTTCGGTCTTATATACTATGTTACTATGTAACAGCTGGAGTGCCGGAGGTTCTGATCCCTATTATAGACTAAATGCCCTGAAGGCCATCAAAATAGCTGCAGGTGGTTCAAAAATGTAAAAAATATACAATATTTTGAAGCACATTGGACTAATGGAGTCTATGGTGACAACCATGCTGTTTCTTCTGGCTTTTTCTACTTGGCAGTAGAACAATAAGTGAAGCTACAGCTGGGAGAATTGAAAAAAACCAAATTGAACTGGCAGAATTTCTCCGGATAATACACAAAACTGGCAATTTAAGGCATTAAAGTGGCTAATTATTTTGTTATTGCCTATTATGTTCCAAACATCACGTACGACAAGCACCCTTGTCATTTAAAAAGAGAAGGCAGGGGGGGCAAAAGGACTTTTTGCTGCAATTTTGATCCTGTACTACAGACAGCATCTTTCATCCCATATTAATTAACCAGATTATGTTCCAATAAACTCACAAGTCTGAATATGTAATCACTGCACTAGAGCACTTCCACTGTGTTTGCCATATCATCATACTCCAATCAAAAGACACTTGCTAAGCTCATTCACAAGTACATTCAATGAGGAAATTGCTGGTAATAGAGGGAAGTCTATAGTGAGTTTGATTTATTTGACAATGCCTCTAAGTTTGGCATCAAGAATAGGCTTTTGTACTATCTGATGTCAAATCAGGCGCGTACATTTTTGATGTGCAGACTTTGAGAGATATGGAAAGATTTTAAATTTAAACTTCTGTCCTGATTACGTTCCTAGTATTTTTATACTGACACATAGTTAACATCTTCAGAATTTAGTCGCCACTAGAGGGAGCATAAGAGCTAACCACGTATTATTTAATTATTTTAATTATATTAATTAATATTATAAATAATTATTTTTATTATTATAATTTGATTATATTTAATAATAAAATCGTATGCATTCAACTCCTAAGCTCCCTCTTGTGGTGGCTGCAGGCAGAAGAAATAGCATCATATATTTATGCATTTATGTCTATGCAAGGAATTTGGAGTTATGCATCAGAAAAATGGATCTGTGCCAACTATAAAGACAAGAGGCTATTTTCACATCTTGTTTTTGCCCCAGATTTAACATGTATGTTGGGGAAAAAGGATGCAAAAGCAAAGTAAACTACACTTTTCCATCCTGCATAGTCCGGCAAAAATATAATATACATAGATGGATACTATTTTTTTAACAAAGTAACCCTACGGCGATGAATGCCACTGTATGCCCCATAACGTTTGGGACAAAAACTTGTGAACACAGTCTATGTAAAAAATAATAAAAAACTAACACAGGATGCATATGCCCAATAATTCTCAGATCATGTCTGGGAAGGGGAACGACAACATACCCCATCCAGATATAATAGTTAGACAATCCTGCCAAAATAACTTGGTGTGACCAAATTTGAAATTATGTGTGTGGGCACCTTTACTATAATTCCCAAGCTGGTACATCACTGGAGTTAATAAGGCTTACCTCCATGATGAGGTGTCAAGATAGCATTCCTTGCCCACATGTACTACCGTATATACTCGAGTATAAGCCGATCCGAGTATAAGCCGACCCCCCTAATTTTACCCTAAAAAACTGGGAAAACTTAGTGACTCGAGTATAAGCCGAGGTGGAAAATGCAGCAGCCATTGGTAAATTGTATGTATACCACTAAACATACCACATTAACCCATAGTATTCAATGGCAACTTTAATAAAGTGAATAAACCATTTAAGACAGTAAAGCATTGTAAATAAATGGTTAAAAATAAATCCTGAATCCTTATAGTCAGGGGTTTTGGAGTATAAGGATTCAGGATTTATAAACATTTATTTACAAGACTTTACTGCCTTAAATGGGTTTTTCACTGTAATTAAATGTGCCACTGTTCTCCTATTGCCGCCTACCTCTTCAGCTCAGCCGCGACTTGTGGACTGAGCTGAAGCACCGCCCCCTCCAGCAGACGGCAGAAGACGTCGTGCGCGCATCGCGGGTGCACCCATGCACGCGCACCGCATCAAATAACCTGTATGACTCGAGTATAAGCCGAGTTCGGGTTTTTCGGCACAAATTTTGTGCCGAAAAACTCGGCTTATACTCGAGTGTATACGGTAATTTCTGTTGGTGAAAATTTGAAAAGATCTCAATACTGCAATTAAAACTTTCTGGGCAACTTCTGCTGTCTAGGTTTATTTTAAATTTACCATTAGGCCCCAAAAAGTATAGACTGTATATGTTTTTCCGAAAAATAATGGACACTACAAGTAACGAGAGTTGGAGTCTTACACTCCTAATAAACCCATAAGCTATTCCTCTCCATTACAATATCCTTTGAACATCTTCCTGTGAATAAAGTTGCTTGTCCTTGAAGCTTAGCATGAATTCATCTACATTCTGAGCAGCCGCTTAAAGTTCAGCAAACAAAGCATAGATCACTGCTATGAATATGTATAGCGAGGCCCATTATTTACCTCTGCACCTAATTTAATGACTACAAATAGATGAATAGGTAAGAAGCAAAGAACATTTGTGAGAGGAGCTGGCAAAGTGGCTTTCAGGAAATTTATAAGGAATAATAACAAAAATTGGAGTGCATGAAAGAACACATTTTGGCACTGGCCACCTGCAGCTGGCAGGGTTTCGGAGAGCAGTACATCATCTAAAAACCATTAGCAGCAAGATCAATGACATCTCTAGCAATATGAATTCCATTGTTTACCGATTCCATTTTTTGGGCATAAGAACGGCTATTCTTGGCTACTATAATCAGTCAAAATATCTCAATCAACCCTAGGCAGGAGCAGCAGGCATCTGTCACATGCTGTACGGCAAAGCAAAGTTAGATAGATAAATTACAATTGGTATTTTTAGAACATATATTTCCAATTTATAAGGTACATAGTCATCGTTCAAGGTGTCTTCGGAAAGAATGGGAAGTTCTATTTATTCACAATTTCCACATGAAGATGGCTTGTTCTTGTCCATTGTGACAATAATATAACTAGGTATCTTTATCCAATCCATCAAACTAAAGGTAATATCTTGGTCTATAATCCAGACATGAAGAGCAATTTAATTACTGGGCTATCTGCGGCTGCATATTTCAGGGCTAGTACCCATGTTACCTTCTCTGTCTGATTTAATATGACGGAACATCAACGAGGCTAGTCAATACTGATTACAGAAGAGAAAAAATTCCTTATGACATGAAACTGCTTAAGGGCAAAGGTGAAAATGTCAATATAATTCCCAGCTTTGAGCACCAATTTCAACGTAATTTATTTTTAGGTTGAGGTGTTGTGCTCATCAGCAACATTCACGACTAAAAAGTCACAATGGATGATATCTAAATGAAAGAGGGCCACTCCAACTATTTAAGAATTGTGCACATATGGTGGTCAGGGAGAATATCTATTGGACTAAATTTCCTAGTAATGTTTTTAGGCTATTTAATGGGTTTAGCATTGACTTGTATGGTTGTTACCGCCAATAGAGACTGCACTAGAGAGACTGTTTTCTTCTTCCTGATGGACAGCTAATTTGCATTGCGTTTAGAGAATTGATAGCCGGGGGCAACCTGTAACAAAAATAAAGCTAGTATTACACTGGCCGATTGTCGGCCAGATCATAGGTGACGAGCATTCCTAGTAACAGTCATTGTAATGCTGCTGCCGAATACTCGTTCAACGGCAATCCAGATTTTTAAGCATGCTTATAAATCACTGCTTGCCGGCGGCAGATCGTCTTGCTTAATCGCGATCTGCTGCCAGCAAGCAACTAGTCAGTATGGGGACGAGCTATGGCATTAGTGATTGCTCCGCATCACACTGCGGAGGAGATCGCTGCACGTAATTCCAGCTGCCCACTAACGAGCAGGCGACTGCCGGGAAGAATTGCCTGCAAAACCTGCTAGTGTAATAGTAGCCTTAGGAGGGATGCAAATTGTCTAGAGAAATGACCAATTCACCATCACTGTTTTATTTACCACAAGTAATAGGATTCATTTCTCCGTGTCAAAAGGTGTGTGTTACAGAAATGAATTATTACACTAAACTGGTCGGAGTCAGTTTGATAATGGTATTGATATTCGTGTAGACTTATGGAAAGTGATGACTGATGTAGTGCACATTGTATCCCTAAATAAATATATAAGCGTAATATCAATAAATTGGCTGAAAAATATGTTGTGCCTCGTATTGATTAATCTACATAACTCGTTTGTACACACTGACAAGGTATAAGTACCTTCAATAATTACATGTCACTGCCGATAACACATAGAGCTGTTTGTCATGCAGACATTGGAGCCATATGGTGGCAAGTGGGAGCAAAGACTGTATTGATTTATATGTACAGCAGCTCTAGGTTACGTTGAGATAACTTATTGGTGTATGCCTCATTTCATCTTTATTCATCATATCTACTAAAAATAGGTTAAAGACAGCTATGTAAAAAGGGTAACCCTATCAACAGTATTATGTTTAGTTAAATAAAGCAGTTACGTTGTAAGGATATGTTCTTTTGTGATTTTTGGGGGAACTAAGTAAGTTGTGGATAAGCTCCCGTGATGGGATATTTTATTTAGAAACTTATTAATGCACAATCTAGCTTTTCATCTCTCCCACCAACAGTACGTATGTGTTCGATCCATTTATCTTCATATGTGCTGGAGAACAGACCGCCCCATATTGTTCTGTATCTTTTCTGATTGTCAGAATAGGAGACTGTCATCTTCAACATTTTCTCTGCTTGTCAGAGAAGATCCAGAGCATATGCAATGTAAGTGTTATCCTCTGACAAGCAGAGAAGATGCTGAAAGTGATGTTACAGCTCATCAAAAGGAGAAGTAGAGAAAAAGCCCATGTGTGTCCACCTCTAACACTTAGTAAGGTAGATAAACTATAGGGGGGAGTGTTTAAACTATAATAAATTGTCAGAGAAATGTTTTTATTGAGTATCAATACAAAACATAGTCTAAAATGCCATTCTTAATAAATGTGCTCCTTAGTTCTAACATTTAATTTTACCTCTGCCCTACATGAAGACAAAATTCATTGGGTTGTGAATGATATTTCAGAGAAAATACATTGTAGTGGATCAATAAGGTTCATTGTATATTCACTCATTTACTAATATGTATACGGTGTGAAAAACTGACATGCAAGGAGGCTATAACCCTGTTCTACTGTCTATGGTATACAAACAGCATAGACCAGTACTGAAAAACAGTTCTAAGTTCTCTAACTCTAACCCATTTTGAAACATTTTATTGAAAATATGGGTTTTCCCTTTGGGTTTACTTTTATTTTAGTTATTAATTCCTGGCCACATGACTTAGACCATGCACAGAGGACTATGGAAGGCCTAGACACTACTCTTATAATTATAGGTGTTAAAATTACTTTGGGACCACCAGGCCTTGAAATCTTGTTAATTGCTACATGTGAAAAACCCAATATTACAGATTAACCTCTTATTTCTCAAGTCCTACAAAAATCTGCTGCTCGCAATTCTTCTCATTTACTCCCACCCACTTGACCCACTACCTTAAAAAGGTTCTTCTTCGCTAATTCAATTGTTACACTGCACTTTTCATCCACCACACTGAAGTACTTATTGAGGACTCTCTATAGAGAAGTATGATGCCTCGTCAGGTACACTCATAAATATAGCTAAGTTAAGATGATGAAATGTAAAGGAGCACATATAATTGGTAAGGGTCTCAGATTATGCCCACTGATAACATCTAATGGCCTTTTTACATGGGCCGATGTTACAGGTAGTTACAGCATAGGGAATGAACCAACATTCCCGATAACTGCCTGATCGTCAGCAGAGATGTAGCAATCATCTCCACTGTATGGGGACTAGTGATTGATACTGTAATTGCTTGTTCCCAGAGAGAATAACCTTTTCTGGGCAGCAGATCTCCACGTATACAGGACAATCCGCTACCCAAAAACTATGATTAGCTGAACCAGCTGAGAAGCGTTTGCTTGTTCATCTGGTGATCGCCAGCACCTTTACACAAGCCTGTTATTAGTAACTAGGATTACTACAAATTCTTGTCCGATAATTGCCCCGATGATTGGTCCCTGTAAAATGACCTTTAATGATATGTCAGTAGATGTTTAAAGGCATACATACCCTTTAAGAACAAAGACATGACATACTCATTACACATTATGGTACGGATTACATGTCCTCTTTAATGAAATGCTCACGCTCTACTGATTTTCTGTCCTGTTGTGTGAAGTTGGAGGCTGAAGGTCGTGGAGAAAGCGCTGAAGGGAGTAGCAGGGTTCAATTTAGATGGGAGGGCCTGGGCACTGTTAGCGCTGGGGACCACCCAGTGGGCTTTTTTTTCAACTTATTTGCATGCTTGACCAAACTCTTTTTTCAGGGGCTTAGTAGATGCCCCAAACAAATAAAAGGTATGTTAAAGATTCCCTTTAAGTTCTATAGATATTATGAAGCACGCTAAAACGCGCCATTTGGGCCATTTTTTGCATTGTGGTTTTTCTGACATTTTTGCTATAGGCTTCTCTATGGGACTGGAATGCCTGAAGACACCTAAATAACAATGATTAAAGCATTAGGGCTCATTCAGATGGCTGTAAGTACGGGTCCGCATCCATTCTGCAATTTTGCGGAACAGGTGCAGACCCTTTTTTTTAATGGGGCCGCAAAAGATGCGATCAGCACACCGTGGTTCTGTCCGCATCTGTACTTCCGGTCCGCGGCCCCCGCAAAAATGATACAGCTTGTGCTATTCTTGCCTTTCTATAATAGCGCCGGCATGTGCGGTCCGCAAAATGCGGAATTCACACGGCCAGTACCCATGTTTTGCGGATCTGCTATTTGAGGACCACAAAACACTTTCGGTCATGTGAATGGACCCTTACAAGTAAAAAATGCCATTAAAAAATATAAATAACATGCAAAAATGTGTAAGGCAATCCTTAATGAACTC
The DNA here is from genome assembly GCA_033119425.1 of Bufotes viridis. Taxonomy (NCBI): domain Eukaryota; kingdom Metazoa; phylum Chordata; class Amphibia; order Anura; family Bufonidae; genus Bufotes; species Bufotes viridis. The sequence goes on from CM065592.1 coordinate 365,319,858, forward strand.
TTTCTCTCTCACACAACTTTAACTTTTAGCCCTTGCAGTAGTCACAGTGTTCTGAAAAGGTTGGATACAGTATTGGATTGCAGATGTAAGGAATCATGAATGAAAACATGAGTCACTGTGATTACATGGAGCCGTGAAGTGTTCACAGTATCTGCCCATATTCCGGTATGATGCCAACCTCCTTTTCCTCCGCAGCTGCAAACTGCTCAAGGCACGTTGTATACGAAGCATAGGATGTAAATGCCATTAAAATGCCCTGGGTGCTTCATCCAACAAGACACAGACATTCACATCTGCAGCTGGTGGAGACGAAGCTTCATAATTCCATCTGGCAAAGATACTCTTCCTGTTCTCAGCTCCACTTTGCCAGTCAGTCGGCTTCATTTCTTCACCAGGCTTAGTCTGAAGGTTCATATGTTATACTGATGGGGTTGCATGTGCCAGTCACAGCCATTTCCAGTTGCAGGAGTCACTTCTGGTTGAACAATAACATCTATTCTTTGGGTATCTGCCAGGAAAGTATGAACCAGCTGAGTGAATGTCTGTCAAGAAGGCCAACGAACACTTTTCTACTCAGTGTTATGCAGGGGAATAAAGTCTCCACGATACGCATTTGGCCAACACAGATGCACTGCACTGAGACACATGGTTTTGGTGCAAACGGATGATAAAGGGGGCAAAAGAAGGAAAGGGGAAGGGCAGGTAAGACAATGCTTGAATCAGAATACAAATACGAAGGAGGATGCAATCCTTATATGTTTCTAATAGATCTCGTTAATGGGTTTTGACCACTACACTAGTAGTATACAGTTTCAAAATGGGTGCCCTTGATCACTGATACGGGTATTTGTGACAAAACTGAGGGCAGGTTTAAGGGTGGCACCAGGGGTTGCTCTTTTGAGAGTGGTTGTCCGGTCAAAGATACCACTGTCAATTTCTAACTGTCCTCAATTTGCTAGGATTATCCAGAATTTTCATAGACAATCTTGGCAAATTCAGCTTGTCCTGAGCAAAAAAATAGGTGGGTCGTATAAAACACCAGCCAGTAGTAGGCATTACTGAGTGTGTCTGGGGTATGTCTGGGGCAAGGGCCTAAACGCCAGACTTTACCGACAGAAATATATACACTGATTAAGAGTTCCTTTAAGAGAGGAACCCATATACATATCCATTTTCTTTCCCACTGGAAAGCTGCCATGGTGACCATGATTAGGGGTTCAGAAAATATAAAGCCTATCAGCCATCAGTGTTAGACCAATGTGGGTCCGACTCTTGGCCCTTCACCAGTCCACAGTTTGAAGGGGCCACGGAGCTTGTGCGAGTGCTGTGGCATCTTCATTGTTTACAGTGCACACCTTCTACTGAGAAGTGGTCACGCAGGATACTGTAGCTTCATCACATTCAAGCAACCACAGTGCTTGCATGAGTGGCACAGACCCTTCAAACAGCGGATTAGGGTGATGCTAAAAGTCAAAACCCCTCCAGTTTGATATTGGTGGCTAATCCAAAGGAAAGGTTATCAATATTCTAAAACCGGAAAATCCCTTTACATGGTTTCCCACTTGCACACCAACAATAATGCCTATATCAAGCATCAGATGACCACCATAAAAATACCACGGGAAATACTGCTGCTTCTATCTACGTCGGTTCATATTTATGATCCTACTTATTATCTAAGAAAATATCAACCTCAGACAGGCAGGACTTGCCACTGAAGTTGATGGACCTAGGTAGACCCATTGTACCCGAACGGATGCGCTTCCTCTCTTGGGAACACAAAAAAAAGCACATAAAATACTAAAAAATATTGTACCTAGGATCTTGGAAACAGCCACATAATATAGTAAAGTGAATATATTGCATCTGCCACATTACAACACGCTGGCTACATCCTCTACCGCCCATTGTGTAAATTATTTTATTTCAATTCATTTCTACTCTGACCTTAGGAACTCGAGAATATTAATCTTAGGTCTAACACAGGCGGCCTGAGTTCACGACACCAATTTCTCAAATAAGTGTTCACATCACAATTCAAGTTCAATTACTATTACATTTTATGTCACATGCAGACACTGTATTTGCCAAATACTCATTTTTTTTACACAATTGAATGGGAATTTAGGTAGACATGAAAATGTGAAATTGTCCTATTGATCCTGAAGCCATGTAAAGGTCAAACCCATACGAGCACTAGACAGTGGCCCCTTGTCATTGCAGCTACATTAATAATTGTCACCACTGTCCTCCCAGAACATGAAGAGATGTTTGTACAGCCAATTTGGCCCATTTAACTGACAGGGCAGTAGATGTTAATCCATACAACAATCATTCAAGAGACTGATGAATGTTCAGGTTTATGAAGTTCATGCATGGATCCTCTACATCAATTATTTCAACGGAGGCCCTATATTAGTTTTCCAGGCTCCTGATATTGATGAACAATCTTCAGAATAGATCACTAATATCCGAAGGTGAGGGTCCGACATCTTGCACCCCCACCAATCACCTGTTCTCTGCAGCCTCTGAGCACTTTGAATGGAACACGAAGCACAGCTCCGTAGTGGCCGTGCTGGGTTACTGCAGCTCTGTTCCCATTGAAGTGAATGAGCTGTGCTTCCGGTTCCATTCAAAGTGCTGGTTCCAGCACCAGAGGTTGTAGGAAACAGCTGATCGGTATTACTGAACTATCCTGAGAAGGTCATCAAAATCAGGAGCCTGGAAAACCCATTTAATAGAAGAAAACGCCCATGATTTCTTTTTCCCATTCTGGAACCATGATACAAACTGGTTATGATATGAAAATTGTCATTCAGAAAAATTGCCATCTTTTTCTCCTACATTATCATCCATTTCAGAATGGGCATAATAAGTACCAGGGTAGCGGGCATAGTAGCCATTTTGGTGCCCAACAACTAAATGGGCCCATGTCCACTTAGATGTGAGATGCAGCTGGTAATGACTATGGACAATAGAAGGGGATTGGGAAACCTGGTTACCCCTGCTGTGTGCCTTGTTACTTCTCAGTGGCATTACTGTTTGTATTACACCTGCACGTAACGTCATTGGGGGAGATTTATCAAACTGGAGTAAAGTAGAACTGGTTTAGTTGCCCATAGCAACCAATCAGATTCCACCTTTCATTTTGTAAATGAGCTGTGAGTAATGAAAGAAGGAATCTGATTGGTTGCTATGGGCAACTAATCCAGTTCTACTTTACTCCAGTTTGATAAATCTCCCCATTATGTTTTTTTATGTTGTTAAATCGCAATGTACATGGTGACTTTTTGTGTGCATTAGTCCTGTGACATTACTGTATGCATTACCGTGCTACTGTGAGATCAATGCCGCCATTTTACCTGTATTGTAGCTTCACTATGAACATTATCTCACTATTGTGATATCATTTTTTTAAGCATTGGTAAGCCTTTTGAACATTGTTTTTAATGTGCTGGAATATCTCTTTAAAGGAGTTCTGCACTTTGTTTAAACTGATGATCTATCCTCTGGATAGATAATCAGCATCTGATCAGCGGGGGTTTAACACCCGGGACCCCGGCAGATCAGCTGTTTGAGAAGGCAGCAGCGCTCTCACTGTTTACCGCCGACCCAGTGACGTCACGACTAGTATCAATTGGCCTGGGCGGGGCGAAGCTCCATTGAAGTGAACAGAGCTTAGCCACGCCCAGGTCAGTTGATACTAGTCGTGACGTCACTGGGTCGGCGGTAAACAGTGAGAACGACACAGCACTACTAGAGCACCGCTACCTTCCCAAACAGCTGATCAGCGGGGGTCCCGAGTGTGGGTCTCCCGCCGATCAGATGCTGATAATCTATCCAAAGGATAGATCACCAGTTTAAACAAAGTGCAGAACCCCTTTAAGCACTTGCATTTCAGGACCTGTGAGGTTGAAGATGTCTTCTCAGACATATCTCCAGTTTTGGTAACCTCTAAAACTGTTCTACTTACATAATTTGGCTACTATTGCTCGATCTCTTTCTTGAATATTTAGGTTGGGAATCTGTAAGAACAATAGTTACTGCACAATCAGTTTGAAGAAATAAGGTAATCCTCAATTTCTAGACAACTGTGCACAACAAGAAATGGCCATTTGCTATTCTTCTCAATGTAAACTAATATTTGACTTCACGCATCATTCATTACTGCATTCGAGTTCCAACAAGGCATACAAATATCTGACACAAGCCAGATGTCATTCTAAATGTAGAAATTACATTGTTTTCATAAGAAAGCCAGCCGACACCATTGATCAGGCGAGCTATGGTTTCTGTGCATTGTCTGAGGTGACCTCATTGAGAACTTTCCACAGCTGAAGCCAAACAGATCACATCAACTGCAGAACAGTAAGTCGTAGTAAGAAAGATTCTCAGCCTACTTCTCAAGGTCTGGCCAAATTTTTCTTTTGCAAGAAGGTAACTGAAAGAGTCCACCATATACAAATGAAGAACATAATGGGGGTTGTCCCAAGATTAAATGGTTATTTGAATTTCCATCTGAACATTGACGATATGATAGGTTAAAGTTCCACCAATGATACCCGCACCAATCTGAAGAACAATGGTCCACTGGTCCCCCTCATGTGACTGCTGTAAATGGACAGGTGACCAATCATGTGCATCTATCTCCATTCACTTCTATGAAGGTTCCGAAAACAGCAGAGTAAGCATGCCTGGTTTTATTTTGAACTCCCACAGAAGTGAATGGAGATCTCTCAACTCACAGCACTTGCAAGACAGGGACTGGGGGACGTATGTTCTTGAGGTAGGTTTAGGTCCCATTTGGCCTGTGTACAAGAGGATCCAGGATATCTGACTGAGTGTGTGGAACCACCAGCACTGGACATGTTAGATGAAGGTTCTGAGAGGGAATCACAAGAACATCAGGGGACACCATACCAAGTATAGAACAGCAATATATAGACACAGAAGCAGTTTTAAATGATTCCAAAGGAAATGTGTTAAGTAATACTTATCTGTGGATCAGGGGCGTAGCTAACGGCTCATGGGCCCTGGTGCAAGAGTTCAGCTTGGACCCCCTTCCCTCAGTGCTTTGTGTGTCTTCTTATGCAGCACAAGGTTCTTTGGGCCCCCTCAGGCTCCTGGGCCCGGTAGCAACTGCCATCTCTGCACCCCCTATAGCTACGCCCATGCTGTGGGTAAAGCCCCTTTAGTACATGTCTTCCAATACTGGCCACATTTGAATAACTATAGACAAATGCCATCAACGGAGAATTCCAGGTTGTGTCCTACAGAAGCTCAAATCCACAGAAGCTCATTATATCAGATAATGAAGAGTAAGTGGTAGCTATAATGGGTTTGTGTCCACTTACTACAGCTAGTAAGACATCATACAGTATTCAGACTGATATACATGAGAAAGGGATTGAAGCTAGACTCGTCTCTAGTGCCACAATATCCCATTCATAATCCTAGTGTGAAATATTTTCAAGTAGGGGATGCCGGCAAAGCATCAGATGAACCCTAGTCATGGCTGGATGCTGCTGGAACGTCAAGCAGGATTTTAATGGATCTCTACCCTTCTAGACAAGAGGAGAGGCCTGCCTTATCAATATCAATAGGCATCCTATGTGTAAGCTTGTGTTCCAAATACCTCGGAGGATCCTTCCTTTATGAGTTTTTCAGTCACACAATACAGTGGACAATTCAGCGCTCGCAGGACATTAATATTGATACGTAATAGGCAGCATTAACTCAGAGAAGTCTTACTATAGCTGCACGGAGATCAAGGCAGTTTACGTGCAGGATTTCATTCGCACCTACCTCAAACAGGTTTTTGCTCTCATTAGATATTCATGAAGTGGGGCTGGAGGTTATAGATTTAAATAGAATTCCTAGTGATAAATGTGAACATAAAAGCTGGCGCAGCGGGAGCACACTCATCTTTTTAGAAATTGTTCAGTTCCTGTAGAGCCGGCCAAGGCAAACTCTTGTCTCCTCTACAGTCACCCAAATCCTGTAGCTTGAAGTATTCTTCAAGTAAAGACAGCAATTCCTTATTATAATGTTATCATCGGAAATGCTACTTTCAGCCACAGAGGTTTTAGGATAATACCCAGCAGGGCTGAGGGTAATTTCACATTTACCAGCGCTTCCTCCCTGTTTTCCAGTCAGCAGAATTTACACTGCCACTATAGAGTAGAGTGGTGCCGCTTATCTGGTGGGGTTCATCATTTTGGGCGTAAACGTTCAAATTTGGTACAAATTTTAACAAATTACTGAGCGGCTGATATTTAAAGTCAGTATGTCCCTAGGAAATGCACTATTAAACCAGGCATAATGCCATGTAGGGTTAGCTCAGCTGATACTTTTCACTTAGTGATCCACTGCTTTATTCTGGAGAAAATGTACTTCTAATGCAGATGCAAATGAGCAGATAAGTGCACAGAGGGCGGGCCCAAACCACTCTGTGCTACGTTGCTCCTCCTACTTCTTCTGCCAGCAACTCCCTCTCCTTCCTGATTGACAAGGCCAGGTTCCTGCATAGTCATCTCTCCTGCACCTGTCAATCAAGAAGGAGATGGAGGGGCTGGCAGAAGAATCGGGAGGAGCAATGGTGCACAGATTGGCTTGAGCCCCCCCTCAGTGCACTTAACTGCTCATTTGTATAAGGCTACTTTCACACTAGCGTTAGTGTGATCCAGCAGGCAGTTCCGTTGTGACAATTGACAGCATTTGTAGATGGATCCGGGTGCCGGATCCGGCACTAATGCAAGTCAATGTAAATTAATGCCGGATCCGGCATTCCGGCGACTGATCAGGCATTTTGGACGGACATAATACCGCAGCATACTGCGGTATTATGTCCGGCCAAAACGCCTGACAGTGACTGAACGGAAGGCATACTGATGCAAACTGAACGGATTTCTATCCATTCAGAATGCATTGGGATATGCCTGATCAGTTCTTTTCAGGCATAGAGCCCCTTTTGACGGAACTCTATGCCGGAAAAGAATAACGCAAGTGTGAAAGTAGTTTTTCTACAGAATTAATCAACGGATCTCTACATTTAGCTGAGCTAGCCCTAGAAGACATTGTGCCTGGTTTGACAGTGAATTTCTTGGTGACAAGTTCCTTTTAAGAACATTTTAACAATATCACAGAGTTCCTCTAGAGCAGCGATGCTCAACCTGCGGCCCTCCAGCTGTTGAAAGACTACAACTCCCACCATGCCCTGCTGTAGACTGATAGCTTTAGGCTGGCTGGGCATGCTGGGAGTTGTAGTTTTGAAGCAGCTGGGGGGCCGCAGGTTGGGCATCCCTGCTCTAGATCCTCTGCCTACAATGTCTTTGCACATACTGTATGTATATTGCATTGATCTTTGGTTACATTTTGCCTAAGGGGTTATTCACAAGCTGCAGATTTCTTGCAGAAATCTCTGCAAAATAGCTCTCCTCCAGAAAAAGGTGTCTCTGCAGTGCCCCTTATGGTTAGCTACCTGGTAGGTCAATGTCCAACTCATTAGAGAGCCTTGAGACATAACAAGTGAGTTTGGCTGATATCACTAGACATGCATTAGGCCTCTATAATGGGTACCTAAAGGTGGCACTAAAGAGACAGTTTTCTTCCTTCTGGAGAACTATTTTCAAATCACGGATATACGGCGTGCGTCCCAAAAATATAATTAATATCACTGCCTATAGCGACGCAAAAAATAAAATAATACATATACCAATTTACCAATAGAAATGTATTATTTTCTTTTTTGCGTCTCTATAGGCAATGACATGGAGAACTATTTTGCATATTTTTCCCAGGGGGCATTGCCTATAAGTAGTATACCAGCTAGATCTCCTCAAGGTGAATCACTACCTTCAAAGACTTCATGTGCTTGCTTACAAAATCATCCCCATTCAGATGATTTGGATTGATTTTCAGTACTTATGGTTCTAGACGAGTTCTGACTGTTGACACCAGCGGCTTGTATGATTGCCTATGATAAATGTCGCGTTGTAGGTACTGCATTCTAGCAGATCTAATGTTTGCTGACATCAGAATACTATACAGTAACTCATCATTGGGAAAGAATCATCTGAGCCTTCTGTACAGGCCATGATCCAGCATGTAATTTAGAGAGCTATAAGGCAGCTAGCAGAACTATGAATGCAGCTCTTGATGAGAATCACATATAAGACATTAAAGTTTTTTTTTCGTCTCATTATCTGGATGACTTATCCTCCGGATAGGTCATTAATATCGGATTGGCGAGGATCTAATCCCTACCAATCAGATGTTTTCTGCAGCCTTCGACCCTGGAACTAGCACTTTGAATGGAACAGGAAGAACAGCGCCATTCAAAGTGTATTGGCCGTACCGGGTTACGCCTCATTCACACGTCCGTGTCTGTGCTCAAATCTGTGAGCAGGTGGTCAGTGATGGATCCGTGTGTCCGTTTTTTGCTGTCCGTGTTGCATCTGTGTTTCACTGACACTGAACAGCTAAATTATTTTCAAAGCATCTCTTCCTAATGATCCGTGAAACATGAAAGCAGCGCGGGTGGCACCTGTGTTGCATCCGTGGTTTTCATGGACCCATAGACTATAATAGAGCATGCATCCGTGCTAAAAAAAAACCCACCCCTGACTCACGGACCGTGCTAATTCACTGATGTGTGAATACACACATTAAAATGAATGGGGACATGTGCTGTCCGTGGAACACTGACGTGTGAATGAGGCTTTACTGCAGCTCTTTTCTCATTGAAGTGAATGAGACTTGAGCTGCAGTTACCCTGTACGGCCACTACACTTTGAATGGAGCTGTGCTTCCTGTTCCATTTAAAGTCACCAGAGGCCGCAGATGGGAACAGCAGATCGGTTGGGGTGTGAGGTGTCAGACCCTCACCAATCAGATATTAATGACCAGGACAACAATATCAGTATCATGGAGAACCCCTTTAAATCCTTAAATGTAGCAGGGCTGAATTTGGGATTTAAGATGGGTGCTATAGTTGCTTCTTTATCTTTCTTACTACTGAGACCAATCACAGGAACTAGAATTAGGGTTCCTATTAAAGAATTCATATGGGAGAAGAATATATTTCTGTGTGCCATCCTGATTATTGCACTGAAGCATGAAGCAATGGCTGAGGTGCAATCCCAAGCTGCCAGCCTGAATGATGTGGTACGTTAGCGCGTCTGCCATCGAGCTTACTGGGATGGCCCAGGAGAGCTGCATGCGGAGTGCAGCGTGTAATGCTAACATATGGACAGACAAATGAGAGGCCAGCTCAAATGTCTTTTCCTGCAATCTGCAAATACTAAAGGTTTTCAAATTCTCCTACGTGAGTTGGCTGGCTATAAAAGGCAGATATTTCTCTGGGGACCCCAATTATGAGCTGCTGTATGCAGACAAGAAAGACAGAGCGCGCTGAATGTGTCGCTCGGCAGCCATTGTCCGGCTCCTTATTATAATGGAAGACAATGATTCCCATCGAAAATATCACAACAGAACTGCGGGTGATCAGCAACCGGTTGGAAATGAAAAGAGACAAGTCAAAGAAAAGAAATCTATCAATTATCCAATATACGTCAGTAACGTGTGTGGGGGGAGGGATTGTAGTGCTTTCGAGCAGAGCCACCGGCACCCTGACAATCAGCTAAGATTGCTTGGGGGAACCACCAGGTAGAACATATTATACTTACTCCGCTGAAATTTAAAAATGTCACTTATTTCAGTGAATGCTGTTAGTGGCTCCGATCACTCAGCCTGGATAGTGGTAAGGCCCCCAGACCCCCCTATAGCACCTCAGCAGGCTCTAACAGTAGGAGCGAAGGCGGCCAGTGACAATTACTAGGAGAAGACAACCTTTTGGGTTGTTCTCCACCAATGTTTATGTACACTGCAAGGTCACTGGATCCTGGATCTATCTATCTATCTATCTATCTATCTATCTATCTATCTATCTATCTATCTATCTATCATCTTATCTAATATCTATTTATCTAAAGCAAAAATCTGACAGCACTAACTCCAACTTAAACAAAAAAGGTGCACGCCCAAAGGGAATAGACTATTACCCAATACACAAAGCAGCAAAAAGGCAGCACTCCAAAATCAGCAAAAAATGAAGAAAATACTTTTATTCACCCATGTAGATTCACGATATTTCGGCTCAACACTAGAGCCTGCTTGAGAAGTATTATATAAGTATTAAAAAAATATTTTCTTCATTTTTTACTGATTTTGGAGTGGTCCCTTTTTGCTACTTTATCTATCTATCTATCTATCTATCTATCTATCTATCTATCTATCTATCTATTTATACCCAATATCTGTCTGTCTATATATGGTATCTATCTATCTATCTATCTATCTATCTATCTATTTATCTAGCTGTCTTCTATCTCATATCTGTCTGTCTATATATGGTATTTATCTATCTATTTAATTATCTATCTAATATCTATCTATCTATCTATCTATCTATCTATCTATCTATCTATCTATCCAATTTACAATAGCTGTATGGTGCCAATGTATTACTCTATACAGTACATAGATTGTCCCCCATACACATCTGTCATCCTTATGGTAACTCTCAGGTGACCAACACCAAATCGCGTCATTCGAAAAACATGACTGATGTCCCCTGGTCAGTGTATAAGGCTCAGGCGGAGCTCATCAGTCTCCTTTAGTAAGTATTTGCAATCTGATTTAGAAGCTGTCTGAATCCGGCACAGCCTCTGCACTGGATACATGGCTGATTGGATCCATTTGATTTCTGCCTACAACTAAACATCTAGTTTGTTCCCAGAGGGAGTCCTTGGCGAGGAGAAGCTGGAACAAAACCTTCAGACTGATAGAAAAGCGCTGACGCTGACATAATACCTAATACTACTCAGTGATAAGTATTCCACGGCCGTCGCTCATTACGTGTCTGCTATACAAATACCGAGTGCTGGCTCAGGAGGCAAGAACACAGCAAGGAAATGTATACCGCACTTCAGCCGCTTCTGTCTGCTTTATAACACGTGCTCTTCACCGCAACATGAGAAGAGCTGAAGGAAATACCTATTAGTCTGATGCTAGAATATCTCCTCCAAAAACGAATCGCCAGCTTCCACACTGTCACAAGAACCTGCAGCAATGCTGCTCTGCATTAATCCATCCATCACTTCATCTACCAAAGGTCACATGTAATGCAGACACACCTGAGGAGAATTCCTACACCAACCACAGGGAAAGGTACTCCAATCCAGGCGTGCCACATACTGTATGCATAAAAACCCCCCACACCTGTCCACAGCCCCCCGATTTCTGCTCCTGGCCGCTAACAGTCCCTGCAGGACCAGGAACCAACTTGGCCCCATGACCGCTGAGGCCAGCGTCAGACTGAAGACTACTGGGCCCACCACAGGAAATGACTCTGAGGGCCCACCCTTAAGGTCTCTGTTTTATTAGGGGTCATTATTGTCAAATCATGGGCCTATTGGAGGTCCAGTCAGACCCTGGCTGCGGCCAATCACAGGCTTCAGTGGACGCAGTGGGGGAGAGTTATCAAACTGGTGTAAAGTAGAACTGGCTTAGTTGCCCGTAGCAACCAATCAGATTCCACCTTTTATTTTCCAAAGGAGCTGTCAAAAATGAAAGGTGGAATCAGATTGGTTGCTATGGGCAACTAAGCCAGTTCTACTTTACACCAGTTTGATAAATGACCCCAATTGACTTGAATGTTACATCAAGCTGCTGTGACCGCTGAGGTCTGTGATTGGCTCGCTCCTGGTCATGAGTTGAAACCCATGGGGAGCAGCGACAGGGCCATAAACAGGTGAGTGGGCTTTGAATGTATTGGGTCATAGATTAGGACCCCAGGGGTTGTCGTCTCCAAGACTGGACAACCCCTTTAAGAGTAAACTGTACAGTTCCATCTTAATAACCCTGTCAAATAGACATGTGGCTCAAAATGTTAATTCCTTTACTTAAGAAAATCTGGTTCACTGGGATTAGGCAAACAAAATCCCACCAAATTGCAGAAGGATTTACAGCCAAACATGGAGCATTAGAAAAACACCAGGCGATGTGAATGTCAATCTGTCCCCCCATCCGGGCAGCTTTAGGGTATAACGAAAGATCCATCCATTTCAAAATGTCAAAGTAAGGGATTAGAGTTGTTGATGCTCGGCACCGAGATCACAGACGTCTCCATATTCCCAGTACAAGTTGTTACTGGAAAACTATCCCCAAAACTGACACGAGGAAACTGTTGTGTCTCGTCTCAATTTTTGCAAAGTAACATGATTATACGAAAGTATACAAGGGAATCAATTGTGGTTAGTGGGAATTCTACACAGGGATGATTACAAAAAGTGTATACAAGAACTGCAACTTTCAGGCCTCTATTAGGCCTCATGCACACGACCGTTGTTTGATTCCGTGTCCGTTACTCCGTTTTTCTGCGGACCCATTGGTTTTCAATGGGTCCATGGAAAACTCGGAAAATGCACCGTTTGTCCTCCGCGTCCGTTTTTTTTCAAGTCAATGGGACCGTGAAAAAATGCGGATGGCCATCCGTGTGTCATCCGTGTTCCGCGTCCGTTTTTTTTGCGGATCCCTTGGCAGGCACTTGGCAAAAATTGTCAGCCTGTCTTTTGGTAAAATCTTTTGGGTCATGTCCGCTAAAAAAAACGGAAGACACATGGAAACACAACGGAAGGCAAAAACGGACACGGATAACTAAACAACGGATCCCCTTTTCGCGGACAGCATAAAAAAATGGTCGTGTGCATGAGGCCTTAGAATAAGGGCAGGTTCACACATAGGTTCTTGGTGGTGTTTTTGTGCACCTTTGAGGTTTTAGTGGCATCTGCTTTTTTGGTACATTTTTTGCAAAATAAGTTAAGAATAAATTGTTGCACCTATATCTATCTATCTATCTATCTATCTACCTATCTATCTCATATCGATCTTTCTCTCACTATCTATCTATCTATCTATCTATCTATCTTTCTCATATCTATCTATCTATCTATCTATCTATCTATCTCCTGTCTATCTATCTATCTATCTATCTATCTATCTATCTATCTCCTGTCTATCTATCTATCTATCTATCTATCTATCTATCTCATATCTATCTATCTATCTATCTATCTATCTATCTATCTATCTATCCATCTATCTTTCTCATATCTATCTATCTATCTCCTGTCTAATATCTATCTATCTATCTATCTATCTATCTCATAACTATCTATCTATCTATCTATCTATCTATCTATCTATCTATAATCTATCTATCTCATATCGATCTTTCTATCTCTCACTATCTATCTATCTATGATTTATCTATCTATCTATCTATCTATCTATCTATCTTTCTCATATCTATCTATCTATCTATCCATCTATCTTTCTTCTATCTATCTATCTATCTATCTATCTATCTATCTATCTATCTATCTATCTCTAAAGGTATGTACATTTCCCAGCTGCGCTATGTACCAGAGACCTATAGGGGGAGTTGGAGCACCAATGTACAGCTGGCTGTAGTACAGAGGACTGCGGGCATCTATCTTCTAATGTATGCTGTATGTCAGGATGCAGCTCAGGAGACCATTGCTGTGGCTACTGAGATTTAAGCAGAGACCTATATGCAGTATTTCACCATTTTATTATTATGTGTATACTCCAAATACAAAAGAAACAGACCCAACAATTAGGACAGGTATCAGCAACCTTCGGCACTCCAGCTGCTGTGAAACTACAACTCCCAACATATAAACGTGCTCAGCTGTTCTTCTAACTCCCACAGAAGTGAGTTGTAGTTTCTGAAGAACTGGAGTGTAGGAGGTTGCTGACCCCTGATGTAGGACCTGCACGCTGCTCATTTGGAGTGATTGAATCATTAATTGATAGGGGTGAGCTCAAACTAGTAGCAGTGAGGGGTTAAACTTGTGAAGTCATTCATTCTCTGGAATAACAGGTGTCAATTTTGGCCCTTATTTAAGGTAGGAGGGTGGAAAATGTAGCACATGTTGTTTATAGAGCATTTCCTTTCTTACTGACGAAGAACATACTTTCATTAAAAAGTTGATTGGAGAGGGAAAAATATATAGAGAAGTGCAGCAAACTATAAGCTGCTCAGCTAAGATAATCTCAAATTCCTTGAAGGGGTAACTAAAACCTGGAAGACACGGAAGGAAGCGGCAACTACTGTTCGAATGGATAGAAGAAGAACCCAAATGGCAAAGGCCCAGCCAATGATCACAGAAGATCTCATGTCACCAGTAAGTACTGCCACCATCAGAAGACACGTTACCAGCAAGAACTCCCTAAAAGTCCTGCTATGGAAAAAAACACACATCCTGAATAGAGTAAAACTTGCCAAGGAACACATTGACTGGTCCAAAGAGAAATGGTGTAACATTTTGTCGACTGGGGAACGCAACATTGTTCTTTTTGGGTCTAGTGGCCGGAGACAGTATCTCAGACGACCCCTGAGCACTGAATTCAATCCACAGGACACTGTGAAGACAGGAAAAATCATGATCTGGGGATGTTTCTCATACCGTGGTCTTGGGCCTATTTATCATGGGTCAGTTTGAATATATCAATGCCGAAGAAGAAATGCCCCTCAAATGGGGCTTTCAACATATCAGCGACCCCAAACACACCACTACGTGAACATCTGGGTTACAGACTAAACACGATTGAGATAATGGAGTGGCCATCCCAATCCCCTGACCACAGTACCATAGAGAATTTGTGGGGTGACATAAAAAAGGTGGTTTATGAGGCAAAACCCCAAAATGCAGAAGAACTGTAGAAGAAATGTAGTCCAATTGTCCTGGTCTGAAATACCTTCTCAGAGGCGTCAGAAGTTCCGACTTCATGCAACACAGACGTCAAGCAGTTCTCAGGAACAATGGTTAATTGGCTATGCCTCTGAATATTCAGTAATTCAAAGTAATGTGAAATCTCAAACATGCTTTCTTTTCATTTTATTCATGAAATGTTTGCGTTTAGAAAAAAATGTTGGCACTGCTATTTTTTTGGAACAGCCTACTCTTAATTTTCCTTTACTTTGTGTAAAGGATGAACACATAGTGGATACATTTTGTGATTGTGTTGATTTGGAACTGAATGGGTAGTATTTCCAGTGCGTAAGTATTTATGGAAATAAAAGTTATTCTACTGATTTAGTGTTTTATTTGCTTTTTTTTTATTACACTCACCTATTTTTTTGAACACTACAGCCCCATATGCTGAAAGTCGAGTGCATGGAAATCAAATTCTGTGGGTTTCGCTACAGTGAAGAAGTAAATGACGTCACTGTACTGAGGCAGGGGCCCAAGGGGCCCATTAATAGTACAATAACAACGGCCTAACGAACTCCGAACTGATGGCCGTCACCTTGTAAATCCATCTATTCGCAAACATACAGCCAGACGCTGCTTGAGTTAGCTGATGCTTGGCGTCAGCCATTATATTAAAACTACATTAACTGATTAATTATATAAAATTATATTAAAATTGTACCACTCGTAGCATCAGTCCTGTATAACAAGGGACCAGCAGTTGTATTAGTAGATGTGATGCAGTTTATATTAATAGTAGTACGAAAAAAGGGTGAATCCAGCCGATAGGCCTCGTTAAGATGTCTTCAATGTGGGCGAATTTTAGCGCAAACTACTGGCATCACCAACCTTCAAACATAATCTGGGCCCCTGTTGGCGAGGGAGCAGATTATGTTAGACACAGCCAGCTATGTGGATATCCATTCAGTGATTTCGATGTACAACCACAGATCAGCTTGCCCCCCTCCCAAGAACAACCCCGGTTGCGGCAGCCATAAGAGGGTCTGCAGGCCTTTTACTTGTGCTCATACATAACCGAGATGGGCAGTATACAGTATATATAGCTCTGCAGGCAACTAGACCTTGATTCATGCGCGTGTCGCTGCGCTGCGACCTGCTGCATTATCTGCCATATTGTTGGAAAGTGGGTCAATATGCCTATTTAATATTCTCCCACGTAAAACACTCACATGATAAGGGCTTAGGCTGTAGTATTGATTGTGTTCGAGCACAAAGCCGAGCCGTGTGTCTTTACAGAAAAAAATAATCACTATCATCATTTATATAATACCCTCTCGTCCTTGGTGGGTGACATTCAGTTTATGAAAAAAAAAAAAGTACAGTGATTTATTACATGGGATAGGGGGAAACAGAGCGGCAGTTTAGTAGGAAGCATTAGGCTTTGTTCACATCTGTGCTGGGCAATGCATATTTGTGTTTCGACAAAGGACCAGAAATAAAAGCTATAGAAGGATCTGTCAGGTGATGACCGTATCGCCGCCATGCCCTTATTACGGAATGCAAATGGCGGGTCCGCAATACGCGGGCAGCGGCCATGTGAACTCTGTGACTTCACTTGAATCACTGATCTGCCACATATAGGACACGTCCTATCTTTTGCAGTGTGGGAGCACGACCCAGAAGCCCATGGAAAGGCTTCCAAGTGTTTCCGTTGCCTTCCGATCTGTGCCTCTACACGCACAACATAGGATATGCCGTATGTTGCGGATCCCGGACCCGTTCAAGTTAATGCACTGCAGCACAGAGTTCACATGGCTGGTGCCCGTGTAATGCTGACCCGCTGTTTGCATTCCGCAACAAGGGCATGAATGCCATACGGTCATCTGAATGGGGCCTTATAGTCATTGAGGTCCTTTACGTGCCAGTGGTGTCCATCATGTGACGCTGTTTGCATGGCGACCATACAATCCTCTGAGTAGGACCTAATGGAGTTAGTCAATTTTCTGTCATGGTGTGCACCATTTTTCCAAACGTAGCGTGGAACGCTGCACTATTTTAAGCAGCATTTTTTACAAAATGTAGCGGGACCAAGGCAGACATGAATGAGGCCTTATTGCCTCCCTACAATGCAAATGCACCCCTACAATCCCAGGACTCTCCTGACCCCAAATTCTAACGCACCAATGTAAACAGAGCTTTGAAGAGGACCTGTCACCTCCCCTGTCTATTTTAGCTACTACTTGTAATAACAATTCTGGATTGTCTATTCTTATGACTCTATGATCTGCCATTCCTTTATTATCCCTACTAGAAGTTATGAATAAATTGCTAGCAAGCACTTTGAAATAATGGTCCTGCTGGGTGTTACCATTTGTGTGTGTGTATGGTGGGGTGCCCCTGCACAGTCTGACAATGGCAGCCCTGACTAGATAGAGGCAGACTACGCAGAGACACTCTCCAAATGGCAACACCCATCTGGACCTTTATTGCAAACTACTAGTAACTTCTAGCAGGAATAATAGCGAAATTGCTATTACATGGGGAATACACGTAGTTACTAAAAATGGACATGTCTGGAGACTTCTGAATTTTGCTGTAAATTTTTGCATTTAAATAAAAGGTCTCGGCCTTCACCTCCGTGTGACTGAAAACCCAGCCTACTAGCAGGATGCCACACTACTGATCAGGCAGGAGCCCTACGGCGGCATAGGTGATTCCGACACATCATTACAACGTACACATAGGAGGTAGTTTACAGCTCTGGGGCATATTCTTCATGAACTGATGTGTAATGTAGCCCGACAGAGATCCTCGGTATCAGCGCAGCAGAGAATAGTCCCTGAGTGGACTCATGGGACTGAAGAGTTAACCCCTTCCGTCCAACAGAGCTCCTCTCCAAGTGTTCACGCTCCTGGCGCTGTCAGCACTGAGTGAGTCAGTGATGTTCTGCCTGCCTGAGCATGGGAAGCCAAATGGGCAGTGTAACCTGCCACTTATTTAATCCTCAGCCATGCTCGGAAAATCTGAAGAATACTGCAGAAATGTCTGCTTGGGAAGGAACGCTGTTTTAAACCAGACAGTCTTCACCCCCCCAAAACACATTTTTTTTTTTGGTTTTCCACTACATAATTGCCAAACTCTTCTGCCTGCCCTGGCAACTTTAAACGTACTGCATAAATGCCCAAGCTAAAAGAAAAAAGAAAAAGGGGTGGTATACAGTCCAAGCCACTGTAAAAAGCCAAGAGGGTAAAATAAAATCAAATAACTGCGGACTGAATCATGTGGAATGAAGCAGGAACCCTGCTATCAGCGGAATAACAAACAGGGCTAGCCGTGCAGCCGGCAATGTACCAGAATATTAAAAGGTGTAAGGAAGACAAAGGCTTCGTAACACAGAGTGGAGATGTAGCCATGGACATGGGTGGGACAACCTATACTGGACCACCAATATACAGTTCCAAAGACACAAAAAGAAGACTATTCTCAAAAAAGTGCATCAGACACTGGACACTCAACCTAATAAATCATAAAAGATCAAAAAAACTATTTCAATATGCCATCTAAAACCAACGCACCTTGGTAAAAAAAATCTACATTTGGATTATTTTAGTTTTGGCACAATTCCATTTACAGTGAAACCTTTCAAAAAGACCACCTCTTTTAGAAGACCACCACCATATCCAGATATTTTCAGTTGCGCCATAGGGCACATATCCTCTTGAGAAGATCCAACTCTCTCGTGAATGCCATATGGGATGATCGTCTCAAAGACAATTCACCGAGTCATTATTATGACCGAGTACATTCCTATATTGACTGTAACAGTGCAGATATCTTTGGATTGCCTTTTTCTGGATATTAATTGATGTTTTTCACGTAGCCACTCATGATCTTCACTATGGATAAACTTTTGGGGGAGCAGTGCCAAAACAACAGGCCAGGTTTTTCATGGTGTACCAATAGGAGAATAGGTCCACAGTGGTGGGATAATTTTTTTCATTTTTGTGGTCATTAATTAGGTTGTGTGCCTAGTTTCTGGTGCCACTCTTTTCTTGCATGGACCTCCTGTTCGAGTCTTTTGAAAGGCTGAATATAGGAAAGAGAAAACCCTAATAGGAACCTATTGCACTGACCAATGCAGGTTCTGCACAAAATGTACTGCACATATTATACACCAGACCGCAAAACAGTATAACAAGCGGTAGGATGCACAGATCCATTACAAATGTAGTAACTGATTTCTGCCTTTAGATGGCGTCGATTGCTATATATATAATTGCAAAGACTTAGAAGAATCTTCTGTAATTCAGCATTTGCCAATTTGATTTACAGCAGCGGTAATTTGTAACCTGTTCATATAGGGTTATGTACATAGCTACTGGTACCGACCTGGAGCTGAGGGTCTCCACTCTCTGCAATGAAAGAGCACCTAGCCAGTTTCTGACATCTAGTGAGGCCAAGGGGGCATTTACCACATATTTTTTTATTTTTCAGGACAACATTGTATATATAGTGGATTAAAGAATTATGAGCCTGCTTTGAAGACCATTTTTGAGGGACATTGATGGGGCAAGGTGGCTGTTACAGAGGGCTCTGTGGGTCTCTCTTGGGGGCTGGCACTAGAGGAACTGTGCTTGGTACTTGGAGCACTGTGACCGATACTGAGGAATGTTACTGGGGGCAATGTGGCTTGTGCTGGTGTCACAAGGGTGTCAGGAGCCACGTCTGACTCCGTTATACCCTGGGTCAGGAAGTCGCAGCGGGTGGCTGCGCGCTCTATGTCTAAAGATCATGCTGTTACTTAATGGTAGCTTTCTGTGTTTGCCTTGCAATCCTTTTTGTCTCACTCAGGGATCCGTAGCTTCTTCTCCTCCGCTGTTTCTTGTCCGTCACTCCCAACCTCCTTATATTCCCCCTTCCCACTTCTCTGGTTGCCAGATATAGAGCTTCCTGTCTGGACTTCTATACTGACCCTCTGGAGCTGTGTAGCTGTTGTTCCTGGTTGTCGTACCAGAGCATTACCCTCCGGATCCCTGTTGGGCTTTTGTTGTCGCCCACCTGGGCTTATATGTTTTGTCTGTATTGTCTGTCCTCTCCCTGGTGTTTTCCTTTAGTGTTAGTGGTGAGGACTAGTGCTCCCACCGCCCTATTCATTACTTAGGGCTCAGCTTAAGGAAAGCCAGGGTTTAGGCACGTGATCGGCGTACGGGTGAAGAACCTGTCTAGGGACGTCAGGGCAGTCAGGTGCCAGCTTCAAGGTGAGTTAGGGGTCACCACCTTTCCCTCTCCCTTGGACAGGGCTTTCCCTTTTCCCTCCCTTCGCGTCACATGTCTGTGATCGGTACGCCGGTCGTGATAGCTGGTGCCTCTATGACTTTTACTGGAAGTAATGTAGCTGCGACTGGAAATTGTTGTACTGTGTGTACTTTTAGGGCACTGGCTGTCGAGGGTTATACTGTGCCAGGCATCCAATCCGCAATAATAACAATGCTTTAGGGAATTGCTACTTATGCAGTTCATTAATATTTTCTTTAACGCGACTCGCCAGCTGCAGCCTTCGTCTGAAATATTTACAACCCTGAATAGGTCCCAGACGTGAGTCACTTTCCAGTGGAGGTTGCAGTCTAATTCCTATTGTCCTACTCATGGAGTAGAGTTACCTGCAAATCATGTACAAGCAATACAGTGAAGGCCTGTGCGGCTCGCCAACATAATGTACAAATCTGACAAATGCACTATAACATTAATAGTCTAATAATGGAGTGAAAATGACAATAAATAAGGAATTAAATGATCTGAGGCCAAGGCCACATCCCCTTCCCTGCACCTCTCCCAGTGTCCTTGTATTCCTATTACGTCCTCGGATTACACTGCGTGTCTCAGGCACCTACTGTACTGTAACACTGTCCAACAAGTAAGGAAACATATCTCTGCCTATTGTATTTATCATCAGTAATGCACAAAGCCTTTATTTTTCCCTTGCATATACAGCCTGTTGTAAAACTGGATGTAACATATGTTTCCCGGGAAAATAAATGGGGATGAAAATCCCATTAGCATTTTCATTGGTTTTCAATCTGCAACAAAAATGTTGTTCCTAGCCACAAAGCTATATAAAGCAATAGTAAAGGCCTAAAACATGACATAAAGTAGCCGGCTGCATTACTGGGAAACTGTGCTTCGTCTCTCACTGGCGAATGAAAAACGTACTACATAAGAGATCCAGTTATGAAATTTCAATAACCAATAACATCTGGTTTCCTGAATCCATAGGTACCGTACAGAGAGGGTGACCCTCTTCACACTAAGCTGCAATATATCACTAAAGCGGCGGGTTACATTTTATCCTCCGTGTAATAAAAAGTTATACAAGTTGCCAAAATTCTCTCCTCATGGATTTCAATATCTCGGCTTTTTTGTCTATCACTTTATGATATCACGTATATTAATACTTTATACAGCACATACATGGCTCAAGGCAGTGATGGTAGACATTTTAGAGACCGAATGCGCAAACTGCAACCCAAAACCCACTTATTGATCGCAAAGTGCCAACACGGCAATTTAACGTGAATACTACAGTCCAGTAGTATATCTTCCATGTACTTTATCAGTTAGCTCTAATAGCTGGCCTACATTCAGTGCGCTGCCTGTGCTGTTCATAGTGCGCCCTGCACTGATGAATGGTAGCGAACATCTAAGGCATATTGGTACACCATAGACTTTTTCCAGGGTAGGTTCGCCACCACTGGCCTAAGGCTACTTTCATATGTGCAGCCACTGTTCCATCCAGCTAATCCAGCAGAGAACGCCTGTAGTCGGCTAGACAAAAAAATAATTGCAGTGGCTTTTGTCAGGCTCATTCTTGGCATATTTATGGTTAATAGGGACAGCAGGCAGGCGGCAGTATTTGGCAATGCCGGATCCGGAGATCCTTGCAGACTGTTCTCTGCCGGAAAATCCTGTCAGAGAGCTCTGCCGAAACACCCTGTCAGAGAACTCTTTCCCGGAACACCCTGCCAGAGAGCTCTGCCGGAACACCCTGCCAGAGAGCTCTGCCGGAACACCCTGCCAGAGAGCTCTGCCGGAACACCCTGCCAGAGAGCTCTGCCGGAACACCCTGCCAGAGAACTCTTTCCCGGAACACCCTGCCAGAGAGCTCTGCCGGAACACCCGGCCAGAGAGCTCTGCCGGAACACCCGGCCAGAGAGCTCTGCCGGAACACCCGGCCAGAGAGCTCTGCCGGAACACCCTGCCAGAGAGCTCTGCCGGAACACCCTGCCAGAGAGCTCTGCCGGAACACCCTGCCAGAGAGCTCTGCCGGAACACCCTGCCAGAGAGCTCTGCTGGAACACCCTGCCAGAGAGCTCTGCCGGAACACCCTGCCAGAGAACTCTTTCCCGGAACACCCTGCCAGAGAGCTCTGCCGGAACACCCTGCCAGAGAGCTCTGCCGGAACACCCTGCCAGAGAGCTCTGCTGGAACACCCTGCCAGAGAGCTCTGCCGGAACACCCTGCCAGAGAACTCTGCTGGAACACCCTGCCACAGAGCTCTGCCGGAACACCCTGTCAAAAGGTCCTGCCGAAACACCCAGTCAGAGAGCTCCGCCGGAACACCCTGCCAGAGAGCTCTGCCGGAACACCCTGCCAGAGATCTCTGCCGGAACACCCTGCCAGAGAGCTCTGATGCAGATGCGAAACTAGCTGCGGTCATGCGTCCACACACAATAAACCACTGCTCAGATGTAAGCAATATACAACAGTAGAAACAGGCAATGTGTAAAGGTTATCATTTTCAGATGGAGCAGGCAGGGGCTGTGAGTGCTTAGAACCTTCCCCTCCCCCACCATAAAAAGAAATCAAATCTCTATGATATAATAATAATAATAATTAAAAAAAATATTTTCCAACGGAGAATGTGCACGAGAACGGACTGCAGAAAAAGTCAATGACCATACATAAAATATTGATACATTTTTAGATATTGGCTACCCTGGAGACATATGGAAATTTCATACCCCATAGAAACAAACCTGGCGCTGTCACTGAACAGTCATCTTTTAAGCAACAGATTATCATAAAGCTAACGTCCTCGCAGCTTTCACTTTCCTTTCCGTAGAGAGCCCCAAGTCATCCAATTAAATGAAAAATGCGTCATATACAGCAGATGTTTCTTTTATCGCTGGATCTAAAGGCACAGCTATTTCTAAACAGTCCAACGAGTGCTAGCTCTGAACGGATTATGTTGGCTGCGGTTAGCGAGTCTGTTATACTACTGTCCAGGAAGTTTCATCTTTGGAAATGATCGCCATTTCTAAATTCAATCCAATTAATCGCGTACATATTTCCTGCATTCACTATGGCGATTGTAAGGTTCTTACGAATCCACGCTACGGTTTATTTTTCTCCAAGGCTACGTTAAGCAATTTTCGCTGACATTTAAACACATCCAGAACCTCGACGCTTCTTAATCCCTCTTTTAGAAAAAAAAGGCATTTGAAACTCTTCAAGCTAAAGACTTGTGAAAGATGTTCCTATCTCTAGGAACCAGATGTGCAGGTGATGTCATCTGCCGCCAATGCTTGGCTCAACTTTTATGGAGACTTTGCCTCTGATAACATCTGCAGTGCATCGCGCTAGCAGGTGGAAAACTGGATTAGAAATCTCTTTATCAGGGATGAGTTGTGCAATGAGCGAGACCCAATATGTCTTAAGGACATGCGCCATCAGACAGTGGCCTACTTTTTAAATCCCATTTTATATGAAACATTTTTTTTAAGGATTTGTGATTTTCTTCTACATTTTCAAGTCACTATCTACCATGACCTCTTGCAGTTAACGCTCGGATCACGGAGCCTCATAATAGGCTGACACTATGTTTTGGGGAGATCGCTTTTCAACAGTCATCTAATTATCATCACAGGAAGAATTGCAATGAAAGGTATGACCTATATGTAGGTAACACAGGAGCCACTAATTTATACAAGGCGATGGTCACAGCTAACCTCCTCCCCCTCCCTGCACTGTGACCTCTGATACATTCGTTTTATGAGAAAAGGTCCTGTGTTTTGAGAAAAGGACCTATTGTTTAAAGGGTTTTTCTGAGACTTATATATTGATGATCTATCCTCTGGATAGGTCATCAGTATCGGATGGGTGGAGGTCTGACATCCGAGACCCCTGCTTTTCAGCTGTTTGTGAAGGAAAACTGCACTTTCAGTAACGCCACGGCCTTCTCGCAAACCTTCCCTAGGCCAAGTGATGTCATCATCAGTCACATGTCCTAAACGTAGCTCAGCTTCATTGAAGTGAATGAGGCTGAGCTGCAGTACCATGCGCAGCCACTATCAAATGTACGGCGCAGCGCTTGGTGAGCAGGGAGAAGTCTGCGGAGCCAATGCCTTCTCAAACAGCTGCCAAGGTGTCGGACCCCCACGATTACATACTGATGACTTACCCAGACCACAGGTTATCAGTGTAAAGATCTCAGAAAACCCTTTTAAATCACGTTTTTAAGTTGTTATTTTTTTCTTTAGAATTTCTGGTGATTTTTTTTTATTTTCCGTGTCACCATATTTAAACAAAATCCGGGGGGCTTTCGCACTGGCCACTAGGAATAAAATATGTTCAGACTTCCTGTCTTTTGAGAGCAGCTACATGGGCCATAGACACAAAGGTCTGGAGAGGACCTTATTGACTTGGGAGAGTTTTCTTGGTGTGCTCTATGACCTGTGCAGAGGTGAGGAGGGAGTATATAAGTTGTGACTAGGGGTGGGCGATATGGCCTAAAATTTATATTGCGATATAATATGAAGCATGTGCGATATGCGATATATATTGCGATATAAATTTTCTATATTGGAGGGGGGGGTTGTTAAACTTTTTTTTTTTTTTTCCTTCAACTTTTTATTTAATAACTATTTAGCCTCCTTTAGGGGCTAGGACTCTTGTGCTATTCACCCTGATAGAACTCTATTAGGGTAAATAGGACTTGAAACTGACCCTGATGCCCTGTGCACACAGCAGCAGGGAGCTGACCATAGCAGCCAGGACATCAGTAGTGTCCTGGCTGCCATGGTAACTGATCGGAGCCCCAGGATTACACTGCTGGGGCTCCGATCACAACTGCCACTGCCACCAATGATGGGGGGCACTGTGCCACCAATAAGTGAATAGAAACATAGCCTGCATGTGCCGGCCATATACCATACTGGGCCTCTGTGACTGCACTCTGCGATTCATCGCAATTAACCCCTCAGGTTCTGAGGGGTTAATTGCGGCGGATCGCAGCAGGCAGTCATAGAAGCGAGTATGATATATGGCCGGCACATGCAGGCATATACGACCTTTAATTAGGGGGCACATAGGGGCACTTACTATTATGTATGTGCGGGGCTCCGTTCGCCCGCTCTGGCCCCCGTCACATGGTGGGAACACCAGGGAGGAGACATCAGCTTCTCTCCCTGGGCGTTCCTTCTCCCTGCCTGTGACGTTCTGCCACAGGCCACAGTCCCTCCCCTCCTCCGCTCTCATTGGTAGCAGTGGCTACAGTCCCTCCCCTCCTCCTCTCTCATTGGCGGCTCTCAGTGGGGAGGGAGGGACTCCCTCCTTCTCCACTGTGCCGGCTCAGGAGAACATGGTATGTGCCGAGAGCGGCGCATACCATGTTCTACCGCGATATGGCGATATAGACAAAATCGATATCGTGGCACAAATTCATATCGCATATCGTCTATATCGCCATATCGTCCCACCCCTAGTTGTGACATCACCTATTGTGGATGGTGGACCCTGTTTTATCTATATAGAGGTGTTATTTGTCATTGTAGTTGTAAATGGATACTAAAAAAGTTCCTTGGATATTCATGTCTGTAAAACGGCCAAGAATTGCACATGCTCTATAATTTGCGGAACGGTCACACGGAAGGGGACAGCAGGCAGATGACATCCCTGTCCTGTCCGAATTTTTTGCGGAACAGGTCGGCGTGTGATCCCCAAAAATTGGACCCCAACTACGATTGTGTGCACGAGGCATAATCCTACAGCTAAATCTAGACAAAATGTTGAAAATGTCAAAACATGCAGCTCTTTCTGCTTTTTAATTACATGATGTTTTATTCTCCGTTCAGACAGAAAGCTAAATTCGAGAGTCTGCTGGAATCCTGTTAGCAGGATCCAGTGCATTGTTCAGCCGACAGTCACACATTTAGAGCTAAGCTGCTAAGTCTCATGAATGTCTGCGGAGAGCAGATAAACCTCATACGGATTTCAAGAGGGAATAAGCCAAAGTTTTACCTTCACTTTAGGTGTGAATGGTGAAAAAAAATGAGTCGAAAAGCCTAAAATCAATCCAAGTAATTAAAAGAATTAACAAGTTACTAACATTATATGCAGATTATAATTGAAATGTTTGGAATGGGATTTTGCGGTTGGGTCACGTAGGACGGTGAAATGCAGATAAACTGCAGCATTTCAAGGGCAACTAACAGAATGCTGAATGAAGCTTTGAAGGTGAGTGGAGAGAAAAACAAGATACAACCCAGGATCAGTACAAGAACGAGCTGCACATGAACGTAGGCACAACCCTAGTGTACACAGGTGTTAAACGGTCGGCGCTGCCAGTGTTCCTCACTAGAACGGGTTGCCAGCCCCTGGGAGGTGGAGAATAACGTTGGCGAGGGTGGAGCCCTGATTGCGATACACCTTCCACGGAGACACTAATTTGGCGCGACTTAACGACCAGATGCGTATAAGAGTGAACTTCCATTTATTCAATCAAGGATGACAACGCGTTTCGGAGCTTAGAAGGCTCATTTTTCAAGTCTTAAAAATAAATGAACAAATATATACACAAAAGTAGATACAATGGGAATTATTTGGTATGGCGAAGCCACGAAAGCAATAAATAAATAAAGTAGCATCAACAAATGCTACAAATGATGCTACTTTATTTATTTATTGATTGATTTCGTGGCCTCGCCATACGACACTACTTATACCAAATAATTAATATTTGTTTCAGACTTTTTTTTAACCGCTATATCTTCACACCTTTTTCCCATTGTATCTCTTAGTGTGTATAAATGTGTTCATTTATTGTTAAGACTTGAAAAAGAAGCCTCCTAAGCTCCGAAACGCGTTGTTATCCTTGACTGAATAAACGGAAGTTCACTCTTATAAGCATCTGGTCGTTCAGTCGTGCCAACTTAGTGTCTCCAGGGAGGGTGTATCCCAATCAGGGCTCCACCCTCCCCAACGTTATCGGAATGGCAATGGCGGGGGACCGGTGATGTGAGTATAAGTTTCTATTCTTTTTACAGCATGTGCAGCAAATGGGAAAACTTTATTTGTGCTGGAACACCCCTTTAAGGGAAGACTATCGATATTGTAGGTCTCTAAACCCCCCCCCATTATTTGTACAGTTCCCAATTTAACTAGCTGTATAACCTACGTGTTGCAGTGTTATAAGGTTTCATGGGAACGATCTTATTTCCATTCAGTAATCACTATAAGATTGTCAGCTCAACTGCAGGTGAATCTGAAATCCAGAAGCAAGTAAAATCCAGAAAAAAATACCTCCTGTGTGTATACAGCACTTATGGAGGAAGAATAACTCATCTGTAGTAGCTAGGTAACCGTGTACTACGTGGCTCATATAATGGCTTGAGGAGGCTGGCATGAAGCAGAATGACTAATCACTTAACTGATTGATGGCTGGTTTATTTATTCCATCTCATCTCCTAACCAGCGGGCCCACGAGGAAGATACTCACCTTTCACTAATGCAAATCTCACGTATCCGTCACGTCCTCCCTAAGAAGCACATTATGAATGGCGACAAAAAGCTGAGATTTCCTTGCAAAGCGCACACAGTGTCCCCACCGCAAAGCTGCCCATACACATAAAAAAGTCCAGCAAACCTACTTATTTTGTCGTGACTATATGTATGGGGTTGTATCCACTCTCCCCTGACCGATGGTGTCACAAGACAAAAGGATCAGGCATACTAAATTTCAATGCCCAAGGGAAGACACGCTACTACTCAGTGGTATATGGAAGTGGCGGCCTTCCTTCTCCTTATTGACAACACAAGCATGCTCTTCTTGACTGATGGGGGAGTTGAGAAGAATGGCTGTTCGTCTGACAGCTATCGAAGGTATATGGGGACCTTAAAGGGGTTGCCCCATGAATAATATTCTACAGTTTTCAAACCTGAATCTGAATATTTTTGTACTTGCATGTAATTAAAAATGTATTATAGCTACTGAGTTATTCACTGAAATCTATCTGTATAGCGCCACCTGCTGTTTGCTCTTTTTCTAATTTATCTGTGCCGCTCACTGAGATGGAAGCACATGCTCAGTTCCATTCTTCATCTCCCACCAGAGGCAGAAGAAGGGACAAGCCCCCTGAGAAAGTACACGCCCCCTGAGCTGTGAGCTTGAAATAAATCTAGCAGAACAACTGGAGCAATGAATGTGGGGATCTCTGGATCCATGTGAGGTACAGGGCTGGTTCTAGCATTGGTAGAAAGAGATTGTCATGAACTAGATTATGTATGATTTTTTTTTTTTTTTTTTACAATAAATCTTTTAAAGCCCCAATTTCCAAACCAACTGCAATGCTCACAGGCAATCAGTGGCTCTGAAGGGTAGGGTCTTACTGCAGTGTTAAAGGGGTTATCCAAAGTCTAACTCGCTCCCCGCATTGCTCTTGATCCCCGCACAGCCGTCTCTGCATCTCCGGGTTCAAAACATCCGTTGGGGGTGGGGGGCTGGGAGCAGCCAATAGCAGGCCGCGACAAGGGACACAGGGAGATGCATTTGCTGCGTATCTGCATCAAAATATGGACATCCTAAATTTTTTAATTTTTTTTCCCTGGCTCCCTTCCCTGCTCTCTATACATCCTGGTCTCTTGTGATAAGGTCTCAACCCATGGGACGAGAGGTCATCACAGGAGGCGGGATCATACAGTGACTGGCATGGGAGCGGGGAACCACCATAGGAGGTTCATTTTCCTCTCAGCTCACCTTTTGTCTGCAGGCGCATGCACAGGATTTGGGGCACATTTCCCTGTGGGAGTGCTCAGGGAAATTTCTGCAGCAATTCTACAACATGTGCAAATAGCCTAGAAGGGGTTGTCCTGCGAATAATATTCTCCATTTTCTTAAAACCAGCACCTGGATCTGAATATGGTTTATAATGGCATGTAATTAAAAATGTATTATAGCTACCGGGTTATTCACTGGAATCAATCTGTATCTATCACCTTTCCAGAGGATAGAAGATAAATGCCAGATCGCTGTGAGCCTCACAGTTGGAACCCCCGCTAATCACTAGAATGGGGGTACCAAGACCACTGCATGGAGGACCTGGAATGGAGCGGTGTTCACACATGTCTGCGTTCAATGGCTATGGGGCTGATGGAAACAGCCTTTAATGATATCAATACTAATAGTAATAATAATAGAGGTGCTTAGTGAAATCTCATAATCTGGAATGATCATTCCTAGTATGATTTCAGACTAGAGGATGGTCCAAACGCGACCTATGAGATCCCTATCTTGAGGAGCTCTGCGGCAGTCTAGAGGTCTTCTTCTCGTACAGGCAGGGTGCTAGGATATAGGATGCATACAATGTATAGCGCTCTATCCCACATATTGCTGTGGTTCCATCTCATCATGTATTTTTTTAAAGTTGCGGGTTAGTTTACATGCACACGATAGTTGTTTTTCTCGGCTTCCGTTACAGTTTCTTTGGCGGATAGGACAGGAACCCATTCATTTCAATGGATCGGCAAAAAAATGCTGACAGTTCATCCGTTTGTGTTCCGCGTCCGTTGTCCGTGTTTCTCTTTAGCAAAAAAAGTGCATGTCCTACTTGTTTCTCATTTGCGGACGAGGATAGGCATTTATTACAAGGGATCTGTGAAAACAAAGGAATCCTCCCAAAAAAAACTGATGGACCATGTGGATCCCGATTTGCGGACAGCAAAAAACAACTGTCGTGTGCATGTAGCCTTAGTCCTATTCACAATTCCGAGCATCGGCAGCATGCACTGTAAGAATTTATCATCTAAATTCAATTCCGATCCCATTTTCTTCTACAAGAATTCTCAAATTTCAAGCCTCATAAAGAAAATGCTAAATAATGCAAATGCAGTCACGAGAGATCATACTGCTGATTAGACTTATATGACGGACGGAGGAAATCGAGGATCTGCAAGAAACGACCATTTTTTTATTCATTAAGTTACTAGGAAAAGTCACATTAGGACAAGGAAATAACAAAGGCTCAGAACGTATTATCAGTCCCATCATGCGCCAAGAGATGGGGCTTCTATTAATTCTGCTGCTGCCGGGACCCGTGTGACAAGCTCATTAGACCAAGTTCCATCTTCTCCTCGCAGCTCTGGGTATAAGGCACCAGATTATTTATCCTGATGCGGAGAAAGGTTGTTGCTTTGGATTTAGCTGGCAATGTATAAAGAATAAGTGAGAGAATGAATTCAAACAATCTGTAAGTTCTGAAATACCCATAGGAAAACCTCGGGCTGCAAGGATGTGACATGGGTAAATCTCACTGGACTGATCTCTCTGGGCATCACCCACGAGGGACGTTTTGTAGTTTAAAGCAGGTGGAGCATGGCAAAGTGAAAATCCATGAAACCGCAAGAGAAATATTGGAAAATGTTGGGGAACTCGCACACAATATCAAGTTATGTCTCTATCACTTTATGTCAAGTTTATTTCCATCTCCACAAGCTGTGACTCTTGAGCACACATACAGTAAGGGTTACTTGTGGGAGAGAATGGAAGGAACCCGGACCATAATTAGGGATCCACATGGGATTATAATCACCTCTGTGGAGCCCACCTTGTGAATTCTGTGCGAACTTTCCCACCAAAAGATGCCCCAGTTTCCACCTAAAAGTTGGATTTCATTTGACAACAACGGCTGATTGGGTCAGAACCTTTGATCCATGTGGCTGGGTTGCTAAGGAAGATTCTATCCTCTGCCAAGTAACAGATGGGTCATTGGATTAGGAAATGTCACTTAACCCACCTGTTTTGTTACTTAGGAGCACTCCAGGGGCTGGGATCTGGGATCTACTAAACCTATTGTGCTCCGAGCCATCCCTTCCTTATAATATTTTTTTAAAGTTTGTGTTTTATAGTTAAGTTAATATGTTGTGGCCTCTTTATTAGGGTACTTTGACACTAGCGTTATTCTTTTCCGGTATTGAGTTCCGTCCTAGGGGCTCAATACTGGGAAAAAAGCGATCAGTTTAATCCTGAATGGAGAGCATTCCATTCAGGATGCATCAATTCAGTCTCTCTTACGTTTTTTGGCCGGAGAAAATACCGCAGCATGCTGCGGTATTTTCTCTGTCCAAAATTCAGAAACACTTGCCGGCATTAATTTCCATTCAAATGTATTAGTGCCGCATCCAGCATTAAAATTACCGCAGTGACAGATCCGGTCTTCTGGTCTGCGCATGCGCAGACCTTTAAAAAGTGAAAAAGATAAATATCAGATCAGTTTTTCCGGATAACAACCGCAGAGACGGATCCGGTACTGAAATGCATTTGTGAGACAGACCCACATCCGGATCCATCTACAAATGGTATCCGTTTGCATACAGATTGCCAGATCCGGCAGGCAGTGCCGGCGACGGAATCCAACAACGCAAGTGTGAAAGTACCCTTAGGAGGAGGGGTAAATTGCTCCCCTTTGTGTGTGAACTGTATTTTGGTAAAGAAAGGGGTTGTGCAGTACAAAGGTATTAATGATTTATCCTCAAGATAGGTCATCAATATCAGATCGGTAGTGGTCCAACTCTTAGCACCCCGCCGATCAGATGTTTGAAGGGGTAGCAGCAGTGGTACAAGTGTTGCTCCACTTCAAAATTATCAGTGCGCTGCCTCCTTTGCAGCAGCGGCACAGTGCAGTTACAACTGCTCGTCCCATTCAAGTTTAATTGTAACTACACTGCGTGGCCTTTACGGGCAAGACAACGTGCAGGCTACTTTGAAGCGGAAGCAGTGCTCTCACAAGCGCCGCTGTCTATTCAAACAGAAGTCGGTGCCCCCTAGCCAATCTGATATTGATGACCTATCCTGTTTTGATACATTGTATAATTACAATGTCAATAAACATCAACAACAACCATTACAAAAAATGTCACTGACAAATCCATGGGTGCACTGGCTATCTGGGATTACTCCAGCCATGAGCAACGCCTAGTAACAAGATATAGTGAGATATCCCCATACGACCACCCCTTGGTCTATACAATACTTCCACTGATTTGGATTCCCTCATTCACTGTACCCTGTATACTGACCCTCTTCTTTGATAGGACCACCACTCTAGGAAACCATGTCTAATGCAATTTTTGGTGTTCATCTCAAAGTGGTTATACTGTAACATAACCGTCTTCTGCAAAGTTAATGAAATATCATTAAATAGAGAGTTTAAACTGACATTCATTCCGGTAAATTTTCCTGTCTTATTTTTACCTTCCATATTAACAATAGAAATCCCCTTAAAAATGAGACAGGCATCAACTCGTTACGGTATACCTGTCATGGTTGGCATGACAATAGTCTTTAGGGAAAGGAAGTTGTATTAAAAATAGTCGCTTAACACACGCAGGGAAATGTGTTTTAAAGATTTACTATGCAGCTATAATGTTCGTGGTTTATATAAAAATGGTGTGTGTGTGTATATAATATATATAAAAATGTAATGAATGGCATCACCAACCTGAGAAGAAAAATGGGTGCTAGTGTCCCCGGATTATAAAAAAGAAAAAGCAGAGCAGCACTCCAAAAGTATACTGCTTTGCTTTTTCTTATATATATATATATATATATATATATATATATATATAATTGGAACTATAATTGTTTCTAGAGGTCATAAATGTATGTAATAGATCTATGAAGATATTAAACTATATGTAACACTTTACAACTATTTTTCTTCTATTACTCAAATGGTTCTGCAATCAAACAAAAAAATCTAAGCAGGATAGGTCATCAATATCAGATCAGCAGGAGTCGATCAGCTGTTCTCATGAGAGCCCTGCTTCCTCTTCAAAATTACCTGCAAGTTGTCTCCTTTTCTATGGTGGAGTAGAGTTATTACAACTGCTCGTCCCATTGACTGCAAAGGAGAAGACACTCAGGTCATCTTGAAGAGGAAGCAGTGCTCTCACAAGCGCCACTACCTCTTAGAACAGCTGATTGGTGGGGCTGCCAGGAGTCGGACCCCCTACGAACTGATATTGATGACCTATCCTGAGGATAGACTATCAATATTTAAGCACAGCACAATCCGTTCAAACGTATCCATGGTTACAGACTACAAACAAGCCGTATGTAGTCTGATCTGCCCCGTGATACATCCTTCTACCTGTCTTCTATTTCTTGGGAATTTACATTTGAAAGGTTAGCAAAAAGTAAGGGACAGATGAAAAGCAGCATGACTGCAGGATCACAATTCACAGAGTAACCACGGAGACACATAAGCTTTCATTAGAGCTGCAGACAGAAAACGATAGGCTACTTCAAGGTTATAAGCCAAAATTGTGTATTTTCTTTGCAATACTTTCTGCTGTGCCACACAAGCGTTGATTAGAGTTTAGATTATTCAGTATTATTATACGTATATGATTTACAACCCTGTATGCGAAATTGCAGACACAATAAAGTCCAATGAACAGAACCTGATATGAATCAACATCCAGGTCCTCCAGCCATTAAATCTATGCCTTGTGAAATTCTTTTCTTAACCAAAAAAATAACAATTTCACGTCAGCATCTCCATTTCGGATTCATTTCTCGCTGTCATCATCATCATATGTAATTACCGTGCAGACTATCTCCTGCATTGTATTATTTATGAAGTCAGTTGCCTTCCACATTCCTATAAGCCAGTTTTTAATGTCATTTATTATGTAGATTGGATCTAAAAAGAGTGTGGCATTACCTTGATACCGAGATCTCACACTACTAGCCTTTGAAATCAGGATTCTCAATTACCTTCTCAGCCATCGCGTACAAAATAGCACAGAAGCCCGGAGGTTATCACTATGGTACTTTGGTTATAAGAAATTTCTTTTGTTAACTTGTATAACGTTAAGGACATATTTTTTTTTATATGAAAACAACAGAAAATACAACTCCTTTTATCACAGGAAACAGATCTGTAGTGTACAATTCATTGAATATAATAGAGGGGCAAAAATGACCTTGCCTGGCTGGTCACTTTCAGTCACTCTTAAGAATTAAAAGGAAATTAGTTTTCCATTGTAGCTATCTTGAAAGAATAATGGCCAAGTTCATGAGGAGGTCCCAAATGCCAGTGACTGCCTAGCAACAAGCCCAGCGAGAAGTGACCACATGAGATCTCCAGCGTGGTCACCTTCTATGATGTAGCACTGGTCTAGAGTATTGGCAGCGTGTCTCCAGCACTTTCTGGACTAGTATTTTGTACAGAACGATGTGCTTGGATCATAGTACGGTAGCTTGGGGGATAGAAGGGACATAGAATGTCAACGGGTTTTCTCACATGGGTTACCTTTGATCTAACACCAAGTGTATGCATACCATAGAAGCCAGCTATGTAGCTTCTATACAGTCACTTGAGAAAGAGGGGGCCCACCACCAATTTGTTCCCATCACATTCGCTGAAGGGTGGTTAAAACCTGCAAAAAACTCTCTTGACTAAGGCTCCTTTCACACTAGCGTTTTTACTGGATCCGGCAGAGTTCAGCAAATACGCTTCCGTTACTGATAATGCAACCATCTGCATCCGTAATGAACGGATCCGGTTGTATTATCTTTAACATATCCAAGACAGATATGTCATGAACTCCATTGAAAGTCAATGGGGGACGGATCCATTTTCTATTGTCTCAGAGAAAACGGATCCTTCCCATTGACTTGCATTGTGGGTCATGACGGAAAACAAACCACAGAATGCTGCGTTATGCTCTCCAGTATGAGAGCGGAACGGAATGCATTTTGGAGCACTCCGCCCTGATCAGTTATGTTTTGTCCCCATCGACAATGAATGGGGACCAAACAGAAGCATTTTTTTTTTTTTCCGGTATTGAGACCCTATGACAAATCTCAATACTGGAAAATATTAACGCTAGTGTGAAAGTACTCTAAGACTGTGGAAGTCAAAATGTTCCATTTATCTTGGTGAATAAACCTTCTCAACTACTGATAAGAAGACAAGTGAGTGCCGCAGTGTTCCTCCATTTCTTCTGATTGTTTTGGGGCTCATAGGCTAGAGCCTGACACTGCCGGCACGGCCACCTACTTTAGCCGGGAATATCACCCATGGGGCCGTCAGTGCTGCTGATGCAACTTCGTATTTAGGCCTTTTCAGAGAGACTGCATTGTTTGAGAACAAGGGTGGAGGAGATTTGGAGCAAAACCTGGCACCACAAAAGGGCATTTTGATCTTTGTTATGACGGTTCCTCTATTATGTGTGCCATTGTCTCCCACCAAAATGTTACAATAAAAATAATGTTCTGCAATCTTGCTTCCCCTTAGATAATCACATCTACATTTCCATCATTGAGTTAAACGAGACAATAAAGGGAGTCTGTCACCAGGAAATTCAACGTTCAACCCCTCATGGGGTTAGCTCAGCTGAATGTAATGGCACCTTTCAATCAGCCATTTGTTCCTGCATTCTGGAGAAAGGTACTTTTAATCTGTATGCAGATCAGCAGTTAAGTGCACCGAGGGCTGTCCCAAGCCACTCTGTGCACCCTTGCTCCTCCTGCTTCCTCTGCCAGCCCCTTGTTCTCCTTGATTTACAGGACCAGGCAAGATGACTAGGCAGTCAAGAAGAAGAAGGAACTTGATGAAGCGGCAGATGGTATTTCTATGCCTTATGAGAACCCCACTTATTGTGATTTTTATTTACAGGGTTCGGCTGCAACCAATTCTTCGATGAATAATGCAGAGCGTGCATTGCTGTAAATGGTGGAAAAACATTGAAGATACAAAATCGAATTGTGCTATTAGGAAGCCACAGACTACAGAGAACTTGGCCCTTAAGAGGAAGCATGCTACAAATTATTAGGTGTAGACCCC
Organism: Bufotes viridis; assembly: GCA_033119425.1. Lineage (NCBI taxonomy): Eukaryota > Metazoa > Chordata > Amphibia > Anura > Bufonidae > Bufotes > Bufotes viridis. The sequence goes on from CM065592.1 coordinate 365,355,781, forward strand.
TAGATTGGTTACGGTGGTAACACGACAAGATTACAAATTAGGAAAATATAAATGGCTGTAGGCTGTGCAATTACCTGGTGGAGAGGCCCCTGATACAAGCTCTCTGTGGCTTCCTCCTCCATAGATCTTTAGCTAAACCTTTCACAACTGAAATTAGCCATCACAAGGCAGACAACAATTGAAGCCAAGTGCAATGTGAGGTGGTTACTCAACATGCCACAGGGCAAAGTCATTTCAGCAAAATGTAAACACCTGCCACACTGGTGTCGCAGGAATAATGTCTGGCAACACTGATAAGCTGCCATGCATTGTAAGCAAGGATTAAATCTTAACATCCCTGCAGCCAGTGGACATGCATATCACATCTATGCCTAGCTACAAGACTGATACTACTGCCGTGCTACATGGCGACATCCTAGAATAAATGTGGCGGAGGCAAAACAAAAAGGCATGACATGAGTTGAATGGATGGATGAATCTCTAAAAAAAAAAAATCCCCTGTCAGGCGAATACATTTTGGCTTTATCACAACTGCTGTGGCATGCTGGGCACTGTGGTTAGAAAAGATCAAGAAAGTCGAGGGATGCTTACCTCTCCTTCGTTGGGAGGTGGCGCTATTATAACCCTTACAGTCACACGTGGCATCCATGCAGTGGACTCTTCGCAGTGGAATTTTGAGTGGGAAAATCTGCAGTAGCAGTAAAGTGGGTGATATTTCACAAAACCTGCGGTGTAAACTGACTTCGGCAGTGCAAAGGTTAAAAGCAGTCAATGACCCGCTGTGAACCAGGCAGCAATCGCTTCTGGCGCTTTCTACAGTGACGGATTTCAGCCAGATCCGAAAAATGCTGCAGCAGACCCTTCATGAGTCCACTTACTCTTAAGGTTTACACATACAGATTATGCTGCAATCCAACTAAAAAATTCTTAAAGGGGTTGTCCCATGTGAAATATTCTACAGTTTTCAAACCAGCACCTGGATCTGAATACTTTTGTGAGTTATCTGTATACTGTCACTTGCTCTTTGGTCTTGCTCTAATTTGTCTGTCCACCTCACTGAGGTGGACGCACATGCTCAGTTCAGTGCGTTCAGTGGCTGGCTAATTGGGTACTATATAGTTCTAGTATTTACAGCCCAGTTTAAAGACTGATAAATATCCAGGCTGAATACATAAATAAGTCACAACAATTGATGATTAAGGCCTCTTTCACACTTGCGTTCTGAGGATCCGGCAGGCACTTCCGTCCTGCCGGATCCGTTAGAACGCAAGTCGCCTGAAAGCATTAGAAGACTGATCAGGATCCTGATCAGTCTTCGAAATGCTTTCAGGTTACTATGGCAGCCAGCACGCTATTAAAGTCCTGGTTGCCATAGTAGTAGTGGGGAGCAGGGGAGCGGTATACTTAAAGTTCGTGCGGCTCCCGGGCGCTCCAGAATGACGTCAGATCGCCCCATGCGCATGGATCACGTGATCCATGCGATCACGTGATCCATGTGCGTGGGGTGCCCTGACGTCACTCTGGAGCGCCCCGGGAGCCGCACGGGCGGTAAGTATACTGCTCCCCCGCTCCCCACTACACTTTACCATGGCAACCAGGACTTTAGCGTCCTGGCTGCCATGGTAACCAGTCAGAAAAAGCTAAATGTTGGATCCGGCGATGCGCCGAAACGACGTTTAGCTTAAGGCCGGATCCGGATCAATGTCTTTCAATGGGCATTAATTCCGGATCCGGTCTTGCGGCAAGTGTTCAGGATTTTTGGCCGGAGCAAAAAGCGCAGCATGCTGCGGTATTTTCTCCGGCCAAACAACGTTCCGGTCCTGAACTGAAGACATCCTGAACGGATTTCTCTCCATTCAGAATGCATGGGGATGATCCTGATCAGGATTTTTCCGGCATAGAGACCCGACGACGGAACTCTATGCCGGAAAACGAAAACGCTAGTGTGAAAGCACCCTAACTAAGCTGAGTACATGTATAACGTATAGATAAATCCCAGTGGGGGCAATATATATTGGTCCAAAAAGGTTCACCAAGCTGAATACATAGATAACGTGTAGATACCAACAGATGTACCAAATGTACCAATAGAATGTTTTTTTGATGCGCATCTGGTGTTGATGCCTCTCTTTGTATGTGGATTTGTATATTTCTGTAGCTTATGAAGCTGATTGATATACGGGTCGTAAAATGCGCATTTTGTTTTGGGAAGTTCTTTGGTTCTGTCTTCAGATTAGCTCATCAATACTATATAAGTGGAGGTCTGATAACTGCACCCCCACCGATTAGCTGTAGAGCCGTAAACTATACAGTGTACGGAGGTGGAAGCAGACAGCCCGGTACAGTGTGGAGTGGCCATGCGATAATACTGCATCTCAAGTGAATGGGAGCTAAGCTTCAGTACTTTGGCACCAGAAACTATACAGTGTACGGGGCCTTCTGCTTCCGCTCTGTACACTGGTGCCAGGTGTCAGACCCCCCACTGATTGACCTATTCTGGGGGTTGGCTATCAATAACTGTATCCTGGACAACCCCTTTCATTTTTCTTTAATGGATAATATAGGTAAAACATTTTTGTAAATGGGCAGCCTAGATATTGCGCTAAATGTACTGCCTGACACTCCTATACTTGATATAAATCTGAAAGCACACGCCAATATTGAAGCACACGGTTTTCAATGCCGGCACCTACAGTCTTTGTCAAGATTAATCAATTTACCTGGGACTGCGGTAAATAGTGCAGCCTAATACGCAGCCAGAGGCAGAAGGAATCACGCTGTGTAAGTGGCACAATGTCGTACAGGTCAGTCATTAGCGGTGTTTGCTAATTCCAAAGACTGCATAAGAAAGAATGCGATAGAGAATTGCCACATTGTTACGGAATAAACTGTATTATTCAAATTCCCTTCTATGTGCTTAGGCTCCATTTGATGAGGCCGAGATCAAGGCAGGATCACTTATGCCACCCGCTGATTTGAGTAGTGACTCAGCAGGAAACGCGTGAGCACTACTTCAGTTCTCTCGGTGAAAGGTGTTTGCTACTTCACCCGATTTCTGAGGCAGAATACAGAATTTAGTAAGGCAATTTTATATGGAAGTCCTGATACAGCCGAGGCGCTAAGTCATAAGGGAATCAGCCTTAAAGTCATACAGTAAATTTAACCAGTTTAACAAAAATTAGTACTATGGTCTACAACTACTAAAGTGCACCTGACAGCAGGGGCCACCCTATCAACCAAGACACAGCACTGTGTAGGGTTGATCCTGCTTGTGAAAATGATACCTTTTTTGTGAAATTCAGTTGCAGCACTCCTAAGAAAACAATTTAGGCTTTAGTGCACGACAGGCGGAGCCCAGCCCTTCAGTGCAACGCAGCTTTCCAGGGCTGGCCTTCATTTGCATAAATAATGTGTTGTTTTTTTAGGAATTCTGGAGCTAATTTTTCAACATTAGGCATCACTTCATCAGCAGGATCAAGCTTTTCAGATAGTATGCCTGGTTTAATAGAACTGATCCTGCTGACGGGTGAACTCTAAACAAAGAAAGAAATGCAACTGGCTGTGGCGCTTTTAGGGAGGCGTTATAGACGCCTGTTCAGGCCATTTTACTCCCTCGAAAAAGAGTTTTCTAGTCCGGAGCGCTGTATCAGAAGCTGCCAGGGTCCGGCACACATGAATCCCTGCCCCTCTCCCAAAAAGCCCCGCTCCTCACGGACATCTCCAGAGTCTGGACTAAACACTACGTTGTGGTTACAGGACCTGTGGTGATGTCACAGTCATGTGATCAGCCATGTGTGTAGGACTGTGGCGGTGGAGAATGCAGAGGTACTTTATGTATGGAAGGTGTGTATAAAGCAGGGCTATGTCACTGTAACCAGTGTATTGTACAGTTTTCTGTGTGTTACGTGCACACAGTAGTTTTATCTGTGCAATGGACATGTAGCAGAGCTGTGTGCGCAATGTGTATATAGTAAACTATCTGTGCAATGGGCATAAGGTAGAGCTGTGTATGTAAGTCCTTGTTCACATGTCAGTTATTTAATCAGTTATTTCCATCAGTTATTGTGAGCCAAAACCAGGAGTGGAGGCTACTCAGAGATAAGGTATAATGAAAAGATCTGCACCTGTTCTGTGTTTTTGACCCACACCTGGTTTTGGCTCACAATAACTGATGGAAATAACTCTTAAAAAAACTGATGTGTGAACAAGGCCTAATATGTATATAGTAGTGTCATATGGGCTTTATGTATGGCAGCGTCGGGTGAGCCCTGTGTATGGCAGCGTCAGGTGGGCGCTGTTTATGGCATCGTCAGGTGGGCGCTGTGTATGGCAGCGTCAGGTGGGCGCTGTGTATGGCAGCGTCAGGTGGGCGCTGTGTATTGCAGCGTCAGGTGGAAGCTGTGTATGGCAGCGTCAGGAGGGCGCTGTGTATGGCAGCGTCAGGAGGGCGCTGTGTATGGCAGCGACAGGTGGGCGCTGTGTATTGCAGCGTCAGGTAGGAGCTGTGTATGGCAGCGTCAGGTGGAAGCTGTGTATGGCAGCGTCAGGAGGGCGCTGTGTATTGCAGCGTCAGGAGGGCGCTGTGTATGGCAGCGTCAGGTGGGCGCTGTGTATGGCAGCGTCAGGTGGGCGCTGTGTATGGTAGTGTGAGGTGGGCCCCGCATATGGCAGCGTCAGGTGGGCGCTGTGTATGGCAGCAGTGGTCTTATGTTTAGTGTATGATGTAAGATAACTGTAAAATTGTCTACATTTATTTCTGCACGGGAGACTAGCAATGGTTTCCCTGCAGAAATATCAGCCTCATAACGTTATGTGGGCCTGTGCATTATATATGTGAATTAGGGCAAAATTTGTACTCCTCCTCGGCTAAAAATACTAGTTAAAATTGTTAAGATGAATATTTTTACTCTTCTGGAAAAAATGTAGTGCGACCTCTGACTGAGGGGCACTTCATGAAAAATACCAAAGTCCAGATTGGTGTGGGAGAAACTACCATGTAAATCCTATTTTTCATACTTAAACAGTATCTCTGGCTTTGGAAACACTTTTCAAAATATATAATAAAAACTTAAAGGGTTTATCCCACAAAAATATTCTACAGTTTTCAAACCAGCACATGGATCAGATTTTTTTTTGTAATTGCGTGTGATTAAAAATTTAGCATAGCCACTATGCTAAACTGTATCTATATGGTGCCTCCTGCTGTTGTTTTTTTTTCCTTATTTCTCTGCCCTGCTCACCGAGATGGTCGCACATGCTCAGTTTCATCTTCAACTGCCCCCTGAGCTGTGATAGGGAGAGCATGGACACGCCCCCTCAGTAGAAGTAGCAAAGACACTCCCCTTGAGCTGCAGCAGAAAAGACACTCCCTAGCAGAGCAATGAATGACGAGATCTCTGGATCCATATGAGGTATAGGGCTGGTTCTAGCTTTGTTAGAAAAGGATTGTTATGTACTATATGATCTACACAATTCACATTTTTGTCACTCACAGGCGACTCATTTACAGAACTGTAGGATTATTGCTGTCTTAATTATTTCCCTTGCTATGCTCATGTCTGGTTTCCCACACATAGAAGAGTGATAGACACCCTGGCCCGGAGTCTGTTCCAAAAACTGGCGAATGAGTGGTGCGGTACCACATCCACTTCTCGCTAGCTTATCACCATGACAACATCTCCTCTAGACATTTTTGAAAAATTAGAGAAATACGTCAGAGTTCTCTAATACTTCTCTCTTAATGGTATAGTTGCACTTGAAGCTATACATATAAGACTAATTGGATCAGTGAGTTATATTGCTCCTAAATGGAGCTCTTCGCTTAGATGGTGCTCTGCTGGAAATATGTCATAGATAAATCCTGCTTTAAAAGGAATAGCATATAAAAGCATACCAGTAATTAAAGGATTATTCATTGTGCCATTAGTGCTTGTAGGGCTCTATATGTGCTAAGGAATATACTGAACTAACAGAACTATGAGGACACACTACCTGCACCATGTAGAAGGTCCTTGGTAAAGGAATATCCCGCAATCACAAATGATTTAATATCTTTTTTATAAATCATTTTTTACATCATTTTTTCAGTTGGTCTTTATTATAAATTTTCAGCCATTTTTGAGATACAGGTGTTAAAAATTATCCTGTTTGCAAAGTATATTTTCTAAGTCCCGTCAGCTGACGGCTCATGTGAAGCCTTATCTAGTTATAGCATAACTGTTATCAAATTTATAAGAATATGGCTTAAATGAGTCACTTTACACTAGCTAAAGTTTGGCTTACTTTACACAAATATTTTAGCACATCTTAGGGAGGACCTCCTGACAGGTTTGTTATTCCAAGAAGTTTATGAATGAATTATTGGTAGTCTGCAACAGACGTTGCAACAGACGTAGTCTGCAACAGACGAATTGGGTGTTACCAGTTGGGATAGGGGGGGGGGTCCCTGCACAATCTGCCACTGTCGGCACTGATGGGATGGTGTCAGACTGTGCAGAGATACACCTATAACTGGTAACACCCAGCTGGTCCTTTTTAAGCCACATTCTTCTGCACTATGTCATGCTACTATAAATGGTAGTCTGCAACAGACGTCCAACTGGGTGTTACTACTTGCACAAGCACTTGCCTATACTACATATTGGTGAGCGTTCCTGTCAGGCTGCTCAGCCATAATGACATATCGTAGGTAGAATCACATCATTACCATCTATTATAGAGCAGTACAGGGAGGCACCCTCACCCCCTAGGAAGCTCTGCTAGTGGAGGCAACCAGTCCTGCTCATATTCTAGGACAGGTTGCTGGTGGCCATTTCAAATCATTCCTGGAGAATCCCTTTAAGCTGGAATTCTTGTGCATTTATCTTAGTAAATCTCCCCAGCTCTGTTTATTTTCTGCCAAAATTCTTATCTTCGTGTTCCTACAAAAATGATTCCTCCAGGACTACACAAAGGGTTTAACCAAGATCGTCCTCGGTTAACATCATTCAGCTTTAAAGGCAATAGAAGGCCATTTTTCTCTGTATTCCTCTTTTATGCAGCAAATTTGCCGAGAACAGGTGAGCTGGTAAATGAAAGGGTTAATGCAATAATGCTTTATTTCAGATACGGATTCAGGAGTTTGAAAGAAATTGGTTGGAAATGTCAGCGAGATTGTGCACTCTGTATAATGGCATCAATAGTGCTAATGGTCACTATCGCTCGGGCGCATAGCGGCGAGGAGCTGCGCCGAGCATGTAATCTGCACAGATAGAAGAGTTAGATGGGAGAGGCCGCGCTGCAGAGAACACATTCGTCAAATCACACAGACGGCACAATGTGATATTTTTTGTAAGTATTCCGTTGCTATGGAGACTATACAAACACTCCTACACAAAGAGTCGCAGGCTGGTTGGCAATAGTCTTAATGTGGAAAAGCACTTGAAAGCTTTGTAGCATGTCTCTCTTCAACAGATGAACAGCTTCAGGTGGGGCGAGGGGGAGAAAGCTGTGGGAACAAGCCCCCTAAATACTCAGCCGCAGTGAAATATCACAAGTCACAATCTTAGGGGGAGAAAACAGCAAGGGCGTATCATGGTGCTGTACATACAAATCGTGTCAGCTATGTTAACATAGCAGTGCCTTGAATGCTACACAGTGTAGCGCCTGTACTGAACGGAGACAAAGCTCAGTCTATGGCAATACCTGACACATGACCTGCTCTATGCTGTGTACAGCAGTAACATGAAGCTCTATAGCAAGGATATGAATGAATAGCAATTTCCTAATAATGCTTATTATTGGAATGACTTGTTTTTATTAGGTTTGTACTCTGGAAATATTTTATGTTTTTTATTCCCTTCATGTATATATACAGTGGAAGGTACGGCTTTAATTATGGCGCCTGCTCCTCCTGAGCAGGCTTCATAGCCGGCTGGTGACTGCAGTTTATATACAGCCGACATCTGCCAGCAGTGTCTATGATCGGAGATAACTCCGATTACAGACATTTAACCTTCAGATGCGGTAGTCAATCGCGACCATGGAATCCGAGGGGTCGTTTATTGGAAGTCGTGACAAAACAGCTCTCCCGTGACAAATTCGATGGAGCTTTTCAGTCCCTGTGGCAGCTGGGAGCCTTTTAAAGGTTCCCAGGCCTGCCATAGCAAAGTTCCTATTTAGCCTTGTGGCAACACAGCGATTTTACCATGGACTGCAACAGTAAACTATTGAAGGTCTATGGTATAAGCCATCTAGCATGTTTAAGTCCCCTGTAGGGGCTAAAAAAAAGATAAAAAAGGTTAAAAAAAAAGCAAAAAATAAAATTTAAAGCATAAAATAACCCCAATAGAACAAAATATTGAAATCAACCCTTTTTACAAATGAAAAAAAATATAAAGATCATAGGTTTTACCGCATGCAAAAATGCCTAAACTATAAAAATATAAAAGTATCCCATATGCTGAATGGAAAAAAGTCATAAAGCCCGAATTTCTGACTTTGTCATACATACCCAAAATGCTATAAACAAAGTCGTTACACAGCCCCGCAGACAGAAATAAAAAATATGGATGTCAGAATATTGTGATGCAATTTTTTTTCATATTTTTTTTAAAACATTAAAACATAATACAATTATACAAATTTGGTATCACTGTAATTGTAGTGACCTGCAGAGTAACAACATTTTTATCACCCAATGACTGTCATAAAACTATAAACCCTCTAAAACTGTGGTGGTATTGTGATTAGTTTTTGTTTTTTTCAATTCCACTTTACAGTACAGTATATAGAATATTAAATGGTATCACTGGAAAGTCCAACTTGTCCCGCAAATAATAAGCCCTCATATGTGATAGGGCTAGAAGTGATAGGAAAAGCATAAAAGCTGGACATAATTAAAAACAAAAAACATAGTCATAGACAGCCTGCTCTCCGCTTTTTTTTTTTATGTATAGGACATCACTACATCTGCACTATATTTGACTAAGGAGATAAAAGTGACCCAGTAACCCCAACGTTTAGATCTCACGGGTTATTGATTCACAGGACATGGTCGAGGGGTGCAGAAGATGTAAGGGTACAGATGCTTCCGGCCTATGAGCATCCATTGTGTTTTATATCCTGGAAGGACAGTAGAAGGAATCCACAGAGGTCTTCTGTCAGGACACCTGTGGATGACTAGAGAAGGAGGCACCTCCTGCTCCACAGATGTTTCATACTCAGGAGGACATCAGTCCAAGGCATTATGAAGAATATCTCGGGATTATGGCAGGCAGACAGAAACTCCCACTTGAGCAGCTATAGGAAATTCCCTCCCTACTTTACATGTACACACGAGCTAGCCGAGAGAGACGGGAGTCTGGTGAAGTATGTGAGATATCCAGTGGGGAATTCAGGAGCTGCTATGCTGCCAATAAAACAAACTAAACAGAAACATGTTATCCAAGTGTAATGAGTCCCAGGAAACCCTGTGCCAGAACATGAAGAAAACACTGCGGCAGAACAATGACATCCGTATATAGGGTGGAAGGACACAAATACACACAGATCCACCCTTGGTTTTACAATAAAGTTGGCCATACACATTAGGTGTCCATTTACTGAACCTGCTTATCTGGGGGGCTCCTGACCCTCCCCTGTATGGTGGTCTCCTGACTCTGCTCTGACGGCTGATGATGGTAGAGATAAGCATTGGACACGATGGATTCAAAAGAATGATCTTTTCGTTATTGAGGAGATAAAGTCTGGAAGCGCCAATTTCCCCTCTACCTGACCTCCTAGAAATATGCTAGCTTGGCTAAGCTGAGCATGCATGTGTATGGGAAGATCAGGAGAGACAGCTATCTAATGTTTGTGACCAGCTTTAAAATTGATGAACAGAGTAAATGTCCTCAGGTATGGGCAGAGACTATAAACCAGGAAGGCCAGCTTATTACGGAGGCTTCCCTACGAATACTGTACACTGATCTCTTATGACTCGTTATATACTGCAGCAGAACTTCAGGTCAATTGAAGGCACTTGTGTTTTGTGGATTTACAGCCCCTTAGGTCACACAGCCTCACGCATCAAAACCTTGATCAAATCCGAAAGACAAAAGCATGAAAGACAACCTCAGTCTTCTGGGTCTTTAGATCAAAGCACAATTTTGGGATAAAAAACAAACATAAAAGCATGAAAATGCCTTTCGCAAACCAGTCCTTATACATAAATAATGCTTAGGGGTTGTCCAGAACTGGAATAAAGGGCCTGCTTTTTGCAGAACCAACACTACTCTCTGGAATTGCAACTCAGGCCTACACCCTCAGTATGACTAAGCTGCAATATCTGACATAACCCTTTTTGGCAATCTTGAAAACCCCTTTTCGGTGTACTTTAAATTCCTTACTATCTGGCCATTTGCTGTCAGTGAATGGGAACAACTTTGTTTACATCCTGAAAGCCCAGAAAGACCTAAAGCGGCTTTAAATTTTTTCAAAGATGTCGCATAATCTTTTCAAAATTATACCATTGACCAATTTCGTAGATTAAATACTGTATTTTCCGCTTCATAAGACACAATTTTCCCCCCAAAAGTTGGGGAAAATGGCAGTTCGTCTTATAAAGCGAATACTAGTGAGCACTTCCATTATGAGGTCTGTTCTGAGGTCTGATGAAAAAAAATTTTTTTTTTCTTATTTTCCTCTTCTAAAACCTAGGGGCATCTTATCATCAGGTGAGTCATAAAGCGAAAAATAGGACCTCCGTATTACATTCCTAAACTGTGGGATGTCTGTTGCGTGGTGCCGCTCTCCCACAGTTCCCTCCACTCTCTACTGCCACCATTCAAAGCAGTGTAAATCCTTCAACTGTGCATGCACTGCCCTTTTGATTATGAGCAGCAGAGAATTATGAATGAGCATGCACCTGCGCAGAGGCTGCTGTAAGTACCCACAGCTTCCAATATTGCTGTCGGTGGATACTTCCTGTGGTAACCACTTAGGCCTCTTCCTAAGCCAGTGAAGCCACAGTACATTGGTCCCGTGGCCTAGGTGCAGCTCTGTCTCAATCAAGTGAATGAGCCTGAGCTGCGATACCAAGCGCAACCACTATACAACGGATGGCGCTGTGCTTGGTAAGCTGTGAAAAGGCCGCAGCGCTCACTAGAGCATTGGGGAGCGAAGAAGCCTCTTCAAACAGCTAATCGTGGGGGTCCCGGGAATTAGACCCCCGCTGATCTGAAATTGATGACATATCCTGAGGCATTATCAAATTGCTGGATATTTCCCACCACTTGTTACAATTTCATACAGTCTACCAGACTATAGCAGCTACCGAATATATAAATACATATAAAGTAGCTACTTGGTAAAATATCAAACCAATCTTTCGTCATTTCCACTGAAATACGTATTACACGGAATGTAAGATTCACCCTACCAAGTACCCTTAAATAACACAGTTTAGGAAGAAGCGACTGTCGCAAACCAGTGCAACAAGTGTGCAATTCCTCTAATATACAATATTAAAGCACAAAAGGGTGATAGTTCAAGAAATGTCACACGAGGAAAGCTATACAGTTACCTTGAAAACAAAATGCCTTTCTGACAAGGGCCTTTTTAATGGCCGCTGGTATAAATTTCACCTGGCTCAGAGCTCTGTGATATACCTTTCTCTAATCTATGATCGGATGAAAGGTTCATTAAAACAATTTTGACACGTGCTGCGTGAGATGTTCTGAAAACGCAGAAATATCTACATTTTAATAAGGGAACAGCGCATGTATAATTCATCTGGGTACCTCGTCTCGTACCAGTATACCTCTGCTCTCTAAACTAATTAGAATAATTAAATAGGAAATGATGATCGTTATTTACATACTCTCTTGATACACAAAACATCGAACATTCGGTGACGTTCACATGATAAAAATTCAGATTTTATTACTTTAAAGGTCCCTGGTAGCTGGGTTATTCATAGGTTCTTAAGAGGACCTGTCACCTATCCTGACACGTCTGTTTCAGCAACTACTTGCATTACCCATTCTGTGGCCTCTATTCTTAGGACTCTGTGATGTGCCATTCCTATATTATTCCTGCTAGAAGTCATGAATGAATGGCTAGCAGTTTGCACTGAAGGTGCAGCTGGATGTTACCAGTTAGGAGTATGTCTGTGCATAGTTTGACACTGGCAGCATCGATTGGATAGTGTCAGACTGTGCAGAGACACACCCACAACTGGTAACACCCATGAGGAACTTTATTGGAAAACCCTCGTTCACTTTTGGAGGCCCCATTCTACAGATAGGTGTGGGTCCCAGATGTGGGACACGCACCTATTGGATATTGGTGGCATATCGTAACAATATGCCACTAATGTGTCAGATGGGCCAACCCCTGTGATGGGGGTGTAATCAGGCTTAGTGCCTAGGGCAGGATGATCTCTAAATATGGCCCTGAAGACTGCCGGTCTTTAGTAAATGACCCCCGATGTATGCACGTGTAATGTAAGTATATACCCTCTTCACTGTCTACAATATAAAGTCCTCCCAAACAGCCGCTGTTGTACGGCAATCATGGTCACAATGGGGCAGATTTATGAAATTTTCTAAGAACAACTGCCCATAGTGACCAATCACAGCAGAGCTCCAACTGTCAAGAGCAGTATAAGAAATGAAAGCTGCGCTGTGATTGGTTGCTATGGGGAACAAAAACATTTTCTTTTAAAAACCCGCTCCCTAAATCTATATCTGAATGTAACCAAGATACACAATTGTGCAAAACTCCAGACTCACGGCAAGACAAATCGTTAGCAATGAAAACCCAAATTTTAACCTTGTGTTTCATTAGGGTGCGTTCACACGACCGCAAAACGTGGATCTGCAGAAAATACTGATGACATCCATGTTGCATCAATTTTTTTTTACGGACCCATTGTAGCAATGCTTATTCTTGTCTGCAAAACGGACAAGAATAGGACGGACATGTCACATAGAAATGAATGGGTCCGCATACGATATGCAAAAAATGTGGACCAAAAATTCAGGAATGTGAATGGGGCCTTAGACGGTGCTCTACTTGTAAATTATACTTACTTTCACAACTATATCATCTCCATTTGACTATGTGCATAAGAAAGTATCTATTTCCTAAATGAAAGCTTTTCTTTTATATTTTCCTTTTACAGATGGTTATTTCCAATGAAAAGGACAAAAAAAAGTGTCCCAGCAGGAGACAAAATGATTATATCTTTTCCAAATATCAAATGGCATCAAACTAAGTTCTATTCTTCTCCAGATCATACCGTAGCTATGCCTGCCTTTATTAGGTTAATTAATACAATTAGCGGGTATGCTCTGCAGGCTCATCGTCAGGTCGGGAGAATACAATAAATAATCAATAGAGACTAAACACAGCAGCTAGACATGAATCAGCCACCATATTCCTGGCTCTAATCAGCTGCCTGTAACAGACCTATTTCTCAATGTTTTTGCACAATAATTAGTTTATGTTTGCAGTCTAGCGTAGCATACACTGGAATGACAGCTCAAGGGCACCCGACATACAAAACAACAACAAGTGCTCTATAATGCTATAGTATAGAAAAACACTGTGCATTTTGACAACCTGAAAGGAATTTGAGATATATATACTGTGTGTGTGTATATATATATATATATATGTATATATATACAGGGACGCACAGCTAATTGGGCGAGGTGAGGCGACAGCCTCAGGCGGCGCGGCCCTGGTGACAAGTTGGGGGCAGTGGCAGGGCACAGGGAGATGAGGGCTTCCATTGTCAAAGCGCTCATCTCCATAGTCATCTGTATCGCTGTCCTCAGGAATATCAGCCTGATGGAGGTACGTATGTGAGTTTATTTTCTTTATATGGTACAATACAGGAGAGGAGCGCTGTGGGGGCACTTCTTACTGGCACATGATTGGGGGGCATCTATGGGAGCACTTCTTACTGGCACATTATTGGGGGGCACTATGGGGGCATTTTGTACTGGCACATTATTGCGTGGCACTATGGGGCATTTCTTACTGGCACAATATTGGGGGCACTATGGGGGAAGGGGGGAGAGAAACACTCTGGGGGCATCTACTAAGGCCACAAAGAAGGGGTATTTTATATGGGGGCACTATGGGAAAAGGGGGAGAGAAACACTCTGGGGGCATCTACTGAGGCCACAAAGAAGGGGTATTTTATATGGGGGCACTATGGGAAAAGGGGGAAGAGAAACACTATGGGGGCATCTACTGAGGCCACAAAGAAGGGGTATTTTATATGGGGGCATTAGGGTGGAGGGGGGAGATGAACACTATGGGGGCATCTACTGAAGCCACAAAGAAGGGGTATTTTATATAGGGGGCTCTGTATAGGAGGATTTTGTACTGGGGCACATTATGGTGGGTACTAGGGATGAGCGAATCGACTTCGGATGAAACATCCGAAGTCGATTTGCATAATACTTTGTTTGAATCCTGTACGGAGCGAGCTTGGGAAATGTTTTTTTTACAATAGAAATTAATTTATGAAGTTATTATGCGAAGTCTCGCGAGACCTCGCAAAGTAATAACTTCAGCTCAGAGGAGCCAATACATTCTAATACTGTACAGAGTACTTGCTCCGTACAGTATTTAAACAAAGTACTATGAGAATCGACTTTGGATGTTTCATCCGAAGTCGATTCGCTCATCTCTAGTGGGTACTATGGGGAAGGGGGGAGAGGAGTACTATGGGATCATCTATGGGGGGCACTAATAAAGGGGTATTTTATACTTGCAAATTATAGGGGACACTGAAGGCATCTCCTGGGGCACTATATAGGGGCATCTTATACTGGTACATTATGGGGGGCACTAGGAGGAAAGGGGAGAAGAGCACTATGGGGGCATTTACTGGGGACACTATATAGGAGTATTTTATACTGCCACATTATGGGGGAACTATGGGGACAGTAGCTCAACTGGGAGCATTAAAAGGGGGCATTTTTTGTGCTGTCACTTTATTAGGAGAACTGGGGGGCATTATGTTTTGCTTTATTACTACTAGGGGTCTTTGGGGAACATGATTACTAGTATGGGAACCATGACAGCATTATTACCTCTGGGGCACAATGGAGACATGTTGGGGGCATTGTAGGAGCACTTTTACTACCATGTGTGCTCTAGCAGAGAATTATTCCTATTGGTGGGACTTTTGGGAGCACTATTACTGTGGGGGTACCTTGGCACAGTATTAGCTTAGCACAGCTATTTTTAGGGGACATAATGTTTACACTATTAGTGTCAGGGACACTATTTGCAGGGCGCCAATAATTATTGAAGGGCACTATATGCATGGTACTAGTATTATCAGGGGGTTTATCTGTTTCTGCAGTATAATATTGGGGCACAGTATTGGAGGTGGTAGGATGATTTGTCCAGAAGATATCAAACTGCAGAGATGAGAAATGGCTGAAAAATGGTGGTCTGGTCTGAAGGTCTGAAAGGAGAAGATGAGGAAAAAGAACATCTACATCAAAGGAGACATCACTGGATGTGAGAGGTGTGTGGCGCTGTATTACCCTGTACGTTCTGTAGTGATATACATAATGTTAGGAGGGAAGGGGTTAGGCTGAAAATTTGGTATTTTGCTTTTTAAATTCTCGCCTCAGGCGGAAGAAGAGCAAGGTGTACCCCTGTATATATATTAGTAATCCGGTCTAAACTGCGTAAACTTCACGGCTCATGCAGTATAACTTTGGTGCATCTTGCTAGACTATTTGAGAGCCACCACAGGTAAGGTTGCTCTTAACTCTCGCACAATGGCACATGGGCATAAGGATCGGGTTGTTGGATTTCAACATGCCTGATCCTGTTGCTTTTAGGGAGATAAGCTGTGCCTAGCTGTGGCTTACTTCACTCTCCCTTTTCAACACACATTGGTCTGGGGGTTCTGGTGGGATAGCAGTTGGCTGTACTAGCATCCGGACAACAGTTATCTCAAGTGTATGGACATCCCTACATCCCGCACACTCAGCCGAGGTCAGGGATCAGAGGAGATAGCTGCTCAGCCAATAGGTATCTCATAAGTATGGCTATCCCTACACCCCTCTCCCTGTTAAGAACACATGCACACTCAGCCAAGGTCAGGTATCAAAGGAGATAGCTGTTCAGCCAACAAGTATTTCATGTGTATGGCCATCCTTAAACCCCCCTCCTTGTTTAGAACACATGCACACTCAGCCAGGGTCAGGCATCGGATGACATCTCATGTGTATGGCTATCCCTAAACCCCTCTCCCTGTTCAGAACACATGCACACTCAGCCGAGGCAGGGATTGGGATAGGGTTGTTGCGGTATCGTACTGTCGATACCCATTCGATACTTTTCTCTGATATCGAGCTTGATACCAGGATTAGTATTTTATCGATACTAGGCTGCGCTACTGCACAGCCCAGTATCAGAGAACGTGGCTGCGATTCGCCATTTTCTTTTTAGTCGCCTTGTCCCCCCCAAAAATAGGATAGGACTGTTGTATTATGGCCCGGCCGTTGCATAAAATGTGGAATGCAGGTGACTTTTTTGGCGTTTTATTTTTTTCGCGTGGTATCGAATGGTATGGAGTATCGCAATACCTTTTTATGGAATCGAAACCAAATCAAAATTTTGGTATCGAAACAACTCTAGATTGGGAGAGGCAGCTTTTCTTCCAACAGGTATCTCATGAGTATGATGAGATTCTCCTATTGTATGCTACTGATCTGAGAGCTCAATATCCGCCAATCCAATTATTGATTATAATCTATGGAAGGCTAAAAGATTAAACGGATTGCCGCAACTATCATTGCTGCAATGCAATAATAACTTTGGCTTGCTAAAAAGCAGCAACATAAAGGAAACACCCCACCAGAAGTTGTGCCTTTGCTGTTCCAAGTGTTTTCTATTTTTTCTCCATGAGAACATCTGCAAACTGGCTTTCCACAGACGCTGAAGGGCACCGTAGAGGTTAGATATGCTGAGCGCTACTGCTTTCAGGTCCCTGGAGATACACTGCAGTGGAGTATTTTCCTCGATCAGGGAAACCCTGTCATTCAGCATTCAAGTAATGTCTGCGGCACGGACTTGCATATGTGATCATTTCTCATCTCCCATCAAATGCTATTCATAGCTCCGTCTTTGTTTTTACCCTTCTGCTCTGTCGACTTGTGATGAGCTAGCAAAGCCTTCCATCTACATATGTAGTGCAGTACATACCAACATCCGGCCGCCCTTGAAATGCTGGGTAAACAATATGCGTTTCGGCTGCATAAAACACACACGTATTATTATGATAATGATATGCTGAACATACATGTTCCTGGCATACGTGTGTGTGGGCCAAATATGATACATATTTTATCACTATAAGTCTACGTTTAACCCTACAGAAATCTTTGCCATTTTTACCATTGAAAAGCATTTTTTTTATGGAAAATGGTAAACCTTTTTTTTTTACTTAAGATTTTTTTTTTACTAAAGCTTTATTTACCTTTTTTTAACCACTTACTAGTCCCACAGGGGGACTTTAACAGGCAATCTTTAGATCGCCTCTATAAAACACTATCAGTGCTACAGTGAGCCTCCCTCTCTAAACTGCTTAGATGCCTCGGTCACTATTGGCTGAGGCATCCAACGAGGTAAATGGCCCAGATCAGCGCTTCTGCTGGCCATTAATGCAGAGCAGAAGTGCTCTGGCTTGCATGAGAGACCCTAGGGCTGATGTCAAAAGGTGGCGGCCTAGCCTGAGGCCCCTTAGTGACTATAAAAAGACGTATTGGTGGAATGACCTCAAATTGGGGGGCATATGGAGGCAATGCATGACCCTACAAATTCATATGGGTGTTTCATCATGGCTCTGTACAATACAGAGAGAAGGATTGGGCGGTAAGGGTTCAATATGCCTGCTCCTTTTTTTCTTGAGGAGATAAGCTCCTACCAGGGGTATCTGGAAGAAGCTTATTCCTCCCCATATCTAAAATGTATGACCAGCTGTAGAGATATGATTATTCCTACACTAAAAGGGATGTTACAGGGTCCAGCAGGTAGAGTAGAAGTACATTGACCACCACCTCACCCCATGCAGGCACATATGGTGTCATGAGCCACAAGAAGACGGCAGAGAGAGACTCAGAGATTTCTGCATTGAAAATACAGTCATGTGAAAAAATTAGGACACCCTTTGAAAGCATGTGGTTTTTTGTAACATTTTTAATAAATGGTTATTTCATCTCCGTTTCAACAATACAGAGAGATTAAAGTAATCCAACTAAACAAAGAAAACTGAAGAAAAGTCTTTTCAAGATCTTCTGTAAATGTCATTCTACAAAAATGCCTATTCTAACTGAGGAAAAAGATAGGACACCCTCACATGTATTCCCTCTTAAATTGGCTCAGATCTCACACAGGTATATCACACCAGGTGCACATAATTAGTAGATCGTTACTCTGCATGTTGAATGAGGCTTGCCCTATTTAAACCTCAGACATTTAGTTTGGTGTGCTCCTGACTGTTGAAGTGAGAGTGAGCACCATGGTGAGAGCAAAAGAGCTGTCAGAGGACTTCAGAAAAAGATTGTAGCAGCCTATGAGTCTGGGAAGGGATTTAAAAAGATCTCAAAGATTTTGAAATCAGCCATTCCACTGTCCGGAAGATAGTCTACAAGTGGAGGGCTTTCAAAACAACTGCCAACATGCCCAGGACTGGTCGCCCCAGCAAGTTCACCCCAAGAGCAGACCGCAAGATGCTAAAAGAGGTCTCCAAAAACCCTAAAGTGTCATCTCGAGAACTACAGCAGGCTCTGGCTACTGTTGATGTAGAAGTACATGCCTCTACAATCAGAAAGAGACTGTACAAGTTTAACTTGCATGGGAGGTGTGCAAGGAGGAAACCTTTGCTTTCCAAGAGAAACATCGAGGCCAGACTGACATTTGCCAGAGATAAAGTTGACAAAGACCAGGACTTCTGGAATAATGTTCTTTGGACAGATGAGTCCAAAATTGAATTATTTGGACACAACAGCAGAGGACATGTTTGGCGTAAACCAAACACAGCATTCCAAGAAAAGAACCTCATACCAACTGTGAAGCATGGAGGTGGAAGTGTCATGGTTTGGGGCTGCTTTGCTGCAGCAGGACCTGGTCAGCTCACCATCATAGAATCCACGATGAATTCTACTGTGTATCAGAAGGTGCTTGAAGAACATGTGAGACCATCAGTTAGAAAATTAAAGCTGAAGCGGAACTGGACCATGCAACATGACAATGACCCAAAACATACTAGTAAATCAACCAAAGATTGGCTGAAAAAGAAGAAATGGAGAGTCCTGGAATGGCCAAGTCAAAGTCCAGATTTGAATCCCATTGAGATGCTGTGGGGTGACTTGAAAAGGGCTGTACGTGCAAGAAACCCCTCAAACATCTCACAGCTGAAAAAGTTCTGCATTGAGGAGTGGGGTAAAATTTCCTCAGACCGATGTCGAAGACTGGTAAATGGCTACAAGAACCGTCTCACTGCAGTTATTTCAGCCAAAGGAGGTAACACTCGCTATTAGGGGCAAGGGTGTCCTATCTTTTTCCTCAGTTAGAATAGGCATTTTTGTAGAATGACATTTACAGAAGATCTTGAAAAGACTTTTCTTCAGTTTTCTTTGTTTAGTTGGATTACTTTAATCTCTCTGTATTGTTGAAACGGAGATGAAATAACCATTTATTAAAAATGTTACAAAAAACCACATGCTTTCAAAGGGTGTCCTAATTTTTTCACATGACTGTATTATATAGTTTTTTTACAAAATAATGCACATTATAGACTAATAACCCCATATACAGTACTATGCCTTATTTACTAGCACGTCATAGCTACATAACATAATGTAGAGAGGTACCAGAAGCGGTATACACTGAAGTGTCACACTGCACAGTAACATAACATGGCTCATGATGGCGTTTTTCCATTGCTGTACTTCACTATTGTGGCATCTGAATAGCACTTAGTTTCCAGCAGTGAATTTAGACACCGAGCACAGGATGCCTCATGTAGCATTAATCACTTCTTTATCCGAGCGGCAGCCACACTGGGATGGGGAGCGTTACCCCCGTCACTTTCCCCATATCTCATGAAATGTTTTTGTCTGGGAGATATGGAAAGGAAAGCTGGCACATTTCACACTTCATCATTAGGAGGTTAATTATAAGCCTAATACGTTGAAATTACAAACTCAGAGCGTGTTGGTTTGTTCTAAGAATTTGTGGTTCGCGCACCTTATGTGGGTTCGCTAATTTACCCCTGCTAAGATTTAGAAAGCCATGGATAAAAGCAATCTGACAGCCTGTTTGAACGACTTACAGAAGAAGAAATCAATGGAAACAGCAGGACATATGCAGGAGAAATATAATTCGTATTATTGTGGTGCACAGATTTCTTTTTTTTTTTTTTTTTAGGAAAATGGCATAAAATCAAAAATGTTGTGAATATCAGAATAAATCTCTTTGCAAGAAGGCAGTTTTCCTAATCCCCTATATTTAGTGGTTCCAGAATTAGCTCACTTGGGAGTCTTGATTTCCAACACGAAGCTGATGGAGTCAAGAATATCACTGGAAAAGTGGTTTATGATGATAATTGTCTATATGCTGTGAATGTGTTCAGACATGAAATACGATAAAATTCTTTTAAACCAATATTTGATAGTCCAGAAATTCAATTTTTTAAAGCACAGAACTGCCAGAGAGCCTATAAGTTCATAAGAATCAGAAACTTGAGTAACGCTCGCTGACCAAATATGAGATTTCACTAAGCAGCATATTTTAAGTCAGCATTTTATTTTGGTTGATTTCCTCAAGGTTCTCTGAGCTCTCAGGTTAGGCTACTTTCACACTAGCGTTCTTTGCGTATCCATCATGGATCTGCAAAAACGCTTCCGTTACAATAATACAACCGCATGCATCCGTCATGAACGGATCCGGTTGTATTATGTCTTCTGTAGCCATCACGGATCCATCTTGAACAGCATTGAAAGTCAATGGGGGACGGATCTGTTTTCTATTGTGCCAGATTGTGTCAGAGAAAACGGATCCGTCCCCATTGACTTACATTGTGGGTCAGGACGGATCCCTTTGACTATGTTTTGTCTAACGGACAACAAAACGCTGCTTGCAGCGTTTTGGTGTCCGCCTCCAGAGCCGAATGGTGACTGGACAGAGGCAAACTGATCTATTCTGAGAGGATCCTTTTCCATTCAGAATGCATTTGGACCACTTTTGAGAGCCCTGAACGGATTTCACAAACGGAAAGCCAAAACGCTAGTGTGAAAGTAGCCTTAGCTTCATATACTTTCCGCAGGGGTCAGCCAGGTGATGTACCTTTAGGGTACGTTCACACGACGACATTTGTCGCGCGACAATTTTTATAATGGGAGTCTATGGTGTCGCACTGCGACGTGCTGCGACTGCGATAGTCGCAAAAAATCCATTCAAGATGGATTTTTCTGCGACTGTCGCATGTCGCAATGCGACACCATAGACTCCCATTATAAAAATTGTCGCGTCACATTGGTGTGACAAAATGTGGCGCGACAAATGATGCAGTGAAGTTGTGCCCTATTTTGCGCGACAAATGTCCTCGTGTGAACGTACCCTTACGCTGGGTTTAGACCTGAGCGTTTCTGAGACGCAAGTTTTCCGCGCGTTTTTGGCAATAGTAAACACGCGTTTTACACGCGTTTGTGTGATTGACTGCAGTGTTGGCTTCTCTCCAAACTGTGCCTAGCACCTGGGGTTTGGCCTTTCCAGCATGTTGCAAATTCATAAACGCGCGTTCGAACGCGCGCTTTCAGTGTCAAAAACGCGCAAAATACAAGCGTTGTGCGTTCCCATTGAAGTCTATGGGCCAAAACGCGCGACAAACGCCCCCAAAAAAGCTCAAGTACTTGTTTATCCCTCCGTTCACACTTGCGCGTTTTACAGCGCGTTCGAAACGCGCTGTAAAACGCATAACCGATGCAAACCAATGCTTCCCTAAGGGACTGGTTCACATTTTTGCGTTTTACAGCGCGTTCGATCGCGCTGAAAAACGCGAAAATGTGAACCAGTCCCATAGGGAAGCATTGGTTAGCATCGGTTATGCGTTTTACAGCGCGTTTGAATGCGCTGTAAAACGTGCAAGTGTGAACTGAGGGTTAAACCCAGCTTTCTGGAGTAAAGCAGTCTGATAAGCTCTGCAGCTGGTCATGAAATCAGTAGAGATTTGCACTTCTCAGATGTGGCCTCTGAAGCAGACTGAAAGCTGTACGTTAAAACGTCCCTTTAATTTTACAGCTCATAGAATCCAATCCAGGAAGGAAGGCGAAGCCAAGAACCGACCTACATCTGTCATAAAGGTATGAAGATGACAAGTCTCACTCTGCCACCCTGTAAAGTATGGGGCAGCAAGATAGCGTCTCTAAGAAATTGCCTGAGCAAATTATATTTTCTTTTTCATGAAAAATCCTATGCAGTGTTTTACACCGCTTCCTTCTGAAGAAGAAGGGTTGTTATCCCTATTCCAGGTCTTTGTACTGATGGAAATGTTCTGTTTAGGTTCATCATCTCTGATGAAAACCAAATGGTGTCAGCATTTCATTAGCAGGTCCAAAACACAGAAGAAGCATCTTTCCATTCTACTTTTTCCACTTTACTCATGAAAACCACTGACCGTTTGAAAGGGTGGTATCACACAGATTTTCTATCAGCTTTTTGAGCCAATGCCAGAAGTGGATCCAGCGGGAAGGAAAAGTAGAAGTCCTCCCTTTATAGTTCTCATTCCTTTCCAACCCACCTCTGGTTGTAGCTCCAAAAACTGCATATAAACTGTCACAAACAGCTACGTGACACCACCCTTGGGCTGAAAATACACAAGTGTTATGTATTGTGGTGGTTTTTGTACTTGTTTTATGTGATGTTTTTGAACATCCAACTTGTTGAAACTTTCATTTTTTCCATTTCCTTCTCTATGGGGGAAAAATGCCAGAAAAGATTCCCCTTTAAACTTTTGTTTTAAAATTAAGATGGCATGGAAAAACTCCATTGAGTACTCCCTTATAATGTCTCTGTGACTGAACATGCCAGGTATAAAATATGAAATATTTTTTCTTGAAAATAAACGCACAGAGGACAGAATATTGTATACCCCACATGGCTCATGAACAAAAAAGACTGCTTATTTTATGTTCTCCATACTCTTTACAATCAATAAGGACCTTCGGGGACTGCTGACCTGACTGAGAAGTGTGTTGGTAGCTGATTACATCAGAGAACCTACAATGGTAAAGTGGTATTCCTCAATAGACACCCCCTCTCTAGATAGTTCTAAAGTCTGGTCAAGGGAAGGTGAAGGCAACACATCCAGTAATCAATGGTGAAGAGCATGGTTCTGTACTGATAATAGTCCTATCCTGCTCCCAAAATACCCACAGTCTATATTTGTACGAGTTGTAGGAGATAGTACCTGCTGCGTCTCCCCTGTCTGAGGTAAACACTGATGCTCTGGGGACTTGTTGCCTAAGGAATGAAGGTAGACAGTAATCTCAATTAACGAGAACACTCAGCATTACATGGATAGGAGGATGCCGAATCCCACTGACTGTCTACAGCACTCTTAAAGGGGTTGTCCTACAAAAAATATTGTACATTTTTCAAACCAGCACTTGCATCTGAATATTCTGTAAATTTTATATCATTTAAAAAATGTGTATAGCCACTGTGTTATTCTATACGGCTACTTTCACACTCGCGTTTGGTGCGGATCCGTCATGGATCTGCACAAACGCATCTGTTCAGATAATACAACCGTCTGGATCCGTTCAGAACGGATCCGTTTGTATTATCTTTAACATTGCCAAAACGGATCCGTCTTGAACACCATTGAAAGTTTGACTTACATTGTGTGTGAGGACGGATCCTTTTGGCTCAGTTTGCAAGCAGCGTTTTGGTGTACACCTCCAAAGCGGAAAGGAGGCGGAACGGAGCCAAACTGATGCATTCTGAGCGGATCCTTATCCATTCAGAATGCATAAAGGGCAAAACGGATCCGTTTTGGACCGCTTTGTGAGATCCCTGAACGGATCTCACAAACGGAAAACCAAAACGCCACTGTGAAAGTAGCCTAAAACGTATCTGTATAGTGCCACCTGCATTTTCTTCTTTTCCTCATTTCTCTGTCCACCTCTGCCGCTGAGGTGGACACACGTGTTCAGTTTCATCCTTCAACTGCCACCAGCGGTATCTTCTGATATAAGCTGCAACAGTCACACAGAGAGAGAGAGCTGCAGAAGAAAGGACAGGCCTCCTAAGCTGTGATAGGGAAAGAGCAACAGCAGAGAGGACATGCCCGCTGAGAGAGGCCATTAAAATAAATCTAGCCATATACTGCGGGTCCAGCAAAACAATGGAGTGCAATTCTCCAGCTATTTTTCGTCCTACTGCATAACCCAGGCATGTCCAAACTCTGGCCCTCCAGGTGTTGCAGAACTACAACTCCCATCATGCTCTTCTGTAGGTTGATAGCTGTAGGTTGTCCAGGAATGATGGGAGTTGTAGTTTTGCAACATCTGGAGGGCCGGAGTTTGGACATGCCTGGCATAACCTGTCATGGATGTAATTCTGGTAGTAAATTCAACTTGAATTACGGTGCTCTTGTAAGTACAGTGCGAAGGAAGGTATCTGAAAGTCACTTCAGGCATATGATAATCTCTGTATTTCATTACAGCCAAAGTAACCAAAGCGAGAAGATAGCGGGTGATGCCAACTTCAAATAAAGCTAAGCAAAAACACATACGTAGCGGATAATATTTAACGGCTAAGTAGAAAAAAGACTGGGTTTTCTTAATGAAAGTACTTCTTTAATGTGGTGGACCTCAAGATATTCTTGAAAAAGTCCACCGGTATAACTCCCTTATTGTAGTGTATGATAAAATACTTATTACATAAATTACAGAGGACACGGGGCCTGATATTTCCTGATGGATTTTTTTTAAATCCATAGCTCTGCAACTCACACACTGTGACCCGACAAGAGTTAAAGCAGTGAGCTTCCTTGTGATCAGCCTGCAAGCTGGGCGGCCTGATATGTCTATAATAGGGAAATTGCATATCTTATAGTAAACTGTATGAAAAATTGCTTTCCTAGTTACTATGGAAAACGAGAACATGGCAGAAAATAGATTTCACTGACTCTGAGTCTGCAGCTAGAAATAGATGGTTCTACCGAATGGTTCATGTGAGCGGCCTGTCCTATGGCCCTTGAGATCTGGGAACTGCAAACACGGGGACATTGAAGGAGTCCCATGGAATGGCAGTGCTTATTTTTACCTTCTCCCAAGCTTTCCCAACTGAAAAGATGATTAACCATAAACTGCTCAGGGACTCTGTGAATCTGTCATTCGTGCTTCACTCATCTACGTGTACATTCCCAGATTTTCATATCTAAACTTGACCAAAACATTAGAGATTTCATATAAAGAAAACAGCGAGCAAAAAATTTATATTCAGATATGGTCAGGATAAAAAAGACATCTTATATATCAAATATTCAAAATAAAAGGGGACCTCAGCTATGTCTACTGTACCTACTTTAGGTTAAGGAATAACGCCTTATATCCATAGTTGTCCTATAGGTCAAAAAGGGATACAGCATAAAAGAAAATGTGTGATCCCCTCCCACCACACTTTAGACTTATGTTGGTGCTTTCCTAGTATCTATAGGGTCTGGTCTCAGGTGACAGGTGCTGAGTTCTATTGTTGTCCCTTAAAATAAAAGATACTAGAGGGCATTACCAACATTAAAGGGGTTGTCCCACCAAAAAAAATGATCGCCTATCCACAGTATAAGTTATAAGTATCTTGCTTGTGAGGGTCTGAATGCAGGGAACCCAACCGATTATGAATGTGGTTCCAGAGCGCCCCTGGGGTGAATAGAACAATTTTCAAGCATGAACAAGGCCACTCTATTCAACCCTATGGGACTGCCGTAGAAAAGCCAAGCACAGTGTTCTGCTATCTTCGGCTATCCTTTAGAGATTAATGAAGTGGCAGCACGCCTGTGACAATAGCTGTATTCATTCCTAGGACTCCTAAGACCTTGTCCTCTTGATCAGTAGCGGTCCGAGTGGTTGTTTAGATGGTTTAAGACATATCTTATGGATGCATGATAAGTTCTTAAGATGAGGCAATCCCGTTTAACAGACATAGACATATATTAAGCACCAATGGGCAGAGGAGCATGCCACAGACCTGGAGGCAAACCCGGGGAAAATCATCTTTATCAGGTGTAAGTCATCTGTAGGCATACAAAGGAAAACAAAAGGGATTTTTGTTGGTAGATCTCAGAAGTGCCCGAAGACAGAAGGATCAGACAGGTTAAATTTTAAGCTACCCAATACTTTGTTCTTCTTGAAATAAGTGGCATCAGAAGTGTCTGACAGCCACTTATCCACTCACTGTCACCGTACGCACTTAGCAGGTCCGTCAACCTGGTTGCCTTCTTTTTTAAGTCTATAGCCAGTTGATCTTATTACATATTTCAGTGACAACCTTCATTGGGCATTAAGTCACTGCTAACTGGTTACAACCATTAAGGAATGCTAAGACGTCCCAGGCAAATGTGTCAGTGGGAACTCGATAAACATTCACTACTTATCCCTAGTCGAAAGTGAGGAACTACTAGGAACGGAGAAGCTCGGTTCAGTGTAGTTATGTCAATCACTTTAAGCAAAAGCTGCCTAGATGTGACACAAAACGACACGATTCTTAATACACCGAGCTTCACATTTCAGGATATATTTCCCCAGTCACAGATCAGCTCTGATGTACTGTGAACAGTCTTCAGGAAAGCCCACAGTCTTTTTACACCGCAAAGGAGATTTGCATAATTTACTATTTTGTCTCCTTCTACTGACAAAACCGTCCAAGTGCTTCAAAAGGGAGGACGATGGTTGCAGGGGGCTGTGACACCAACACAAAAAGAAGTGAAATTGAAAGTATTGATCTATCCCGTTAATCATTCCCTTCTGCCATCCCATTAATTGTATTAGCGCTCTCACTGGAGGATCCACAGAAGTAGAGACACGGTAATAATGCTGGAGAGATCTTAAT
Organism: Bufotes viridis; assembly: GCA_033119425.1. Lineage (NCBI taxonomy): Eukaryota > Metazoa > Chordata > Amphibia > Anura > Bufonidae > Bufotes > Bufotes viridis. The sequence continues at coordinate 365,382,895 of CM065592.1, forward strand.
TCTTTAAGGGCTACTGTAGATACAACTTTATTCATGGTACTGTACTCAAAGTTATTTCTTCATTTCTAAAGATGGCCATACACATTAGTCTAAAGTTGATCAAAAAAGGGCAATTTCAATCAAAATGGTCGTTCATTGGGTGAAAATTAACAACAAACGATTGTTGTAGCTGACCGATGGCAGACCATTATCATCTGAAAAGAAGAAGTAATATAGTAACGTGGTTTAGACTACTTTCACAGGGATCAGCAAAAACGCTTCCGTTTTTGATAATACAACTGGCTGCATCCGTTATTATTATCTTTAAAATATCCGTCATTAAAACCAATGTAAGTCAATGGGTGCCAGATCCGTTTTCTATTGTGTCCGAGAAAACAGATCCTGCACCACTGAATTACATTGTGTGTCATGCCGGATCCGTTTTACTCCGCATCCCATGCCAGACAGAAAACCGCAGCAAATTTCTGTCCAGTATGGTGAATACATTGTGGAGCATTTTATAAGGAAATCAACGTCTATACCGCCAGTCCATATTGAATATGAAATATAAGAGCGGGTTTTCATTACATGCAAGGTGAAGTTTTTGTGGACTTTATTTCATTTGCACGCATTGTGGACTATTTTTATTTGCACGCAAGGTGGATCTTTATTGTGGTAATTTTTTATTGTGGAATTTTATTGTGGTTTTTACATTGTTATACATTGTTATTAAAACAAAATCCATATACAGATCTGCTGAGTGCCCCCACGTTTTTGATTTCCAGTATGGGAATTCAACCAAACAGAACAGAATGCATTCTGGTGCAATCCGTTCATTTCAGTTTTGTCTCTATTGACAGTGAATGGGGACAAAATGGAAGCAATTTTCTCCGGTAATGAGATCCTCTGCCAGAAAAAGGCTGAAAAAAGACATCCATCTATCCAGTTCAGAGTGGTATCCTGTAAAGTTGATCCAGAAGAAGGCAAAAAAAAAAAACCTACTAAGTCAAAGTCTATTTTCCTTATTTTAGGGGAAAAAATCCTTCCTCTAATAAGGCAATCAGCATGTGTTTGAAATTTTTGACTGATAGATGGACAAAAGATTTTTCATTAAAAGATCCTGCTGTAATCCTGCAGTAATAATAAGCAGATAACTGCAGTAGGTGTTCGGTACAGACCAAGAAGTGGAGTCTATCATTAGGCTAAGGCTACGCTCACATCTCTAGGAGATAAATCAGGAGACTACCGGAGTTATCGTATCTGGCATAGCCGTGTACCAATGTACAATGCCAGATCCCTATTTCCCTGATGAATCCCATCATAGTTAATGAGGATCCGGCAGTGTACAGCTATGCCGCATACGGTAACTAACTAATGGTTTTATCTGCTGGAGATGTTGATGTAGCCTTATTTGCCAAACCTAAATTCAAAAATAACCACCAAAAAGTCCTTAAAATATGTTTAGCATAAAACCATCTTTTAAACAATAGGTCATTTTCTGATGACACATTCCCTTTAAAAAGAAAGGACTTAGGTTGATAAGATACAGTAAACTCTAAAGCTAATAATTACGCAAGGTCATAAAGACTATGGATTTGTAGAGTAACCGGTTTTGAGAACATCAACCACAAAGACTGCATATCACAGTACACTAAGTACATCTCAGGAAGTACACATAATACCGCCTGTACCCGACGAACAGACCTTGCGTATCTGAGCCAGAGGGAGGAGAAGTAATGTTAGAAGAAGGCAAGACATAAGTTTACCTGAATAGACAAGCTCAGATGAACTTTTTGAAGTAACACATATCTCCTCCACTATGGAATATTAATTAATCACTGAAATTGGAGATTCAAATGCAAGTGCTTAGTTCATAAATGAATGAGCCTAAAGATCTATTATCTGATACAGTATAGAATTGGAGGCAAGATATAGTCCTGTGCCATGCTGTGTGCGCCATAGTACCATTCTATACTATTATTCGTAAGAGCCTTAATATATTTTTGCCACAACTTCTATGCTAAGACAGAATTGGATTTGATCCACATGCATTAAGATGATGAAGAGAATTGTCTATGTGGACATTCCCAGGCTATTACTTAAGTTGTCAGGATCAATAATGCCAAGCTATGCATGCGTTTCTGCTAACCCTATGAAATGGAAATCCCAATGGCAGCATCAAATTGCCAACGTGCACTTATTTACCGGAGTTGTCAAGTTTTCTAATTTCCATCTTTATTCATGGGGATGGAGACAGAATATACAAAGTGAGGTGTTGCACAAAGCAGACAGCAAAGCAAGTACCATACATGATTTACATCCATACTGAACTGTTTATTCGTCATCCGGAGTCATCTAAGGACATACAATTGTCTTTACATAAAATACTGTGACAGATTTGCAGCAATGCAGTATGAGAGTGTTTCTTACAGTGCACTAAATTACAGTACTTTTACATTGGTGCTGGACTAAAGTATACAAAATAATACAAAATGATAAAAAAAAAAAATCTCTTGAATACAAACAATCAAAATGGAACTTTCTTCACATCCATTTTTAATTTAGGTCACATATTTATTGCTTACTTGGTCTTGTTTAAGTACACTGTGTGCTCTTTTTTTCCTCCGGAATCAATGCATACCCTTTACAAAGTGCTTTTACACTGTGCTAGTATAATTTTTATAGGAAATTGTACATAATGTGTTTTTTATTTCAGCTACTTCAGTAACTGCATAAGAAATGACCAGCACTCACTGTATTCTGCTGCTTAACCTTGGTTTACTCCATAAGTCGCTTAGGTATATACGCGTGACGCGTTTTCGGAGTGATGTATATTTGAAAAAGGCTTATGCTAGAGCCTTCGGGAAGAAAAACGCCAAACAAGTCCACAAAACATTCACCTACTGGCAGCAAACATGTGGCCACTGAGCTTTTACCAAACAAAAAGACTGAAAAACACCGCAAAGATCTGACCTGAGGATAGCTTATCAAATTTAAGGCTGTATGCACACACTTTTTTGGGCTTGTAAAATACGCCTTGACTTTCTTGTGTTTTTACCACCTTTTTTATTGAGTGGCACTTTTTTATACACCTACAGCCCTGCACTACCTACTTTTGGAAAAGTACCAACTGGGGGTGATAAACCTCAAACCCTGTTGCCAAATGAGGGATGTGATACAAATTTTGCAACCTTCGAATGCCAGTTTTATGGTGTATAGGGAATGATAAATTTTCTCCTATGTAAGAACCCGCCCTAGAGGAGTTGCGCCATTATAATATGTTATGGCCCATCAACAGGACGTGCCATCACAATCTGATCAGCTTTCCATTTTTACCCAGAATGAAGCTACCAACCAGGTGCTGTGCAGTAAAATGTAACACTACCATATTCACTTAAATTATTCAAAGCTGCTATTTCCATGAACATTCCATCAAAAGCTTCAATATCGTCTACCTTCAGGAAACCAATTTCTTGCCCTTTTTCATGAGCTATTTTTGCTTTCAATTTTCTAGAAATTGAATCATTCATGGCAAAGACTCTAAAAGTAAAGCTGTTATTAAAATGGTACCAAACAGGTGTTCACCTTGATAAAACCTGCTGCCGATAATTTCATGCTCTGACTCTGCTGATCATGTGTGGTAAACATTTTACCGTTAAAAAAATATATCCATGATGCGTGTATTTCGGAACGAATTACCGTATAATGAAAACTAATCTTGTGTGGACCCATCAAAGACATTCCGTCAAATTTCTGACTAATTAATAAAGCTAATAAATTATTTAACATGTTGTCTTCAAAGTACGTCTTACCTAATATGATTATTACAGAGGATCAAGCACCTGACGGCAGTAGACTTTCTCCCACTACCACTCTTTAATCTTTTTGCTTACAGGGTATGATTAAGTGCCAGCCGCAAGGTCTATTGATTGCCCAATACCCGGAGATTATTTTGTTTCTTATTCCAGCATGAATAGGTGGTCAGCGCAATGCTGACATAATTGAATCAAGCTATTTTATTCTTTCTATGTATAACTTTGTGGCTAAAGCTTAGAAATACATTGATGAAGAAGACAGCATGATTTCTTTACCACGTCCAAGTTTCGATTTTTGTGTGTGTGTGTAATTCTATAATAGAGGCAAATACTGCTTCTTTCTGTCTATCAAGGCCATAACTCTCTTCCAAACAGGTCTATATTCCATGATGCCCTTTTTGAATGGCCTTAGGACCTAAGGAAGTGTCCTCCATTAAGGACCCTCTGCTATTAGCCAGGGCAGCTACAAAGAGGTCTATTGAGCTGAGGACGCAGCCACCTCATTTCAACAGGAACAGTGCAATGCTTCATTTCCCCTATGGTGGCTAAAACTCTTTCTGCTGGTTTCACCTTCCCATGGATGATCCCTCTGTTCCAATAGTGGGACATTCTGGCATTATTTTAACATCAGGGTATACTTCTAACAAAAGAGTAGAATATCCAAAGTGACAATCCCTTTAACCAAACGCTTCTCGACTGACGAGTTTTCATATGGAGTGAATGGAAACATTTTCTATATCTGTATAACTCATAACCCCCTTTAATTGAAAAAACTTTAAACACAGACTGTAAATTGTGTTCTGGCTCAAGGCTAAGATTATAAACAGTAAAATAAATCATCCAATTTTAGTTTTCCACTCAGATGATGAAAAAGCAACTCAAATATTTTATCTGCAAAATCCAATAATCTGCATGAGATTCTGTGCTACAGGATGACTCAAAACTCAGTTCGGAAAGCTGTCAAAATAATTCCAACAATATTATTCTGTATTTTACTACATGCGTAATCTAGTTTTGATAAGAAACTTAACCTAATAAATAAAACAAAAATACACCGTAAGTCTAGAAGAATCTAAGCCACAAAATACTGGTGGTTCTTCTCAGTCTGTACGTCCGCATTTTAAAAGGGTTTTCTGAGATTTTTTTTACTGATCGGTTGGGGTCTAACTCCCGGGACCCCTGTCGATCAGCTGTTTTAGACGGCACCAGCGCTCCTTTGGGTGCCGCGGACTTCTCGCAACTTACCCAGCACAGCGCCGTACATTGTATAGTGGCTGAGCATTGTATTAGGCTAAGCCCTATTCACTTGAATGGCGCTAAGCTGTTCCTAAGCCATGTGACCAACGAATGTGTCGTCACTCGGCCTAGAAAAAGCTGAGAGAAGGCCATGGCGCTCACAGGAGTGCTGCTGCCTTCTCAAACAGCTGATCAGGTGGGAGTCCCAGGTGTCGGACTCCCACCGATCAGATACTGATGACCTATCCTGAAGATAAGTTATCAGTATAAAAATTTCGGAAAACCCATTTAATGTTTGTATTGCAAGATAACAACTGGATTCCTGTGGGTCTACTGTAGAAAACACATATTATCATAGGTTCTATGGTGACTCCCTCCTTCTCCACTGTGCTAGTGAAGAGAACATGGCGCGCGCAGAGAGCGGCGCGTGCCATGTTCTTTAAAGGGCTTCTGTCACCCCCAATTAGCAATTTTCAGTATCGGACATTAGCTATTTGCTAATGTCAGCTGAGTCCATATGTATCCCTCTTACCTCTGTCTGTGCTGTAAATTCTTAAAAAATCGTACTTTTATCAGATGCTAATTTCTTCACTACCAGCAAGTTGGGCGGTTACTTGCTGGTAGCCGCCGCATCCTCGGACTATAAACACGCCCCCTCCTCCACTTGATAGACAGGGCCAGCGAGAGCTCTCCTCCTCCCGCTGGCCCTGCTTGCCCATGAAATCCCGCACCTGCGCCGTAGCGGTCCTCATTTGGCGCAGGCGCTCTGAGAGAAGGACGCTCGTGGAGCGGGCAAGCGAGCGTCCTTCTCTCAGAGCACCTGAAAAAGAGTGCTGTGACCCCTTCATACAGCATATCAACAAAAATGGTGTGAGTTGGACCTCCAACCATCAATATTTGGGTCCTGGAAAACTGAGGTTCATCACAGCTTACCAAGATGTTCGGCATATATTCTACAGGAACAATCCTCGTTCCTCCCATGAGAATTCATCTACCCATTAAAATAGTTTGGCATATATGTAAGAAGCCTTTACATTCGATTCTAAAATACACCACAGTGCCCATCACTGCACTGTACAAAAACGTTCAACCTTACATTCTACAGGAAGAATCATCAAAATTCATCCTATTAAAGAAAGGAAACTTATTCTGTCCCACATCCTAGTCTTATATAGGTGGCCTCAATGTTCCCTTTGTCAAGAACATATCACCTTTCCTATTTATAGGAAGACTCATCATTAGAGCCTCAGAGACTGAACATTTTCTATATGCAAACTCGTTCTTCTCGAAAGAGAACTGGCAATGCCTTATTTATCTTCATATACTTATGTAGGACACTCGAAGCCTAGAAAAATAAAGACTCAACAGAGTTTAATAAAGCTATCTCTTCACTATATTAAGATAAAGTATATTGTTTGCTTAGTGCAGGAGCTCACAGCTTTCCTTCTTGGCACAAGTAATATCTTTTTCACATAAGTTTGCTGGTCCCTGCCCATCCGAAATTAAAGGTCTTACGTTGACTTGATTACTCATAAGCTATTGATGGTGAACTTCCTTGACAGACGAGCTCTAATTAAATTAGTGGCCCTGAAGTCGAGAAGTCATTAGAAAGGTAGCTGGATGCCAACCTGCCATACCGACTATCTTAACTTAAAAGACATGGTAACACCAAGCAATTACTGCTACCACCTGTATGCATTATGTGTAGGTGGACAGTGGGTGTAAATGAGGACAGAGACATTCACTAAGCGTTATTCTTTTCCGGTATTGAAATCCGGTAAAGGGTCTCAACACCGGAAAAAAACGCTTCCATTTTGTCCCAATGCATTCTGAATGGAAAGAAATCCGTTCAGTATGCATCAGGATGTCTTCCGTTCAGTCTCTTGAACAGTATTTGACCGGACAAAATTCCAAAACAATACCGCACTTGCCGGATCCAGTATTAATTTCCATTGAAATGTATTAATGCTGGATTCAGTACCAAGTGTTCCGGAAATTGCTGCATCGCCAGATCCGGTTTTCTGGTCTGCGCAAGCGCAATTTTTTCTAGCTTTGAAAAAATGAAATACCGGATCCGTTATTCTGGATGATACCAGAAATACGGTTCAGGTATTTCAATGAAAAAGTGTAACGGATCAGTATCCGTCAAAAAACAGGTTTCCGGTTGCATACGGTATGCCCGATCCGGCAGGCAGTTCCGTCGCCAGAACTGCCTGCCGGATCCAACCAACGCTAGTGTGAAAGCACCCTAACATGGTGGTGACATCAGGCAATAAGTATACAGAGCAAGATGAGAGGATCAAAATATAGCGACAAACAGAACAACGCTTGCTGGGCCAAATCTTGTACCCTGTGCAGCACTTACACCTAAAAGTAGGACCTGCTGTGAAATGGTTGTTCGCTGAAATCTTGTGGTGTGGGAGTTTCTGCTCTTGAGGCTACTGACAGCCCTTTTTTTCCTTGTAAGACCTCGGATTAGCACAGAAAACTTGGGTGGTTAATTACAGGTTGATTGGAAAAATACTAAAGCTTAGATTAGTGAGCCTTAAGTACTATTGATCGGTACAGGTGAGATCCTGGGACTTGTGCCCCAAGAATCACTGAAAATTCGAACATATTGTATACAGATAAAATATCAGGAGAAAGAAAATAAACGGCCGTAATACGCTGCTGGTGCCAGCAAAGCCAGCATCAGTCTATTCCATTACACACGAGTTTGGCTCTGGCATTTTTTTTACCTGTAAAAAAATGCTAGTGTAAGCACAAGTGGTATTTTCTGCCACTTTTTTGTAGCATTTTTTATTACACTTTTTGCACAGTCAGGGAGATTTATCAAAACTGGTGCAAAGGAAAACTGGCTTAGTTGCTCATATCAACCAATCAGATTGACCCTTTCATTTTCCAAAGCAGCTCTGAAAAATAAAAGATGGGATCTGATTGGTTACCAGTTCTCCTTTGCACCAGTTTTGACAACATCTCCCCCAGTATGTCTTGACAATTGTGATTTTTCATGGAATTTTTACACCATAGCGAAGATATTGGCAAAGTGTCATAAAAGCCCCAATAGCTATAGCATGCTGCATTTTGGAACAGAAGCAAGCAAGAAAAAAAACACTACCTAATTAATAATAATGCCACTGAAGTACCCCAAAATAAGGTTACTACAAAAGGTCAATTGTTGTATTGTTAGATTCTCAAGTAAAATGTTTACTGTTAATGTATTTGTATACCCAACAGCATTGTATGGATAAGTCAGCGTTAGCACCTTGACTCAACCCTTTTGAGTTGGCAGAAAATGGACCTGGGTCTGCCCCCTGGTTAGTTCAGTTGGTGGGGAGTCTAGTGATAACTGAGGGAGATAGAGGATCTACATGTGCTTACTCCTTGGAGCTAGGCCTGAGGTCAGAGAATCTTCACCTCTTCTAAAGCCACAGAACAATTGCTGCGTTAAAGTGCGAAAGAGAGAGAGAGCGAGAGAGAAGAAATTAGGAGGTCCAGAATCTGCAAGGTCGAGCACTGGAGAAAAGGAGTACCACAACCCCCATCATTGCTGCTGTCCATACACTGCCGCTGCGGAGGCACTGCACATGTGCCTGGTTACTGTTGGATGTTCTACTACTCCTATTCTTCACTTTAGTAAATAGAGACTTATTTTTATTTACCGGCCTGGTTACTGACTCCTCCACCATCCGCCACTTAAACCACACTCCTGCCTTGCATTCTGCCAAAAGACAACATTAAGGGCACCCCAAACACCAATAGGCAGGAGCCCCAATACCAAGCTCTTTCACAAGGGAAGAAAGGGTGCGCCCCTTTGTCACTGCATGTCCCCAGGGAGAGCCAGAGAGGGGGAAATGCCACTGTGAGCACTACTACCACCCTCAGGACCAAAACTACCTCTCTGAACTTCTATTCCCCTCTACTGGGCGGTCTGCCGTATCAGGAGCAAAAAAAACGCAAGGGTATCCTGCATTTCAAATTTCCCATAGACCTACAGCTAACATCTGGCGCTGGTGTTTTTACAGCAAAAAGCGCTGCACAAAAAGTAGGTGCAAGAATTTCATTCACAATGCAAAACTGCCGAAAGATGCCACTAAATTCTATAACGTGTTTTCAGACGAAGCAGAGCGTGAGCATGTACATCCACCTACTAGAGCTGTTAAAAATATCACAATAAAGAAAAAAAAGATTCAATTAGCAAGTCTCTCGCTGTTGAAATGTGCCATTACAATTGCAGAGGGCCGGGTACCAGTTCCTGATTTCATTAGAAAAGCAGCCAATGCTTTAATACATTAACATTATCGGTCACAGCAGGAAATATTCTTTTTGCTACAGTACATTGCTCTGCATCATTAACTTTCATGTAACTGCATGAAGAAAAACTTCACGGGCGTTATTAAAAAACATAAGTACTAAAAACAACCAATGACTTCATTCATTCCACTCAGATAACATTATGCACAAAGCAAACAGCAAAAAATAGGTTTTGAGTCCAGAAGACTCAAAATACAACTTGAATGAAGACAGCTTGAAGACATCAGGGAAGATTTACTAAGAAAATGCATCAGAATTCTGGCTCAAATTGCACCAAATAACTGGCGTGCATGTTGTGTGTCTGGCTTGTTATGTGCGTTAGACACTTTTTGGGCCTCATTAGCCAGTTTTGAAAGGTTATCTAGAAAAGGGATATGTCTTAAAGGAGTTTTACGGGTTACAGATATTGATGACCAATCCTCAGGACAGGTCATCAATATCAGATCATTGGGGGTCCATCACCCTCACGATCAGTCACATTGGGCTGCCATGGTAACCAAGAGTGTACAGAGCGGAAGCAGAAGGCTCCGTACTGTGTAGTTTCCAGTACTAAGGCTCAGCTCTTATTTAGTTGAATGGGATCCGAGCTGCGGCATCCCAGGAAAGCCACTACATAGAGTACAGAGCTATCTGCCCCCATGTCCATACGCAGTATAGTTTCTGGCATGGTGCCAGCCTGAAATAGCTGATTGTGGGGGTGCTGGACCCCCACCGATCTACTGATAACGTATCCAGAGGATAGTCCAATCGTGTCTTTAGTGCACAGAACCTCTTTAAAGAGTTGTAAAGCATACCAAATTTTATAGGAGGATTGCACCACAATATTTGTGTGAAGTAAGGCAGCCAAGAGGTAAAAAGTCTAATATGTCTTATCAGAGAAGCCAAATGTAATAGGGTTGTGCCAAGTTTAGAAGTTTTTCCCTATCCACAGTGACTGGTTATTTCCGGCAGTCCCATAGAGAATGAGCAGAGAAGGGTGCATGCCTGGCCTGCCGCTCCATCAGATCGGGAAAACGGGACCCCAGTTCTCAGGATTGGTAGGGGTCCCAGAAGCTGGACCCCCAGCAATCAGTTAGTTATCCTCTAACTTCTAAACTTGGCACAACCCTTTAAATGCACCGTGTGCACCAATGTGATAAATATGGAACAGTTTCAGTCCATCTTATCTAGTTTTATGCTAATTTTAAGTATTAGTAAACACACTGCACCATCCCTAACCAGTAACAAAGCACACTGCACCATCCCCAACTAGTAAGAAAGCACATTGTACCATCCCCAACTAGTAAGGAAAAATACAGCACCATCCTAACCAGTAAGAAAACATCCTGCACCATTCCCAACCTAAACCGGTAAGAAAGCACACTGCACCATCCCTAACCAGTAAAAAAGCACACTGAACCATCCCCAACCAGTAAGAAAGTACACTGCACCATCCCCATCCAGTAAGAAAGCACACTGAACCATCCCCATCCAGTAAGAAAGCACACTGCACTATCCCCATCCAGTAAGAAAGCACACTGCACCATCCCCATCCAGTAAGAAAGCACACTGCACCATCCCCATCCAGTAAGAAAGCACACTGCACCATCCCTATCCAGCAAGAAAGCACACTGCACCACCCCCAAATCAGTAAGAAAACACACCGCACCATCCCCAACCGGTAAGAAAACACACTGCACCATCCTCAACTGGTAAGAAAGCACACTGCACCAGACCCAACCGGTAAGAAAACACACTGCGCCAACCCAAGCCAGTAAAAAAACACACCGCACCATTCCCAACCAGTAAGAAAACACACTGCACCATCCTCAACCGGTAAGAAAGCACACTGCACCATCCCCAACCCGTAAGAAAGCACACTGCACCATCCCCAACCAGTAAGAAATCACACTGCACCATCTCTATCCGGTAAGAAAGCACACTGCATCATCCTCATCTGGTAAGAAAGCACACTGCACCATCCCCAACCAGTAAGAAAGCACACTGCACCATCTCCATCCGGTAAGAAAGCACACTGCACCATCCCCAACCAGTAAGAAAGCACACTGCACCATCCCCAACCAGTAAAAAAGCACACTGCACCATCTCCATCCGGTAAGAAAGCACACTGCATCATCCTCATCCGGTAAGAAAGCACACTGCACCATCCCCATCCAGTAAGAAAGCACACTGCACCATCCCCAACCGGTAAGAAAGCACACTGCACCATCCCCAACCGGTAAGAAAGCACACTGCACCACCTCCAACCGGTAAGAAAGCACACTGCACCACCTCCAACCGGTAAGAAAGCACACTGCAAGATGCTTTGCAGCTTTGAAATAAGGAACTCTACATCTGCTTCAATTGCCCATACTATTGTAGGTGGAAGGGTTGGTATCAGAATCAGTACCAGCCATACCTGGGGCCTTGGAGACAAAGGTAATCTAGGTAAACATATTGTACAGATGCTGGGTTAAAGAGATTGCCCACATCCATTGACAACAACAAGGTCCTGCTGTGGCACTGATGCAAGTGGTCAGTGATGCCAAAAAGTTCCTGCCATGGGGGCTAATGGCACTTTAGTCCATACATGTGTGATATGGTATATACTGCACTAGTCATACACACATATTGTTCAGTGGCTCCTAATAAGAATATAACAGGATCCTAGGCATGAATCTGCTGGATTGAGGACATCGCTGCCCCCTTACCGCCTCCCTGTCATCAGTGAACAGGGCAGGATGATAAAGGAAGGCGCGGGCCGGGAGTCCTCAGGACTGTATATTCACTGTATATTCTGCATGCGGTTATCGAACAGCAGACTATCTGTCACAGGAGCCTCTTGGATCTGCACTTGAAGTATATTGTACCTTTCCAAGGAAAGCTATATGACTTATGGTTGTCATAGGGAAACACTCATAGGGTGGTCTGCCAGGGAGAGAGTTCTACAATGCAGTACGACCTGTCTGTAATAGTACTGCTATTATACTGTCAGAATTTACAGCAATGCGACACATGTCACTGAAAGTGCCAGAGGATGATACACACAGTGCTATGTGCAAGCCAATAGCATTCATTTGTCCTAGAGCGAAGAGCTGGATGACAAAAGAAATCAAGAAAGAAAGAAACGTACAGGATATTGTTGGAGAGAATCGCTCTTTGCTACCTTCCCCCACTGAAAATATGTCTATTTTAAAATGAAAATAATTCTGATCACTACATAGTAAGGAGGTGAGGTTATGGCAGCTCTGCTTATTAATGTGGGGAGCGCTGCTATACCTGCAGAGAGACCACTATTAGGACCCTTTCACACGAGCGAGTTTTCCGTGCGGGTGCAATGCGTGACATAAAACGCATTGCACCCGCACTGAATCCGGAACCCATTAATTTCAATGGGTCTGTGTACATGAGCGTTGTTTTTCACGCATCAGTTCTGCGTTGCGTGAAAATCGCAGCATGTTCTATATTCTGCGTGAAAAACGTATTGCATCCGGAAGCAGGTGCGGATGCGTTGCGTTTTTCACTGATGGTTACTAGGAGATGCTGTTTGTAAACCTTCAGTTTTTTATCACGCGCGAGAAAAACGCATCAAAACACATTGCACCAGCGTGGAAAAAACTTAACAACTGAACGCAATTGCAGACAAAACTGACTGAACTTGCTTGCACAATGGTGGGAGTTTTCACTGAACGCATCCGGACCTAATCCGTCACGCTCGTGTGAAAGAGGCCTTAGAGTACCTGCACACGGGGCACATACAACTCCAGATTTTCCACTATGAAATCTCATATGGAAAATCCTCACCAGTTTAGGCTGTTCCCCGGCCCGGCCTGTATTGCGGCCTGCAAACAGTGGGTCCGTTATATACGGACCCTGGCCTTTAGTGCACCGCCTCACGGAACCGGACCCATTCACTTGAATGGGTCCGCAATTCAGAAGATGTGGTGTGGATCGGAGGCATAGAACCCCACGGAAGCCTCTCCACCGCAAAAAAATAGAACTTGTTCTATTTTTTTGCGGTGTGGACGGATGACGGGCCCTTTCAAGTTGAATGGGTCTGCATCTGTCTGCAGCAGCCGCACGAGTCTGCATGAGCCCTTAAACACAACCTCCTCCATGACATGCGGTATGGATTTTTAATTTGCAGCGTGTCAATTTATGATGCGGGTTTCTTTGAAATGCAGAGGGTGATATTCCACAGGAAATAACATTTCCACGTAGCACATGGTGATTTTTGCTGTGGATCATTGGGAAAATCTACTAAAGATTTTTTCGCTGCTTTTTATGTTCCATGTGGACGAACCGTTAGAGTAACTGCACACGATACGGATTATGTGCATTTTTTCCTAATTTATGTGTTGTTGATGAAGTTTTCATGCAGATTTTCCACATATGCAGGGAGCCTTACTGTACGTTCACAAATGGAAATATCTGCAACTGCACAATCAGCTCTACACGTCTAAAGGGGTCTTTTCTGCAGAATGGGCATGGACTTCTTTCTGCAATCCCCAGATCTATGGGGCAGTTGGAGAAGTTTCCACAACAGATTTGTCACAAGTCTGTCCTTTCTCGGAAATAGTAGTCCCGTAAGGAAATGAAACAGGAGGGAGGGGGTCATTTTTCAGCTTATATTGATCATTCAGTGCCCTGATAGAATATACATTTCTGCACTGTCCTATTCATCAAAATAATCCTTGCTGTAACCCATGCCGCGATCCTGCTGCCTGTGACCATGCCCTGGATGTTATTTCTGCAGATGATCCTTATACACACATACACGTTCAGTGGCATGCGGCCTTCCTTGCACATCGCCTTGTATAATGAGCTATCACACTGGATTTGTTGTGCAGTTGAGTAAGCCCATCATGCTCAATGAGCTTACCGATTTTACGCTGCCAATGTAGACAGTAAATAGCCCTGAAGATCCAGAAGGGACAAAGTGACTACCTTTAGTGTGCTTTTACATTCGCCCCGACCATCAGTGATTACAGGAGCAAGCTGCAAAGCTCGTAATTATTGCTTGGCTGAATTCCCAGTTATAAAAAGAAAAGGAAAAGAAAAAAAAAAAGACTGGGTTGGGCTTTCTATCCATGATTATATGGAAAATCTAATTAGTTAATGTATTACTGTTACCGTTCAGTCACATCTCTTGGAGTTAACACGTGTTGTGCAAGTGTCAAAGACCTACTGAGAGTCCTATTATGCCACAAATCTATGGGCAAAAAAGTTAGAACAGGGCAGAACATTCTTGGCTTGTTCTCCCTGTTCCATATAAAGTACTGGCCATATATCATATTATTTATTTTAATGTGAATCTATAAAGTTAAAAACTTTGGTCTGAATACATATCTATCAGACACCAAATGTCATAGCTGGTTAATTTGCTGTTTTACACAAGGTGCCCTTGAATCCGCAATTTTGTTGGTGGCCGGTTTTTGTACACCATTCCCTGGTATTCACAGGCAGCGTTGGACTGTAGTCCAATGTATCCACCAGAGGAAATGATTCTGAGCGCCAACCCACTGTGTATACAGGACCTTAAGGGCCCTGTTTTATTAGGGGTCCATTATTGTCAGAGCCTGGGCCTACCAGAGGATCCTCTAGTACTCTGGTGGGTCAGTCCTAGCCCTGTCAAGACACATTTTGTGCTAGCCTTCATGGTTATTATGGTAGTGCCCCTGAGACCTAGCACTTTGACACACCAATCCCTGATGCCCAGTGGTATGGTGCCTAAGTCTTCTACATTCCCTTTGCCAAGAAAAGACCAACCGCATGAAACTTCTAGTTTTGTGGTGAACAACTGACAGCAGCTTTGAGTACTGTGTGAGAGCCAAAGCTCATTTATATAGGAGGGCATACGAATCCCATACCTATATCTGCTTTCTTTACCCAGTCCTGATTTGTGGAATTTGATGTGTCAAAAAAAATAAATAAATGGAATTGACGTTCACCATTACTTGACTTCGTGGCCATAAAGTACTGTGGTTTTGCTGTATCGTGACCATCCACAACTATCTTTGTATATATACTGTACGTCAGTGACAGAGCTCAGTTCAACTTCAACTGAAAATGCTCCCATTATAGATGGTTCAACTAGCCTCCAGCTGAGGTTAGGTGGACAATGACCATCATGGTACCTTTAAGGGTCAATCATCAAATATTGAACAGTTCCTTCATTTTTCATATGACTGCAGCAAATCTATTCACTTGCTATGTGCATTATGTTCATAAATTAGAAAGGCACACATTGATTTCCCACAATCCTATTCTCTGTTTGGATGATTTAACATTTGCAGATGTCACTTTGCTCAAAATATTAGAAATGGCTCTGTAAAAAGAAATGCCAGGTAAAATGCCTATAATCTCGCTCTGAGGCTGATGGTTTTTCCTGCGCTGCCTTATTACGATGAAAGATCCTAGCATTGAATTTTACTGACATAAATCCTTGATTGATGCAAAGTGCTTGATGGGCCATGGAAAGCCATTACTGGAAAGCCTTTGATTAATCCAGACTAACCAACCTCTTCGGTAGCTTAAAACTGGTGATTTATGGTGACCTAGTACATCACACAAGAAGAATATCAGAAGAAAGAACACAGTCTGAAGGGTCCAACTCAACCCAAACCAACCTACACCGTGAAGGCAGCCATCATGTAGAATGACCAATATTGCTTCATCTAATCTCCCGAAGGGTGGCACAAATGTTTCCTTGAAAATGGCCACTGCTACTGTATATCTATAATGGGTTTACATTATTCCTCATTTACATATATTATATTGGATTTCTGAGCTACCTTAGGGGCAATTTCTTATCATTGCATTTACTCATTTTGGGCTAAAATAATTTTAAAATTCTAATAACCTTTATTAAAAACATTGAACCGTGTTTTCTGTAGAGCTTTCTGTTTCTGTGTATTTCCAGACTATTGCAGTAAACTTCCCCTTGACCAGTAGAGTCGAGTAGAGGTATGGACGATAGGCGCAAGAACACAACAGATGATTACGTGCAATAGAATTTTATTGAGACAACGCGTTTCGGGGTTCTGGGGACCCCTTTATCAAGTCTGTGGGCTGTTGAAGGAGAAACTCCGTTCACTTTCAGCAGCACGTGGGGCGTCCCAGTGGTAGTGTGGAGCACCAGAACCCCAAAATGCGTTGTCTCAATAAAATTCCATTGCACATAATCATCTGGTTGTGTCACAGCTTGCCTGTAAACAGAAGATTTCTACTTATCTGCTCCCCACCACTCCGGGCCTACTCTATGTTTCCGCTGTGTTCTGGCCCCTGGCTTGTTTTCTTCCCCATTTGGTCACATCCTCTGCTGCCGCCAATGACTGGCTTCAGCAGTGACGTGCGTTGCCTCAATTCTGTATTAATACGTGACTTTAGTCTGTCCCTGTGTTGTAGAAACACTGGGGCAGATTTAACATTTTTGTTGTGCTAGAACGCTTGCTGCGGCATATATATGATGTATGCGCCACGATGTTCTTTCATTTATGAAATGCTAGACGCAAATTTATTTAGGTTTGGTTTTATTTAGGCTAGATGTTTTTTTTTAGACCTTGTTTTGGCGCAGTCTTAGGCAGTTTAGTCTGCATGTTTCTGACAACAACTACAGTATACCAGCTCTAATGCGGTATAAAAAGTGGTGTAACATTCTGACAGTATAATACCCTACGTTGCATTGTGTTGTACATAGGTATTTTAGTGGCGTATCTATCTTCACCTCTTTCTAAAGCAACATCACAGATTTAGGGCTCATGCACACAACCATATTTTCTTTCCGCTTCCGTTCCGTTTTTTGGGCGGCCCGTATGCAGAACCATTTACTTCAATGGGGCTGTAGAAAATACGGAAGCTAGTCCGTGTGCATTCCGTTTCTGTTTGTCCGCATGGCCGTTCCGCAAAAAAGTAGTGCATGTCCTATTATTGTCTGCAAATCACGGTCCGAGACCCCATTCAAGTCAATGGGTCCGCAAAAAATACGGAATGCACACGGAACACATCCGCATATCATCCGTATTTAATCCGTACTTTGCGGATCCATACTGCAGAAATGCTACTTCAGATTCGGAACAACGGATCTGTGAAAAACAGACTGCAAAACAACAACGGTCGTGTGTATGAGCCCTTAGACACATTTAACAATTCAAATCATGAATTTGGCACTAACTAAAAATGGCGCAGGCTCAATATACTGGTGCAAAATAAACTTTAATATCCTAATTTAAGTCTAAGTTCGACTCAATGCGTTCATATGGCTCTATCTATTCAAAACCCCCAAATGTGATGCAACAAAGTCATTGACCACAAATATATTGCATATCAGAACGTCCCTTCGCTGTAACAGCCTTCTGTAGGCTGCTTACTGCGTGGGGCTTTTATACCGAGAGAGATTGGCGTGTCAGTCTTCAGCGTGCTTTATAGTGTCATTATATAGCTCACCTTAGCAAGGATGCTGTCAGCTTTACTGCGATAATGCAGCACAGGAAAGAACACAGTCAAGTGGGGAACAGAGCCGCCAAAATGAGCACAATAAATATCAAATATGGCATAACATTATGTTGTAAAAAAAAATGCATTTCCCTGACGTACTGTATGAACTCCTTGTAAAGTTCACAGCAAGAGACACACCGTGCCCTCTACTTTTATATGTGTATGTAAAACTGCAAGGTACGTAGGTTTAGCGTGGCTTCTATTCACAAGGCAAGGAGCTGCAATTCACAGGTTTTTTTGAAAACCCATTCCCATTTTCTTGTATATGGGAAGTTTTTCCATTCTTAGCATTATTAATCACTGTTTTTCTATTACAATTTCTAGATTATGGCCATACCATGTCGCTGTAGCAGACTGTTGGTGGAACATGGCTATTCTCAGTAGTATTTCTACGGAATATGTGGGTAGTTAACCAAATAAATGTCACAGAGGGGGACCTCCACAAAGGTGATGGCAGCTGATTCCACAGGGCTTCCAGGACCTGGATCAGCAGGGATGAGTTAATGACCAGGGGTCCAGGGTGGGTACCTTTAGAGAAGCAGTTGCCTGCATCTATTTAAAGGGGCTGTATGACTTGTTAGCAAAGCCAGCAATTTCCATAAAATAACTCACTTATCGCCCCTATTGCTTCAGCACTGCCTCTCTGATCCTCCAGCTCGCTGCAGTCGTGATGTCAACTTCTTAGCTGCAGAGAAGACGTGCCTGGATATTCAGACATAAATTCAGCAGATCGTTGACCTCGGCAGTTTATGGCACAAGACTACTTAGGCCAGTAATTGGCTGCAGCGGTCATGTGGAGTATATGGTAACATCATTGCTGCAACGGGAAATGTCAGGGGACGAAATGATTGAGTATATGTTATTTTATGAAAATTGCTGTCGTGGGGGAAATTTTGAAGTTGGACAACCCCCTTCAAAGTTTGGCCACAAATGAAGTTTTGTGCACTTTCTTTTGGGTTACCATTAAAAAATATGCGGCACACAATATTTTTATAGGCAAAAGGGGTGACCATTACTGATCACCCCAGCCATTTATTTGTAACATTTCTACTTTCCTTAACAGAATACATTGTTCAGTAACTGCCGTTTCTCTCTGCCGGTCAGGGAGGGGGCCGAGATGGAGGCCCCGTCACATTTATCATCTTACCATGCCAATTTTCTGACCTAGAGGAACACTGAAATCTATTCCAGCCAGGCTCCCAGTGCACACCTCGTCATAAATCATGCGAAGCATCCAGCAGTGTGCCGGGTTATCAATAAATCCGCCACCATTAGCTTTAGTGGTACACTAGACCATCCTGTCCATACCCAACCAGAAGAAAACAATCCGGGGATCAGAAGAGGAATGGGAGCCAGCGCGCAGGACCGGAGTGGCAGGGAACAGGTAAGCAAGACTCTCAGTAGGTGATGCAGGCTAGGGACTTTCAGTTCATTTTTCATGGAAAACATATTTAGGAAATGCATTTTTTTCAACAATACAATATGAGAGCATTTATTAAAACTCTATAAAAAAAAAAACCTCTTTATTCTTTCTGGCCGCTCTTGAATCCATTCAAAATAGGCTTCCCAAGTAGTAGTCTACCATAATGTAGTAACACTGAGAAAAATGGTGGGTATGTGAATAATATGGTATCAAATAAGACATAATCCACAAATCATGGTCTTTTTTCACCGGTAAGCTCAAACGGTTTTGTATCATGCAAAACTGTTCCTTGGATGTTTCTTTCAACTCACTGGGCCCTCCTGAGACATCTTGTCATACATAATACTACAAGTGGAGACTGCTATCACATGGTAAAATCTGGATTTCACACATGAAGGTCTGACTGAATTTATAACCACGGCTATGAAGACTTAGTCACAATGCGCATTAGTATGGCTCCATTGGGAAAACTATATTAGGTTGATTTTAGCTGGGGTAAAACAATGACATTAAAATATTTAAAAAAAATATTCTGTTCCAACTAACGATCTTTACAGTATTAAAATATATCAACCACTCAAACATATATTTTAAACAGTTCTGGTTCGGTAGAAAATTACCCTATGAACGATGTCCTGATATAAAGTTATCATTGTAATCGCCCACTTTAAAAATGAATCCGTTCCAATAAAAAGCTTGCGAGGAAGCCAAAGTACCCCACAACCTGAGCAGAAAGACAGTCAGCTCCATTTTTCTAGCCTGCATGGGGTAAATGGCTTGCAGTGCAGTGCGCCTTCATACCATTTCGTATTCCGGACTCCTGATTCTTTACAAAAATATGCAACTGTAGATTTGACACATTTTTTAAATCAGTTTTTTTGGTTCTGCGATTCATTCACTACAACGAGAAGCGAGAACCTCTCCAGCCGCATTTCACAAATGAATCAGCACCATGCATTATGGCTTCTTGAGCTATATTCTGCTGGGTTATAATCCGCTAAACTGACGCCACATTTAGGGTAACTGCACACATTGCAGATTGTGTGCGGTTTTTTCCATACGGATATTCATGCGGCAAAGCCACAGCGTAATACAGTAACATCAAAGTGAATGAGCTTTGCCGGATCTCGTGTATATTTTGCTAATTTTTAAGCGCGGAAATTGAAAGGCTGCCCGGATTTAAAAATCTGAAGTATGTCAATGGTTTATGCGGTTCCGCACATTATGTTTAGTGGCTTTCTCCTAGTCTTTAAAATTGCATTAAAACCACAAAAAAACTAAATAAATAGTGCAGATATATGTGCATCTTTACGTGGTTTTGGTGTGGATTTCATGCAGATTTTCTGCATACAAATCTGGGCCATGTGCAGGTAGCCTAAAACAGAATTTATATAGGATGGATTTTAATCTATGGGATTTGGCAGCAGCAGCAAAGTGGAGCAGATATGAAGAAATTACATCCACGAGTGGAAACTGACCTGTGGTGTGAATTTTCTATCCGTAGCATATCAGTTGATGATGCAGCTTTCTACCATGGATTTCGCCCTTTGCAGTGCATAGTAGAAAATAAGCAGCAAATCCTGCCACAAATCCACATGTTCTCCACGGAAAAAATGCCCATGTGGCCTTACACTGCGCCCAGCATTTCATTCGTCATACAGCACTGCAGGGACAGACAATACATAAAGGCCCTTTTACACAGGAGGCAATTATCAGGAAGGAACCGTTCGTTCCTGATAATTGCCTGCTCATTACAGGAGGTGAAAGTTCAATTTAAAAGCAGCAATCACCTCCGCTATATGGGGACAAGCGATCGCTAGAGTGTCCCCATACACATACATTGTTTCTGGGCAGGAGATCTCTCTTTAGACAGCATGATCTGCTGCCCAGAAACAATGGTTTTGGTGTCCGCAACAGCGATACTTTCACCCGATGAACGAGAGACTTCTTGAGTAGGCAGCACCATTAGAAGGGACATTCATGTGTTGCTAGGAAGGCTCCTTCCTGATAACTGTCCGGATCATTGGCCCATGTAATGGGCCTTATGTTAGGAATATACAGTATATTGCATTTTCTTCACATAAATGCCTACGATACCATGTTACCCTCCATACATTAGCAGTGATCATTTTCATGCATTTTTTATTTTTTGAGCACCTTGTGCAAAAGCCTGATAATTCCATAAACTGCACTACTGAGAGCTTAATAATTTATCTCTACTGCTACACGTTATCTTCATTAAATGTGTCCCATGGCACCGCAAGGCACAGTTAGTTCTGTCGAAGACAGCATTGCTTCTAGAAATAGGTTAAAAATACATCAATGTGGCATATAGAAGACAAAGACCTCCCAGCATCCCGTTGTCAAGAAGACTGCAATGCTAAATAAACATTAAAACATAATGGCTTCTGTTACAGTCTACGACGGGTGTATTGTTACAGGTCCTTTTACCAGACAAGAACAATTCGGAATGGATTATGTGAACAGGCCTCAAATAGGATGCAATAGTGATGATAACAATAGCCGTGCTGTCTCTTTTCTATACACTGGAGAGCTATTCTGGATAAGAAAAAACACTGCATTTCATAAAATATTTAAAAAAAAACACGCTTAGGTATCAGAAGTAGTGAACCAAAAACTAGTATTCAGTAATAAACTGTGCCAGAATGGAGTAAGGAAGGTCTACAAGGGAGGCATAGTGACAGTCATGTTTAAAGAGGTGGAAACTATCCTGGTCAGAAGTGAACCAACAATGCCAGAAACCAATGCAACATTTTTGGTAGCAAAGTTCAGTAGAAAACAGCCCAAAAAGTTAAGCAACAGTGTCAAATTTTTAACTGGTCTGGCTTTCTTATATCTATTAAGTCCTGAATATGGTATATGTGAGTAAAAATACTCAAAGGGTTGTCACTGTCGTAAAAGACATGGGCTACACGTTGCCTTATTTTATTCTGGCCATCGAAGAGAGAAAGATGGAAGCCCACAGACACCAATGGAGGTTTAAATACTCAGTACTCATCTGGACGAAGGCTTGGGTTGAAGTAAGGGGGATTTTGGTCAAATAGCTAATGGGCCTAGTAGTTCTTAGACTGTATAACATCTACTGAGATGTTATAATTGTAAAAGGACTGCTTTACCAGTTTCTGACGGAGACTAGTTAATGACAAACACTTCTATTTTCTTGGGAGATGTCTTTAAAGTGCTTCTGTCGCCACAATTCTAGACTATTATCTGGGGTAATACACGAGAAGTAACACAAAAAAAGAGTCCAGGTCAGCATTTTTGTTTTCCTACTCCCCCCATTCCCTGCTGTCAGCACTTAAAGCAGCTCTGAAATACAAAGTCCAGACAGCAGTGCCATGCTAACATAAGGGAGAGGACTTGTGCGCATGCACAGCAGTCCTGAAAATGTATTTCAGTGCAGCTTTGACTATTGACGGCGGGGGAATGGGGGGCAGTAGGAAAATTGAAAAAAATTGTGATCTGGTCTGCTTATCTGCTGCTCTACTCTTGTATTACAACATTTAATAGTCCAAGATTCTGGTGACAAATTCCCTTTAAGACGTCAAAGGTCAACGATATCCATTTTGAGATGACCACCTACAATTGCATTAAAAGAGATGGTCGTCTCAAATAACATGGCAACTAGGTATCCTACAATGTACATATTGTACACCATCATGTCACTTAGTCTGCAGATATATCTTGATGCGTGCATGACAGCTTGCGACAGCCCGTATTCATGTTGTTGACAACAAACGCCAGCACTTGGAAGTAGGAACGAATAAAATGCTTCAGCTTTCCAAACGTGTGAAAACATCTCCATAGAATACCACTACGCAATTTGATCTAGGTGATCTTAGTCATAGCATACACTAAACCAGAGGTCCGGTGCTATATACCGGCTTCTTGATAAAACAGAACCAAACACAACGGATGGCACAGCAACTGGTATCACTTTCATTACATATAGAAATAAAAATTTTCATTAAAAATCACGGAAGCATGATACAATCTACGAAGAAATATAACACAAACCACTTCAATGATGAAATACTAAATCATTCCTGTGGTTGAGACCCATAGGGTGTCTGGTATTAAGTGCAAAATCCAGAACATTTCTTGGCTGTGATCGCCTCCTCTGCTAGATGATTAACCCTCTCAATATCAAGCGCATTGGCACTGTGAGAGTTAATTAATCTAGCAGGGGAGGAGAGGGCAGGTGGTGAGCCGAGAAAATGTTCGTGCTTAATACCAGACACACCATGCGTCTCAACCACAAGCACAATTTAGTATTTCATCATTGTAGTTGTTTTTGTTCTATCTCTCTTTAGACGCCATCATGTTTCTATCTAGACATTTTAGTTTTTAAGGCCTGATGCACATAGCTGCATTTTTAGTCTGCATGAGATTCGCATTTTTTTGTGGACTGCACAGGGACCCATTCATTTCTAAGTGGCCGCAAAAAAGGGTCAGCATGAGTCCATTCTACGAATTATAGAACATGTCCTAAACTTGTCCATTTTGCTGACAAGAATAGCCATTTCTATAACTGGGAACGAGGAAAGTGTGGGATGCACACGGCCAGTATCTGTATTTTGCAGATCCGCGGTTAACGCACCACAAAATACATACGGTCATGTGCAGGAGGCCTAAGGAAAATCTGTATTTCTACGTGTAACGAAAGGAATTTGAGTTGCTGTGTGCCATCCGATGTGATTGGTTGTTTTTTTTTTGCCTGTCTTAATGTATGCTATGACTAAGATCACCTACATTGAAGCCATGTAATACTTCTTAGAAACAGAAATGATTGTCTATGCTTACAGTTACAGAGACTTCTGAATGGTACAATGACGGGAAATCTCTCTAAACAATGGCACATTCACTTCCTTGAAGATTGTCTCATATCACATCAAGATAATAAACTAAATGCTGTGAAGCCACAAGAGTTAAAGCGCTGGCAAGAGGACCTAAATTAAAGTATGTTACCCCCTGCACATTTTCCAATGTCCAAAAAGTAGGCCACTGAGCACAGACTGGAAGACACCCTAGGCCTCAACGCTACAGTGATTTTATCCAAGATGTGCGCCAAAGGAACACTAATCTCACAGTGACATTCTTGAAGAACATAATGGTTAGTTTCTGCTGGTCGGAAAGAGCCATTTACAACATAATTATAGTACGACATTTAAAGCAAGCTGTAGAAGGCATAACTAGCAACACAAAATCCACCTCAGCCACCTGGAAGGAAGCACTGCGTCAACATACCATGTAAAATGGACATGGTAATGGGCCCTTAGTTTTATATCTAATCGATTATTAGTCACCACAGATTTATATATATATATTTTTTACAATTCTCGATCATCTTTTCTTAAAGCTCCATTTTCTGCCATTTGTCTCTTATTCATCCTGGAAATTTTTGCTTTGATTTATCAATTGATAATTGAGTGTTATCATTTCCCAAGTGAATAAGGCTACTTACACACAATCCAGCAAAAATGCTTCCGTCATGATTATACAAACGCCTGCATCCGTTATGAATGGATCCAGTTATATTATCTTTAAAATAGACAAGACGGATCCGTCATAAACACCACTGAAAGTCAATGGGGGACAGATCTGTTTTCTATTGTGTCAGAGAAAGCGGATCAGTCTCCTTTGACTTACATTGTGAGTCATGGCGGAACTGTCTTGCGGCGTTATTTTGCTTGCAGCATTATTTTTTACGCGATGGCGATGCAGCCAAATGTAACGGAATGCATTCTGGTGCACTCCATTTCGTTCAGTTCAGTTTTGTCCCCACCGACAATGAGTGGGGCCAAAACGGAAGCGTTTCCCCCCCCTATTGAGATCCTCTGACGGATTTCAATAGCGGAAAGGGAAAGAGCAAGTGTGAAAGTAGCCTAAGGTGTGTAAATGCACACTCTGACCCTACCAAAACTGAATGGACAATGTCAGGCTGTGTCCTATTGCCAAGGGGAATGGTAAAATCAACATGCTAGTTCCAAGTAAAGAAGCTTTAGAACTATAAAGAATACATAGAGAAGGTTATCTTAAACGACAGTCGATCTATAAAAAACATAAAGGCTCCATATAAGGGCAAATCTAGTATTATAAACTCAAGGAAACACAGAAAGGAACATACAGAGCCAACATCTATAGCTCCTGTAAGATAACCAAAACCCTAATCAATATGTCATCACATACAAGTGATTTCCAGAATGTCTAATACTTCTCCTTATGTTCTAATCCATTTTCTATATATTGATGCCATCTTGGAGTCTTGAGTTGGACTCCTACAAAGCTATTAGCTCCTGGGGAGGAAGCCACAGCTGTCTTTATGTTCCTTTCTTCAGGGGAACGGTAGCCAAGACCCAATAAGTGAATAACAGGAAGGCGGTAAGTTAGTAAGGTTCCTTTTGAGAACATTGGTTTTTTATTTGCTTGTTACAGCCACGCTCCTGTCACTAGAAGTACAGCCGTAACAGCGTATATGCCTCTCCTCCATCCTAGTCCAACAAAATGAAATTGGCTCTTGCCTCCTGCCCGGCCATCTGTGCTATTAAATGAAAAAGACAGAGAATTTAAAAGCCGCCAAGAAAGAGGCTCATTTTATTAGCAGTAAATCAGTCCTAGAGCTTGAAAAGGTATCATAAAAGAACACACATTCTAAGTGATTAAGAGAATACGTTGGTTTGCCTGGCTTGGAAAAACTAGAAAATGAGTACTCCGTCCAGGCGATAAGGTTGGAACGTTGCGCAGATGACTGCAGTCTTAGCTGTATGGCTAATAAAAGTCAAGCGTAATCAATGTCAGTATGTAACAATGATCACTTTCATACACATGGCCGTGCTTGTAGTGTTCCTATGCTCAGAAATGGCCTTCCAGATGTTCTTTCTGGCCCCCACAACCCACACACGTATACGGCAGTCATCATATATGGCTATTCGTTCTTGTATGGGCTCGATGTACAAGCAGTGTGAGTCAGGTCGATGCAAACAGAATGCTGGAGGAACGATTGCTGCCTCAGTCCTTCCTTCCTGATTACACACGGAGGTGTGCTGCAGATAATCGGCACCTTTCATCATGAAAGATGCTCAGCAGCCGATGAACGAGCAAATGCGTGTTTATCGGCTGCTCAATTATAGAAGCCAATTGTCCTATGAATGCTTTTTTGTGATAATTTGTCGATAATAATGCGGTCTAATAGGTCCTTTAGAAGAACCTTCATATGTGCCCAAAAAATTATGTTTTAACATGTGTAAATTAGCCTTTAGGAGCAATGGAGGAGTTGCCATTACATCTAGAAGCTCAGCTCTCTCTGTAACTGCCGCACCCTCGCCACTTTGATTGACAGGGCCAGGCAGTGAAAACAAAATCACACCTGCATGGCCCTGTCAAAGTGGAGAGGGTGTGGCACTTGCAGAGAGAGCTGAGCCTCTAGGTGTAATGGTAACGCCCTAGAGGCTCATTAGCTCATTATGAACATGAGACCAACACAGATGCCTTCAGCTGCCAAGTGGTCAGCCAGTTCCATAGGGACAGATCTGCTGATAAATGCCCTTTAATATTATTATCATCATTATTAGTATTATTATCTGGATCTTAAAAAATCAAGCAGGCTTTTTGGGTGGTCTAACTGCCTCCCAGTATATTCCATATATTGCTCACCTCCAGGGGCGTAGCTAACGGCTCATGGGCCCTGGTGCAAGAGTTCAGCTTGGGCCCCCCTTCCCTCAGTGCTTTGTGTGTCTTCTTATGTAGCACAAGGGTCTTTGGGCCCCCTCAGGCTCCTGGGCCCAGTAGCGATTGCTACCTCTGCACCCCCTATAGCTACGCCCATGCTCACCTCATGTAAATGAACAAAGCAATTATTTCAATCAGGAAAAATGTATGTGGTCAGCCTTCTGTATCTGTCATTGATATATTTCTGATCTTAACAGTTAATATTATAGGGAATGTTAATGTTTCATTTTGCTATCATGAGAACAATATTCCCTATTATTTAATAGAAAACTACCTATGTGTGGAAACACAGACACCCCAATAATGCATTACAAGGGGATCAGTAAGATTAAAAGGGTTTTCGGGATTACTATCATTCTTAAAAGATATGCTCATGTATTTGCACACCACAGGTACATCTTCCCTATACTTTTTTTTTTCCAATTTGACCCATTTTAACCATGTAAACCAATCATTGTGTTTTATTTCCATCCTGAATGTAAAACTTCCTGTTGCTCTATCCAACCAAACCCATGATGCACTTCTCCTTTCTCTGCCACACCTCCAGCACCGCCCCTAGCAACGCCCAGCTAGTGTATAGCTCCTCCCACCCCGCTAGTTACATAGACACTCCCCTATCACTGGCTCTGCTGCTGCTTTGAAATGTCCATAGACACAACATCACAGGGAATAGGAAAGAGCTGCATGGACATGGTCATGTGACCACAGCCCAGAACAGAAGATAGGAGCAATAAAGGTAAAAGAAATACATTACAACATTACAGCTCCCCTTATAAATGATTATTTTAATGGATGTCGAGGTAAACCAGAAAACTACTTTAAGGGCCAATTTATAGAGCGTAAATTCAGATCAAGTGACTTTGTCCCTCAAACTCTTCTTGTGACTTGATTTAATGAAAAGTTCTGTTAGCAAACAACAACAACCCGTAGTATGGGAAATCAGAACTGCATTACGGGCATTGTCTTCATGGTTTCCCGTTTCTTATCGTAATGCCATTACCATAGCATAGGAACGAGTGTGTATATAGTACAAGGAGGAAGAATGATAAAGAAAAATATAAAGATTGAGGACCGTTTAGAAGGTTTCACGATTGTAGATCAGAAGATACCAAAACTTAAAACACAACAGTCCCATAAAACTGGGACTCTTATGTTGGTAAAGTGCAATGTATCTGTCATACCCTATACGATACGCTCAAAGAAAGATCAGCACTATATTCAGACTATAGCACTAAAGTTTTTAGTAGAATACAACAGTATTAACATTACTGGTATACGTTGTGGTTGAGAAACTGACATGCTGTAGGCCCATAAGTCTGGGGGATATGGAACAGGATGGAGTGTCTGCCAGACATTACTTTTTAAAAAATGAGTACCACGGCCCCAGGTTTATATGACCCTGCCAGAATAAGTCTCGTGTCATCTTCACTACACCTGTGGCAAAGAAAAAGGTCTAACGTTATTTTTTATCTTCAGAGACTGAAAGCCAGGGGACGCATCTGCAACATAACACTTATAGCCTCAAGTTAGTGCTCTACGTTCACACTTTATTGACTGCAGCTTGACAGTGTGATACATTTCCAGAGGCTTTTGTGGCTTTGCTTTGAAAGAAACAATAAAATATAGGAATAAAGGAAATAAACCTGAAAAACAACCCTTACTTGAGCCACACGTGTGCCGTTTGTATAGGCTACTGAATAGAGCTTTCATATGTTTGCAGATTAACGCCTTCTTCAATAAATGAACTACTGGTACGTACCTACCAAAGAGCTATTGCCGTTCACTATATGCTGGTCTATGTGTACACGTTAGTTGATAACAAAATGGTTTTTCAGGATAGGTCATCATCAGTATATGATTGATGGGGGCCTGACTCCAAACACCTCATTCAGGACTACTTGGAGCTTATAAAGAATAGCGCAGTCCATAGTACGTCAGCTGTGAACCATTTCCTTGAATGGGTCTGAGCTGCTCCTAGGCCATGTGACCATTGAGCCGTGACCTCTTCAAACAGCTGATTAGCGGGGGTGCTGGGAGTTGGGCCCCCAGGATCACATAATGATGACCTATTCTCAGGATAGATGATAGTATAAAACTTGAAAAACACCTTTAATATGGCCAGGATACAAAAAAAGACTGCTATCAGAAATTATAACAATTGATTACACATAATATGCTCATTAGAGTATCCCTATAGCTAAGGGTACTTTCACACTTGCGGCAGGACGGATCCCTGCCGGATCCGACCTGCCGCAATTGGCCATGCACTGCCGAGCTGCCGCTCCGTCCCCATTGACTATATAGAATAGAATACGGCAGATTGATATAATGATTCCATCTGAAATAATCATCCATAATTTCATTGAGTATATTTTACTATAGTGCTGTTCTCTATTTTCTATTGGACGAATTCATCAAATTAGCTCTGAATCCTCGGAACCAAATTTGTATTGCCCAGTTAGGACCACAAAAAAGCTTACAGCACATGGAGGAAATGCGAAATGGATAGATTTGTAGATTTGTAAGATAAATTTAGGGTCAGTTGTCAGAAGGGAAGCCTACTTACTCCAACTATAATGCATCCTTTAGGCCGCTTTCAGACGAGCGAGTGTCACGCTCTGGACTGACAACATTATGTCAGTGTTATCCAATACATTCCAGAACTATAGGGGTTACATAGCATCATAAATCAATACAATGATATGTGACCCCAGCAGTGCTGGAAGTTCAGGACGGGTGCTGCGAGTACGGAGCGTGACACTCACTCGTCTGAAAGTGGCCTTACAGAACTGGTCTCACCAAATGAAGCACAGAAACCATTCCAGAACATAAGGCTTTAAAGCCCATGTGCTACAACAACATCTCACTTATAGTTACACCTACATTAACCTATACTTAATGCATAGTATAGGCACAGTAAATGCAGCCTTGTATCGTATTGCCACCACTTTCTTTACAAGTCTGCTCTCATACAATGTCTACATAATGTGGATGCCCATTTCTTTCATTCTATAGATTGCTGTAATTTTGACACACGCCCTTACAGAGAACACAACCCTGGAACATTACGAGCCGACAAAGCAGCAGGTATTACATAGACAAGAGTCAGGGACAAAAGACCTGATCCCTGTTCTTCCTCCCACACACACTTTTCACCCTATGAATTCTGTCTAACACTGAGCATATAAGCCAGTTAAAAAGGCATTAATCCTAAGGAATAAGAAAGTCACTTATCAGTCATTCAAGCAACATCTTAGTAAAAGTGACTGGATTAATGTTTTATACATGTTAAACAGGCTCACGAGAACCTCTGCTTACCTAAATAGCTGAGATGTCTCATGTCAACTAAAGACTTCTCATTGAATGGGACTGAGCACCTGTAATTATAGAGCTCGCCACCGCAATGTCGAGAACGTTCAGGTGAACTGTGAAGAGTAAGCGCTATAGTCCCTTTAAACATCTGATCGGCGGGGGTTCTGGTAGTGGGACCCTCGCCAATCTGATATTCATGACCTATCCTGAGGATAGGTCATCAATATGGGAAAACTGTACAATCAGATTTATATATGGCCATCCACAGTCTATAGAGATGACAAGTTATTGTGAAAAATTCTTCAAAAATTAAAAACTTTTTTGTAAGAGGGATTAAAAAGACAGTCTGTTCTAGAGGACTCATGTCAATGATCTTATTATTTGACTCTCAGTTAATATGGGTAAGTCCGTGAAGCTAGAAAGAGTGTCTCTCACTTTGGAGGACCTGGTACGTCCTTGCATTCCATAGAGAGGCCATTGATTTGAATAGCCACTGAGTAATGCTTCATTTCCCCTGAGGTGGCGCTGCAAAGTAATTTAACACTTGCCACACCGATTACAACTGATGGCTGGGAATCCTAGCAGCAGGACAACCTGTAATCAGCTTAGGGTGCATTCACACGACCGTAAGTATTTTGCGGTCCACACATGGCCGGCGCTATATAGAGAATGCCTATTCTTGTCCGCAACCGCCTGCTCCATATTTTTTTGGTTCCGCTGAACGGAACAACGGATGCGGACAGCACACAGTGTGCTGTCCGCATCTTTTGAGGCCCCATTGAAATGAATGGGTCCGCACCCGTTCCGCAAAATTGCGGAACGGATGCGGATCGATTTATACGGTCGTGTGAATGCTCCCTAAGGGACAAACTTTTTAGTTCCCGGCTTCGTAGAGCACAAACTCTGAGATTGGTTTGTGATTTAACTCGGGTATGAAAGCATTTTGGAGCCTGCTATCTGCACATTACAAAACAGGAAAATGAAGTCCAGTGGAAACTTGATGTTCATATTTCATGGATGTGCTCAATGTGCTGTGAACACAACTTCACTGTTGAGGACACATCCTATAGCGAATTGTCATTAGCTCCCAAATTATATCCGTAATTAAAACAGTCAGGTGACCACAATTTTGATTCCTGTAGATTCACCACGATTGTGTGCAATGTGTTAGGACTGTGCTCTTCTGTGCCAAGTGTCAATCGATACTCTGAGAAGGACAGAACAGTTACATTACATCTTGCCGAGATCTCTGATGTAACTGTCAAGTTAATATCCACAAAGCTCTTGGTCAAAATGAATTCTCTTTCACACTCTAGTATACCACAGGCCTTGTAGAAATACGTCTTAACACATTAGAAGAGTTGTGATTTCTTTCCAGGTGCACTGCTAGCTTTCTAAGAGAAGAAAAAAACCTCTTGACTACAAGAGCATAATGCCGCAATTAGTGCCCCCAATACATAATAGACACCCAGAGAATAAATCAGTGCGCTTTTATTTAGCGTGTATGTGAACAATAATGCAGTTACAATAGAAATTAAAAATGGAATAGTTGTGGGCTCTGAAAAAAAATGAAAATCATACTCCAGGTGTCAGAAGTGGGAAACACAATACATACGATTTCTGTAATTTTACTAAGAACCTACAGGCTCTTCTGCTTTCGTATGGGTGCATTTGAAAACAAGGTGCTTCCTGATTCAAAATCCCATGAGTTAGTTGGCATAGCATTAAAATCTCCAGTAGGATATAGATAGGACAGGACTAAACTGACCACCTGGAAAATTTAGTAAATTAAGGTATTCCCTTCAGGGACATTCATGGTATCGACAGGATATAACATAAATGTCCAATAGGTTTTAGTCCCACCTCTGGGACCGATTCCTATCTCTAGAGCGAGGCCCTGCCACCAATATCGAGCACTCTGCACATGAGCAGCTTTCTCCATTTACTACTATGGGACTTCCGATGCAGGCAAAGAAAAGTCCAAGAAGCTACACCTTTTCCGCTAGGGATGGTCTACCTGGAGAACAGGCCATCACTTAGTAAAAGCAGGATAACCCCTTTTATAGGAACTTCATATGGAAAAAGAGCCAACACTGGCCCATATAAACTAACATGAATGCAATATGGGCGCAATTTTGGTGCATCAAAGTTTATAGAAATGATCTTCAAAAAAGTGTAGCTTAATGGGAAATGGTATGGCTTTGTGGGAATGAAGCATGGCCTAATATGGGACATTTTGCGCCAAAACTGCATAAAGTTCAGTCTCAACCAATAACTGGCAAAGAGGTAAACATAAGAGTCCACACCAATTTTATCATCCAGCCTGGACCCCTGTGATGAGTTTACGTCATCCACAGAATTAACAAATCTGCCTCACTGTATTTTTCCCTGCAGTTGATTTAAATCAGAGGCCCCCTCAATCCTCCCTTTCCCGTGGCCATTAATCCCCTCACACCTACATCCTTTTAGCTGACCCTTCATATAACATATAACTTTTTCTGATTTAACATGACATTTTTACATCCTTCGTAGATCTGGCTTTATAAATATACAGGTTAAAGGGGCTGTCCCATGAAAAATATTCTGCAGTTTTCAATCCCGCACCTGGACCTGAATACTTTTGTAAAAAAAATTAAATAGTTACAAATTTACTAAAACCACTGAGCTATTCAATACAATGTATCTGTAGAGCACCACCTGCTGTTGGCTTTTTTTCTTATTTATCTGTCCACCTCGCTGTGGTGGACGCATATGCTCAGTTCCATCCTTCAACTACCTCCTTAGCTGTGATACGGAGAGAGCTGCAGCGGAAAGGATATGCCCCGCTAGCTGTTAGTTTGATATAAATCTAGTAGAGCAATTAGAGTAAAGAATGGGGATATCCCTGGACCCTGGATCTGGCTTTGTTAGAAAGAGATTGTCATGTACAAAATGATGTCTAATTTTTATTTTTTTAACTTTCATCATGAGATAAGCCCTTTAACTCCATTTGGTTGTAATTACATATCGATCATCTGAATCTGGAAAAAAAAAATTCCACCATGAAAAAAGGGAAAAATAAAAGCAAATGAGATATGGTAATTAGACAGCATACCGTTACTTTTTAGTAATCTCTGCTGACCAAGCGTGTCATAAGAGTAAATGAGCTTTATCAATACTGATCGGTTCCAGGCTTTCCCGATAGATTTCCTATAACAGTTTTGTGGGGCAATACATTAAAGGGATGACTTTGTCTAATTAAAGTATGAACTCATGACCTCAGGAAGTTGGTGTGACATGCCGTTACTCTGACCCCAAGAAATACATCAGCTTGAAGCCACAGAAAAAGGCGAACTAAGCAAACCCGGTATTTCCTGATGCATTTGCTGAATCGCCACAACTTGGACGGAATGAGCTATGTTTCTTAAAAAGTGCCCATAAAATACAAGCTCTCACAGTGTTCATTACCGTACCATGCTGGATACTCTCACTTTGCAAAAAGGTAGGGATAATGAGCATTCTTACTATGAACCAGCAGCACAAGATTATAAGTGAGATAATCTACATAAAAAGTTTTTTTTTCATATTTAAAGACTATGTCCACCTTTGATGTGCAGGAAAAGTGCACATAAAAATGTGTAACTTTGTACTAACTTGCTTCATGCATGCTGTACTGATCCTGATAGAAACCTGCATAAACTTCCAGAGCTGCATTCAAAATTCTGCTGGCTTCAGCACGGAAATCGCCCAGCATTATTGTAGGTGTGAAGCCTTCTACAAGGTCCAACCTACCAAGCAGTTATCAGAAATGCAGCAATGAACTCTACTGCATGGGGACGAATGATCACTACTGAGGTCGTTCGTCCCCATACAGATTCATTGTTTCAGGGCAGCAGATTGCAGTTTACACAGAACAATCTTCTGGTCAAAAACAGGTGCTGCATCAATTTTGCAGTCACCCAATGAGTGAGAGTCATTGGGTGATCGGTGGCACGTTTACATGGACCAATTATCAGCAACAAGAGCTTGTACAAACGTTTTCTTCTGATGATCATCTCCATAATCCTTCCATGTAAAAAGGCCTTTAAAGGGATTGTGCCATCACAAAATGAGCTTTTGTTTAAATCACGTTTTTATGTTACCTATATTATCATTTTTCCATGCCACTATCTATATTAAAGAGCCTCTGTCAGCATGATCAACCCTAGTAAACCAGGCATTCTGCCTAGTAGGGTTGATCATGCTGATTAAAACAATACCATTCTTTTGTTTTTAGCTTGTACGGCTACAGATTACTTTTCCTTTTATGCAAATTAGTTAGTCTAAGCACCAAGGGGCTGGCTGTAGCACTGGGAGCCCCACTGCTCAGTACGCCCCCCCCCCCCCCTTCCCATTAGATTCATAGGGCAAGACATCTCAACTTGTTCTGCCTTTTAAAGTCTAAGCTGGGGCTCACAAATTCAGCGCTTGATGTGACGTTGCTTGCGAAACAGTGTAGATTCACAGTGCGCAGGCACCGACGATGTCATTCCACCCGGAAGCGTTCCTTCTCCGTCTCTAAAGCCGTGGAATGACGTCAAGCAAATGACTCATTGATTTCTATGAGAGACTTTTCTAGACTGCCAAACCTAATAATAAGTGCCACCTTTTGGTCTGTACAAATCACTTTTCAGCAGTCATCTCATTATCATCACAGGCATGATTACAATGACACAGATCACCTCTGTGATCACAATTGGTGATTGTCAAAGCTTATACACTCCATCCTTGTAGCAGTCACAGAGCATTACTAGAGAACCTTCCCACAGAAGTAAAAAAAAAACCTCTGGGCTATTGTCTATGGTCCATGGTAGCTGCTGTAAATCATATCTCTAAATGCCGTTAACAGCTCAGTCAAGGTGGCAGCCCTCTAATGATGTTCAGGAAATAGAATAAAAAATCTACAATCAGAAAATAAAAACTGATTAGAAAAAATGTAATTGTCAGCAAATAGCCTGTGTCTACACTCCCAAAGGTTATTACTGAAATGTTCCTGGGTCAAAAGGCAATGTATTCAATAATAAAATTATATTAAAGGGCAGCTGTCAGCAGATTTGTACCTATGATACATGTGCGCTTGGCAGCTGAAAGCATCTGTGTTGGTCCCACGTTCATATGTGCCCGCATTACTGAGAAAAATGATATTTATGCAAATGAGCCTCTAGGAGCAACGGGGGCGTTGCCGTTACACCAAGAGGCTCTGCTCTCTCTGCAACTGCTGTGCCCTCTGCACTTTGATTGCCAGGGCCAGGCAGTGTAGAGAGAGCTGAGCCTTTGAGAGTAACAGTAACGCCCTCGTTGCTCCTAGAGCCTGCTGACAGATGCCATTTAAAGACTTCCCATTCCTGCAATCCCTCATATATTCTCCCTCAGATTCCTGTTTGCTCCTATATTTCAGTAGGTTACCTGGCATCCTAGAGGACTGGTCCTAGACCATTTATGTGACAGAGACATTAGATTGTGAGCCCTTCCAGCGACTGATGTGACGGCACTTCCAGAATATTCTTAGGTAAGAACTCAGTAAGATTATAAGGCAAATACCGTAGACTCTTTACCATTTACGAAGCATTGTTCTAAGTAACCATCCGTTTAGTTTTGCGAACGTATTAATAAAGAAACCAAAGCTTTGGCAAATCTTTTTCAGCACAGGATTGGTTACGGTAGACTGGGGATCAGTACGACTTCTTTAGCGAAAAGTAGTGATTTTCCAGTTTAAAAGGAGAACGAAAACAAAGGCAATTATGAGCCGAGGCTGCCGCCTGTGACCGGGCGCGGCGGTATATTGGGCATGCTTGGGCTCCGCTCTCTGGGCAGCGCTGTGAAACGCTATAACACAAAGTGTGTGTGAACATCATACTGAGCTGTGTAGTTGGGAGCTGGACATATCCAGGATGGTAATGTGTGACATCCTCACAACACGGCTGTCACCTTCTCTGCAGGGAATACAGCAATCATCTACCTGCTGCCCTGAACACAACGCATAAACCTGAGGACACCTACTGAGGGCAAATACTGAGACATATGTGACAGCAACTATAATTCTATTTGACATGCAATGCCTTGCTAAAATCCTGATATTATTCTACTGACCACTGAAGCAGGGTATTGTTGAGCAAGCATGCCAAGAGTTGCAGACTGACAACCTTGCGTGTATGTGGAGCTTGCTACAAACTTTTATGTGTATGGGGTTGTCGGGAGAGATAACTGACAGCTATTGTATATGTATGCCCAGCTTAAGCCTAATAATATGTCGAGGCATTCTGTTCTGTAGACATCAGCAGTTTTCAGCAGTCATCTCATTATCATCACGGGCAGGATTATAATGAAATTTAACGGATATACATACAAATAACATAGGACACCATTCGCAATGGGTGATGGACACAGCTTATCTACTCTTCACCACTTACATTGACCTCTACACAAGTCACAGATCTCTCAAGCTCTCCCATAGACGTTAATAAGGTCAGGTCCAGTCTACTGTGTCTATGGCACATGTGGGGGCTGTGAAGAGCATCTCTAAACAGGAGGTCTTCACATAAGGATTAGTGGCCAGTGGGTAAACTGCACGAATTTATGGCTTCTTGTTAGATAGCTGCATGGCAAATAAAAAATTAATAGAAACTCTAAAAAATATATAGTTGACATAAAAACGTATTTATCCTTTAAGGGGGTAAATGCCATGATTAATGACAAAAATGAAAATAGGACATCATGTAGTACATGACAATCCCTTTCTAACAAAGCTAGAACAAGGCCAGCAATGTCACGTTCATCTGTCTCATTTAAATGAATGGGTCTGGCCTGCAATACCGAGCACTTCCACTATATAATGTATGGCGCTGTGCTTGATAAGCTGTAAGGTGGCCACATCTGCAGGGGCATCGGGAGTCAGACCCCAGTGAACAGATATTGCTGACCTATCCTGAGGTTTCCCCTTTGATACTCAACTGACAAAAAAACCTTAAAAAAATATTGGTTAGGCCAGTGTATTGAAGGTTTTAAAAACCATTGTTATTGGCCACGTAATCACCAATAAGTAGACAAAGTAATAAAATAAGACGCTTAAAATGTTATCAGAGAGCTGTCAGATTGATTTATTATATCGTTATTACATGACAGAGATAATATTACCGTACATTGCAGTCAGAATTTTCATTTCATGCTAGATTAAGGTCATGTGATCCATTAGGCCGCCGTTTACATCAATAATATATCTATAGGAAAGTTAAAGGGTAACGGTCATATTTTTATTTATTTGCTAGTTTATTAGAGCTGGACGTGTATACCTGAGTTAGTCTGTCAATGATTGTCAAAAAATCTGTAATTACCTTATAATAGCAGCTTTCATTAATGTCCCCTGTCCCTTTCCACTGCTCCCTTAAGACAGTTGCTAGGGCTTGTCTGTCTCTGGCTAAGAAGACAGGAAGACGGAGGGGCGGTCCTTCACACTGCATGCCTGCATTAGGCTTCAGAGTGAGGAGGCGTGTCTCTCAGTAATCCAATCTGATTGGCTGACAGGGAGCTGCTGGCTCCAGCAAGTGTGTATGTGAAGTGAGGGAAAGCAGTTTTAGCCTCAGAGAACCAGCAGAGGAGCCATCTTGAGAAGGTCCTCATATTGTAAATGCTATGAAAAGCCAGGAAGTCTTAACATGTTTTAGGCCTAGTGGCCAGTGTGAAAACTGCAGGAATTTATACATTTATTTTTAAATATAGACTGAGACATGTAAAAATTTAAAACAAAACAAAATAAAAATTCTAAAAAAATATGCTTGACATAAAAATGTCATTTAAAAACGATTTCATTTTCTGATGACACATTCCTTTTAACACGTAAGTATCCTGAGCTGCTATCCTAACACTTATCATCCACATTTATACAGTGACTGTCACTATTTTGATCCATCGTGATGTGAATATTGATAGTGATTGAGACCAATATCAAGTCCAAATTTTAGTTTTTTTTCAGTGGTTTACATGTTGATATGAAAGTGCACTGAAATCTAGAAGTTTTTTTTAGCTGGCAGAATAATAGACTGCAATGCCAATATTGTTTATACTGTTACTTTAGTGGCACAAAAGCCATCACAAAGAGCTCGGGTGCATGGGAACCTCCAGCAGAGCCACAGCTGAAACGTTTCTCCCAGATCCAGGAAGAGTACCCTCTTCTCCTTCACAAACAAAGGGAAATGAGAGAAGTAATCACTTGTCAGAGTTCAGCCCCCCGTGAGGACGCGTTTCAAGTGCTGTAATAAGAGTTCACTTTCTCAGATGTACAGAAGGCTTGGAAATGTTGACTTCATATGGAACAAATCTGATTGTCTGAAAGAGACTATGTTCCCAGACACACATACTGTATGAATATGTAACCTCCACGCATACATTGCTATATGTACCTTACATCTCATTCAAATCTTAAAGGGAATGTGTCGCCAAAATGTTTTTTCTGCCAGTTACAACCAGATAGTAACACATATTGATTTTTTCTAACATGCTTTATTTTCTGATTGTAGATGCGTTTACTCTAATTTCCTGAAAATGATTACAGGGACGGCCATCTTGCCTGAGATGTTCTTAACAGCATTTAGAGATATGCTTTATAGCAGTCACCATAGGCCACAGACACAATTGACAGAAAGGGACCTCACTTATTAGGTGTAGTGAACAGGAGTTTATGTGTTTTTTATATTGACATTGAAAAATCTAAATTACATCACCAAAAATTATTTAAAATATGTTTAAAGGGAACCTGTCAGCAACTTTATGCAGCCCATACTAACAGCAGAATAAAGTAGAGACAGGTGAGTTGATTTCAGCGGTCTGTCATTTATAAGTTAAAAGTAAGTAGTTGCCGAGAACCAACATCTCAATCATTGCAGACTGGGCCTGGAAAAGAGCCCCGGCCACCTGAGAAGAGTCATTGCTATTCATGAATTCCTGCTCTCCCTGCCCACCTGCTGATGACTGACAGTCTTCTACCTAGTTTTCTCCCTTTCTGTCTAGGAGAGAACTGCCAATCATCAACAGATAGTAGGGGGCGCAGGAGATTATAAATAACCATGACTCTTCTCAGGTAGATTTGACTCTTTTCAAGGCCTGGGCTGCAATGATTTTATGATGCTGGTTCTCGGCAACCACTTACTTTTAGCTCATGAGTGACACACCACAGAAATCAGCATTTTTATCACTATTTTATGCTGCCCTCAGTGTGGTCAGCATAAAGTTGATGACAGGTTCCCTTTAAAGATTATGTACACCTTTGGGGTCATGTTTTATTATTCCATGGTACACATTTTGCATTTGAGCCCCTGTCTCTGTACAGCCTTGAGATTCTTCCATAGCATGCTCTGTATTCTTTCTGCTTCCCGATGGCTACTTATCTCTGACCTTATACACACTCATTATAGCTATCTTACTGATAAGAGTGTGGCTTAAATAAGTGTTTATGACCTTTTAGTAAATTGGAGATAAGGGTTATTAGATGACTGCCACAAAGTGGAAGTACCATTCACACAGCTAGGCAAACATTTAACCCTTTGTAACAGAACGGCTGAATATTTTTAATAAAGACCAACTGAAAAAAAGATTTTTCGCCCAAAATGAGTAAAATGCAATCATGAAAACATGCCTGTGAAGGTGTACATAGCCTTTAACATGATTTAAACAATAGGTCATACTATGATGACGTACTGTATTGCCTTTATAGGCAACATCTGATTGTTGTATTTATCTGTTGTTCTAGAACCATCTTATTTCATTGGCCTGAACGGTTGCTCTTCAAAATTGGCTTCCAAGACATGCTTTAGTGTACTGAACTGTGCTCTAACACCCATTCCCTGTCTTGTGTGTTAAAGCATCCAGCCACAGTCAGATTAAAAAGTCATGCGCTATGATTTATGAAATGCATAACGAGTTCGGTACGTGGCATGCTTCCCTGAGCACAGCGTCAGACCATCTGGAGAATATAGTGGCACATCATCTTCAGAGCAATACCTCAGAACATTAGGATGGAGGGGATCTACACTATACAAACAAACGTTTTTGAGTTTTGCTCAGACTTTACCTTTAAAAGTTTGAGTTTGTTGAGAAGGCTGTTTTATATGACTACTGTATGATGTTGTCTTGCTGACACACAGTACAGCAGACTTCATATCAGATATGAACAAATCGATGAGGGTCCTCCATCACAAGAACTGGGCCCCCCAAGTCTGCTGTGTGAATGGAGCGGTGTGCGCATGTGTGATCTCCCCTCCATTCACTTCTAGGGGACTGCCCAGTACAGCCCTCAATTACTTCAGTCACTCCCATAGAATTAACTGGAGCGATGGTCACACATTCACGTCAACAGTCTATACACACTCAAGGACGTCTGTTCTAGTGGTCGGTGGTGGTCCCAATGTTCAGGCCCTCAGCAATCATACCTTTATCCCTTATCCTGTGGACACATGATTAATATTGTTCACTGCTCAACCCTTTAAGAGACTGAGTGAAAAGCTACCATTTGCTCGAGCCTAGATTAATTGCCTACCTATAGACTTACTACATAACCTGCGGCGAAATTAGTCCGGAGACAAATTTGGTAATAAATGTTATCATTCCTTTTATCTTTTTCTAAAGGTTAATCTATTTGCACAATATTACTATTTCTCCACTGGTCTCTCGAAAGCCCGTTTATAGTCGCCAACATATTTCGATGAGTTCTCTAGCCATCTGTCACTGCAATAACTGGCACTGCATGGAGGGTATTGGGCTTTAAAGGCAAGATGTCAGAGATACAGACTGCTTTGTTCTCAATGTTTTTGCTTTTTCTTATATATGAGACAGTAGTGTTCAATTACGGTACATTTTTTTTTATTATATGCACATTTACAATTGCCATTTTTATTATCTTGCTTTAAAAAGCAGCACCTTTTGAGCCATTTTAATAGATGTTTTTTTAAGAACTTCCATCAATAACAATAATATAATTAGTTCTGTCTCTGGTAGCGCAACCTCAAACAAATCTCAGGTGACAAGTTTTTCATTTTCTAAGTGAAAATTGAAAAATGGTAAAGCAATGTGAACATACCCTTTAAAGTGTTTTTCTTGTTTAAAGGGGAAATGCCATGACTGATGCAAAAAATGAAAATTAGACATCATACGTACATGACAATCTCTTTCTAACAAAGCTAGAACCAGCCTTGTACCTCACATGGGTCCAAAGGCAGTGTCGGACTGGGGTACCTAGGGCCCACCAGTAAAATTTATTTTGGGGGCCCACCGTACAGATACATTCAAATATAATAAATAATCTAACAAGTTTTTTTATATGAACATAGGCCGGTGGAGGTGCTGTACACTGTATATATGTATGTAGTGTAGTAAGTTTAACGTGTTATGTGCCACTTGTGAGGGGGTGGGAGACTAGGGGCCCACTTTGCCCTGGGGCCCACCGGGGGATTCCCCTGTACCCCTGTGGGCCAGTCCAAGCCTGTCCAAAGGTATTTCCATTCGTTGCTCCAGTTGATCTGCTAGATTTATTTCAGTCTGGTGCCCTAGGGGACATGTCCTTTCTTGGAGGGTCAGTCCTTTCTGCTGTAGCTATTTCCCTGTAACTGTCACAGTTTCTCGGAGAAGATATGGCTGGTGGCAGTTGAAGATTTAAACTGAGCGTGTGCGACCACCTCAGTGAGGTGGACAAGAAATAAGGAAAAATTGAAAAAAAAACAGCAGGTGGCGCTATACAGATACATTTATGAATAACTCAGTGGCTATAATAAATGTTTAATTACATGCAATTACATAAATATTCAGATCCAGTTTGAAAAATGTAGGATATTTTTTTGGGTGGCACAACCCTTTTAATGTGAATAAT
Source organism: Bufotes viridis (assembly GCA_033119425.1). Taxonomy (NCBI): domain Eukaryota; kingdom Metazoa; phylum Chordata; class Amphibia; order Anura; family Bufonidae; genus Bufotes; species Bufotes viridis. The sequence goes on from CM065592.1 coordinate 365,425,070, forward strand.
GTATTTGTATTGCATAGAAAAATGTTATGCAACGTTCAAAGAATTGTGCTTCAATTGTTCACCACTTTCATGATCTCTATTTGCTGTCAGTAAATGGGAACACCCTAGTTAACATTCAGAGGGTAAAAACCTACAAAATCCATTAATAATTTATAGTTAATAAAAGATAAACTTGTAGACGGAAAGAATGGTTAGATAATGTAACCATGAACTTCAGTACTAAGCTCTTACTCCATTATCCACACGTCAGTGGTTCTCTGTACAGTCCAGTGTAGCCACCATGCACAAAATAATAACTAAAGAGATAAAATATAAAAAAAAAAAAACTGCAGTAACAAGGCATACGCGGATTGTAAACTGCACTCTGCAGACACACTAGTAGCAGATTACTAGAAATGATGATTTAATGCACAATTTAATATCAAAGTGAAAACAACAAATGACCAAGGTAATAGGATCATTAATGGCGATGCCCTGAACAGGATTAAGAGTAATAATCCACGCAGGGATCCTAGAGGAATACGGTGCAGCGTGACGTCAGACACCATGTATAGACAGACAGGGCAGATAGTAGTAGTAGTAAAAGGTCATTAACACAAGCATATTTGTACAATAGACAAGTGATGCTCAGGCCTATCCAACGCTGGGCCATAAAGTCATCTACTGTATATATGTCCATACGGACACACCTCGTAGTAAGTAGACAATTTAAGGATGCCTTCACAAGCAGCAGATTTATTTGCAGAAATTTCTGTGACTGAAGATCAGTTCCAAACTTCCATTCATCTGAATGGAGCTGGCAGAAATCCATGTGCTTCCTGCTAAAACAACCCCATTCGGATTAATGGAAATGATATTTAATTGCAGAAATTTTCTGCAACAAATCGGCCGTGTGTGAAGGCGGCCTAAGGCTAGTTCCACACTTGCGGTAAAGATATCCAGCAGCTAATCCGACAGAGGAACGGCCTGCCGAAGTCACCGACATACTGACATTCATCGCCAGACCCGTTGACTATAATGTAATCCGATCTGGACGGTTTCTGACATCAGCACTGTGTTTCGGCCCAAAGAAAACTGGTGAGCACTGGGACCTCTTGACATCTTACGAAGCACAGCGATCTACATAGAACAACAGCTGTGCTTGGTACTGCAGCTCAGGCCCATTCACTTGCATGGGACTAAACTGCGCCTAGGCCACGTGACCGATGAACATGACATCACTGGTCTAGGAACAGGTCACTGCACTCACTGGAGAGCCACAGCACTGATTGGCGTGGGTGCTGGGAGTTGGGCCCCCACCAATTAGATATTGATGACCTATCCTGGGGATAGGTCATCAATATCAAAACTCTTTTAAGTGCCCTGCATGAAAAATAATGCAATGCAATGTATTTAGCAATAAAAAAAAAAACATTTTTAAGAATAGCTTTGTTGAGCCAAGACTAAATCGCCACTTATATATTAGGATATTGCATTTACAGCAGTTAGCTAATAGCTCCATTATAAATAGGAATTATCCAATCATAAAGCAGAAGAGTAAGTTCATCTTTGTAGTGAGTGAGTACACATTCCTTCACATAAATACTATTAATATATATATGAATTGCTGTGATTTTATACTCATATTAAGTCATTTCAACCAATTTCCAACATTTTAGGTATGCAAAGAGGTATCTCCCAAGAAAGAGAACCATCTCACCAGTGCCACCTTATGGAAGTCGATCCCTATGAGTCAAGATCCCACTTTCTAACAAGCCTTGGGATTTTAAAAAATATCCACCGGTAGACAGCTGTCGTCAGTAAGTCTCCACACAGGACTGGTCTCTTTAAAGGGAACCTGTCACCTCAAACAGCGGTCCTAAACCACAGTCAGGACCTTCAAGACTACAGCAGTTGGATTTTGATCAAGTATATCCTACTAAATTCCGATCCGGCAGTAGTAAGAAAATCGATGTTTATTCCACGGCTGGCGCGATTCTTTGCCCAGGCTTGAAGTCAAGGGGGCAGCGGCCTCCTTGCTTCAAGTCGCGGTGACCATACCCCCTTTCCGACACCTTCGCTTTGATTGACAGCGCTTATGCCCGACAGCAGGCTGGCTTCTCAGAAAAGCCAGCTGTCAGTCACAGTGAAGGGGCGGGAAGGGGCGTGGTCACCGCGACTAGAAGCAAGAAAGCCGCTGCCCCCTTGACTTCAAGCCTGGGCAGAGAATCGCGCCAGCCGTGGATTAAACATCGATTTTCTTACTACTGCCGCACCGGAATTTAGTAAGATATACTTGATCAGAATCCGACTGCTGTAGTCTTGAAGGTCCTGCCGGCGGTTTAGGACCGCTGTTTGAGGTGACAGGTTCCCTTTAAGGAGATCTGGCACCCTGCCTAAGCTGCTTTTTAGGTGTAAGGTATTAAACATGGAGATTATGACTGTGCTCCCTTGGAGTTCCACTTTATTTGGACTTTACCGTCTTTTCAGTGCTCCCCTGTGCCATTTCTAAGAGCAGCAGCAGGGACATTCAGCCATGGAGATTCATGAATAGATAAGTTCCCATCCATACGAAGCCTTAGTTATTAATGGACTCTGATTGGTTGAGGGCAATGTGTACAATCAGCAAGGGATTTCTCCGCTACTTTTCTAAATGAGCACTGCTGAAACAAGACAGAGCCAATACTGTGATGTATACTTATTAAAACAGGCCTCTGCCGCGGATACAATGGAAATCTTACTAAATGGTTCCCAATAGACCTTCCGCAGTATTCTTGCAGAAGGAATCTTTAATTATGAAAAAGAGAAATGAAAATGGCTAATTAGTAGTAACTTTCCTGTGATCATTACCATGAATTTCACCGGATCATAGAAAAATAGAGGACAGTGAGGACAACGGGAAGGCAAAGTATGAGCACAGGAGATGAGATTTGAAAAAAAACCTCAACCACAAGTTGCAGAACTTTTCCTCAATGGGGTCCTCACATCTCCTGGCATGCTGTGTAGACTCTGACTCCAAACATATCATTTTATGCTGCAGATTTCACCTTTTACAGGGTAGAGGGTAAAATCTATGGCAAAGTGGCTGTACCCTAAGAAGCAGGAACTTTTATAACATTATTTTTGGTTTCCTTTCATATTCTTAAAATTCATAATTCAACCATTGAGATGTAAAATCCTAGAACATATTCAGATGCTGCACTGGGGATTATGCCACTATGCATGGGTAACGAAACTGGATTTATTGCTAAATGTTAATGTCTTTATAACCATTAAAAGCTGAAAAGTCAATTGTATCTAAGGTGATAAGTTACATAGAGATCGAAAGTCTGGATCACTGCCTGATCTGTGAGCTGGTTGTAGACATATGTAATGTGGAGATTTAAGAAGTTTGGCTTATTAACAACATTTATCACCTATCCACAGGATAGCTGGTGATAAATGTATGATCACTGGTTCAACCCGCACCAATGACAAGATCTGGTCCCCAAACCCCATGTGTGAACAGAACCGTAGTACACAACGCTCTATTCACTGTCTCTGGGACTGGCGAGTACTATACTTAGTTATTTCCAGCAGTCCCATATGGAGTGCCATTGTGAGTGTTTGACCTCCAGTTCCATGTGGCCCCTATTATTGTGATCAGAGAAGGTCTTAATGGTTTAACCGAACCAGTCAGATACTCATCCCCTATCCTATCTGTCTTGACACAACCTCTAGGTCACCAGTCTATAGAAAGGATGCCCTGGAGCTGGAAACACGAAAGAGCAACTATGGGTCCTTTCACACTTGTGTTCTGAGGATCCAGCAGGCACTTCGGTCCCGCTGGATCCATCAGAACGCAAGTCGCCTGAAAGCATTAGAAGACTGATCAGGATCCTGATCAGTCTTCGAAATGCTTTCAGGTTACTATGGCAGCCAGGATGCTATTAAAGTCCTAGTTGCCATAGTAGTAGTGGGGAGCGGTATACTTACAGTCCGTGCAGAATGACGTCAGAGCACCCCATGCGCATGGATCACGTGATCCATGCGATCACGTAATCCATGCGTGTAGGGCGCCCTGACGTCACTCTGGAGCGCCCCGGGAGCCGCACGGATGGTAAGTATACTGCTCCCCCGCTCCCCACTACACTTTACCATGGCAACCAGGACTTTAGCGTCCTGGCTGCCATGGTAACCATTGAGAAAAAGCTAAACGTCGGATCCGGCGATGCGCCGAAACGACGTTTAGCTTAAGGCCGGATCCGGATTAATGCCTTTCAATGGGCATTAATTCCGGATCCGGACTTGCGGCAAGTGTTCAGGATTTTTGGACGAAACAAAAAGCGCAGCATGCTGCGGTATTTGCTGCGTCCAAAAGACGCTCCGGTCCTGAACTGAAGACATCCTGATGCATCCTGAACGGATTTCTCTCCATTCAGAATGCATCAGGATTTTTCCGGCATAGAGCGCCTAGGACGGAACTCTATGCCGGAAAACAAAAACGCCAGTGTGAAAGGACCCTAAACTGACATGGAGGCTCTCAGATATGAGGAAAGATTCAAAAAAAGTTTTTGAATTATAAATATTTTTGATTTTGATAACAACAGGCAGCTTGAAAAAAAAAATTTCTATGAGCTCCAGGCAGCAGCACAGCAAGGTGCTCATAATGCAGGCAGAAGTAGCACAACACCCTTGCATTTATAAGGAACATTTATTGTGGCTTCCAGGAGCTTGTTAGATCATGCCAGAAGCCCAGCAATGAGAAGTTTGGTAAAATCAATAGAACACAGCCTAAAAGTTGCTATTTGGAACCATAAAGACTGGTGCCCTTTACGATGACTGCATAACACCTCATACTGTATCTGTGCATGTTAACGTCTAGACGTGCCATAGTGTTGTATGACTGGGATTGGTATCAGCATGGAAGGCTCATTTCTTAGTACAGTATTTATCTTACACCAAAGGGAAAAAAAACTAGAATTGTGATTACTTGTCTCATTACTGACCACTGCTGAAAACCACAAACAATGTCTCTCCTAATTTAATAAAGCCGTGTAAATGTGCTCATCATCATAACTACAAGCCACATTTCACACGATAAGCTCAGTTCTGGAGCTCTTAGTGCATGATTAATTTCTTTGTCTTGTGCAGACCTTTGCTGCTCTGAAAGATCTAGCCAAAGGCTTTAAGAACTCAATAGCATCATCTTTACTAAAAGACTTAGATAGCCGTTCACTCCATTATTTTCTAAGACCTCCTCAGACATCCAACTTTTTGAAGATTAACGTATTGACATGCGTAGCTACTGGAAGCCACTAGTCTGATTAATGTAATGAAATTATTCTTCCTAGACTTTAATCGGGTTTTTCACTGTTCTTCACGTATCCCCCCACTCCATTAAAACTAATGGCATGCTGTAGTCAGGGCTGGTGGACACTTTGAACACCCTCAAACATTTGGAAATAGGTACAGCCCCTTCCCTCTAAGTGAAAATGCTCCAGATGCCCTCAGAAAGTGTTGCAGATGCACTGTAAGCCACTGCATAAATAGCTGAAAAAACAGACACACACTCAACATACAACAGGGGCTAGGGTTGTTTCGGGTATCGAAGTTTCGATACCCAATCGATACTTTTAGCCCGGTATCGATACGAGGTGTGCTACTGCACAGCCCAGTATCAGAGAACGTGGCCGCACTGCTCTCAGCCTCCCTCCCCCTGTGCTGCCGCTGCCAATGAGGAGAGAGGGGCGGGCGCACTGGCCACCAATGATGAGTAACATTTCATATACAAATGCAGGCACCTGCCTGTGACCGAGCACTGCAATCCGCGGCAATTAACCCATCAGGTGCCGCTGATCGCAGCGCCCTGTCAGAGGTCGGGTGCTGACAATGTGTTTCTTCTGCCTGCATTTGCATATTAAATGTTACTCATCATTGGTGGCCAGTGCGCCGCCCCCCCTTTCCCCAATATTAAAGACATTGGTGACCTCCCCCCAGTATTAAAATCATTGGTGGCAGTGGCCACAGGGTCCCCTCACCTCCTCCTCATTGGTGGCAGTGATCGGAGCCCCAGCAGTGTAATGCTGGGGCTCCGATCGGTTACCATGGCAACCAGGATGCTACTAAAGTCCTGCCTGCCATAGTCAGTTCCCTGCTGCTGTATGCACTGTGCACAGGGCAGCAGGGAGAGGGTGACATCCTATTCACCCTAATAGAGCTCTATTAGGATGAATAGGATGAAAAGATCCCAAGTTCTAGCCCCTGAGGGGGAAATAGTTAATAAATAAACTGTAAAAAAAAAAAAAGTTTAAAAAGTACACCAAAATATTAAGTATAAGACACCCCCTTTCCCAATTTTACATATAAAATATATAAACAATAAAATATTACATATCGCCACGTCTCAAAAGTCCAAACTATTTAAAAAATCCTCTTTTATGCGGGGAAGGCCATAAAAAAAAAATTTTTAAATTAAAACTGCACGATTCGCCATTTTCTTTTAGTCGCCTTGCCCCCCCCCAAAAAAAAGTAGGTTCGGACTGTTCGATTATGGGCCAGACATTCCATAAAATGCGGAATGCACGCGGCTTTTTTTGTCATTTTATTTTTTTCACGTGGTATCGAATGGTATCGCAAGACTTTTTTATGGTATTGATACCGAATAAAAATTTTGGTATCGAAACAACCCTAACAAGGACACAGATGCACACTCATCACATATACACATACACACATGCATGCTCACCACGTACATGGAGGCACAAATGAGCTTGCACACCATATGCAGATGCCACATATCTGCGCACATACACCTTTCATGTGTGCAGAAGTAAGACCGGCAATTCTGTGAATGCCACGTGAATGCTACAGTCATGAGTGCACAATACAATAATAAATGGAGACATTGAGAGCTAGAAGGCCATAATTAAAGGCCAGCATGGAGAGATTAATTACATTTCTGTCAAATGACCATCATTTGCTGTGAGGCCCCTAAAATTTCCATTCTGTATTGCAAATAAAGTTACTTTGAAGTATGTCCCACTGTATAATTGAATGCAAGTCATGCTGCTGCTGGAGGATGAAAACCACTAACTCAAGTACAGAACATTTTGGAGGTAATTCAATAACAAGGCAGGGAATGAAGACGTCAAGGAATCTATGCTGGACGCCGGACTGCAGGAACCTGGATTTCTATTTGAAAATCAAACGAATGGATCAGTCACTGGATTTCTACTTCGTAGAGTTGCATGAATAAAAATAAAATCAGAATATGTATTTGCTGCTAAAGCTTAAAGGGGCATTCCAATATCATACATTGGTGGCATATCTCTAGGACAGGCATGCTCAACCTGCGGCCCTCCTGCTGTTGCAAAACTACAACTCCCAGCATGCCCGAACAGCCTACAGCTATTAGCCTACAGCAGTGCATTGTGGGAGTTGCAGTTTTACAACAGCTGGAGGGCCGCAGGTTGAGCATGCCTGCTCTAGGATATGCCATCAATGTCAGATAGAAGTGGGTCTAAGAGATGGAACCTGCACCTATCTCTAAAACAGGCCCCCCAAAGTGAAGGTGGAACAACCACACAAATGTGGTCACTATCCATTCACTGGCAGACTAGCCTGCTCGACTATTTTTGGAACTCCCCTAGTGGTGAATGGAGAGCATGGCATGCATCCATGGTGTGCTCTCCTATGCTCTCGTTTGCTTCGGGGGCCCCACTCTATTTAAGAGGTCTGGAAACCAGTGCACAAACCCTTTAAATCTTCCATCAACATAAGGGTTTAAGAACTGAAAGATAAGGACATTGTTGTATGCTATTCCCAAGGATGCTGCATAGAGCTGCTGCTGAGGTCCTGAAGTTGCTGACTATCAAGACCAATGCCAGACTATCATGATTTCCAAACCATCACATGCCAGAGTAAAAATTTTTACCGTCATAAACCTAAAGTTTAAAATTCTAATCAAAATAAATTGAATTCTGAAGAAATGTTAATTGCCTCTGTAACTAACTGTACAATAAAGAGGTAACAATTGATAGGAGGAGTGGAGGACAACAGAAAACACTCAAGTCAAAGAAATAAACGAGTCTTGAATTTGAGCTTGTAACGCTTCTTAGCCTCAATTAAAATGCAAAGCACATCCATGATGCTTCTGGCTTTAAGACAATAATAGCAGCTTGTTTATGCTACTAAACGTACAGTATCTTCTGACCTTCTACAAACTTCCTAGCATAATAAGCATATAATGTTTTCAATGTGATTCCTACAAAGGGCATACAAAATAGATCTGTCTGTATCACAGACAAAAGTCATATCTATGTGTTTCCATAAGACGTTTTTCCAAAACACAAGATCAACAGGAACCGAATCTATGGTCATGTCTTGGAAACAGATAGTTTGGGTTATTTTTGTGGCATCTTCTTAGATAATTCATCTCAGCAGACATTTTCCTCATCAGTACTGCAAGTAATGTTCCTCTTTTCCTAGTTGGAAAGTAGGAGGCCATCTGGTATTCTCCATGACAGAAGCACTATAGTTGAAGGTAAGACAACATACGGCTCTCATGGTTTGGTTGAAGTGTGGTATCTATGTATGCTTACAATTAGTGGAAGTGGACAACTGGGTCATACAGGTCATGAAGAATATAGATATCCACCAACGATCACTTTTAAGAACTGCTAACTGGAGAACAGTTTTATATTCCCACAAGGGTAAATGTATGGATTTTATATCAGGACATTTTTGTCTGCCAAACCCACCAATTTTGATACATGCTGGGGGTAGAGAAGTATTGGGCAGTTGGTTTTCAACATGCCTAATCCTTGAGGATACAGTATCACTCTACTCCCCTCTCCCAGTTCAGAACACCTAGGGCCAAATGGTAATATTATAAAGCCATATAATGCGCAAAAATTACCCAAAAACTGCATTCCAACTTATAGTTTTGTGTTGTGGCATCCCTATGAATGCATTATATAATTTTTTTTTTTGCTTACTAGTTTTATTTTCAACTAGAACTTCATTTTCAGTCGCAAAAAGACAATGGTAGAATTGTCAAAGGTCTCGGCCCATAGTTCACAGGAGAGCTTAGCTATTAACCGAACAGCTGTGTTTTCACATTTCCTATGTGCCACAGGTTTATCTTCTTATCTCCAGGAAGAAGCAGTCCTGAGATACATACACACGACGGAGCATCTTCGGAGATGATGTACCACGTGGACTCGGGTCACAGCTGACCTGACAGCCATATGTTGTGGCTCGCTGCCAATGTTCTTCATCCCGAGGTACCTAACAGCTCAGAGGAAGATTCTATTATACCGAGCCCCACTACAACAAGTGCAGGAAACACTTATTTGTCCTGAACAAATATTTAGCTAACTAATCTCTCCTAATAAAACAGGGTTACCTAGATAAAAGGAAGTCTGTGCTATACTGCATGTTACTTGTTTATGAGACCACTTGCTTACTGTGTGCAGTGTAAAACAATTCATTGCTGGCAAAGTTTCATTACTGTAAAGTTTCTGGGAACTCTAGAAATTGAATTCTGGCAAGTACAAAATATTACAAAATGACTACTTCTTTATAACTGACAAAGTTTACCAAACACAGAACTTCACTGTAAATGTTTATAACGGGAGCCAGTTATACTAGGAGAGTAGAAAATGTGACTGTTTGATGGCCAATCAATGAGACTTTCTAAAGAATTCAATGAAAAAACGTTGAGCGCCAGTTGTAAATTTCTAGGCACGTAGGCTACCTGGTTTCTGGAATTCCTTCAGTCCCAAAGTCCAGTTTTACATAAATCTACCACAATTATGAACTGTGAAGACTAAATGGAAGAAAATATACCATAGCACATGACCATTAAGGTGCATCCACCATCACGCTACGGATTTGCAACTTTGAATGTGAGTGTTGCAAATCTGTACATTTTCAGTTTGCAGTACATCAATTTATGATGCAGATTTCTACCCTTTGCAATGTATGGGTTGAAATCCACACCGTGTGTCCATACTCTAACTGTGCATGAAGAGGTGACCTTACATTGCTCAAACACAAAACTCTCACAGTGAACAAGCACAAAATGCTCACCGTGCACAAAAACATGACCCTCACAGTGGCATACATATCACCCTGGTAGTGCAGAAAGACATGACCCTCACAATGACATACATATCACCCTGGTAGTGCAGAAAGACCTGACTCTCACAGTAACATACATATCACCCTGGTAGTGCAGAAAGACAGGACCCTTACAGTGACATACACATCACCCTGGTAGTGCAGAAAGACCTGACTCTCACAGTGGCATACATATCACCCTGGTAGTGCAGAAAGACAGGACCCTTACACTGACATACACATCACCCTGGTAGTGCAGAAAGACCTGACTCTCACAGTGACATACATATCACCCTGGTAGTGCAGAAAGACCTGACTCTCACAGTGACATACACATCACCCTGGTAGTGCAGAAAGACCTGACTCTCACAGTGACATACACATCACCCTGATAGTGTACAATGACCTGACTCTCACAGTGGCATACACATCACCCTGGTAGTGTACAATGACTTGACCTTCATAGTCGCATACACATCACCCTGGTAGTGCAGAAAGACCTGACCCTCACACTGACATACACATCACCCTGGTAGTGCACAAAGACCTGACTCTCACACTGACATACACATCACCCTGGTAGTGCAGAAAGACCTGACTCTCACAGTGACATACACATCACCCTGGTAGTGCAGAAAGACCTGACTCTCACAGTGACATACACATCACCCTGGTAGTGCAGAAAGACCTGACTCTCACAGTGACATACATATCACCCTGGTAGTGCAGAAAGACCTGACTCTCACAGTGACATACACATCACCCTGGTAGTGCAGAAAGACCTGACTCTCACAGTGACATACACATCACCCTGGTAGTGTACAATGACTCGACCTTCACAGTGACATACACATCCCCCTGGTAGTGCACAAAGACATGACCCTCACAGTGACATACACATCACCCTGGTAGTGCAGAAAGACCTGACTCTCACAGTGACATACATATCACCCTGGTAGTGCAGAAAGACCTGACTCTCACAGTGACATACATATCACCCTGGTAGTGCACAAAGACCTGACTCTCACAGTCGCATACACATCACCCTGGTAGTGCACAAAGACCTGACCCTCACACTGACATACACATCACCCTGGTAGTGCACAAAGACCTGACTCTCACAATGACATACACATTACCCTGGCAGTGTAGAAAGACCTGACTCTCACAGTGACATACATATCACCCTGGTAGTGCACAAAGACCTGACCCTCACAGTGACATACCTATCACCCTGGTAGTGCACGACATGACCCTCACGGTGAACAGACATGAATCTCAATGTACAAACATGTGAATTTCAGAGTGCACAAACACATGGGAATGTACCACAAAATACATTCTACATTTTTCAAACCAGCACCTGCATCTAAATGCTTTTGTAACTGAATGTTATTAAAAATTTTGTATAGCCACTGAGTTATTCACTGAAATCTATCTGTATAGCGCCACCTGCTGTTTGCCTTCTTTCTAAATTACGGTATCTGCCCAGCTTACTGAGGTTGACATATTCAATTCATTTAAATGGAGCAGCAAAACATGCAGACAACACACGGTGTCCGCATCCGTATGTTTATTCCATCAGGCCGCTAATAAGATATAACATGTCCTATTCTTGTCCGTTTCGGAGATAGAGATGAGACATTTATACAGAAGTGAAAAAAAATGGCGCCATGTTTGAGTACAAACACATGACCCTCACAGCATGGGTAGCATCGGCCTGGGTCTTACTATGACAGTATATTAAAAATTTGGTTGACTTTATTTTTACAGTTCAGGAAAAGTTGTCTGAACCTTTCTATATTTCAGGCAAAAATTGCTTTCAAAGGATCTTGAAGGAAAGAGGACAAATCCTTAAACAGGGCTGTAACAGATCAGCAGAACCATATGCCACATTGCAGGATTAAATAGGTATGCTTCTGAAACCTCTGCTAAGGCACTAAAAAGCAGCAAAATAAGCTAAAATGGAAAAATGTTTTACGGGCTTCTTCATTCTGACTAAACAATAGAAGTTCTGACCTTTGCCTGTGAAACATGACCAAGAAAAGGGATTTGTATGTTAACCCGTTTTATCCAGCAAACCAGTCACACAGATTTAAGACAAGTTCAACAAAAAAAAATCACAACCCAAGGTGCTCCCTGGAAATGATAAGAATAAACATGACATTAGCACAATGTAACCCACAGGATTAGAACACAGAATATCAATGAGGTAGTAATAGCTGGAATTTAAACTATGTATGTACAATGCACCAGATAGTCTCCCTAGATTACACCTGCTGTAGGCAGATTAAGGCCCCATTCACACGACCGTGTGGCCACTGTGCCCATGTTGCGGACCGCAAATAGTGGGTCCGCAAAACACATGGCATGGATCTGAAAGCCCAAGAAAACACTTGGAAGCCCTTCCATGGGCTTTCTGGTCCATGCGTCCGCACTGCAAAAGATAGGACATGTCCTGTCCTTTGCTGTATCTTGCAGATCGGAGACCCATTCAAGCTATTTGGGTCCGCAACACAGGCATGTCAGCCATACGGGAGTCTGAATGGGGCCTAAAGGTGTGTCACAGGGTTCACACTGGTGGCCTCATTAAGGTGTGATGGGTGGAGGTCGACACACCCAGGACTCTCATCAATCATATTAATGCAATAAAGGACACAGCATAGTCAACGCCCATGTGGCTGGATCTGTACTGCTGCTCAGCCCATTCAAGGTAGGGTACTTTCACACTAGCGTTAGAGGAATCCAGCAGGCAGTTCCGCTGTCGGATCCGGAAATCCGTGTGCAAACGGATACCATTTGTTTCCGGATCCGTTTGACAAATGTATTGAAATACCAGATCCATCTCTCCGGTGTCATCTGGAAAAACGGATCCGATATTTATCTTTTTCACATTTTTAAAGGTCTGCGCATGCGCTGAACGGAAAACTGGGTCCTTTTTCCGGAACACTTGGTATCTGGCATTAATACATTTCAATGGAAAATAAAAGTGACTGAACTGAAGACATCCTGATGCATAGTGAACGGAATGTTTTCCATTCAGAATGCATTGGGACAATTCTGAAGTGTTTTTTTCCAGTATTGAGCCCCTAGGACGGAACTCAATACCGAAAACATTAACGCTAGTGTGAAAGTACCCTTAAAGAAATAGGGTTGAGTTGAAGTACCATGCATGCGTGTATAGGTACTGCAATGAAGGGGCTGTGGTGTTTCAGCAAGCCCTGCTGCCCCTTTATTCTGTATTAGTGGATAAGCCACCAATCTACGTCAAATTATTTTAAAGAATAGATCAATTGTAACAAATACCAAAGGAATATTTTGGACTATATTGGGCCTTTTGGTGGTTGTACTGTAATTCCTATTTATGAATGTGCCCTCTTAGAAAGACACCATGATTTCCCGAGCTCAAATTTCGATACTTTTTGGAAGGTGTGACCTGCTCAAATTCCACATGGAGAAGGCAATAGAGCCAAACCGAGCATGAGTGCCCCTTCTGAACACAACACTTTGACAGTGCTCTCTCTATGGTATCTACTCCCACCAAACATTGAAAAGTAAATCAATGGGCGGACATTATCAACCTACTTATGCCAGCTTTTTGACATACAAAAGTCACATAGATTTGCCTAAGCTACTGTACATATTACACAGAAAGTTAGTAAATTTTTACAATTTCTCACTGCTGTCACCATTTTTGTTTAAGTGTTTAAGGCTTAGTGTGAGGGTCAGTCCTCCTGTGGTCCCTTGTAATTTGTATGGGTACTCTTATCTCAGACCTTATGGTATATCCTAGTGATGATATCAGAGAGATGATAGTTATATGTAAAATAGATGCAGATCCCACCGCTGGGGCTCGCTCCTACCTCCAGAACAGGCCCCTCAAAGTGAAGGAGAGCACACCACGCATGTAAAGCCACCCTCCATTCACTGGTAATGGAATCAAAATATCCTAGTGATCAATGTCTGAGATGGGCAAACCTCTAACAGCTTTGGTTTTCTGGTCCACGGACTGCAAGAAGATATGAAAATTGATAAAGAGGACTACACCTCTTAAAGTGTTCCTCTACGTTAAAAAATCTTGTGATATGTCATAGCAACACAACAAAGGTTTTGAATGCTGAGACCCCGCTACAGTACTCTCTTTGTTGTAAGAGATGGGCTCAATAAAAAGTATTTGAGCCCGTTTCCAGTTCAACGAGTGAGGAGCACCTCTTTCTCCTCGTTTTAGCTATCAGTGGGGTCTCAGCACACGAACCCTCACTGATCAAAACCTTTGATATGTTGCAATTACTTATCTAAAGTCATGTTTTAAAGTACATGTACGCTTTAGTAAATTTGGCACGTTTTATTCCAGTGGGCTTCTGATGAAGACTATGAAGATTATGAAACAGCAGTCTTAATAAATTGCACACCGATGCGTTTTGGCAATATATGAGCTGCTTTATAAAAACTACTTCTATTCACCAGAAACTAAAGAAAAACTGGCCAAATGCTAACTGTGGGTGTAAATCAAATCAACAGTTAATAGGATGAAGCCCATAAGGTGTCAGGACTTTCATGAGGCAAAGCGGTACAAAGGCATGTATATTTTATATAGGTCATGTCGAAAATATTTTACAATTGATTCCAAGGCTTTGCGCAATATGCACTAAAATCCACAATCTACTGAGACAGTTATGAAGGGGGAATTTTCACTGCGTACTGACACATAATACGAATTGACGCATGTCCCTTAAGATGAAGTGTTCCCTCAGCAAGGTTGATGTATGGCTTAATATAACCGTATATAGTCCAATATGAATTGCTGAGCCTCAGGACAGGGATGAGATTCATATATTTTTCCGTGAAACTTATCAGTCACCTATCATGTAACCTAATCAACAGGCGAGAAAGCTGCAGTTCCATGGAGGATGCAGTTCCAAACGCCATAATGATATTTCATACCCTCACATCCAGTTGAAGACCTCGTTTAGAAGGGTACAGTCTAGAACAATCCATGAGAGGACAATGGCGCTAGCGGAATAAAGCAAATATAAAGGGAAATGTTCCTTTTCAGGTTTTCTTTTTGGAAAACTCGCACAAGGGTCAGAGATAGTAAATCTCTCCAGCTTCTTACCTCGGTCGGCATGCACTGTAAGAACCTGGGCTGCTTAGCTCATTAAACCTAATTGGCTCATGGCAAAGTAATTACCCATCCGTCGTCATATTGAACAGAGAACCTTAATCTCACAATTGACTTGTAACCATGGCAAGCCTCTCGACTAAGCAACTGTATGAGCATCATGTCTGTATCGGCGGGCACATCGCAGTATACTGAGTCATGGATAACATATTACATGGCCATTGCGACAAAAAAACTCAAAAAGAATATGTTATAAATACATTTTCTTTTTTTTCCAGTACGGTAATTAAGATATAAAGTTTCGATGTACTATAAAATGTATATCTTACTGGATACGTATCCATACAAAATACCCCCATTTTTGAACATGCCCTACATTCCCATGCTGTCTCGGCAGATGTCAGAATTAATTAAAATATGACTTAATTTATATGTAAATGGGCTGCAATGACTATGTAAATCATTGTCCAAAGACAGAATATGGGTGGTAGACTCCCAGAGGTCATTGGCCCAGAATGTCCTCTCTGAGAAACTGTGGAAAATCAGTATTTATCATGTGAAATAGAGGATAATGCTATTTTGGTATCTGCAGACTTTAGTATAGATATGTTTATTTTATAACCTTTTACAACGGATATAAATTTCCCTTGCTTTATTTAGTGGCAAACAAGTTGCAGAGAAGAAATTAGTCCCCACGAATCTACAGTCCTTACTGTTTTCACCATATATACTGGAATCTGTATTATCAGCATTTGACAGGTTCATATTTGACATATTCCAAGTAGGCCCCATTCACATTATGTTTTCAGCCTCTGTCTGACATAGAAGGCTGTGATGTATCCCACTGTATAGGCATATAGTGGGACATGTCATCTATAAGTGCCCACTTAAAAGAACAAAAAATGACTGCGCAGAAAAAAGTATGCTGTAAAATGAAAGAGCGCAGTCTAGTATACTGTTCTATGCAGTATACTAACATATACCGACCCAGGACGCTCTTTGGTTCCTTGTGGCTACACTTAGCGTACATTCCATGATGTGGATCAGGAATCGGGACCTTAACGGGGTTTAACTTCTGGAAAACCACCTCTCTAAATGAAGATTCACTGCAGAAGATGAAATGTGGTATTACACAGAAGCTATTCAAATTACAGCGCTGACCCCTAAGCCATGATGCTGTCCATATGGGGTGTGCTCTGTAATAGGGGCAGTGCCGAATTACACATCGTCAACTGAATTAACTGTCTAACCATGTAACACATAATCATCAGTGGTACTCCAGAGTAAAGGCCTCCATACACGAGACTATTGTAAGCCAGATCCGCTGTTTTCAAAAGGCTCTTTCTACTCTCACCAAACAGATGATGTTAGGGATCAGAAGTATGAGGACAATTTAATTTCCTTTCGTCATCTTAGGAGATAAATCACCCCCAGAGGTGTCTGGCAGTGGATTTCTCCTCTCTTCCCATTAATAATATATAAAGCTTGGATGAACTGAGTGCATATGTGGATGGGGATGTTGGGAAAGTCAACAACTACTGAAGGTGTACGGGCACCTTAAGGTAATCTCTGCAGAGACTTTTCCATAAATGTTGGGGACAATTACGTGTGGTATATGCATTTTTTCGGATCTGCCTTTTGCAGACCTCAAAACAGATACGGCCGTGTGCATGAGGCCTTAAAGAGGACCTTTCAGTACCCTAAAAAATCTAAACTAAGTATACAGACATGGAGAGCGCCGCCCAGGGATCTTCCTGCAGTTACTATTATCGCTGGGCGCCGCTCCGTTCTCCCGGTATAGGCTCTGGTAACTTCAGCTCTTCGGCTGAACTGGGAGGAGCCTGCCCTTGTTCTCCTGGGCGTCTCCTTCTCCCAGGCTGTAGCGCTGTTGAATTGCAGCGCTCAGCTCAGAGCCTGGGAGAAGGAGACGCCCAGGACAAAAAGAATAGACTCCTCCAAGTTGAGCCAAAGAGCTCAAGTTACCGGAGGACATAGCGGGAGAACGGAGAGGTGGGGAGATCCATGGGCGCAGCTCTCCATGTCTGTATACTTAGTTTAGATTTTTTTAGGGTCCTCTGTAAGGGTAGGTTTACACAGAGTCTTTGGAGGAGGTTTGGAGGCAGATTTTCTGGCAGTTTTTTCAGCCAAAGCCAGAAGTGGATTCAGAGGGAATCAGAAATATAAAGGTAGGACTTGGCCTTCTTCTTCCTGTTGAATTCCCTTCTGGCTTTGACTAAAAAACCTGCATGAAAATCTGCCTCAAAATCTCCTCCAAAAAAACCAAAAAAAAAAGATGGTCCAAAGAATAATGAACAATGTGGAATATTGTTTAAACTGACATTCCACTTTTAAGTCTACATTGTGATGTCCCATAGCCTGCATGGCGTATAAAGCAAGACAGTGGAATCATACCGATGAACAGACTGTCTACCCAATAATTTCTAGCATTGTTTTTTAGAGGGTATCTCATTCAAGCCTCTGATTACTTCTGTCACATCCACCCTATGATGACAGTGACTCAACAGACAAGAGTTCCTTTTGTATAAACTATACTGTGGAAAATCAGCCGACTGAAGCAAATATAGAAAAGCTACAAGTCTCCAGAGAAATTCTTCACTGCTTGCTTAACCATACCCGCAGACTTACTGCCCTTATTTCACCGTATCTCCTCTTCATAATGTACTTACTGTAATTTATTAATCGTCCCATACTGTGCTAATATTGTTTCTCTGACTAAATGCAATGCAGCATGATGCTAAAAAGACTTTATTTATGACGCCCTATTGGAACTCATATAATATAATTTCAAAGATATTGTGCATGGAATGGAATGACCTCAATACCAAATAACGAACCACCCAAAATTACTGTCAGCAGTGCAGATACATGCCGTCGGAAGGTGACCACAGACTTCACACAGACACACACTATATGGTCACACCTGTCAACATCTCATCCCCTAAATTCCAAGAGTTCTGCTTAAAGGTAACATCATATTTTTCATTTTGGTTCCATTAATCAGATTAATATAAAGACACAGCATTACGTGTTTGGTTTACATGTTCCCATTTTATCTATTCATTTTTTTATTCTGTTTCCTGGTGGAGGCCATATTAGAAGTGTAGACTTACTTCCCATATCACCTGTAGAGATAGTACCGCATGGTGTGTGCACTTTATGACAAATTAATTGAATGGGAGTCAACTGGCAGAGAAATGATCTACATTATTACAGTCTCCAGGATGTAATAAAGTACACCACCATCCCCAGACACCAGATTGGGCCTTATATATGTGTATAGATAACTGGAATTTGTATAAATGAAGCTCAGGGCTCGTCTCAACCTCTTATTGAAAAGCCTTTGCCGAGAATACAAAGAAACTCTCTCCAGCTTCTTACCTCTGTTGGAAAAATATATATACATTAAAATGATATTCCAGCCATAGACATTTATAGCATATACGGTACATAGAATAGGTAAAAAATGTATGATGGATATGGATGCCATCTCGAGGAACTGCACCTATTTCCAGGCGGCTGCTTCATGAGGTGTGATGGGAGTAGGGGCCTATGTTCTTGAGATAAGTGTTATTGGCACATTATGTATGTGTAAATGCAACCTCATGAGACTGCGATGGTCTGGATGTAGAGTGGACCAAGTGAAGGATAAAAAGATAAAGAGATGGGTGGGTGGAAGGATGGATGGATGGATACATGAGGTGGAAGATTTGCCTCAAAAGCTTGATACAAGGGTTTGGATGAAGAAGGTAAGGGATGTATTACACTAACAGATTATCTGACCGATTTTCTGACCCATCATTGGTCAGATGGCCATTTTTACACAGAGATCTTTTGTTATACAAACCAACTATTGGTCTGATTGGGCAGATATTGGTCAGATAAGCTGTTGGTGTAATACAGCCTTAAGTGTGTGACGTATGCCTCACTATCTTGCCTCATTCATCATATGCATACTGTTGATCTGTTTCACTTCAGCGCCTAGTCTATACAAGAACCTCTAGCTAGACCTTTAATGGAATTTTATTAGGAGCATTATAATGTCTGAAATATTTGAAATAAATTATGTATACGCTCCACTAGTCCTTCTAGCAGGGGACTTTGTGTTCACCTGTTGGATGATTGGAAACCAGCTCATACATTATTATACTGAAAATGTACTTTATGATTGGAAGCATGTCCGCGTGAAAATTGTGTTTCTCGTATTTATTAAAACTCTTACAGAAACTCACGCACAATGTACAACTCTGGGGACAGATTCACACTGTAACCTGACATAACACTACCTATATCTCATTCTCAACAGCATACAGTCCTGTTTCTTAAATTAGTTAAGGGATTTTCTGTCCCATAATTATCAATTCATATGATTCCTTAGAAATCAACGGATGGTTCTGAAGGTTTTCTCATCTGTGAATGAATTTAAGAACATCTTTGCTATAGAACATTTCCAATGACATTAATTGCTAAGCTGAAGAGAAAATGAGGTGAGATAGTTCAGCAGTAACTTTATTAGGAGTGAGTGAAATCATTAAAACAATGTTAAATAATGGACTTATGGTAATGAGCTAAACTGCACATATCATAGAGAGTATTGAAGGAAACGGATGTCAACTTACTTCGTTGGCCGAAGCTGATAGACCCTCGCACAGTCTGAGCGAATCAATGTGTCCAATAACGTATGAGAAAGGAGATAATGTCCCTAAACAGCTCTAGGGACAGAAAGGAGTAGGGAACGAGCTGCTACACTTAATGTACATCAAAATGATTAGACTAAGAAAAGGATGTACACCACAAGAACCTTATGTCTTTAGGGCTACAGATTATAGGCCCAACATATTTCCTATGTAGTGAACAGGAGAAGCAATGTAAACGCCTGACCCCATTCACATTACAGCCATTATATCAGATAGCTGATCTGTCTTTGGCGTTCCCAAGGTTTATCATTACTGATAAAACAAGAACTTGGCATGGAAACCACACATTCAAGTATATCCAGCATGTAACAACCTGATCCACTGGCAAAAAAAAATCACAGCTAGCTTATGGCTTAAAGAAATTTTCTTCCAATGATATGTATGGCATATCCATATACGACTAATTGTAAGTGTCCAACCGCTAATAACAGGAATTGAGGTTCTGCATTGCAAATCTGCAGATTAGAGCTAAAAGGAACAAACAGAAGTACTGACTGCACAGGTTCAGGCAATTATCGGGAGCAAACAGTTCACTTCCGATAACTGCCTGGTCAGTCAGCTCATGGAAAGGGGCCTTTATTATTTTCTTAAAGGGAGCCCATCACTTTGAACATGAGCTGCAGGCACCATGTTCTAGAGAAGGAGGAGCTGAGGAGACCGATATATAGTTATGTAAAAAAAAGATTCAGTATAACTTGTATTTTATACATTTATATTCCTGCTCATTCTGGACTTTGAAGTCCAGGAGACGGTCCGATCAGTGATTGACAGCTATCTCTGCACACACAGTCATAGAGGGAAGGCTAAGATAGAAGGTCCCAGCAACTAATCTTGAATGTTCAAGAAGGTTTATTCAACTTGAATAAACCTTCTTGAACATTCAAGATTAGTTGCTGGGACCTTCTATCTTACTACGTGTGGAATTGGTCCTGTCCCGTGCAACGTTACAAGCGAGTGCTGGCCATTTTCTTATACCTTGCTATAGAGGGAAGGCTGTCAATCACTGAGAGGACCACCTCCTTTACTTCAAAGCCCCGAATGAGCAGGAATTTAAATAAATGAAATACAGGTTATACTGAATCTTTTCCAACAAAACTATATATTATTCTACTTAGCTCCTACTGTTGTATACCATGCTGTCTGTAAGCTTATATTGCATTTTCATGGTGACAGGTTCCCTTTAGATTATTTAGGTTACAATAGAGAATGCTCGCAGTCTTTCTCCTGGTTCCAGCTGTTGGACTACCACTGATCAAACATTTAAAGAGAATACGGGGAGTACAATATGTCTTTATGGAGAGCGCCTTAAACGGCGTGAAGGTCAAACATGAACCTTCTTCCCAAGGTTACTTATGGGTATGGCAAAAATATTAATAAATAAAATAATTCAACCTAAGTCTTATGTTAGACTTTTTGTGTATGAATAGAGTTAAATATTCTAATCAAACAAAAATCTGACAAACTAGTTCAGTGGACTGACACCACTTTCTGTGGTGAACATTCTTAAATTGCTTAACAGCATATTTTTCGTGAAAGAAAAGATCAAATGAAAAAACCTGGAGAATTGAAGTATCTGCAAAAGCTCACATTTCTTACCCAATGTAATCATCCTCAGAGGCAATGACTTGCTGTCTTTTTACGCTGCTGTTCGGTAAGATTGTGGTTTGTGAAACTATAAACTTCATATGAGCGATGACTTCATTTATCTAAGTACAGTCGTTCTAATTAAGAGAATGCCAAGATACACCTTCTTACTGCAGACACATAATGTTCTTTTATTAATCTAGCAGAAACAAACCGCACGTTAATTAATTTGTACTTCACCTCAATGTGAACCGAAAAGCAACTATTTGCCTAAATAAGTGCAGAGAAGTGGATGCGAAAGCACATATTCGATATACAGATTGCATTAAAAGATCTATAAAGGTAATGAACACATCTGGTATACTCAATTTCTTGTGACCTATTAACTAACAGTCTAACATCACTATGACTAATTGACCCCCTCTATGATTATAGGAACACTTCCATCAGAAAGGGGTATTTTTTTAAGTCACTTTTCATAGAAACTATTTTTTTTTTCATTCTTAATACCTTTTCTTTTTCATTTGAGCAGTAATTACCGTATATCAATTGAATACTGTCCTTCTGTAAAAGTCAACAGAAATGATAAAACCTCCTATATAGATACTGTACCTCCTTAGATAGTCAGTGAATTGTCAGTTCATTGCTGCTGTAAGGGTAACAAAGTTATCTGCAGGGCAATCCTCATTATAATAGTAGGTGTAGAATTGGGACAACACTATGACAGTGCTATTGTGCTCTTGATAGGCCTGCACAAAGATAACCTCAGAAGAGGATTGCATTGCAAGGTAGTTTGTGATACTCTAATTGAGTCATCGGGGGAAGGGGGGGCTCTCTCTGGTCAGTGAATGGTCTGACTAAAAAGGTTAAGCGAGCATGCTTGTCATGCTAAACGGCCAAACAAAGAGGAAGTTAAAGAGCCAGGACAGGAAGTAGAATAGACGGAGCGACTTCAAAAACTGTATCCAGACATTTTTATATTGAAAAAATACTAAGCTGTTACTATGTGATTAAACAATTTGATGGAAGTGTTCCTTTAAGAACAGAGAGCTGTTCCGGCCTATCTGGCCTGTCCATGTATTACATGGTGATTGTCCAGCGTGTACAGTAACACAGTCTTTCTCCTGTAGTGTCCTTTGAATGAATGGCCAGATGTTAGGGAAGCCATAGCTACAGTAATCATGTATTCACAAACTAATGGAAAGTTTATCTTTACACTGTACACAAAGAGTAAGCATAATGTCCTATATATGTATGGATCCATCCACCAACCCAACCATCTCTTCACCCACCCATCAATCCAGTGTCTACATTAGATAAATTGGATGGGAAAGGTACACTTATCTAAAGGTACATTCATTGGAGCGTACATAAAAATACCCTCTTTAAGTCATCCAATACATCAATGTAATTAGAAGTTGGATGTGTAATAGTATACCTTTTGTGATAACATTTCCATCCCACTAAAGCCATGTACCAGCCTTGAGAGTATAGATAAACCAGTTGAACAAACACTGACGTTTGATGCAGGGAACATGAGCACTGCTGAAACAAATGGTTACTATGGCGTACAGTATATGGAATTTTTAATACAAGATGTAATACTTCATAATTACTCGTTTACTTTACCTGGAAACAAAGGCTGATTAAGAAACATATGCTCTAACCACATTTTCTTTACTTGGCTCAGAATGAAACCAGCATATTTTCCCTACGAGAGGAGATCATGTGATTAGAAGAGAAAGACATTTAATTGTGCCAAAACCACCAGACTTCAGATCCTGCTACAACTACACGTCAATTAGATCTTCATTCAGAATGAAGTAACATGAGAATACTAGGACGAGGCTATTTCTGTGAAACGTTGCTAATATGGGATGGAAAATCTTGAGACTGTATAAAGTGTCCAATTTCTGTTGAAGGGGTTGTCTGAAGAGAGAAAAGGGGTCTTCTTTTTTTCTTATCCTTGGGTATTTTCTGGTATTGCAGCTCACTTGAGAAGACTGATATATATTTTTTTTATCTCAGACAACCACTTTAAAGGGGTTCTTCGAGACAAAGACCCCCATTTCAAATGGCCAGGGAGGGTACACACAAGTTACCGCTGCCAGCCCATCAATAGCTCAGCGGTGGCAGCAATCACATGTCCTGCCTGCACATGATTGACCAGCAGCAATAAGTGTGTAGATGGCATGTCACGGTTCTGGTCAAGCGGGCACTGGAAGCAGAAGAGAAGGATGTTCGGCAGTGGAACAATGGGTGCCGGTGACAGGCGAGTCGTTTTTTTTTACCACTGTTATGTCTGGCCAAATGAAATGGGTTTCCCTAAGGGAACCCTTTCAAAGCATGTGCTGTATCCCATGGGTTGGCATAATAGCTAGATGACTAGCCCAGGGCATTCTGGTACTCTATAATGCCAGTTACTCAGGCATATATGAAAAACATGGGAAGATTATTGCCAACATCAAAGTGGGACCTCTTTCTGGTACTCATCAATGACCTCCAACTATCCACATCCTAAGACAGACGGGCAAATAAATATATTTCCATTCCTTTTACGAGAGGATAGAATGAAACCTATATCAGGTTCTCTTTTTTAGTTTGTTAAAAATGCACCATAACATGCATGGGAAATTGTACCCCACAGGACTAATAATTTCATTATAGAGTGCTTTTCTGGAGGTGACATGTTCCAACCTCCTAAGGGTCCTTCCATAAATGTGCCAGCTCAGATTCACTAGGATTGCATGGTCTATGCCATTTTGTGTAGCAGCACTGAAGTCAATAGTGGCAATAAAAAATAATAATGTTAACAGATAGCTGAGTTGAGAAAACCAATAAAACAGCTCCAGCAATGACTTATCCCATAGGAAATTATACTACAACTCAACTTATTGCCCAAGAATGGTTCCCCTCAGATGACTTAAGGGCCTACTCTACAACAAGGATGTTTTCCATTAGAGTAGAACAGAGCTGTTTCCAAACTACCCTGAATTCAGTCCTAGGCCCAAAAGAGGCGAGTCTGTTTAGAATGGGGTCCCACCTGATCAGCTCATCCTGATGTAGCTGGTGCTTTCACACAATAAAATTAAAATGGGTGATAAAAAAAAAACTAAAAAAAAACTCACATTTATACCTACAGTAACTAAACCAATACTGCAACTTAAAATGATCCATATACTCAGTACTTGCATATATCTTAGCGCCCGCATGTTTTGTTTTTCTAAACATAATGCTATCACCAGCTCCTGCTGAAGTTGATGGTAATCAACTAATGTTCTTGGAGAGCTATAGCTACTGTACACACATGTACCATACACGTACCAAACGTCAAGATCAGACCAGATGAAATTGTAGATTTAAGGGCCGATTAGACGGAGCGATTATCGCTTACTTTTTTGTGCAATCATAATCAAATTTGAGAAATGATCATGGCTTGCAATATCATGCAGCAACGAGCGATAAATGGTTCATTTTCAGTGGATCGAAAAAAAGCTGCCTGACTGAAAGATAGTTAGACGCCACCATATCACCCCATCTAATCAGGAATCTGCCAGCTTTCGTATATATCGTTGCTGGCCACTTGTTAATGAAAAAACATCTGCCCATCTGATAAGACCCTTACTGTTTTTTGATGAATTGACACCGAGTAAGCAGCTTACAAGCTGTACATAAGCACTAAGCTAAACAGATGAGTCTAAAAGAATAAGTGGAAAGATGAAAAACACAACGCAGATGAAAAAGTTATATCATCCCGTCCCTCTCTCCAGCACAGCGCTGTATGGCTGCTCTCTTTGTTCTTCGAGCTGTGGATATTGCGCCTTACAGCAACATTTGTGGTGCTCTGCTAACATGACCTACATCTGCTCGACAACCACTATTATTCTAACATGTCTATAAAACATTTGTTTACAATTATTTATTCCAAATGTCGCTAACGACAAACAGAATAGGGGAAGTATGTAGCGGGAGAACACAAGAGAGGAAACTTTCCTCTGAACGCACACATTTCATTCTTCCTGCCGCTGTAGCCTCACTGTCTTACTTGTTGCCTTGGCTTCTATGCCTCCGGGAATAAAGGGGGCTCCAGCTAAGAAAAAACATCAATTAAACTAAAAACCAGGGGGTCACCTGGAGGCCTGAGACAGTTTCTACTGTAAACTAGAAAAAGATTGAAATGATTACCCATTACCTACCCAGAAAGACATCAGATAAGAGATCATTTTAGGAGAACTTTCACAATGGCATTCGGCTCTTTACATTGGGAGTATCCCTTGACATCAAATAGTGTCCTTTTGGCATATGCTGGGCCAGTATGCGTCAGCATAGTCTACTACATTTTCCTACACAATAAAAACAATGAATATATCCTGAGGATATGTCATCAGTAAAAAAAAAAAAAAAGAGGACAGCCCTTTTAAGACCCAGATCATTAAAGGGCTTGGCTGCTTGTTCTCTCAGAGTGCCTGCGCCGACTGTAGACCGATACGGCGCAGGCGCGGGATTTCGGCTGCAGACAGGGCCAGCTGGAGGAGGAGAGCGTGCTGGCCCTGTCTATCAAGAGCAGAGGGGGCGTTCCCAGAGCATGAGAATGCGGCGGCTACCAGCAAGTATCCGCCCAACTTGCTGGTAGCGAAGACAATTTGCAGATTATAAAAGTACGATTTTTAGAAGATAGAAAACTCAAATAAAGGTATGAAACATATGTTTGAACTCAGCTGACATTAGCAAGTAGCTAATGTCAGCTACTGAAAATTGCATAAGTGGGGGTGACAGAAGCCCTTTAATGTGCAGCCATAAATTCAACTCTCACACTTTGTGTTTGTATAAATGGTAGGGTAAGGAACGCAGGCATCAAGGTAACAAACTTGTAGGCCACAACATTGCTGGAAATTTGCTAGTGATATAAGCAGCATGTTCTCTCCGATTATGACTAAGTCATTTTCTATGCCAAAAACAGGCATAAAAAAAAGATGAATGAGAAGTGCCTGTCGGCCCACCCCGTTCCCTGCCACGCCACGCTCCCTTTCCTCAGATCTTGAGAAAAGAGGTGTAAGTGGCATACACGGGGAAAAAGGAACCAATTTTGCTGCAAAACATCTTTACAACAAAATCTGCACCTTAAATATGCCAAAAAGTGGTGCATATTTTTCCCTAAACGACCCCTTCAATCTGTACCCACAAATTATGTCATGACACGTTTAGCTTTTTATTTAATGAGTCCTGAATTGTTCTTTATGTTAAAAAGAAGACAAGTACCATGGTAAACATCCCTGTAGGCCAAGATATACCGTAGCTTGAAAAGTTCTAGTGCTATAAACATGACGTTCTATCATTCTTGCTGGTTGACTACATCCTACCAGTCTACAGCTGGAGTCCTGTGCCTCAGATCTTCATTCTGAAGCCAAAAATTCAATCCTTGGTCTGAATTGTTAAATATGGTAAAAGGAATGCAGGCTCCAAGGTACACAAAACTGAGGGCCACAACATAGATACTTGTCTAGGACAATATATTGGTCTTCAGGTTGGCCAGCAAATACTGATTCCTTCTCTCGTGTCAGGAAATACTGGTGTGTTTTCTTGAGATTAATTTCATAATTGGTAAACTATTTTCTCAGACCAGAAATCTCCCATTAACATCTGCGAGGTAAAGTGCTGATTCATGCGCTTTGATTTTAATCAGATGTGCTCACCCTGGCATAACTTATCAGAAATTCCATTAGTCTCTATTGGCCCCCTAGAGAATCACAGAGCATCTCAGGCACTTCAAAACCTTTTAATTGAATAAAAGACATCAATCACGTCTACACAGCCCGCTGTTGTTTTCTTCACCTTATCAAAACAGAAATGCACACCTCATTGATTTCAATGAAAATGGCAGCAAGGATGGAGCCTAAAAAGAACACGCATGGATCCTATACTGTCAGAGATTTCTTAATTCCTAGAGGCATCAGGGTGACAGCAAAGGCAAATATAACTGCTTGAAAGTCGACCTTATAAAATGGTTAAGAAAAAGCACAGGGGAGGCAGATGGTGACCTGTCAAGTGGAAATCGTCATGATCTGGAAGAGGTCAAGAATAAAAAATACCCAGTGCAGGGAAATGGAAGCTGCAGTTGCTCCCTTCTGGTAATTGTAAAACAGAGTACATTTAGCTACACCGCACATCTGGTATCACAGTAGCAGCTGCTATGTGCTCACAGAGGTTATTTGGTGTGGATACAGACTTGTCATTGAATGTTTCTCGGAGAACAATGCACATATATGGATAGAAAAAAATGCCATACCATATACAAAAATTTCCATCAAAGTATAGATATGTGGTTAGCATTTGCAGAGACAAATATGCTGTCTGATGTTACCACAAGACTCTAGACCTTAAGGTGCATTTACACGGCCCAAGAATAGGGCAGATTATCGGGAACGACCTTTCCTTCAAACATTTAAATGTGCTGCTCGTTCACTGGATGATCCTGTCGTTCATGCAGGCACCACCGATCATGGCCTCTAAACACCGATCTGCTGCTCATAAACCATGATTTTGTATGAGGATGAGGGATTGCAATAGCGATCCCCCGTCCTCATACTGTAAAGGAGATTGCTGCATGTAAATACAGAGGTCTCCTTCACTGAACGAGCAGCCGACTGTTGGGAAAGAAAGCTTCCTTCCCAACAATCGGGCGCTCAGTTGGCCGGTGTAAATCCAGCTTTAGTGTATGCTCTATTGGATAGCGTTCCCGCCCGGCAATTGCCCGCTAACTAGCGGAGGAGAACGCTGCAATTACATGCTGTGATTTCCTCTACAGCATGGGGAGTACCTATCGCTATGCCATCGCTTATTCCCATGCTGTATATTGGTTTGCTGGCTGCAGATCATAATTAGACAGCCCGATCTGCCGCCGGCAAACAATGCTTTTTAAACGTGCATTTGCTCGTTCATCGGGCAATTGGTAGCAGCATTACACTGCAAGATGATCGCTAACAAGCGTTCATACAAACGTTTGTTAGCGATCATCTGCCAAAAAATCAGCCGGTGTAATACAGTCTTTAGAGGGTGGAGTCTTCACATCAATGAGAGCCCCTGAAACCCCTGGCAAAAATCACATGTTACTGGAGGTGGTTGACTTTAGCTATTCATTTCCCCTACAGATACAGATATGCAGCATTACAGGTCTCCATACACATAAATGTCCCTCCAAGTAATACATGGATGTACCTAATCTACGAGGGTGGAAGCTTATAGATGGGGGTCCCAAATGAGGAAGGTGGGAAGGTGTCCAGTGATACCAAACTATACTCCATCTTATACCCCAACACTCATCACCTATCTGTGCCTCCCAGATCCCTAGTAGTCTCCACTTCCTGATCCTTCTCGACATATGGGAAATTATCTTTCAGCCAATCACTGACTGAATGGTAATTATCTACACATCGAGAGGGACCAGGAACTAGGGACCAGTGGGGAATAGAAGAAATAGGGGACTGGTGAGATATCACTTCTTTGGGGGTTTTTATGCTATTTTCTGACCTTTTCCTAAAAAAAGATTTTACAAGCCAGACAACCTTTTAGGCAAAACCAGTACTGCTTCTAGAACCTAGACTTACCCAATGTTTTTTTCTTTTTTTTTTAAAGAAAGCATTACAACAATTGTAATAACTTCCAACTGGTTTCTTGACAAAGTTGGATGCACGTCCTCAAAGCACTATCCGGGAAAAGCCTTGTTTCAACAGTTCTCAGTTCCCCCAGAGATACTCTGATATAGAGAACAACAGTCACTATTACAAGAAGTAGGCAGCTAAACCCCACAGAAATCCAGAGGCTGTAGGGGCCGTGTTTACCGAGTGTAAAACTAAAATAAAACATTCATGAGCCCAGTAAGTCTGCAACATATTTCACGTGTGAATCCTGCTTCATATCCAGCTCACATCAAAAAACGACACATAAAACAAGATATACAGTCCCTAACTACTAGCAACGTGTATATAATGGAACAAATTCCACATGATCTGGAAGATTCATCCACATTCATCAACCAGGGGCAAGCTGGTGGTGGTGCCTCATCAGGGCATTTACAATATATATCGATAGGCGGTCATAGTGGACCTGAAAGATCCAGGAGAAAAATTCCATTTGGAGCTTATCACTTGCCACCAGGGTACTGTATATTGCTTTGATTTAAAACCTATTTCAGATTATTGATAATATAGGAGTTGGCCCCTGAGAACAATTTCCTCTGATGGGCTAATTAACCCCAGCCAGACACTGTCGATAGGCATGGGTCCCAACTCTGGGAACAGCTTCTATCTCAAGAACAAGGCTCTGAAAAGAACGGAGAGCCTGCCAGGCATGTATGGCTTATGGGACTTCCAAAAATAGCCAAGCACCGGCACAGTCTTTTTTAGAAATCGCACAACAGTGGATAGAGAGGTGGCCATGCATAGATCTGCTCTCCAATTATGCCGGGGCCGCATTTTTTAGTTAGGAGTGGATCCTAAAGGTAGGACTTACACTGACTAAACATTTATGGCATATACAATCGATGCACCATAAATGTCCAGATGGGACAACCCTTTTAAAACTCAATCTGTATTTATCAGGTACATTCAAGTTTAAAGGGATTTTCTACTTTTAACAAACATTTATTCTAAGAAGCATCCTACCGCTACCCTCAGAGATCAACTACAACGTGCTAGCAATTGAACTGAAGTATTATGTACATGACGCCCACTGAAATTAGTTTGTTGTTCACATAATTTATGGATGCGCTCAGTCCATCAGACGCTCCTTATAGCCTTTCCAGAGCTAATTTATGTTGGTCTCAAATTAGGGACTCCATTTTCAAAATGGGTTTTATAAAGCAAACAATCCTTTTAATTTTCATACAAATACTGCGTATCTTTGTCAATTTTGGACAACGTTTTTTTTTTCTCCTTTCTTTTTAATATAAATTTTTATTTTAGTCATCTCGAAAAACACAATCCACAAAACAGAATTACAAAATCATCCCCATCCCCCCCACACCCCCTTAACCGCCCCCCAACCCTGCAGAGGAAGAGAGAAGAAAAGAGAAAAAAAAAAAGTTGGACAAAGTTAGTAATGCCAGAACAAATACAAAAAAATAATTTTTCACTTCTAAATATTGGTCATAATGCAATGCTTACTTATGTGGGGGAAACGACTAGGCTTTCACTATTTATTCAGTGGGACAGGCTACACTTATGTTGGTACGCATGTTCTGTTTGTCATTGTATTTTCATCTTTTTGTCTTTATGTATTTCCGATGGAAACTTTAAGAAATACTGTTCAAACATACGGTAAATATTGGTCATAGTTGGGCACCCCATAGGCCACCAATGATATTTGAGGCCTCCAACTTCCTTGAGCTTTAATTATAATAATAGTAAGAATTATCAAAATATCAGTGTGCCACAAATACCTATAATAGGGCTGTGGCTCTATTCACAGAATCACCCAAGCTTTATGCTCGCAGACCCCCAACTTTTCAAGCTAAGGTTTGGCTTTCTTACTAGTTTTTCCATCATAGATCTACTTCAAAGCGGAAATCCTGTCTCTATATTTC
Organism: Bufotes viridis; assembly: GCA_033119425.1. Lineage (NCBI taxonomy): Eukaryota > Metazoa > Chordata > Amphibia > Anura > Bufonidae > Bufotes > Bufotes viridis. Next base: position 365,456,154 of record CM065592.1, read on the forward strand.
AGCGTTAGTCAAACTACAAGGTGTATAAAACACATAAAACACAAACATATAATGTGCATTTTCCTGCAAAGTGTATGGCAATGTAAAGAGAGCTAACGTGTCATATGGGAAAGGGAAAAGCTGAATGCATACTTACAGCTTCAGAACACTGACAACCCCTATATCCACTTGTCTCAACTACCTTTACAAGTGTTGCTATGTGACAAGTAAAACGGTATAGTGCTCTCAAAAACGACATGGATTATACGTATAATGAGGGGGAAAAAATAGCTGATGTTATTAACTCCTAAGATGTAGCATTTTTGTGGTTCAATGGTAGGCAATGGAGCTTGCTGTCACAGCTGTGATAAAGTGAGTGTTCAATCACAGATCCTGGGCCACGAGATCACTAGGATGTTCAATTATATTGGATTGTGGCTACGACATAGACATCGTTGTCCCTCCATTTGGAAGATCAGTTAATGACAACCAAAGTATATTTTCAAATACTGGTGACATGAATGCTTCTTTTACAATGGAACTGAAAAGAATAAGATGGTTGCAGGAGCTAAAGCTCATAGTTTAGGAGCCCCAAGACAAAACAACCACCCATTGGAGAGCTGAGCAGATACGATGGGGCACAGCGCTCTGCTAAGCGTCTCTGCCCCTCAATTTAAAGGATCAATAGTGGTTTCTCAGCATCTGGACTGCATATCTGAAAGGAAAGGATGGTTACAGGAAGGCAGATAAAGCTCACAGCTTAGAATCGCAAAACACAATATCCTACAAATGGAGAGCTAAGCAGATACGATGGGATACCACAAGTAGATGAACGCTTCTGCCTCTTAATTTCAGTGATTGTTGGGGGTCTCAGTGTCTGAACCACCCCCAATCAAAATGTATGACATGTTATGGTAAGATATCAGAAGTTTGTAAAATGATAAGTGCCCTTTAAGTGATGCATCAACGCAACACTAGCATAGACTGGTCTTTACAGGGAAGGAAGCTCTAGCGTAAGGATGATATCATACTGCGTCTGGCACAAACATATCCATTCACCTGAGAGAGGCCAAAATACTGTTCATGAGGACTTCCTTGGAAATGTTTATGTTGACTACATAATTCCATCCAGAGGCATCTAGTAAAAATGGTAAATATTAGTTTAGCACGGGACCCTATGATCCACTGTATGCCTATAGACATCTATTTGGGTGTACGTTAGAAAACCCTCCTGATGTATACCTCCGATGCACTTTGAAAGCAGCCACATATTAACACTGTACAAATTGTTTCCACACATTAACAATAACGTGTCTCTCTCTGTCATAACTGGATATGCAATGGTGGACACTGTAGCAGTGGATCTGATTAATACTTTGTGTTTCCAAGGGTTGCTAATTTAAGGACTATACCCAATGCAGTCACTTGGTTTCCTCCATTTTGCCTTGTTAAAAATAACTAGTGTTGACATTATAGTTCTTGAGCAAAATTCTTTTTGGCTTCTGCTCTAATGCCTGAATGTCTAATGTTTATGTGTAGAGCATCCCTGGATTGTAACAGCATTCCTATGTGCCTGGGCTCCGTCACATTATAGAAAGCAGACCACTCTACTCTCACTTCCAAGGTAAACCAAATAGCAAATACATCAGATGACTTCTGGGAAAGGCACGGGTTTTAAGCATATTTTTTTCCCTATAAAATTCGACAGAAATAAAAACTTCAAAGCATTTCAAAAGTAAAGTAAAAATACCCATCCTCTCGCTTGTGCCTACTGACAAATGCATGCCAATCAGACAAGTAATCATAAATGGTTTACTATTCACAGGGATAAACATAGGAGAAGTCCCAAGCATAAAGTAGCATGAAAAATATTGAGTATCGGAGCCAGACAAACTGTAGAGGAGCCACTAAATGGGATCTGTTTAGAGTGAAGCAGATTATTTGTTTCACTTAGGTCATAAGTTGGAAATGTGCCTTGAGATCACCAGTTAAAGTAAGCAATTCTGCAAAAATAATGGTAGATTTCCATATATAACTGAAAACGCAATTAAATTGCATTAACATGTTTATGCATTTACATTTGGCCCCGCCTCCGAGGAGCCAACCACATATATGAAGCTTCAACACATGACAAAAAAAAAAATAGGAATGTAATGTGACAGAAATCCTGAGGATACTGGAAGCCTGGAATACCCCTTTAATATTTGAAATATCTCATGTGTAAAGATGTACCGTTATACATGACGAAAAAAATACTCCTGTAGTGTAAAACGGAACCAAATGGAACCGTTATGTGTCTCCATACACAGGTATTAGGATGGAGCAAAACGGAATTCCTCTTAAAGGCTTCCATTTTACAATCTGTCCTAATATTTCGTTATGACTCTAACGGAACCTATAACGGAATTCAATAACGCCAATGCGAACTCGCCCTTAATATAATCTGATCTGCTCCCTTTACAAGTGGGACTTTTTGAACAGTATGAGAGATGGCTGCAGTCTCCTATCACTAAAGTACACTTTAGGCCTCTTTCACACTTGCGTTCTGAGGATCTGGGGGGCACTTCCGTCCTGTCGGATCCGTCAGAACTTAAGTCGCCTGAAAGCATTTGAAGACTGATCAGGATCCTGATCAGTCTTCAAAATGCTTTCAGGTTACCATGGCAGCCAGGACGCTACTGAAGTCCTGGCTGCCATGGTACTGCGCAGCAGTGTACTTACCTGCGCTGCGTCTGCCGGGCGCTCCTTCATGATGTCACAGGTCCCTGCGGCGCATAGATCAATGCGCCGCCCGGACCTGTGACGTCATGAAGGAGCATCCGGAGGCCGCAGCACAGGTAAGTACACTGCTGCGGGGTACTTACCATGGCAGCCAGGACTTCAGTAGCGTCCTGGCTGCCATGGGGCCCCGATCGGAACTGCTGTTGCGCATGTGCAGAGCTAAACGTCGGATCCGGCGATGCGCCGAAACAATGTTTAGCTTAATTTCCGGATCCGGATTAATGCACTTCAATGGGCATTAATTCCGGATCCGGCGTTACGGCATGTCTTCCGGATTTTTGGACAGAGACAAATCTACAGCATGCTGCGGTTTTGTCAACGTCCAAAAAACGTTCACATACTGAACAGAAGACATCCTGATGCATCCTGAACGGATTTCTCTCCATTCAGAATGCATTAGGATAATCCTGATCAGTATCTTTCCGTCCTAGAGCCCTGAGGACGGAACTCTAGGACGGAAAGCAAAAACGCAGATGTGAAAGGGGCCTTAGGCTATTAAAAGATGGGATAGGAATATAGCCATGACTATTGTGCTATAGACTCGTGCAGTAGAAACAAAACTTTCCAAGTGGCAGAATAAACACATTTGCAGCAGCGCTCCTTTCTCCTTGTGATCTCAACAACCCTGTATACATAGCCGCTCATCGGTGTAAACATAAAGCGCGTTTCCATGGCCAACACATAACACACTTTTCATCGGATAGATACACACTGTAGCATTTATACATTGTTTCCTTCAATGTTGTATAGGAAAGACAAAAATAAAATGTAATATACAGTGTAACCGTTCCGTCCCCAGGCTTGCTGGTGGGACGCACAGCTAAACATAAGACTGTAGTCTTCAAGAAGCTGAAGTCTTGACCATATATGGCCGGGGAGCTCCTTGAGAGAAAAGATGCTCACCCCAAGCCAGTTCTGTTAGATGCTTTACCAAAGCGAGCTGTTAGCCTTGTGTGCGCAGACCATTAATCATCTAAAACAAGTAGGGAATGCTTTCCATTATAAGGAAGTGCCATTACATCCAGCCTTTGAACTTAGAAAGTCCCCACTCTTAAAGGGGTATTCCGGTTATATGAAGTTATCCCATATCCGCAGAATAGGAGATAAATATTAGATTGGTGGGGGTCCTACCACTGGGACCCTCAACAATCACAAGAACGAAGCGAAGGAAGAGAACGGAGCAATCGGTTTTTCCATTCATTTCTATGGCCGTTCTGGAGATAGCTGAGCGCTGTACTTGGCTGTCTCCATAACTCCAATAGAAATGAATTGAGCAGATGTGCACATGCCCGGCCGCCTGCTCCGTTTATTTCAGGTCCTCGGTTGTATGACTAATGCGAGTCCCAGCAGTAGGACTCCCACCGATCTAATACTTTTCTCCTATCCTGTGTATAGGGGATAGCTATATATAACTGGAATGCCCCTTTAAGAAACCATCCAGCCATTCAATGTATAAAGAAGCAAAGCTTTGGAGGAGATTTATCAAAAGTGGTAGAAAGGAAAGCGGAGCAGTTGCCCAAAGTGACCAGTTATAGTCCACCCTTTCGTCCATGGCTGTGGCATATGATACTAGGATGAGCCTAGATGATGGAGGTCAAAGACTAAATGATATCACGGCAAATGTGTAAATATGACTTTGACTATATGGATGTACAATACCTGCAAATACACTCAGGGGGACATTTATTAAGACTGGTGAGCAAAAAGTGGAAAAGTGGCACGCAGGGATCTAAAACCCCAAAACGGTGCAAAATTTTATGCAACCATGGCATACACCAAGCGTTTTCAGGTCTACAGGGGATGATAAATGTCCCCTAAGCTACTTAAAGGGGTTGTCTCATTATGACAACCCATTATCTAATGCCATGTGCCAACCAATAAGCTGAACAGCTAGAGATCAGCTTTTATCACTGCAACAGTTTTGTATAAGGCTATACAGTACACAGCCATCCTTATTATACATGGATGAATCGGTCCACCATAGTGTAAGCTGCTCTAAATGTGAGGTTTCCCTACTCGGGCTCATAGAAGGTTCCTGAGCGGGAGACCATCCTCCCCATGATGTCCATATACTCCAATAAAGAATATGGATAGGGCTCATCTTTATCAGACCACCCCTTTTAAGCCCACAATAAGCATTTCATACAAAAGACTTAGTAGAACCAAAAGAATCCCACACATCCAGCATTTTGAGAGTCACTGGGGACATTTCCGCCTCATGTTATAGTTATTAGGAATAATTGTTATGTTTACATCCTGATCACTTACTAGAAAGTCTGAACATAATCTCTCCGGCTCTCCATTATCTGATTATATGTTAAATACATACTAAATGCAAAGATCATAGCTGCACAGATGAAAAAAGGGGTTTCACTCAACATGCAGCTGTCAATTTTGGCAGAGCACAGACATTTTTTTTCCCTCTTATTCGCCGTCTGCAAAAATGTGAAACAGCTTTTCTGGAAGGATGACAGAACTGGGGGATATTCAGCACAGACACTCTTGTTGCGCCATTCACAAGTACCTCATACATGAAAAATGCACTGTTAATATGCATCACTTGTAAGCATTACTTTTATAGAAGTCAGCATTATTCTACAGTCATTAAAGGGGTTTTTCTGAGATTTTGATACTGATCACTTATCCTCAGGATAGGTCATTAGTATCTGATCAGTGGGGATCTGACACACGGGACCTCCACCAATCAGATGTTAGAGAAGGCCCCAATGCTCCTGTGAGCACCGCCGTACACATTGCCGTATATTGTATAGTGTATGCATAACATATGTACCATAGGTGCTTGGTATCGCAGCTCAGCCCTATTCACTTCAATGGGGCTAAGCATGATCCCAAGCACAGCAGCTAAGGTGCTACGCTTGGTAGGCATGGAGAAGGCCACGGCACTCACAGGAGCACCAGTACCTTCTCAAACAGCTCATCAGCAGTGGTCTCAAGTGTCCAAAGGATAGGTCATCAGTATCAAAAGCTCCTTTAACTAAAGTAACTACTGACTACATAGTTATATAGTTAGCACAGTTGAAAACAATATATATGTCTGTCAAGTTCAACCATGGAAAAGTGTATGGATAAAGTGTAGAAAATTGTTTCCTGCTATTAATCCACAGGAAGGAAGAAAACCCAAAATGCATGAAGCAATCTGCCCTACGAAAGAAAAATTACCTCCTGATCATGAAATGGTGATCAGACTGGTTCAACATTAAGAAAGGAATTCTATACATTACATTTGATGTGTTGATATTATTCTCTTCTAAGAAATCATCTCTTTCTTGAAGCCATCTGCTGTGTCTGCTATGACCACCTCCTCAGATGACTATTCCACAGTTTCACAGTTCTGATGGTGAAGAAGCCTGATGGCCTCTGGAGACCGAACTTTTTCTTCTCTAGACGGAGTTAGTGCCCCATTGACTATTCCACAGATTCACAGTTCTTATTGTGAAGAAGCCTGATGGCCTCTGGAGACTGAACTTTTTCTTCTCCAGATGGAGGCAGTGTCCCATTGTCTTGGGATTTTATATGGAACAGCTTTTTCACCATATTTTTTATATAGGCCATGTTTATGTTCATATAGGTTTTTCATGTCCTCTCTTAGACGTCTCTTCTTTAGACAAAATAAATTATTTTAATCTATCCTTAAAAGTAAGACTCTCCATGTCCCCTTATAAGTTTGTTGGCTCTTTTTTGTACTTTTTAAAGCTCCAGGGCATCCTTTCTATGAACCGATGCCCAGAACTGAACTGCATTTTCCCGCTGAGGCCGCACCAAAGCTTTGTAAAGTGGTAATATCACATCCCTGTCCCTCGAGTCCATGGCTGTTTTATACATGACAACATCCTGTTTGCCTTATAGGCAGCTAATTAACATTGCATACTGTTATTTAGTCTATAATCTAGAAGTACACCCAGATGCTTCTCTACAAGTGACTCTCAATGGTTTTCTAGATGCTTAACTTTACATTTACTGTATCTACACAGAACCTCATTTGCAAAGTAGATGCCCGAAGTGCAAGTCAGCTTTGAATTTATGAACATCTTCCATGCACTTCTCTATATTGCATAACATAGACTAGCACAAGCAAAATTAGAAACAATGATATTAACCCTACCAGGAACTTTATAGCCCAGTTAAATAATAGAGGCTCCAGCACTGAATCTTGGGGTACACCAGTAACAGGGTGAGTGGGCAGTTCAACCTACACTCAATACCCTATAATGAGAAAGTGTAAACGATTTTAAAATGTTTGCAAATTTATTAAAAAGGAAAAAATAAAATATTGGATGGACATAAGTATTCAGACCTTTTGCTATGACATCTGGAATTCACCTCTGGAGCCCTCCTATTTCTCTTGATCGTCTTTGAGATGTTACTAAGCCTTTATGGCAGAGTGGCTAGAAAGAGCCTGCCCTCCGTAAAAGACACATAAAAGCTCACCTGAAGTTTGCAAAAATGCACCTAAAGGACTCTCGCACTGTGAGAAACTTTTTTTTCTCAATTCCAAGCATCAGGTCTGGAGGAAACCAGGCACTGCTCATCACCTGCCCAATATCATCCCTATAGTGAAGAACGGTAATAGCAGCATCATCCTCTGGGTGTGTTTTTCAGCAGCTGGGACAAGTAGACTGGTTAGGGTTGAGAGAAAGCTGAACGGAGCAAATTCTTATTGAACATCTGATGCAGAGCGCTCTAGACCTCTAGACTAGACGAAAGGTTTACTTTCCAAAAAGACAATGACCCTAAGCACACAGCCAAGACAACACAGGAGTAGCTTGAGGACAACTCTGTGAATGTTCTTGAGTGGCCAAGCCAGAGACCTGACTTAAACCCAATTAAACGTCTCTGGAGAGACCTGAAAATGGCTGCCCACCAACGGTCCCCATCAAACTGACAAAGATTGAGAGGATGTACAGATAAGAATGCCAGAAAATACCCAAATGCAGGTGTGTAAACCTTGTGGCATCATACCCAAGAAGACTGGAGGCTGTAATCACTGCCAACGGTGCTTCAACTAAATGCTTAGTAAAGGGTCTGTATACCTATGTCATGGTGCTATTTTTTATTTTAATTTTAAATAAATTAGCAAAGATTTCTCATCATGAGGTACTGAGTGCAGAATGATGGGGAAACTTGATTGTTTCTTTATTTTAGCAGAAGGCTGCAATAGAACAAAATGTGAAAAAGGTGTAAAGACTTTCCGAATGCAATGTATATAATCCCATAAACTCATCTCACATTCTAAAGTTATAATAATTTTAAAAATATTAAATAATTCTTTGAGATTGAAGTATTTATAAATACATTGAGATTTAATAATTGAGTGATTGTGAAGAGTTTGCTCACTGAGCTCAAGCTTCATGGGGAAATGCAATTAGTAAGACCCAAATGGTGCTTATTTTATCTGATGGAGGAGAACAAAAGACCAAGGCCTGGCTTGCCAACATAGAAAAATGACAGATACACATGATACATTCGGAGTGGTGTATAAGAATTAGTAGCTGGCTCGCCTGCCCAAAAAGGGCTCTGTGAACATGATAATACAGAGGAGAGATAGCCCGGAGGATTACTTTCTTACTACAGCAAATAAAAGCAATCAATTAATAGAAAACAGCATGAGTTAGAGAGCAGCTGACAAGATGCCAAACACCACTACTACATCATATACAGTATGCAAGCAAAAGCAAATGTGATCTACAAAGATGGAAGAGCGACGGAGTGCATCTGAAGGAATACATAATCTATGGGAAACTGTCTGACCCTCGGGATGCGCCCAGATGTCCTAAAACAAAGGTAGTCTGTCGGGAAACAGCAAATACATGTTTTTCTTTCTATAATGAAACGTAAAGTTTTTTAAGATAATCTCTGTATCAAATCGCCAGTTTTAAAGATCTCTGTTTGCTGTCATTTAATAGGAATCTTTATTGTATAGTGGATATCAAGCTGTCCTGGTCATGTGATGGACGCAGAGGGGCAAGGCTTGCAAGTTACTGTATGTGTATCAAAGCCTTAACTTGTAAGGAGCTGAAATCTGAATACCACTTTAAGGGGAATGAATACCCCATATCCACATCTCCTGTTAAAGGGGCTTTTCAGTTTAAAGCATTTATCACCTATCCATCGGATAAATGAGAAACTCTAGATTGGTGGGATTCCAAGTGCTAGCATCTTAACTGATCACCAGTGGGGGGGGGGGGGGCCACTCCGGAAGACTGGAAGCAGCAGTACCCTGAAATCTGCAAGACCATGGCTAGGACAGGGCTTGACAAATTTCCTTGGAATCTAGGAGTCAGCTAAAAAAGTTAGGAGACAGGCGGAGCCGCGTCAAAAAGCCCCCAATAGATGCCCCCATAGTGCTCCCCCCCCCCACTTCTCCATAGAGCCCCCCATTAATGCATGCCAGTACATAGGGCCCCCAGTAGATGCCCCCATAGTGTTCCTTCCCCTGTTCTCCATAGTGACCCCCATAATGTGCGAGTATATAGGGCCCCCCATAATGCTTCCCCTCTTCAATAGGTTATATGACACGTCAGAAGCTGCCAGCGTCTAAGTGATCGCCACTTGCGGCCGCCATGACAAGTGGAAACCCTTACAAGGATTACAGGGTCCGGAGGGGAGGGCAGAGGGGTCCGGAGGAGAGGGCAGAGGTCCGGAGGAGAGGGCAGAGGGGTCCGGAGGAGAGGGCAGAGGGGTCCGGAGGAGAGGGCAGAGGGGTCCGGAGGGGAGGGCAGAGGGGTCCGGAGGGGAGAGCAGAGGGGTCCGGAGGAGAGGACAGAGGGGTCATTCTCTTTCCCCCTCGTCTTGTCAATCTCTTTCCCCCTCGTCTTGTCAATCTCTTTCCCCCTCTTGTCATTCACTTTCCCCCCTTGTCATTCACTTTCCCCCCCCCCCTTGTCATTCACTTTCTCCCCCTTGTCATTCACTTTCTCCCCCTTGTCATTCACTTTCCCCCTTGTCATTCACTTTCTCCCCTTGTCATTCACTTCCCCCTTGTCATTATCTTTCCCCCTTGTCATTTTCTCCCCTCCTCCCCGCCTGTAAGTAGCGTGGCCGAGCTTTGTATGGTCCCACGGGTACAGGAGCTTTAGTTTCCTGTACCCGGGCGGTCTGACAGGAAGTGCACACTGTGTGCGCACTTCATGTCAGTCCGGCCGGGTACAGGAGACAGATGCTCCCTGTACCGCGGACCATACAGGGCTCGGCCACGCTACAATGAGGGAGTGACAGGAGGGAGCGCTGAGCGTTTCCCTCCTATCAGTCCCTCTCTTCATGCTGAGCCCGGGCGGTGCGCCCTCATGGACGCGCCAGCCCGGGCAGTGCTGCAGCCGCCTGAGGCTCTATATAGAGCGCTCGGGCGGCTGCAGCATGAGGGGGGCCTGCGCTCCTAGTCCGCGCCGACCCTGCGCCCTGGCACCTGAGAGAACGGGCTGACAAATACCCAGGCGCCAGGACCAAATTCTTGGTCGCCATGGCGACCTGGCTCCTGGGATTTGTCGAGCCCTGGGCTAGGAGCAGTCTGAATGGAGCGGTGGTCGATTATGCGCCTTGCCACTCCATTCAAAGACTATAGCACAGACAAAAACACCCAAGCGCTGTGACAGCTGACAGGTGCTATATGCTTCAAGCTTAACTTCGGCAAATGGCATTTATCATATAGATAAAGTTAATAGAAGGCACTTACTAATGTATTGTCATTATCCATATTGCTTGCTTTGCTGGCTGGATTCATATTTCCATCACATTATACACATGATTTTCCATGTAACCTTGATACAACCACTTCCCCAATTGACCACTAGAAACGGGAATTTGATGAATTGTTTTTTCAAACGCTGACCTTCTTCTGAGTTTTTTTAGCGCTCCAACTAGTGTTACAGAATCCGACCCCATTCTGTTTTATTTAAAGAAATTGGACCACCTGCACATGTGCTGAATGTGCAGTGCATGCGCCATGAAGCTCAGAGCAACATCCTCAGCTTCATCAGTGCAGTGCACATGCGCCCAGACTCTTCTCACGATAAGTTTGAATTTCATTTATGTTCTTTTACAAGGACAGACGAGTTTGTGATGGGCAGATTTAGGACCCTAAACCTCTACTGCATGCTGGTAGTTTAGTGGCCAGAAGTTAGGTTAGAGGATCACTTTTACTAGTGTTTAACTGCGTCCTACAACACAAAGTCCCGATGTATCTCCTCTATAAATGGGGAATGGGTATGTAGACAGATATAAAGGGGGTTTCTCATACATCCAATACGCCTGCATTGTTGCTCTGCGAAGCTGCGCAAACGCGGAGACTATGCTTCTGCTACTAGAGCACTGATGGTGCATGTGCCACCACACTTCCAGGTAGTGGAGAATGAAAAGTTGATGCTCCTGAAGCAGAGCCTCTACACTTGAGCCACTAGTCGGAGCAACAGCCCAAGCACAAGATTATTAGCGCCGTAGTTACCGCAACTGAAGATGCGCCCCTTTGTCAATCACCTGCAGGGACACCCCCTTGCAGGTCTAGAACCTTGGTTGATGAGACAAATTGATTTGTACGAATCACCCCGCTCATCACTAATCCTGAGAGGATATGCCGTCAATATCTACGCAGCGAAAAATCCCTTTAACGGGACTATGGCTTCAATTTTTTAAAAACTGTGTCAGTAAGTGGCACAATGACAGGCACTACAGTAATGAAACACTACTTGTTATTACTGTCACATTATTTCTGTCTTGTTGCAGCATTTCACATCGTTTCGTTTCAGTTCAAAGTGCAATGAGTTTGTGTGACATCAGGCTAAGTGACAATAGAAGCCAGTACTGAGATGGCGGAATGTAAAAATATTAGTAATGAAGGGGCGCACTCATCGTATATGCTTGCCAGGATGGTGCCTGGAATCATTTTTTGCCCAAGGCAACTCAGTCTATTAAAAATGTCACAATCTATCTCAGTGCTCGGCGTAATTTGTGAGCCGTAATTATTCATTGCTTGATGCAGTAATAATTATGCAATTACACTTAAATGCTACCCCTGCTATAGACAAGTATCTGCATCTTTGTATGATTTGTCACAGCTTACCCTGCAGAAAAAAATAAAGAAAAACCGAATATTCTCATACAGCACTATCATCACGAGAGAATACAATGTGCTTGTCTGTGCTGTTTAGAGGTACATTGAGGGTGTGAGGTTAAGGGAATTGTATCATGAGCAATTGCCTAATAAAGTGTCAGAACTAGACCTACCCACTGTGCTCAAGCAAAGGCTCAATCCAGATCTAAGTCTGTAGCACCTAAAAAATCCCCAATAACCTTTTCTCCATCTTTCAAACCAGCAACTGAATTTGAATACTTTTGTGCGTTCATGTAATTAAAAGTGTAGTAAAGCTTCTATGTTATCCAATAATGTGTATCTGCATGGCGTCACCCGCCACTGAGGTGGACGCACATGCTAAGTTCCTTCCTTCAACTGCCACCAGCGGTTAGAAACTGAGACGGTTAGGCTCGTTTCACACTAGCGCTAGAATCTCCGTCATGCTGTTTTGACAGGAAGAAGTTTGCTGGAGGTGTCTGGATCCGGCATTGCCGGAAGATGCCTGAAGGCTCGTTGACCCCATCAACTATAATAGGGGACTGGAGGAGATCCGGCTACAGCTTAGCAAATATACATACCGCAGTGGTTTTAGTTGAGCCAATTCTCTGCATATTTGCTGGGTGACTACTGGATCCCTGCCGGTAGCAACTGGAACAATGAATGGGGAGAGCTCTGGACCCATGTGGGGAACAAGGCTGATTCTAGTTTTGTTAAAGATTTGCATGTATTATATCATGTCTGATTTTAATTTTTTCACAATGTTCATGGGATAAACCTTTAAAAAGCTCTGCCCTGGTCCCTACCTGTGAACTCACTCTTAGTCCTAGATTAAAGGGGTTGTCCGGGTTCAGAGCTGAACCCCCTCTTCCACTATTCAGCCCCTGTTAGTTGAGCATCAGAGCATGAAATGCTAGGAAAGCATTAAAGACTGTTCATTAGTGCTGGAGACGCCCCTGGGATCTCTGCTAGGTGGAAGCGTCCGCCTAGCAGTATAAAAAGGTTAAACATTCAGGCCCTGCCTTGCGGAATGAGGCATGAACCCGGACAACCCCCTTTAATGACAGGCTCTTGGCTACAGAGCTATTACAGATGATGATAGATAGATACATAGATAGATAGATAGATAGATAGATAGATAGACAGACAGACAATACACTGTACAGAGATAACTGATGATGGATGGACAGATGGACATACAGACAGATAATAGTTGCACCTATTGGGTTGAATTAATGCTCCACACATCTCACTCTAGATCCTCCAAGCACTATTGTGTGTCTGATTCATTGTAATTTAAGTGATTTTCTTAGTAGGGGGTTTTTATCTTCATTCCGGTGACTCTGCCGTTAACAACGCATCCTCAAGTGAGACATAACCAAAGACAAGTGACTGGGGAAGTGAAACTACTCGGTGCTTACAATATGGGGTCTAGTGAGAAAATGTTGCTTAATCCTTGCACAAGCCTTTCATCCCAGCATACACTCAAGACCATATGTGCAAATAATGTATTTAGCAACATATTTTAATATTCTTTTCCATCTTTTCGAGTTGCCTGGCAACAATCAGCTCAACACTGTAATGTTGCAAAAGGAAGGATGAACAGTAAATGTTCCTTAAGAAAAAAAATTGTTGTTGAAAAATTTCTCAAAAATGGTTATAATTTTCAGTGTACGCCATTGAGAACACGGCTGTACTGTAGATTTTATTGTGGATAAAGGCAGGTACAAAATGCAGATTAATGGAAGTGAGTCCTGCCAGTCCTAAAACATGAATGCTAAGTATTCTCCTGCTTATCAGCAGCTCCAGCCTGGACATGTTTAGGTTCCTGTCGTGAACGTGAATCTATTCTGACTCACTCAGCACTCAGATTCATTTCCTCAACTCTTGCAGCGACTCCCCGTATAATTAAAATTAGTTTGAGGCATTGTTTGTGTGCCCGCTGCTGCTGGTGCCGCTAATTGTAATGATTTGGCACAGTAGTCTCCTACAACACCGGACATTCAAGGGATCCATTCAAAATAGAAAGTCAGTGCCCACCTTCACCGAAGAGCTTAGGAAAGCTCCATTCTTTGCATGTCTCTTGTCAGCGGTGGCTCATTGGTTAGTCCTGGTGACTTCCAGCACTGGGGTCCAGCACTTGGGTCCCAAACCTCACTAAGGGCAGCATCTGCATGGAGTTTGTATATTCTGCCTGGGTTTGTGTGGGTTTCCTCCCATAAACAGGTTAATTGGCTTCTAATGAAATTGACCCTAGTGATTGTTGGGGGTGATCACCTATATGGCCGCCACTGACTCCCCAGCCACACAACCATTCCCGCAATTTGCATCCTCTATGTGAGAAAAGTGAATTACAAATGTTTGTCATTATTTATCTGGAAAATGTGCTTTCAAGAAATGGTTGTCTTTGTAGTATTTCAAAAACAGGGTACACAATCTATTATGTAGCAGGTCACCGATAGACAATCTGAGGTCTCACTGCTGGGACTCGTTCATAAAAGTAGGACATGGCGGCCATTTAAGTGTTCAATGAGAAATACTGTAGATGGACCTACAGTCAGCGTAGAACTGAAGTCCATTGGGCCCACAAGATTAAATAATTCTGACAGCCCACCCTCTGTGCATAAAGGACTTTAAAAGCCCTGTTTTATTAGGGGTCCATTATTGTCAGAGCTTGGGCCCACCAGAGGAGTCTCTTTAATATCTTTAATAGCTTTAGGCTGTGGATCTTTAGCTATCCTGGAACAATTTCCACCAAACCCTGACAGCCAGAGGATGTCAAGGCATCGACTTGATTATGTCACTACGCCTTACATTGTGGCTCTAAAGGCCCCTAAACACATTAGTGAATTGTCGACAGTCTAATGTGTGTAGGGAGCTCCCAACTCTCCCCCAACAGATGGAAAAGGACTGGGCAAAATAAAAAATGTTTGTACTCTGGGAGATAAGCTGGTGTCAGAAGTGCCTGGCAGCTGCTTTTTCCTCACTGAATACGCATACACATTTGACCGAGCAGAACATATATGTGTATGTTAGAGCTGGGAGAGATAACAATTGAAAGCGTACGGCCATCCTAAATCTACATGTGTCATTGAAGTAACTGGTTGTGCCCTGCTTATGCTTCTTTTTTATCTTTCTATATTGGAATCAAATAGAAAAGCTTGACATTTGTAAAAAGAAAAAGCAGTGGCAGTGCAGAATGCAAATTCCAAGTGTACAGAAAATTCATCTGATTTCAAAGCTATGAGGTGATAGCGCTGACAGCGTTTGCCTTGGTTACATTTCGCCAGAATCGACCCAAGACTTGTTTCTCCTAATTATATTTTTGATCCGCCACTACTTAAGACGTCTTGCTGCATTCTCTCCATTGGGACGGCAGTGTATCTCCTCCTTAGAGAGGAAAGGGATCACTAACAAGCCTCTATTAATAACCCTGGAACGGCTCTTGTTTGTTTATCTGCACCGACTTATTTTGCCTGAACTGTCAACATGTGAGAGTCATCCAAATCTGGAGCTCAGCTCTGCGACACCAACCATCAAAGCCAGTGTACGATATAGCGCTACGTATGTCACCTACAATGTAGTAATAAGTCTAGCTGGATATATACGTTAGATGAATGTCAGCTGAACATCTGAACTATTCACACAGTCAGTGTTCGGTCAGTATTTTTCATCAGGGATTTTGAGCCAAATCTGGGTCTAAACACAGACCAGGAGCAGATCTTTCATTATAACTTATGTCTGTGTAGCCTACACTCCTGGTTCTGGCTCACAATTACTGATGGAAATCACTGACCAAAACACTGACGTGTGAATGGGGTTTAAGTAGGGTTGAAAAACGTATATGTCTATGAACTTAACCCAAGTAGTAGGGTCGTGATTGTCATGAAATAAGTAAGAATTGTCGGTTCATCCAAGGGAGAACTTTAAAGATGTAATCAGATTAGATGAATGACATATTATTATACATATATTTGACCTAAACTATTTCGGCTGAATCCAGATCCTAAGAGACTATGCTACAGTTTTACAGCTCTTTGCACTAAAGCAAATTTCAGGTGAACCTGGCTATTTGGGCAGTATCAGCCAAAGATCAATTGACCCCAATGTTTGCCACCGAAGCAAGGATTGTCATATTGAACATGGTGTCTAATCGGCAGGCAGCAATTTATAGAGCAGGAGGAGCTGAGCAGATTGATATATAGTTTTCTAAGAAAAAGATTCACTATAACATAACATATTTTATACATTTAGATTCCTGTTCATTCTGGACTTTGAAGTCAAGGAGGCGGTCCTATCAGTGATTGATAGCCTTCCCTCTATGACTGTGTATACAGAGATAAAGATAAAGGAGGCGGTCCTATCAGTGATTGACAGCTAGCTCTGTATACACAGTCATAGAGGGAAGGCTGTCAATCACTGATAGGACCGCCTCCTTGGCTTCAAAGTCCAGAATGAGCTGGAGTCTTAATGTATAAAATACAAGTTATACTGAATCTTTTCCCAGAAAACTATAAATTAATCTACTCAGCTCCTCCTGCTTTATACTGCAACCCGCTGTCTGCAGCTTACATTGCAATTTCATGGTGACAGGTTCCCTTTAACATGTCCAATCCTTTGCCCAGGAGAAAATCTCTGCCCAAAAATATCTTCTAGAGCAGACAGTACAGATGACCAGAGTGTATTTTACAGTCAGGAGTATACAGAGCACATTACCAGTAAATTGTACATTACCCATATAAGCACAGATGTATTTATTGCTATATTTACCAGCGTTCCCTGGGATAAAATAATCTGCTAAATGACACAAGCAGACATCACTTATTACATTAAGGGCGGGTTCGCATTGACATTACGAAATTCCGTTATAGGTTCCGTTATAAGAGAGTTATTACCGAATAAAATGCAATTTTAGAAAGGAATGCAAAACTTAAGCCTTTAAGAGGAATTCAGTTTAGCTCCGTCCTAATACATGTCTATGGGGACACATAACGGTTTCGTTATACCTGACGGAAAAAAATAGTCCTGTCGACAGGACTTTTTTTTCCGTCATGTATAACGGATCCAAACGTTGGTCACCGTAACAGTTAGTGACAGTGCATGTGAACATGTTCATGACAGAGTTCAAGGTAATGACTTGGCCTCTAAATTCCCCAGATCTCAGTCTGATCAATAATCTGTGGAATGTTATGGAAAAACAGGTCTAATCCATGGAGGTCCCACCTCGGAATTTACAGGACTTAAAGGAATGGCTGCTGACGTCTTGGTGCCTAAAAACCAGAACAATTTTGTCCGTGCCTCGAAGAGTCAGAGCTGGTTTGTCTGCACAAGAGGGACCTATACAATTTTAGGCTGGTAATTTTAACGTGACCAATAATGGCTCTGTGATTCTCCTGAGATTGATCCTGTCTGTGCTCTAGCCCTGTACCCTCCTTTTTTGTGTGCTCCTACACTTCCAGTTTCAGTTCTGTCCATGTTTAGGTGAACCCTGTGCATCTGCCTTGTTCGTGTTCCTGTCATGTACCCAGCCTGACTGCTCTGACTGTGTCTTCACTACCACCCAGCCTACCACCTTGTCCTTAGTCTTAATTCTTCTACACTACCAGTGTGCAATCCAGATCTAGTAACCTGCATTTAAGCCTTAATGACTGTTCAGACTGCTTCTGAAGTTTACCTGCAGGTTTGGTGCGTTTTCTTTATCCTGAGCTCCCGATGCCTGCATTGGAGTCCCTGGCCCTAGTGTTTCATCTGCCAACTACACCGAGACTATTTCAAGAGGTAGTGGTCCGGTAACCGGTTGCTTCCCTGCAGCGAAGGCCATATCCTTGTACAGGGCCAAAGGGTGAATTCCAGGGCACACTTGGTCCACACTTACTGATCCGTAACATCTCTCTTAAGAATTTGCTCTTTTGCCTTCATAATCCTGACAAATGAAGGTTGTGTTTAGGAATGTCGTGCTTTCTCCATTAAAAAGAGTCCTTAGGGACTATATGACTAGAGCGATGGATGCTCCATATCTAGTCCTATGTCCTTTTCATTTCTTTATGGCTGGCTTGATAGAATGCTTTCACGCAGAGCACAATGCTCATCTCTTCCCAGGTATTGTCCTGTCTAAGTGGTATTGCTGCTGGCCTATTTTATCAAGCATTCTGCCCCGGCGTTCCTATTGTCAAATGGTGGAGATAGACAAAGACGTGGATTGAAAGTAAATGGTGTAAAAAACAAATCAAAGGAGAGAGGGATGCCCTTGAAACCAACAGTTTATGTTGAGCTTACGCATGTTTAAAACATCAATCGGAGACAGAGAGAATACCACACATCACTATATAGTGCTCATTATACCAGCAGAAGACATAACCATCACATTTCTCAGTAATGTGGCAGATGGCCCTGGCATTATACGACAGGTAGAGCTTTGGCTAAACAGCTTTAATCATAAGGTTGATGATTTCTTTAATCCTCTCAGTTGTGAATTTTTCAATGGAAGGATGATAATATGTCAGCATTGGCTTTAAATCTCAAAAGATTATACTGTATGGTTCCAATATCCATCTGATGAGCCCTCACTCTATGTATAGTGTATTAAGCAGTACAGAGTCCATAATTAAGCACTAAATCGAGGCCAGATGATAAGCATTGAGATTTCTGTGATATCCGCTTGTGATGTATATCCCACTGATGTCATATATGGTTCAATGGTAAAACTTTACCACCACGCATTAGTAGGTGCAGCCGGTGCAGCTTTTAGAATGCAATGTACTAATGCATATGTTAATATTCCCATAGCTGGTTAAAGGATCCTGGCTATGGTTCTCCATTTACCAGTTGCTGGGCGTATGTGTTAAGCCTATTAAATCTTTATACAGCAACAGTACGAGTTATCAGATGTATTCCCTAATATGTGACATAAAGCACCGGCTCATCCATAATGCATGGACCGTGTAATGATACCAGAGGCAGAGTTCTTACAGCAGACATATCTTATATTGTGGAACTATTTTATGATTCCATGACCTGCCGTTCAATACGTTTGATTAATGTCGGTATATATATTAAAGAAAGCCACAGGAGAGCTCAGAAGTGCAACCGGGAGGGTGAAATTACACAAAAATCTACAGGCGCAAAAGGCACCTAATAACATATGGTGGCGTTTCAGGGTAAATACAATAAAATAGACTGCTGCTGGCCTTAAAACATCATTTTTTAATCCTGGACTGCAGCACGGAGCATATGTAAGTCATGAAAAAAGGCAAAATAAAAGAAAACTATATTTGCTTATTTGCATAATGTTACCTTGGAGCTAGGAAAATAGTGGAAGAAATATATAATGCATGATTAAACGTCCCTGGGCCTTCTAGAAACTTGTAATCTCAAAATCCTTCTTTAATATAGAGCCAGAGCTATGAAATACAGTAAATCTGAATATTTATGACCGCTGTAGAAATTTCTAGATGCTGTATAGCTATATAGAGACACACAGGGGAACAGTGGGTGCCATCAGAGTGCTTGGTGCGCTTGGTCTGGGGAACCCGTGCAGTGCTTGAAACTTTAGACCGCACGATGTTCGGGCCAATTATTGGGACAAGCAATCATAGAATGCTCATTCCATATACTTGAGAAGCCGATCAGCCAATGGGCATCTTTTATCAGGGTGAAAGATGCCCGATTATGGGCAGCACATCTCCGTACCTGGCCAACAATCAGGAGAACTGGATATGGCAGTCCACATTCGGTTTGCATCAGCTTGTGTAATATGCTCGGTTCATATGGGCGCCAATGGATGTGTTATCATCCATAGGCGCTCGCATTGCCCCGACATTGGGCAATGTAATACAGCCCAAGATGTCCTAATGAAACTATAGGTATTGCTTACAGTCCTAAAATTCCAGCTCCCCCAATCAGGGTCTAAAACATAGGTCAAGAGATTTAATTTGTGCTAAGGGCCTAAAGGTGCCCATACACATTGGACTGAAGTAGGCCGATTTTAGCAGAACTGGCTGACCATCTAATGTGCACGTCTAATGTGCATTAAAAATTTTGGGGGAAAGGAGGATCGCTTGTTGGATTTCAAGAAGCCTGATCCTTTTGTTCTTAGGGAGGATGAGCCACCACCAGGAGTCTGGCAGAAGCTTACTCTCCTCTCCCCATTCAGAATATAAGCATGCTCAGGCAAGCCGACCCTAAATGGTAGGTCAAGAGAAATAACTGTTGGCCAAACGTCTTCATGCTTAGTCTGTACTAACTGAAGGTGCTGCAGTAAAATCTTGACATTATGAGATCTATCATTACTGACCTGATAATGAATACAGCACATAAGACTAGTATCATAGGCAGGAAGGTAGCAAAGAAAGGCTCTGCATGCCCTATATTGCTGCAAGTTATACAAGAGTGGTAGGAAGCCTTCCAAACTTCCCTCAACAACCTCAGTCCTACATGTTTACAGAACACGAGATTCACCATTTAATTGAAGACCACTCCAGAAGGATGTTGAATTATGTAGGTTTTCTACATACTGAAACAATTTTGGAAGGCAACCACTGTTGGCTGCCATTTTTGTGCCAAAAGAACGGTTTATCTACAGGATGGAATCCTGAAGGCAAATGGGAAGTGGAAGATCCGACATTGCATGTATCATTCTGGGTTTATTACGTAATTTGTCATTTGGAACCACTTCTCCTTTAATAAACAGCTTCTTATAGTAAAGGAAAGGGTTTTTATCTGCAAGTAATCAGGAGCTCTTTGTTTCATAAATGCAGCTTGAAAGACAAAGGAAACCTACAGTATGAAGGAAAGCCATGAGTCCGCAGGGACCTGTGAAGATATTTGTGAATTGGGACAGCAATCAGGATGGAAGTATTTCCTAGCAGAGGTGCATTCCCTCTTACATGAGCTGCTCTGTAGTCATCGCTGTTTTCTACTGACTAGTAATGGCTGTAATAACGTGTCAATGCTGTGTCAGTATACAGACAGGAAAATAAATGAACAGTCACAATGAAACTCTTGTATCAACGGTCAGTAAAGGGCTTTTTTCAGGACTTAAAGTGAACCTGTCATCGGAGAGCAGGATATGATACAGCGAGAGACGCCAAGCTCTGTGATATATAGATTTACATGATTTAGAACAGGAGTTCTGAGTTAAACGCAGAGTAAATCCTTACAGGACTCCTACGAGAGACACTGAGAGTCCTGATTACTCCGCCCACACACAGTAATTGACAGCTTTCAGGGAAAGCTATGAATCACTGCATGTGGTCTGGATAATCAGGACTCCCTGTTTCTCCTAGGAGTCCTGTCAGGATTACTGTTTCTCAATCAGAAATCCAGCTCCATCACAAACCTATGTATCACAGAGCTCAGTTTCTCTCCCTCTACCATATCCTGCTCTCACACAGGACAGAAGTATTAATGATGACCGTCACCAACATCAGATTGGTGGCGGTTCAACAGCTGGCCACTCCCACCAGCAACCCTGTCAACCAGTATATTGGCGGGGGGGCCAGAAGTCAAACTCCCACCGATCTGATGACCTGATGACCTACCCTAAGGACAGCTTATCCTTAGGGTAGAAAGCCCCTTTAAGCATTAGTTTCAATGATGGAGACCCCAACTTAGAATTGTCACATGTCCGTAATACCTGTAGCATGTCAATCTTCAGCATGTCTAAATCTAAAAGCGCATGGAGCAATCCTACAGCTAGGAATGATCAGACCCCACATATGGGTGCTATAATTTCCTGCCTATTAAAACTTAGGCTACTTTCATATATGCGTACCAGCACAGGATCTCAAAACCGTGGGAAAACGCTTCAGTTTTGTCCACATTCATTGTCAATGGGGACAAAACTGAACAGACCAGAACGGATTGCACCAGAATGCATTCCGTTACGGTTTGTTGCGTTCCCATGCCAGACAAAAAAACCACTGCAAGCACCGTTTATTTGCGGCATGGAAAACTGAAGAGCACCAAAAAGAATATAATTCAATGGAGCCGGATCCGTTTTTTTTTCTGGTATGTTTATTTTCGATATAATACAACAGGATCCATTCCGAACAGATGCAGCCTGTTGTATTTTTCCAATGGATGCATTTTGCTGTAGTTTTGAGATCCCATGCTGGATCTCAAAACCAGACAGCAAAAACGCATATGTGAAAGTAGCCTAAGGCTACTTTCACACTTGTGTTTTTGCCTGATTCAGCAGGGATCAGCAAAAACGCTTCCATTACTGATAATACAACCATCTGCATCCGTTATGAAAGGATCAGGTTGTATTATTTTTAACATCGCCAAGATGGATGATCTCATGAACTCCATTGAAAGTCAATGGGAAAGGGATCCGTTTTCTATTGTGTCCCCATTCCTATTGACTTGCATTGTGGGTCATGCCGGATCCGTCTTGCTCTGCATCCCATGACGGAAAGAAAGCCGCAGCTTGCTGCAATTTGCTCTTCGGTATGGGAACGCAACCAAACGGAACGCAATGCATTTTGGAGCATTCTGTTCTGTTCAACTGAAGCGTTTTTCTCCGGTATTGAGATCTTCTGCCGGATCTCAATACCGGAAAAGAGAAACGCTAGTGTGAAAGTAGCCTTACATTGGTTCGAGTCTGCCAAATCATTGCCCCATAGTAGGTAGCATTATTTGACCACTGAAACCTCTTCAGTGCTACTTTTGCACTGGAAATCTCAAACACCCCATTCATTTCTATAGCGCTAGGCTGTGAATGGATTTACGCGGCCCTATGGGTGTTCAAACCTTCTAAACAGCACAATGGTCCCTCCAGTTGGAGAAGTGTACTTCCCAATTCACAGCCCCGCAGCGGTGTCTTCATTTTTCAGCATGTCTTGAGCTAGATTATAAATTTATCCCAGCTAGAAGAGTTAGTTCCATCTTGATAGAAATACATGACTCCATTTCTGCTGTTTCTCCCATGAAATTTTTACCACCTAAAATATTCTATTGAAATCTACTAATACCCTGTGTCCGTGGGCGATCTGCTCACGTTATGTCAATTTATTCATCTCTAACACCGAGCAGTTATCCATACACAACCTGGAATAGATCAGTGCATGCCTATGGGGATGAGGTAACTGATAGACGGAGATCCTAGCCTAAGGGAAGGTAATAGAGAGAAAACTCAAGATAAACAATGGGGAAGAATGTAGACTGAAGACATGAAGAATGTGACGGAGAAAGAGAAAAGAAGTGTGAGCCGAGTGAGGAAAGACAATGTCAGACATGCATGAGCATCCAGGAAAATGCAAAATGATGGAATTAAAATACTCTGGTAAGAGTCCACATGGCATTCCTCCATTCTACAAAATTATTATATTTGGAGAAGGTGACATCTGATGACAGTTTTATACCGATACCGTCTAGTTGGGCACAAGAGGGTGCAGATGACTTTATTACTGATGGCTGAGCAACACGAGAATGTGTATGTGCTGCATGTCCTCCTTGTTCTAGTAATTAACCGCTCCCGCTCTGTCTCATCCTCCTGATAGTTTTCGTTAAATACCGTTGTTGAGCCATTCATATTAAAGGAAGATTAAATCTACATAGACATGTCACTTAGCCAGACCAGCCATATTGTTTTCTGCTTGCTGGTGCATATGTACAAAGTCAGTTCATTTTAGCTTAGCATCCATAAGACAATGGGATCCATCAAGATTTCTTCGAATACAAATACGATATATACTAGCTGTCATGGATCTGGTATGAACAGAAGCCATGATGCTAAGGCGAAAAGAGTCTAACCTGCAGGAGGCAGACCATCTTCCCCTCCTCCAGTAACACCTCATGTAGAAGGGTCTAAAGATTTCATGTGACAATCTGACTTGGCTGGAAAGTAGACTCTAGATGTCCTGGTGATGCGTATGGAGTAAACTATTTGTTAGTAGCAATATTCTAGGCTGGGATGTCACATAAGGCATATGCTAAGTGGTCAATATAGTCGAGTGTAGGGTGGTGGATACAGTTCAGGTTATATGTCTAAAGTCCGTATCTAAAGTTTTTGGATCTTTAAAGGCTCAGAATGGTGTAAAATGCTAAATAAAAGTCATACTCAACTTATTGATCCCCTATGTCCCCTATCTTATATCCTCCACCACTCTCTACTTCCAGGTCAATCTTCACGCAGAAATATGTCTGCTCAGCCAATCACTGACTGAGGACAGTAATTGGCTGAGCAATCATATTACCTATCTGGAGAGTGACCAGGAAATAAAGACCACTGGAGCACCAGGAGGAATCTGAATAGGGGTGGCAGGGGATCGGTATGGTGAGTATGGCATTTAATCAGCCAGGCAACAATCATAGGGGTTTTCCAGGAAAATAACTTTATATAAAAAAGGGGTAAATTGGACTAAGAATTATTACTCACCTCAACACTCCTCATCAGCTACCATTTTGGTGACCCAACCAGTGATTAGCTGAGTGGGCAGTCGAACCCACTGCCTGTGTGTTGACCCCGGGAGCAGGAAGTGGTGATCAACCGGGATCGGAGCAGAATCAGAATATCAGCGGATCAATGAGGTAAATGATCTTTTTTTTTTTTAACCGACTCCACCCCTTTTTTTTTTAATATTCCCCTGGAAAACGCATTTAAGAGTAGAGATTCTTTGGTCGCATGACAGTTGTATGTACATGAGATTTTTATATAATTGCCACACAACCTAAACACGTGAAGCTAAAAAAAAGTTGCACATTAAGTAACAGAAGTCTCCTCAACCTGAAAAACACATTGGCACTTGTGGTCGAACAGGGCCACCAGAGGCAGAGACCAACCACAACTGGAGTCACGCTCTTGAGGAGAGGACAAACCCCACTTGTGAGTCACTTGCTGTTGGCGGTTATCATTTATTTCTTCGGTATGACCTGTCTGCAATGATAACAGCAGAGTGTACTATGCACATGGACTTGTTCTTCAGGTGGCCGCAAGGTACCCAATGTATGGCATTATTACTATTCAGACGGTCTACAGCACTTGTGCAACACTTGGGGAAACAAGAACATTAGAAGAAGGTGGCACAGTTTCTTCATCCATATGTTGCTTAGTTTTGATGCCATAATTTGCTGGATTTGAAAAGAACTGGATCAGCAGAAATAAAATGAATATACAATGACTTTTTCTAGATAAATCCATACATCATCATCACATAGACACAAACATCAATTGCTGCAGAGACCACAAGAGTCCTGAGCTTATCTGATCTCCACGCATAAAACAGCAGATATCTGGCTGTAAAGTGTGGATGTACTGGCGTATGAAGAGAACTGCTGCGGCTCCGCTAGTCATGTATGACCACAGCTGTGTAGCAGTCTGGAAGTGATTTGTTCTGTGACCATAGAGTGAACTTGAATCCGGCACTAGGAGACATAATATTGTAGGAGCGGTAATATCATCTCTGCCTAAAAGACCATTATGAGCTCTCACAAATGAGACGGCTATAGTTTATAGTGTGCCAATAAGAACTACTCGGAGTCGGTCTGCATTAACAGAGTCCCAGGGCGAGCCTTGCTGTAAGGCACTAGAGGGGAAACTCTCAGTATCCTTTCTGTATTTATACAGTTATTTGCTTTTAAATCAGGTTAGGACAACTCTGGACTGTAAACAGGTCTGCGCAAAGGCAGAATGATGAGGGAAGGAATTGTATTAGCAAGACGCTTTCATGAAACAGGCCATTACCACTTGGCACTGGCCATTACTCGAGGCTGGCCGAAACCCACAGTCTGTGCCCTATTGGGAATGCCTATTGATTTTTACCATCATGAACTGTAAGCTGCAGTATAAGCTAGCCGTGAGCTCCTGTGTCGAGCTTACTGTTCTTACAGTACTTTACATAGTCCTATATATACACTGATGGGTGCTGGAATGCCAAAAGAGATGGATTATTGGACGGTCATATAAAATAAGAGAAAGTCTCCAAGAGCATAGCTAAAAACAAAATGAAGCATACAATATTAAAGGCTCCTATCCTATTTGTGAACTTGACGCATCTTATTTGACATTCTTGGGTGGAACCTGGCTATCTTACTCTTAAATTATGAAGATAACATTTTTTTTTCCTTTTCATGAGCCCAAATTTCCACAGAAGTCCTGATGAATGGTACCCAGGCTGGTGCACACACTCAGGTATCTGCGATTCTCACTGATTTCAATGGAGATGTCCCTTTTCATGTCTGGTCCCATTTAATTAGGGTTCTCAACCTCCAAACTACTACCATTCTGACCATTGGACCATATTTTTGACACCTCAAGAAACCCCCTTTTAAAAGCGTAAGGCCGTGCAATGTAGCAAATGGGACAACATAAAGCCATGTCACACCACTAGATCCAAATAGGCTAGTACTAGTTATAGTAACACAGAAGCACAGTAAGTATGCATGTTTCCAGGTCAGCAGGCCTCTATGAGACTTCACTGTCAAGAAAAATTTCAGCGGGGAGTCCTTGGGGTGGATTTACCTATACCAATGTTCCTATACTTAAGCATGCCACAGTTTTACAGTGTTTTTAGCATTATTTGTGACAGGAAGTGATGATGGCCTTGGTGTATCAGGAGAACTGCTGCCCTTCTAGTCCTCCACTCCACTAACTAAGTCCCATAATTTCTCCTGCAGTCCGGGAGTGGACATGGTCCCGCTGGAAGATGAAGGTAACCACCAAAGCACATTGAGGTCCAGTATGGTTATCTTTTCTGGTTACCAGCCACATATTACGCAGTGATTTTAGCATCATTTGTGTGAGGAAATGTTGATGGTCTTGTGTATCTGGAGAACTGCCACCACTGGAACAGCACAGGTACAATAACCATCTTCTCCTGCACAGTCTGAGAGTGGACATGGTGACATTGGAAGGTGACCACCAAAGCACATTCAGGTCCAGCATGGCCATTTTTTCTGGTCACCAGCCATCTGACCATAAGGGAGATGATTAGCTCCTCCTATGCTCACAAAATAGTCATCCGGGAGTCTGAAGCCCTCCTTAATGGATTACAAAGGAAAGCTTTCACTTTTCATATATCTTACTACAGATACAAGGTGATATCAACAGGGTGGAGAAGTATCTGCTTATTCAAGTCCCAAAATATGTACCCATAAATATAAAGTGTGTGACATAGGTAAAATAATTGTGTCTCCCAATAAAATTCGACAACTATGGATGCAAAACCGGAACGGACAGATATTAAATGAAGGTGAAATAAAAAGCCCTTTGGATAAATGAGCCCATAATAGCTCCTTAAGCAGCTTGCTCGAGACTGGCACATGCAATTCCAAAGCTGAAAGGAGTAATAAAACGTTCATCTTAAAACATATAGGTTTGCCCTAAGAGGTCAGAGAAGATTTCATCTTAAATATGTCATTTAAACCCCATTGTAGCAAAAAAATGACCTGGATGATACAGTAGAAACAGAACATTTTGTCATAGAGGAATCTATGAACACAGCGGTGAGAGAGGTACATCTTCCTGGCTAAATACTAAATGATATGAAGGCCAGATGATACGGCGCTGACCTATATATCCCCACACTTCAATGCTCTGGGCCTGTTTCAGGGCGATGCAGCACATTTTCCAAGATAATGAAGCACAGCGTGGATTCAAAAGCATGCCATCAGGCCGGCGTGTGCGCAATTCCCCGCAGAAAAGACGGCCACATTATTTATTTAATACGCGCATCCTGAGGCAGGAAAGGTGCATATTGATTAAATGGAAATAATTAGAGTACAATTTGAAATATCAAAACCAGAATTCTCAAGGTCAAGGCCGTCGTAAGCCGGTTACACATCTATTCATTTTCTCTCGTCTCATCCGACACGATATCTATATTTATTCCTAGAGGTGACATCTGGACTACAATAGCTAAACCTCCGCCATCCCAGAAAACATTCAGAAACGCACAGGCTCAGGAACGCTGGATGCCTTCATTAAGGATATTCTAGCGCCGGAGAAATGAAGACATGAATGATATTTGGGGGCAACACGTCCTATGTTTTTCTAAGTGTACATTTGCTTTCGTGTTCTTTTCTATGGGAATGCTCCAGTTCTGATTTTTTTTTTCTTTTCTTTATCAGCTTAACGTCTTCGGAGCATGCTCATTCCCGTTGCCTCACAGGCATGCTAAGTAGGCCACATTGATCAAAATTTGCACAATGTCGCCTCATATTTTACAAAGAGAAGCAAAATCCTAAAATCAGTTCTGAGGGAAGAACACAAAAGCTGGATCCTATCACTGGCAAGAGGCATCTGCTAGACAAGGCAACCGAGCCATCTTTTATCATATAAACCCCCAGGGACCTAGGGAGAAACCCTCAAAGGGCATCTGTCAGCAGATTTGTACCTATGACACTGGCTGACCTGTTACATGTGCACTTGGCAGCTGTGTTGGTCCCATGTTCATATGTGTCCACTTTGCTGAGAAAAATGATGTTTCAATATGTGCAAATGAGCCTCTAGGAGCAACAGGGGCGTTACCATTAGGCTATTTTCACACTAGTGGCAGGACGGATCCAACCGCTAGTTCAAGTGTGTCGCCGGACTGCCGCGGAGTTCCGGGGGCAGAGTTCCGGCGCAGCACGGCGAGAGACCACGGGACTTAATATCGGACATATCGTAGTTTTAGTCCAGCTGCCTCTCGCCGCGCGCTGCCGTGCTGCACTAGAACTCTGCCCCCGCCCCTATTATAGTCAAAGGGGATGGAGCGGCAGTCCGGCGACACACTTGAACTAGCGGCAGGACGGATCCGACACGCTGAACAGCCTGTTGGATCCGTCCTGCTGCTAGTGTGAAAATAGCCTTACACCTAGAGGCTCTTTTCTCTCTGCAACTGTCAATCATAGGGGGCGTGGCAGTTGCAGAGATAGCTGAGCCACTAGGTATAACGGCAACGCCCCCATAGCTCCTAGATTTGCATACATTAAA
Source organism: Bufotes viridis (assembly GCA_033119425.1). Classification (NCBI taxonomy): domain Eukaryota; kingdom Metazoa; phylum Chordata; class Amphibia; order Anura; family Bufonidae; genus Bufotes; species Bufotes viridis. The sequence continues at coordinate 365,484,911 of CM065592.1, forward strand.
TCGTCATTTTTCTCAGCAATGCAGGCACATATAAACGTGGGACCAACACAGATGCCTTCAGCTGCCCAGCGCACATGTAACAGGTCAGCCAGTGTCATAGGTACAAATCTGTTGACAGATGCCTTTGAAACATACATATGGTCTTTTTCAAAGGGGCTGTCCCATAATTACAACTTATTATGTATCCACAGGATTGGTGATAGGTGAGTCCGACCACTGGGACCACCGCAATAACGAGATTGAGGGTTTCCAATCAAGCAAGTGCATTGCCACTCCATTCAAATTCATTGTACTTGCTATTTTTGGCAGTCCTATAGGCTTTTAATGGAGAAAAAGTGCACATGCTCGGCTACCTATCCATAGATCCCAAGGATCGGACACTTATCACCTACCCTGTGGATAGACGATAAGTGGTCATTGTGGACAACCCATTTAAGCAGGGTTTGACACATCCAAAGAGTTAGCTCTTCTGACATATCTGGAGAACCTTTTTTTTACAACTCTACATTGAGCCATTTCTCTATTATTCATCCCAGTAATGTATAAACAGCAGGGTGTTAGCCTTGTCAGTACAGTACGCCCCTACACACTGGCCCAGTATGCACAGTGTCAGAATTGTAAAGACAAGCTGCATTGACAAGGACAATGGTAACCCACATTTTACGCATATATATTTCTAGCAAGAATAAATGAGGAACAGCACAATCCAATGCAAGTACTTACTAAAACAGACATGTCAGGATAACCAACTGGTCCTCATTAAATATCATACTTCTGACTTCAGTTACACAACATCATGAACCGTCCTACATTTTACAAACCTGCTGTAAAGACACTGCGCATGAGTCAACATATCACAGTATGTACGCCTTTACATAGATACTTAGTAACAGTATATGTAGGGTACATAGTCATTTGGCCACCACTGTCACATGTCCTGAAGCCCCTTAGTTTGCCTTTGGCCAAGATAGATAATAAAGTTAATCATTATTAAAGCACTTTACAAAAAGCAGATCAGAGAACCCTTCCAGAAACAGAGAGGACCAAGTGGCCCTTTCAGGGGCGTACTGACTGTAAGAGGGTGCAAGGTATCATATGCGATGGCAGGTACGTGTCACCGAGGTTGCTGGCCTCGGTGAGGTGAGAGCCGGGGTTTTTGTCTGCAGCAGCTTATGCTGCTAGACTTTGTTACTTAGTTTGGCTGCAAAGCTAATCCGGGCCGGCTCTTACTGGGAGTAGGTAAAGTGTAGGGTGGGTGCCTACTCCCCACGGTCCAGTCCTGGTTTTGGGCTGGATATAAAACACAGCCAGCAGCTGTGTCTGGGTGGTGATTATCCTGGAGCCTGCTAACAGGACTGTGAGGTTCTCTGTGCTGGAGGACGGAGCTCAGCAAGGTGGTGTTTCCCTGCAACCTGAAGGTGGAATCGCCTGCGGCTGGGCCGACTGCTAGGTGTGAACCCGCACCTAAACCACCCAGGTGACTGGACCCTGTGTTGGCCTGTTTTTGTTTTGCCACGTTATTTCCGTTGTCTTCCTGAGCCGTAAGCTCAGCCCCGCCGAGTCCAGATATAGTATAGTGGAGAGGGAGTGCCTGGCTATCAAGTGGGCACTCGAAAGTCTCCGCTACTACCTGTTAGGGAGGAGGTTCCGTCTGGTGACCGACCATTCCCCCCTCAAATGGATGAGTCAGGCCAAGGAGAGGAATGCTCGGGTCACCAGGTGGTTCCTATCGCTTCAAAATTTCAAATTCTCCGTGGAACACAGGGCAGGCTGCTTGCAGGGCAACGCAGATGCCCTGTCCCGCGTCCACTGCCTCACGTGTGTTCACCCCCTCAGGGTTGAACAAAGGGGGGGGGTGTGTAAGAGGGTGCAAGGTATCATATGCGATGGCAGGTTGCTGGCCTCGGTGAGGTGAGAGCCGGGGTTTTTGTCTGCAGCAGCTTATGCTGCTAGACTTTGTTACTTAGTTTGGCTGCAAAGCTAATCCGGGCCAGCTCTTACTGGGAGTAGGTAAAGTGTAGGGTGGGTGCCTACTCCCCACGGTCCAGTCCTGGTTTTGGGCTGGATATAAAACACAGCCAGCAGCTGTGTCTGGGTGGTGATTATCCTGGAGCCTGCTAACAGGACTGTGAGGTTCTCTGTGCTGGAGGACGGAGCTCAGCAAGGTGGTGTTTCCCTGCAACCTGAAGGTGGAATCGCCTGCGGCTGGGCCGACTGCTAGGTGTGAACCCGCACCTAAACCACCCAGGTGACTGGACCCTGTGTTGGCCTGTTTTTGTTTTGCCACGTTATTTCCGTTGTGTGTGAACTGTCACCAAAGAGACTGTTTTTCATTTATGGTGTGCAAGTGTGAATAAAACACTGTTTGTTCCACAATCTGGACTCCTTGTTTTGCCTCTAAACTGCACCCGCACCGCTGTCTACCAGAGCGACTCCCCACATGACCAAGACAACAGGCCTGGACCACATCATTGACTATTGGGGGTATATACAATATTCATTGGAGCTGCATTAGAAGAACTCATGTACCACTCACAGGCACCTCTCTGTGAAGGTAGGTCACTAGTTAGCCACTACTGTCTAGGTGCACAAGGTTAGTATCTCTTCTTCGTCTTCAGTTTATGAATTTTATAGAAAACTAGCAGAAGGACCCGGCTTCGCACGGGTATATTTCATCTATTTCATTTAATGTTTGTGTGTGTTGTTAAAAGATATCGACAGTATCCCCCATAACAGTGACCTCTACAGCACCCGCCTCTTTAACGGTAAACTCCACAGTCCCCCACCCCTTAACACTGACCCCTCCACAGTGCCCTGCCACTTTAAAATGGGACCTCCACAGCAGCCCATCCCCTTAACGTTGACCTTAACAGCAGCTCGCCCCTTTAACAGTGAGTTTCACAGGACCCCACTCCCTTGACAGGGACCTCTTCAGGGGCCCGCCCCCTTAACAGTGACCTCCACAGTACCCCGCTGCCTTAACAGTGAGCTCACAGTACCCTGCTGCCTTAACAGTGACTTCCACAGCAGTTGCCCCTTTAATAGTGGCCCCTGTCCCCTTAACAGTGACCTCCACAGTGTCTGCCCCTTTAACAGTGACCTCCACAGCGGCCTGCCCCTTTAACAGTAACATCTACAGTGAATGCCTCTTTAACATTGACCTCCACAGTGCTCGCCCCTTTAACAGTGACCTTCACAGTGCCCTGCCCCTTTAAGGCTAGGGCTACACAACTACATGTGTCGTGCGACATTTTGTCTCAACATTTTTTATAATGATAGGCTTTGGTGTCGCACTACAACATGTGACAAGCTGGCACTGCGACACGATAGTTGCAAAAAATCCATCTAAGATCAGTCACAGCATGTCACAGTGCGACACCATAGCCTATCATAAAAATTGTCGCGCGACACATGTAGCAGTGTAGTTGTGCCCTATGTGTTGTGCAACTTATTGTCGCGCGACACATGTCGTCGTGTAGCCCTAGCCTAAAGCTGACCTACAGCAGTGAAGAAAAATGGCTGGGTTGTTATGGAAACCTGGAGTATAACTGTGTGTATGTGGGGACTAAGGGCCTGCGAGCTTCTATTAGCTGATAAGGGACATGTGGCCATGTGTATGGCAGTTGGGATATGAAGAGAAAGACTTGCAGGCTTGTGTTGGCTAATGCAGGTCATGACCCCCACAAGATTTCTTTCCAGGTAGCGAGGGATGTGTATACCAACCAAGTTTCGTTGAAATCGATGGTTGCGTTTTTGAGCGGTCGTGGAACATACATACACACATACACACACACACATATATACGTCCTTCTTTATATATAAAGAAGAAAAGGTACCCTGCCAAAACAGAGGCTAGAGCAGAGATCAGCAACCTCCGACACTCCTGTTAGGAAACTACAACTCCCAGAATGCTTCATTCACTTCTATGGGAGTTAGATGAACAGCCAAGCATGTTTGCATGCTGGGAGTTATAGTTTCACGTCAGCTGGAGTCCTGAACATTGCTGTTCCTTTAACTAGAGTGTAATATAAAGCAGGACAAGAAACATGGTGAAAGACTTGTACTAGCAAATGACCGTGTTTGCATCTGATGATCAAGTCAGACAGGAAAGAAAATTCAATTGACAAAGCATTTTATACAGTAGGTTACACTAACCAACTTGCTGTCATTTTCAGATGTTGTGTCCTGGTGATTACTGAGTCATGAAGCATCTGCGTCTTGTCTTTTCTGCTCTACCACAGAGTTCTCAAGGAACCGATGACTAAGATGGCTACCCATCCCTTTCATGAAATTGGTAAATCCAATAATACTATCAGCACCCAATAATACAAAGAACAGGTAGGTGACAGAATACTACGCTCCAAACAAAGCAAAAATGGTCGCTTTAAGGCTACGTTCACACGACGAAATTTGTCGCGCGACATTTTGTCGCACTATTGTCGCGCTACAATTTTTATAATGGGAGTCTATGGTGTCGCATTGCGACATGCAACATGCTGCGACTGTGACGCGACAGTCGCAAAAAATCCATTCAAGATGGGTTTTTCTGTGACTGCCGCGTCGCAGTCGCAGCATGTCGCAATGCGACACCATAGACTCCCATTATAAAAATTGTCGCGCGACAAATGTTGCAGTGAAGTTGTGCCCTATTTGTCGCGCGACTTATTGTCGCGCAACAAATGTCGTCGTGTGAACGTAGCCTTAGCTCCCTCCATTCATCCTAAAGCCTTAAAGGGGTTTCCAGAATAACACATATGCTCATGTAGTTGCTTACCCCCGTTTTCTCCACTCTGGTTTGTGTCCATCAGGTATGCATCAGTTCCTGTTGCTGCATCCAACCAAACCCATCATGCACTGCTTCCTTCTCTGCCACACCGCCAGCACCGCCCCTAACAACACTCAGCTAGTTTCTAGCTCCTCCCACCCAGCTATTTATATAGACACTCCCTTATCACTGCAGCATTGACACACCCATGGACATAACATCACAGGAAATAAGAAATAGAAGCATGGACATGGTCATGTGACCAGAAGGGAAGACAGGAGCAATAAAGGAACAAGAAACACAAAAAATGATTATTTTAAAAGTTGTTGATGCAACCTGGAAAACCCCTTTAAGTGTTTGTTGTAACCAGATACAGCTGGACGTATTGACTTGTACCAAATACATTGCGTTTTCTTTCTGGCTTCCTTCCATGATTTTTAGCCACAAATTAACATCATATGTTAGAGCTGTTTACTTGCAATTTCCTGGGATACGACACATGTCATCCTTGATCTCTGCAATGGATACAATGGTGCCTGGAGGGATGACTGTGTTGTAACCTAGGACAACAACACTAAACATCTGTCTGATGATGTCACTTCATGGCCAAAAACAAACCGCACATGGGAGAGTAAAGAAGTGCAAAAAGTAAAGCTGGGAGGAAGCCGTGTAGCAAACAAAGAAACCATATAATCTCATCCGAAACTTTTATATGTCTTACACATTGTGATCCTGAGTGGCTAGACATTGTCCTGGGAGGCTGGGGTTCAGGCTTTGTGTTATACGCATCCCATCAATCTCTGCACTGGGTATTATACATACTTTGCTGTTGTCCGGCCTAGGAACTGACAACCTCATTGCTCAGAAGTGCCTCTTAAAGGTAAAAAATAAAAAATAAAATCTGCAGCCTCCCAGAGCTACTGCCCCTTCCGGTCCCAGCCGATCACTTGCTTCAGCGGTCACATGTGCTTGTACAGCACGTTACTGCTAGTGATATGCCATTCAAGCACATGTGACTGATGAGGCCAGTGCTCTTAAGGCACATGTGACTGCTGAGGCCAGTGCTGTTAAGGCACATGTGACTGCTGAGGCCAGTGTCGTTAAGGCACATGTGACTGCTGATGCCAGTGCTGTTAAGGCACATGTGACTGCTGAGGCCAGTGCCCTTATAGCACATGTGACTGCTGAGGCCAGTGCTGTTAAGGCACATGTGACTGCTGAGGCCAGTGCTGTTAAGGCACATGTGACTGCAGATGCCAGTGCTGTTAAGGCACATGTGACTGCTGATGCCAGTGCCGTTTAGGCACATGTGACTACTGAGGCCAGTGCTGTTAAGGCACATGTGACTGCTGATGCCAGTGCCCTTAAGGCACATGTGACTGCTGATGTCAGTGCTGTTAAGGCACATGTGACTGCTGAGGCCAGTGCCCTTAAGGCACATGTGACTGCAGATGCCAGTGCTGTTAAGGCACATGTGACTGCTGATGCCAGTGTCGTTTAGGCACATGTGACTGCTGATGCCAGTGCTGTTAAGGCACATGTGACTGCTGATGCCAGTGCCGTTTAGGCACATGTGACTGCTGAGGCCAGTGCTGTTAAGGCACATGTGACTGCTGATGCCAGTGCCCTTAAGGCACATGTGACTGCTGATGTCAGTGCTGTTAAGGCACATGTGACTGCTGAGGCCAGTGCCCTTAAGGCACATGTGACTGCAGATGCCAGTGCTGTTAAGGCACACGTGACTGCTGATGCCAGTGTCGTTTAGGCACATGTGACTGCTGATGCCAGTGCTGTTAAGGCACATGTGACTGCTGATGCCAGTGCCGTTTAGGCACATGTGACTGCTGATGCCAGTGCCGTTTAGGCACATGTGACTGCTGATGCCAGTGCCGTTTAGGAACATGTGACTGCTGATGCCAGTGCCGTTTAGGCACATGTGACTGCTGAGGCCAGTGTCATTAAGGCACATGTGACTGCTGAGGCCAGTGTCGTTAAGGCACATGTGACTGCTGAGGCCAGTGCTGTTAAGGCACATGTGACTGCTGAGGCCAGTGCTGTTAAGGCACATGTGACTGCTGATGCCAGTGCTGTTAAGGCACATGTGACTGCTGAGGCCAGTGCTGTTTAGGCACATGTGACTGCTGATGCCAGTGCTGTTAAGGCACATGTGACTGCTGAGGCCAGTGCTGTTTAGGCACATGTGACTGCTGAGGCCAGTGCCCTTAAGGCACATGTGACTGCTGATGCCAGTGCCGTTTAGGCACATGTGACTGCTGAGGCCAGTGCTGTTAAGGCACATGTGACTGCTGATGCCAGTGCTGTTAAGGCACATGTGACTGCTGATGCCAGTGCCCTTAATCACATGTGACTGCTGATGCTAGTGCTGTTAAGGCACATATGACTGCTGAGGCCAGTGTCGTTAAGGCACATGTGACTGCTGATGCTAGTGCTGTTAAGGCACATGTGACTGCTGATGCCAGTGCCCTTAAGGCACATGTGACTGCTGATGCTAGTGCTGTTAAGGCACATATGACTGCTGAGGCCAGTGTCGTTAAGGCACATGTGACTGCTGATGCTAGTGCTGTTAAGGCACATGTGACTGCTGATGCCAGTGCCGTTTAGGCACATGTGACTGCTGAAGCCAGTGCTGTTAAGGCACATGTGACTGCTGATGCTAGTGCTGATAAGGCACATGTGACTGCTGAGGCCAGTGTCGTTAAGGCACATGTGACTGCTGAGGGCAGTGCTGTTAAGGCATATGTGACTGCTGAGGCCAGTGCTGTTAAGGCACATGTGACTGCTGAGGCCAGTGCTGTTAAGGCATATGTGACTGCTGAGGCCAGTGACTGACCGTAGTGGTCAACGGACCAATCCACTTCTGGTCTGGAATGGCGGGACTACAGACAGATGAGTGTTTTTGTTTTTTTAATGAGGCACATCTTCCAACGACTGGGGTTGTCGGCTCCTAAGACAATATCAAGATGGGATTTCAGTCTTTAAATGTGAATAAGGAATTCAACCACAAGATTTACTTAACGCCTTTATTCATTGGACTTTATTTACATGAGACTGGAGAATTCCTTTGAGTAATATACTGTAATGACAGTACTGGGGTAGACCGACACACATTTGATCAAAAATGTGCCCAAAGAGCTTCTACTTTTTTATGTATAGTAGGTATGATAGCACTTTAATTTAGAATGATCCCCATTTCTTAGTTCTATTATTTGCATGTGAAATGTTGTGCAGCCATGCTTTTATTATCTGTATTTTTTAAGAAATACCCTTTAAAAGGGGTTGTCAGGCAAAGTACCTTTTAAAGCCACTGAGTCATGCTTACTTCCGCCACATCCGGTCTCCATTGGTCTCTGCACCTGGCCCCTCTCTACAGTCAGGAACTGCGCACTACTTAGGGGACATTCACATAACAGATTTTGGCATGAATCTGCTTGCGGCAGCATCCTTTCTGACTCCCAGCGCTGAGGATAGCAGAACGAAGGCTTATAGCCGCAGCTGCGCTGAGAAGGAACATGTCCATTTTCAGTGCAGCTGCAGCTTTAAAGAAGAACTCCTGCCAAAAATGTTATTCTCTGACCTGTTAGAGAGGTACATGATGTAATCTGTAGTGAATGTAATTTTCTTACCAGTGGCTGTATTTGTGGGTAGGGTTGAGCGAACTTGTATTTTAAGTTCGGCGTCCAAAGTTTGGGTTGGGGTTATCGAAGAATCCTTTTATGGATTCTGCTACCATGGACCATAATTGAATTTTGAATCTATAAGGGGACTCTTCGATGAACCCAAACCTTGGACAACACTAGGGACTTGGGGTGACGTCACCGTCATGTGATCAGTGCAGGGGGCGTGGCTCAGTATTGGATTAGATAAGAGGTGGTAACGGGCCTGGTATAATGATCATGTGACATGAGGGGCGGAGCTCCTGTGCTCTGTGTGGAGGAGAAGAAGGAAGTAGAGCAGTGAAGGACGGTTGCGCAAACCAGAGTTCGGGTTCATTGAAGAATCCCCTTATGGATTCCAAATTCCGTTATGGTCCGTGGTAGCGGAATCCATAATGGAATTCTTCGATAACCCGAACACAAACTTTGGACACCGAACTTAAAATACAAGTTCGCTCAACCCTATTTGTGAGTTATAACCTCCCTTCTGCTTCTCAGCTGTGTCATGTGACCAGCAATCAGACTCTCCAACTGACATCTTATGTGTGGACAGGAAGTCAGTTTCTCTATGTATTCCTATGGGAGCCTCACTCTCGGTCTCTTAGGAATGAATAGAGAAGTAACCGACTTCCTGTCCTGTGTCAGTTGGAGATCAGAGAGTTGATCACATGACATCACTTTCTAGCAGGTCAGTGAATAAACATTTTGCCGGGAGTTCTACTTTAAGCCGTCGCTCCGCAATGCTCAGCACTGCAGAAAGGACGCAGCTGCCGGCAGGTTTTCTGCGAAATTTCGTCACAGTTGTCTGCTCCAAAATTTCTGCTGTAAAATCCGTTGTGTGAACGTCCCTTTAGCCGCTCAACGTTGCAACCAGTGACTGTGTGTTCATTTGGACCAGGAAGCAAAGACTAGCAGGACTAGCAGAACCTTCAGAATGGGGGCAGAGGGGGTAAGAGGACGGAAGCAGTACTTCAGTATGTTTAAAGGTTTAGAATGCCATATAAATTGACCTGACAACCCGTTTACCTACTCACTAAATGATCCCAGGTGACAGACACCAGCATAATACCACCGCTATGTGAGCTCCATGCTTCAGTTTCCTCATTGTTCTGCTGCTTGTAATAAATAGAAGGAATTCAGCAAATCTCCAAGAAAATCCAGAAACCACAGCAGGTGGTAATGGAAAACGACAAACCTACTCTGGCTTTTATAACAGGATTTTATTGCCTGTGAATTCAAAAAATCATCTGATGGAAAGTGACTCATATGCATCGTGTGGCCTGGACATGCTCAATAGAAAACGTGTCATCTCCAAAATCTGTTCATGTGACCTACAGGCGCTCGGCTTATAAGGAGCGGCGTCTTGTAACCTCCTGTATGTCCATAAATCGACCAGCACAGATTTGTATCTCCTGGAAGAAAACTGTGCAGGTTTCCCCTGAATGACTACAAGCAGAGATCTCTACGGTGGCCAGAAGTCCTGTTTTAGGCAGGACAGTCCAGCTTTCAGACTCCCTGTCCTTCGTCCGGCGCAGGGCCTGGGCAGAAACAGGGATGTCCTTTTAAACAGATCACTCTTAGACAGCAGCACTGTGCTGTCTGAGAGTGAGCTGCAGGGAGAAAGTCACCGTTCTTCCACCGCTGCAGCTGACAGAAGTTGATTTTTACCTTAATTTTTACAATCCCTGTCGGCTGCGGAGTGGGAGGGGAGTGGCCTAACCAGACCGGGGGCGTGGTTTAGCAGGACCTGGGGGCGTTTTTTTTTTAGTCCTTCTTTTGAGGGTCCACACCCTTAACAGTGTCATCCACAGACCCTTTAAAGGAAATCTGTCACCAGGATAATCGCTATTGAAGTAAAGCCATGGCCTAATAGCACTTAGTACCTTATTTCTAGATGTGTCTTTGTTTCAGCAATAGATGTTTTCTATCTTCTGAAAATCCAGTTTATTTGGTATGCAAATGAGCCAGTAGGGTGCCCAAAGGGGCGTCATTCTTGCAGAAAGGAGCCCAGGCACGCCTCCTGCTAGTGCCTTAGCCCGCCCTCATGCTGGGAGCAGGGAAAAGGGGGGCATAGTTATGGCTTGAATGTAAGGTAGGAAGGGTGGGTGGACACATTGTGGCAGAAGGCGTGCCTGGCTATGGCTATGGCTTTACTTCAATAGCGATTATCCTGGTGACAGATTTCCTTTAAAGCTGACCTACAGCAGTGAAGAAAAATGGCTGGGTTGTTATGGTGTAAAACTGTGTGTATGCGCATTTGCGGAACGGAATTGCGGACCCATTAATTTCAATGGGGACAGACGATGTCCCGGCCGGGTCCGCAATTGCGGATCCGCACTTCCGGGTCCGCAATCGCGTTCCCGAAAAAAATAGAACATGTCCTATTCTTGTCCGCAATTGCGGACAAGAAAAGGCATTTTCTATGAGAGTGCCTGCGATGTGCGGTCCGCAAAATGCGGAACGCACATTGCCGGTTTCCATGTTTTGCGGATCCGTGGATCCGCAAAACACACACGGACGTGTGAATGGACCCTTAACATGAGTCTCTAATAACGGATATGAAGTTTTGAGGACGTGTTGCTAGATCTTCCCTTTACGTTTTTACCCCAAGGAAGCATCGCATTGCTTAAAATTGTCGGTTTTGTTCAACTTTAAAGTGGGTTAAGACGCTTCGGTGTACAGGATTGTTGGTAAGGAAGTGTTCCTTTTCAACAGTCGGCTGTTTGTTCAGTGAAGGAGACTGCTGCATTTACATACATCACCTCTACAGTATGAGGACGAGGGATAACTATTGTGATCACTCGTCCCCATACAGCTGCACTGTTTCAGGCAGCAGATTGCTGTTTAGACCACACGATCTGCTGCCTAGGAACGATGATTGATGAGCCTGCACAAACTACAGGATCACCCAATGAACGAGCGCTTCGCTTGCTCATTGAGTGATTGGCGGTGCAGATTGTCGTGAACCAGCATTGGCAGGAAGGTTCTGCCCTGGCCATGTAAATCCACCTTACTGGTTCTTACGGAATCAATTTCGTTCGAGTTTGGGTTTTATTACAATTCCGATATGGATTCTGTTACCACGGGCCATAACAGAATTCTATGACGGAATGCATAACGGAATGCCTTTAGGAGGCATTACATCATAACATAAGTCTATGGGCCGCATAACGGAACCGTCTGGTTTCCGTTATGCAGGAGTCATAGAATTCCATCATGGCCCGTGGTATCAGAATCCATATCGGAATTGTAATAAAACCCGAACCCGAATATGTAAAACACAAGTTTGCTCATCCCTAATTAGGACAACTTCAAGGACTTAGTGGCACATTTATTAAGACAAGCGTTTTGGATGCCAGTCTTAATGAGCCCCTGCGCTGGCGGTGGATCGCTTTTCTGTCTTACATTTAGACCATTTTCTTCCGCCCCGTCCCCTTCTCCAACCGCGCCATGCCCCCTTTTTTAGACCTGGAGTGAGCGGGGATGAAGTCGCAAATTCTGCCACAATATAGCATGCGACAGAATCTACGCCAGATAAACGCCACAAAAGTATCTGCTGTAAATGACCCCTAAATCGTTTTGCAAACTAAAACGCTCTTCAAAACAGATTCTCTTAAGAAAACCTTAAGCCACTTTGCATGGAATACTTCTAACAAGGATCTACCAAACACATCGAGCCAAGTGTTAACTGTGCCGTCTAGATTGTGGATGTAATATGCTCTTTTCCATTACGTAAAGAACGGCTTTTAATAAATAATTATATTTCAATCTCAGCGAGCGCCCTATAAGAAGGTAGACTGGGGAGCGCTCCTGCTTAGTACACCACTGTACGGCCAGGTACTCACTCACTACTAAGTATCCTTATCAATTACTACAAGTATACAGAATAAAAGCAATGCAAATGTGTATAAACTGCAGCTCCTTTACATCTTTTACTATAAAAACTTCATACTCCACATACAGACTGAATAATATGTAACAAACTGGACGCATGAGGTGTGCAAGCGTTACGAGGACTGTGGATCTCATTCTTATCTTCCATGCCTGCCTGGTCAATATTTGCAGAGCTTTATATTACCATGTGTTACAAAGCAGAGCTGACAAATAGAGGACAGATTCCCGAGTGCGCACTACGGGCAGAATGCTTATTCCAGTGAGTGATATACCGTAATACTGTGAACTTTCCATAGTCACATTTTCATCAAGCATCCCCTTAAAGGGGTTGCAGAGAATTAAAAGAGCATGGCTGTCCTTCACCATGGGATGTGTCTGGGATTGAGAATGAGCTCCACGGTAGCAAATGGCTCTAAGCTGCAATACTGCATAAAACCTGTAGACAGGGGTGGCACTGTTCCTGGGAATAAGCACTCAGGCCTTGCTAACCCTGTACAACCTCTTTAATTCAATATACCTTTTTAGGACACTGTTTTTCTCTGTGCCACGCTGTCTGTGCCGCTACCCCTTTACTGCAATGGGAGTTACGGAAAAAGTGGAGACCCCGCCGCTCGACCATTTCCTCGACAACTCCTACCCCAAAAGGCTGAGACGGGAATCGCTCTTTAAATGTATACAGTTTCCAAAGGAGCCCCAAAAGCTGCACACAACCTAAAATCCCTACAATCTCAAATGGGCCAGTATAAATTTCAGAACTAGATTTTCTTGATATCCAAGGTGTTAATTAAACCCATCACAAACCCAATCAGCATTAAAGGGGTTTACCAGGCTCCTATATTGGTGACCTATCCTCAGGATCCAATACCCTGCATCCCTAAAAATCAGTGGTTCCCTGCAGCCTCCGGCACTGGAGCTAGCTTTTGAATGGAGCAAGAAGGACAACTCTGTTCAAAGTGTAGTGGCCATGCTAGGTTACTGCAGCTAGTTCTGATGGTGGAGGATGCAGGGAACAGCTGATTGGTGGGGTGTCGGGCCCCCACTGAGCAGATATTGATGACCCCCGATAGGAAAACCCAGGAGCCTGGAAAACCTCTTTAAGTTGAGATTGTACGTTTGGAAAATGCTGCCTATTTCCTCACCAACAGTCTAATGTACGTATATGTGGGAAGTCCAAATACCCAAATACCCTGGACTCTGTTGAAGGAAGGGTTTGTTGAATTTAAGCATCCTTTGTTACCTTGAGACATAAGCTGCTGCCTATGACTGAAATAAATAGGAACGTACTCTAATGTTCATTCGGATGACAGCTTTTCCTCCCTACTCCCCCACCTCTGGCGTCTTATCTTGAGAACAAAATTATTGGTTGTTGAAATTCAATAAGACCATTCTTTCCCCAACATCATTTGTTGCAGAGCGTTGGGAGACCGCCATACACAGAAGAAAGTTGGCCATCGCCCTGAAATTGGCAAGTTCTGCTGACTTTTCTCTTATGTGTAGGAAGATATTTAGCGTGTATCAGGAGAGATAGCCATCTCATGTATGGCCGCCTACATCCTATTGGTTCCTTCTGACAAATCTGTTTTTGGAAAATATACATATTTTTTTAAAGATGCATTCACTTTATCCGACAACATGTACATTAAAATAACATTAGCATTGAACATTTTTAGTTTTCTACTATAAAGCCATGTTAATGCAGAACTATATCTATAAGGTACTTACACAATCTCATCATTTTGGAACTCCAGTTGTCCACATGTATCTTCAAAGTCTTCGCCACCACCTCTTGCTGTGCCCTCAACAGTTTTGTAGGGAACAATTACAGTTCCTCGAGCTCCAGAGGTTCTCAGAACTTTCACTTCCATGATGCCAACACTCTCACTCACATGGGTATTTGGCTCCTCAAAGGTAAAGATACCAGCATGATCATCATCAAAGATGGTAACTGTTGCTGTTGAGGGTGATCCAAGACATGCAAGTGATGTTACGTGATTGGACTCGAAATTTACATTTGTGGTTTCAGAGTTAACTCGTATGTTGCTAAGATGGACCAGAAAGTTTTCATCTTCTTCAAAGATGTCGTCATCAATAATGCCAACCTTAATCTCTTTTTGTGTTTCACCGGGCTTGAACACAACCATTCCTTCTGTAAATTCATAATCAGATCCAGCATTTGCTGTGCCATCTTCTGTTCTGAAGTCCACGAACACTGTGTTGGTTAAATCACCGCCCCGGCGAACAATTGTGAGTGCCACTGTTCCACAGTTCTCTAGGCACTGGTAAGTTGCTTGCTCAAAGTAAATCTTGCTGACTGGTTCATTTTCTATAATGTCATTATTAACCTCATGCATACTGACAGCTTTCCTTGCTTGATCTGCTGCATGCCTTTTTAAAATATTGCCAGCACCAGTCATCAAACGTGTAGCTTGGATGCGGTAAAATGCTCTGCTTTTTTGCTGCTGGCTTAAAACTTGATAGTTAGCCAGCTCAATCAACTGCTCCATTTCTTTCTCAGGGTGTTTTTGTTTCAGTTCCTTCAAAATCCGAGCCATATCTCTTCTTGCCTCCTCATCATCTTGGTCCTTTTCATCAATTTCAAGAACTAAAGAGCCATCAAGAAAGTTTTCTGTGTGAGAGTTGAGAGCCTTACCATCCATCTCAATATCGGCTTTGGAGGATGGTCTATCTCCTTCTGTTTCAATGATCATTCCCCTCTGCTTTCCAGCCCGGTATCTCTTATAGACATATTTGTAAAACAGCAACCTCCTGTCTGCGACCCAAGCAAACAAAACACAGATAGGAAAGAAGAAAAAGGTGAGTAAACCTTCCCAGACTTCTACAATACCAGGTGAAAAAACAGACAAGATCATATACAGCCAAGTGTAGGCAAATATGCTCCAGGCTGCGGTGACAAAGAAGACTCGAAGATGCTTAATCCTCCTGGTTTCTCCATCAGGTACCACATAGACGCAAAGAGCAATAATGATGAACATATTGAAAGCAGCACTGCCCACAATTGTGCTGGGACCAAGGTCTCCAGCCTCAAAGTTGTGGCCGCATACTTCAATGACAGAAAGAAGAATTTCAGGAGCAGACGAACCAAGAGCCATAAGGGTCAGGTTGGACACAGTCTCATTCCATATCCTCACTGTTGTCTTTGTAGTTTCACCATTTGGTTTCTTGATAGTTATCTCTTTCTCTTGAGACGTGATTACTTCAATGGAGGACATGAAACGATCAGCTATGATCGATACACCTAGGAACATGTAGACCATAGCCACAAAATATACCGTAGCTCTTGCAATTTTATCACCATAGGATGGGTTCTGTGGCTCCCAGATAGGTAAAATGACCCCTTCTTTACAATAATAGGTACCAGTGCAAGGATCTGCAGTTTCATTGTCAGGAGAAGGGGTGGTTTCACCATATATTGTCCCCACATGGCACAACAGAGGCACAAAAACAAGTAGATAAAATCCAGGAGAGAAGATCGATATTTTCCGTGTTCCCAACATGATAATGGCTAAATGTGGCAAACTTCCAAACGCCTAGCAATCTGAAATGACAAGAAGAAACAGTGTGTTAAGTTTCTTCATTAGTGACATATCAAAGGATTCAAAACCACAAATAATTCGTTTTTATACAACCTAGCATATAATAAAATGAGCTTCATTTTAATTTTCCACCTCATCTGCTATGGGTATATATAAAATTGCTAATAAGCTTTCATCTTAAAGGGGTCATTTCATGATGACAAGCCCTTCTTAAATAGATGCTAGCTTCTCTACCTCCTGGTGCTCAGATGTTATTTTGGGAGGAAAAATTGTAATGTGTGGACTGGTCAGGTTCACCAAAGAAGTAGCCACTCTTGCAAAATAAGCCTAGGTTCTGACTCAGAAAAAAGAAAATTGTGTCTTTAGAATAGGAACCTCCATATGCCTCATTTAGGAACGACAAACTATGGCGACAGGTCCACACACTCCTATTAGCCCCAAAAGCACAACAACATGTTATAATAAAAGTTATTAAAGAATACTGTAGACTCAATATTATGTATCTACTGTACACAAGGGGTGAGCGCTCCAGCTGTCTCTTTCTACCCCTCAGAGACAAGCTTTCTATATACATATGGCCCCTCGATAACTGGTGACTGGGTCAGGAGAAGGCATGGAGAGGTGAGCATTGCTTTGTGCATGAGACCTAAATAAAAGTTATAAACAGCACAGTAATATGCCATACTGAAATATAATACACAATTATTTTACTCAACTAATTCATGAATTATGAAAACCTTGCCAAGTTACAGTCTAATTTTTAATAAATTAAGCGTTACAAATTATATTACACTAATCGAGAGCAAACTGAGAATAGAAACCTTCTCTAGATTTTCCCTCTGTGTACTCACCAACATAAAAATGATCAAGATATCAACCACAATTAAGTTTTGTGGTTGGGGAAAACTTTACTGTTAGAAAATGAGCTTGTACCACTTTCAGGATTAAAAGGGATGTATCACACTGGTTCTACTAATAAGGCAGATGCTAAAAAATATTTTCTGATCATTTATTTTTATTTTCTATTATCTATAGATGATTATGGGGGCAACCATCTTGCCTGTGCTGCAAGCATTCAGAAAGAGCTAGAGATGACTCACTGGGTTCTACAGGAGTGAGTTATGGGCATGCTCAGTGACCTGTGCAAAGGTCACTGTGCAGGGAGTGGGAGGAGGTAAGCTTTCCCCATCACTGACCCTGTTTTAGCTGCCTCGAGCTTTACCCTATAATAGGGATGTTACCTTACATGACTGTGATCTCTAAAAACAATTGTCAGCCCATTGTGAGACAGGGTGAAAGAAAGAATAGAAAGATGCTATAAAGTCAGACTTAAAGGAGTATTTGGGTTAGATTAAGGTATTCCCATAGAAATGAACAGAGCAGCCATCCGCATATGTGACCGTCTGCCCGCATTCTCGTGATCGGTGGAGGTCCAAGTGATAGGACCCCCACCGATCTAATAGTTATTCTCTATTCTGTGGATAGGAAACAACTTAATCTAACCAGAATACCCCTTAAAAAAATTAGATTTTTTTTTTAAAGAAAATTCTCTTTAATGTGACAAAATAATATATAGGTTAAACTGGGTTTTCTAACCTGAAAACCTCCCTGACGGTGACATTAATACTGAAGCAGTGAGGTTGTCTGAATGGAAAATCCATTCTGAAGAAATAGGGGAGACTCTTCCATTCTGGACCCTCATCTGTTACCCGATACAGAAAGCCGCTACAACAAAGGTCACTCTCTATGAAGGACCTGACACAGCAGTGCTTCACGTGGCCAGCCACTCATTTCAAATGGCAATGTGTAATGATTTCTTTCTCCAGTGGTGGCGCTGCAGAATACTTGAATTCTCGGTGCTGGGTTCCCCAATAGTGTAAAAATGATTGCCTGTGAGAGACCCTTTTTGAAGGCCCTTTCAGAAAGGCTGATGATCGGCCAAACAAATATTCATTTCCTATCAGTACCTAGTGTAAACATGACCTATGATCAAACGTGCCGTTGATTGCATCTTTTATGTAGACATAAAAATAATTCACGGCAGCACATCACCCAATGAGAGGAGGGATTTGAACAAACATTTGCAAGAATGGAAGTTAGCGCCAGAACTACACAGCTCTGTCAACCTTTTAGTGGAAGAAGCTCGTTACTACAGAGCTGCTTCCATTGAAGTTAATAAGTAGTAATGAGCTCCCTCCACTACAGGGTTGATGGTAGAGTTGAGTGAATCGATTCTAACAAGTCAATTTGTTTCATCAGCAGGACTTCTTCACCTTTGAGGGATGTCCCCATGGATGAACAAGTGGCCACTTGCTGCAAGATTGACAGGCCTGGACATTTAGACCAGCCCTGACAATTTCCTGCCTGAGTCGCTGCTTCAGTTAGTAAAGGCTGCGCTTTGGGGCAGCGACTGCGCAGGAGCCACCTACCCAGCTAAATGTCCAGCCTTGTGAATCTTGCAGCAGGTGGGCACTTCTTTACCATGGGGCACAGCCCTCATAGGTGAGGAAGTCCTGCTAATGAGCTGAATCGATTCGGTCATCTCTAGTTGATGGTGCTATGCAGTTCCAGCTCCGACTTTCGGTGTCGGACCCCAGCCGATCAGCTAATGATGGCCAGGCCTGAGGATAGGCAATCACTCAGTAAATATTCACAGAAGGCATGGAGTTAAAAAAAAAACTTTTAATTAAACATGATAAAAAACACAGATATGGTAAATTAAATCAAAGAAAAATGAGGGTCCACAAACAAGAAATACAAAAAGAGAAAAAGAAAACCAATGGCTTTTCAAGGGATACCCTCTAACCCAAGTACCATGATGGACCCAATAAGGAGAAACATTTGGACAGTGTAGGGTGTGTTAGGGCACTCAAGGGGTAGCTTCCTGTCCAGGGTACAACCACCATCAGTGTGATTCTCTGTGGTAGGGGCAATATAGTGAGAGTATCCCCTCCCTGGCGTACCTTTCAGCCATTATTCCCTGAATAGCCATTGGTTTTATTTTTCTCTTCTTATATTTCTTATTTGTGGGCCCTAACTTTTCTTTGATTTAATTTACCATATCACAGTTTTTTTTTATCATTTTAGATGCCGGTCTTTATAAATGCCCATTGCTGATGGTCGATCCGCCGAAGTTATAAAGTGGCGCAGGCCTCTCCATAACTTCACCGCATCCAGCGCCAGTTCTAAATGCAAGCCAGTTTCCGAACTGTCCTACATTTAGACAATTTTCTACACCTAAAATAGGCGTAGAAAATGGCAAATGAGACGGGCCTGTTCTCTTCCACACCCACAATGTTAGACCTGGCGTGAGCGGGGAAAAGTCGCAGATAGCGGGCCCGCAGAAGCCCGCTCCAATCAGCTAAAACCTGGCAGACCACATCAGTACAGGGCACAGGTTACCGGGGGGTGGGGGGGGGGAGGGGGGTGCAGGCAGGACAGCAATCTGAGCTCTCTCCTGTGCAGAGTTCTCCACAGCAGCAGAAATCCGTACACTGTACGGCGCTGACAAGAAATCATGACCTTTGGGTACCTTTTTAAGTTGCAAAATAACATCATTCATTAATAAAGTGTATTACAAAAATTATTTTGGGGCTGTTTAGAAGAGTTTAAAAGCAACTTGTATAAAAGTTTAGTTACTCTTTAAAATTGCAGGATAACCCCGTTAATATAATACACTGTAAAAAATGGCCTGCATGTTACTTGATATTATGGTCACAGCCATGCGGTGACTTCATAGCACAAGTGTAAGCCTGAGGAAAAGACACAAGACAGATGAGTGAGCCAACGGGGAATTAATGATTTCCACACCGGTAGCCTGCAAAAATGCTGTCAGATCTATTCTGCAAACATGAAGACAGGCTTGTGGACGCAGTAATAAAGGTGGGATGAAAGGGCAGCAGTTTTGTAATCTGAAAACCCATCACGTAATGAATGAGGCCGGGTGCCCGTCTCACCCCCCGCCTCACCTACGGAATGACATACACGGTAATTACTACTGCGCCACCTCCCTCTCCTCCCATTGCTTACAGCCAGATGTCAGGATTGCTAAGATTTTACAATATCTGGAATTTTTTCCAAGTGATCTCTTGTTACTATTAGAATCTCTTACGAGTCGCCACAAACACATTTATTTCAGCCGAAGCACAGGCAAAGCTTTTAACCACATTGTGCGACAATTTAGAAATGTTTATATAATTCGAGATACCTTTAATGCGCTTGCCGATAAATACCCATACCCTAGGCAGCAAGCCAAGTCCCTGAAGGCGAGCAATGCACACATTTCCCAAAGCCTGTCATGTGTGTTTCCTATAAAGTATATAATTTATTTTATTTTCCATTAAGCAGGTCCTGAAACAGGAAAGGTCTCGAAAGCAGACATGTCATGTGCGGCAGATTTTTTTTTTTTATGCTCGCCTGGTACCTTTCTGCACTGCAGACCAAGCTTCCATAGGGCTATATGCTGCAATCGACTAAACAGTCACAAGAATCCTAGGGTTTCTTGTCAAGGAATAAAGTAAAAAATATATTTGTACCGTGCTAGCCAGTAAATAGAAGATTAAAAATTGAGATTTCTCATAGATTGATAAATTTTAATGGCTAACGGAAAAGATGATGACACAATGGCACGCTTTCGAAGCTACTTAGTGCCTTTTAAGGGTACTTTCACACTAGCGTTATTCTTTTCCGGTATTGAGTTCCGTCCTAGGGGCTCATTACCGGAAAAAAACTGATCAGTTTAATCCTAATGCATTCTGAATGGTAAGCATTCCGTTCAGGATGCATCAGTTCAGTACCTCTTACGTTTTTTGGCCAGAGAAAATACCGCAGCACGTTGGTACCAGTATCGATTCGATTTACATTTACTGATACTAGGCTGAGCTACTGCACAGCCTAGTATCAGAAAACATGGCACGCGCTCCATGTTCTCCTCAGCAGTACAGGGAAGAAGGAGAGAGTTTCTCCTCCCCACTGTGCCGCCGCTGCCACCAATGAGGACAGAGAGAGGCGAAGGAGGGGAGGGACTGTGGCCACTGCACCACCAATGACTTTAATACTGGGAGGGGGGGGCACACTGCGCCACCAATGAAGATAACTAACATTTAATACAGATACAGGAGGCGGGTGCTGGCGGCAGAATCACATAGCCAGCACCCGACCTCTATGACAGGGTGCTGCGATCCGCGGCAGTTAACCCCTCAGGAGCTGCACTTGAGGGGTTAACTGCTGAGGATCGCAGCACCTTGTCATACAGGTCGGGTATCGGCTATGTGAGTCTGCCGCCGTCACCCGCCTCCTGCATTTGTATTAAACATTAGTTATCTGCATTGGTGGCGCAGTGTGCCCCCCCCCTCCCAGTATTAAAGTCATTGTACAATTGGCCTACAACTGTTGCTCTAGTTTTCCTTGGATAATTTTAATGCATTGGTCCAAATTTCCATTCAGTCAAACTATTGGCTGCCATCTGATGCCCCAAGTCAAAGCCTATAGACACAAACCTGGCTGCAAATAACCCTACTATTGGGGGAAACTGCAGATCCATCTGAGTAGAGTTAGATCTTACTGCATTTGTTAAAGGGGTTCTGCAGTTTGTTTAAACTGATGATCTATCCTCTGGATAGATCATCAGCATCTGATCGGCGGGAGTCAGACTCACGGGACCCCTGCTGACCAGCTGTTTGAGAAGGCAGCGGCGCTCCTGGAGCGCTGCGGCCCGCTCACTGTTTACCGCTGGCCCAGTGACGTCACGACTTGTATCAACTGGCCTGGGAGTGGCTAAGCTCTGTTCTTAAATGGAGTTTAGCTGCGCTAATGCCAGTTGAGACAAGTCGTGACGTCACTGGGCCTGCGGCAAACAGTGAGAAGGCCGCGGCGCTACTGCCAGTGCCGCTGCCTTCTCAAACAGCTAATCGACGGGGGTCCCGGGTGTCGGACTCCCGCCGATCAGATGCTGATGATCTATCCAGCGGAACCGCTTTAAGCCATGATAGGGATTAATAATGGCTGGTTTAGACCTAAATAAGCCCAGCAATAAATTCGTATTTTCTCATTTGTCCGCCAATTATTTATTAGGAATATGGTTATATAACTGCAGTTATAATGGCTCCTCACTCTTTTAGAATTGTCGACAAAAACTGTAAAAACTATTAAGAAGGAACGAAAATGGCAAGTTTTACCACACTTACTTTACACGCTTTTCTCCCACTGATAGCGATGACAAGACAACATAAGAAGTAGGTGAGGATAAACATACATCACCACCTCTGTACTAATGATAATTAAACTACTACACTGTTACTACAGAACGACGGCACAATGCAGAAGATCTGTCCTCATAAAGCTGGCAGGTAGTGCCTATCTTCTTGTCAATATATAAAACAGCAACGTTTGACTGGTAGAGTAATAGAGAAGCTGGACAGGACATCATTAATGGGGGGTTCCCTAGAAGACACTTTTATGGCATATCCACACTGTGTGATCAGAGGGGGTCTGGCTGCTGGATTCCCACAGAAAATATATATTCTTAGATTTAGACATATGTCTCAGACTACCATCAATACCCAGATAGCCACCATTAGAGGCACAGCTTGCTAAGAGCTTGTCTGCTTACCCTCTTCTCATAATTCCTTGCCTGGAACCTTCCCTGGTCTATAAGACTCATTATGACTTTTAAGGCGCTCTCCATAAGGAGATATTGTATTCCCCATATTCTGACTTAGACTCACCCAGTTAAGCCAGTACTATCTGCTCTGCACTGATGAAAAGGAATGACATCGAAACAGCTGTCTGCAGATGAGATGCTGGCTTGTTTATTATTCAAGTCATGTCTCAAGGCCTTTTAAAAGGTAGCACATTGACTTATAGGATAGCCCCCTTACATCGGGTGGCATCAAAGGCAGAGCTTATTAAGGTGTTCTCCATATGGAGATATTGTATTTGCCAGATAGTCACCATAAATTAGTAGATGGTAGATCCATATTTTACTTGTCCTAACGCTACTGGCACATTCCTGGTCATAAACTCAGGATGTCTAATGCTCTCTGCATTACATATTCACTTTATTTGCCAGCTTGCTGTGTCATAAGCACCGGGTGGCCCTGTGCCAGGATCCACATCCATGTGTCACATAGTAAAAATGGGTGAGTCAACAGGTATGACCTATAGAATTTGCGGATAAGGTTTGTCTAAGGATACGTACTTCAAGGTCTATAAATATTCATACTCAGTGACTGAACGAAAGAAGAAAGGCTAAATGTGACGGAACTATAATGATGTCCATTAGTGAAAATATTTGCTCTGAGATAGCTGAGGAGCCAAGTTCTTGGTCCAAAGACAATAACCTAAGAGGTTCCTTTCTGGTGCTTCATCTGCAAGTCGAAAAAGCTAGAAATCTTTTCTGTATCTATACCTGATGTATTTTGCTAAATTCTAAAGAAGCTGACATTTACCTAGCCTTGTTTTCATTAGGTTAGGTGCAATTTCACAAACTTAGGTTTGTCTACATGGGACATCGTATTTAAAGGTACAGTATGTGTCATACTCACAGTATCCACCATAAATGTCTGCTAATCAGGGGCGCATTTTTTGGCCCATCACCTATTGGAAAATGGTAGCCACAGTATCCAGGAGATGAATGAATGGAGAGATGGCTTGTGCGCAGCATTTTTCCTTCTAGTCTACAAGAGGAAATGCAGCAAACTGGCTATCCCCTTAATGGCTCCTGAGGAGGCACTGGTTTAAAGGTGTTTTCTTGGATCAGGATATTGATCAGCGTGCAGACAGACAGCCCCATGTAAAGAAGTAAGAGGCCACAGTTCTCCCTGGAGTGCCGCAGTTCCCCTCGACTAGTGTGCCCAGTGTAGGCCCTAAATGGTCGGGTACTGATGGTCTGTCCTGGGCCGACATATGCCGCAAGTATAAGCAGCACCCTGGGTGTGGTTTAACTGATTTCTCCATCGCCTGCCTAGTGCTGTCAGCAGTTTTGATCGTCAAAACTGCTGATAGACTCTGTTTAACACTATTACGGCATTTTAGAGGAGCACTAGTTCATCTGCCTGGAGACAGGTTCTCTTTAAAGAAAAAAGACGACAACAATGACACGTTTTAAGAAGCACCCCTTGAAACTTCAGCTTTACGTCCGATAATGAATTGTATAGTACGCGTTCGTGCCGTGATGCCCCAAGAGCAAATATTACAGCTCTATAAATGTAACTGGAAAGTCGCTTATCTGAACATTTTATTGCCTTATGTAGATTAGCCACATGCGCTTCTCCTGAGCTTCACACCACAGTTATTTCCCAGACTGCAGAGTCCGCAGGACTTACTCTGGTCCCTTGTGCAATATACTGTATTCTAAGACTACTGTGAATAGCACAATATCTGCCCCACTGCATGGCGTCTACCATCTACAGGTAAATAGTCCTGTAGAAAAGCAATGGGAACTGAGTCTGTACCTCCGCACATCTACTGTATATTCTGTGTGCCGCCATATGGTGTCTTCATACAGGACTGTTCTAGCAGCAATGCTCATATGGCATCTGATGGTATCTGATATCGCCAGGATATGACCCCAAAGTCAGATAGGGGTGGGCCCGATCTCTAAAAGGGGTTTTCAAAGCAAAGTGTGAGAGTGAGCACGCTCAGCTATTTTTGGAACTACCATAGAAGTGAATGAAGAGTCCACCTCGCAAGTGCGGCCACCTCTCCATGCATCTTTATGGGAGTTTGGTACTTGGCTTTTTGCGACACACCCATAGAAGTGTATGGAGGGTGGCCGCGATGGTGTTGGTGCGCCCTTGTTCACTTTAGGAGCCCTGTTCTAGAGGTGGGACCTGCACCTATCTGACATTAGTATTCTAGCGACATGCCACCAATGTGTGAGTGGAGCCAACCCCCTTAACTACAGCAATTGAAGTATTGAATAATACGCATCTGTATCGCATGACCTGCTGTTTGTACTTTTCCTTATTTCTCGGTCTACCTCGCTGAGGTGGTTGCATATCCTTCAACTGCCACCAACCATATCTTAGTTAGTACAGTATGTGGCAGTTACGAGGACAAAGCTGCAGCAGAAGGGACACTCCACTTGAGTTGCCAGTTTAAAACAAATCTAGAAGAGCAATTGGAGAGATGAATGGGGAGATCTCTGGATTCATGTGACTCTAGCTTTCTAAGAGATTGTCATGTGCTATATGACGTCAGTTTTTTTTTTTTACATTAATCACGGGATAACCATTTCAATGAATTGCGTGTGGTTCAGGCACGCCAGGGGTGGGCAATGGATTAACTACTTATCAATACAATGATACTGATCCGTGACAGGTGTGGGATTACAGTTTTGCAGAAATGTATGGGACTGGGAAAGGGTTAAGAAACATGCATAAAATATACAGGAACCACAAATCGCCTTTTTTTTACCAAATTGGGTTCACCCTGCTATTACATACCTTGATCTCCTGCACAGTAGGGGAAGCAGTGATCGCTAATGCCATCAATCGTCCCCATACAGAATCATTATTTGCCGGCAGCGGAGGGTGATTACACAGCACGATCTTCCGCCGGGAAATGATGATTTTTAAGCAAGCTTTTAAATCTTTATTGCCCAATGAACGATGCTTGTTCATCAGGCAACCAGCGGCAGTATTACACTGCCAGATCATCGCTGACTAGAGTTTCTACGAACACTCATTAGCGATCATCTGGCCGACCATCAGCCAGTGTAATACAACTTTTGCCGTTTGGATGGCAGTGTAGCTCTCCTATAGTCTAATTGATCTTTTCTATCTTTTCTACATACTCTAAGGCCTCGTTCACACTTCAGTGTTTGCTCAGTGATTTGTGAGCAAAGACCAGAAGTGTAGCCCACACAGAGATGAGGTATAATGGAAAGATCTGCACCTCCTCTGTGGTTGTGACCCACACCAGGTTTTGGCTCCCAATTACTGATGCAATCCCTGACCAAACACTGAAGTGTGAACGACGCCTAGGAAGGTGAAAAGAGCGCAATGGGCTGTACTTATCAGTGCTGAAGCCCAGTAGCGCCCATCAGAATGAAGCCCCGCTCCTCCCCTCCTTCTCTTCTTCTCTCCACCTCCCAGCCTTGGCGATGTCCTCATAAGTCTGCTGGAAGTCTCACGGAGGCGCACATCCCATCTACGCGGTCTTAATAACTAAACTGAATAATGCTGGCATATGCCCGGTTCAGTTAGTGAAGTCACTGCACAAAGCAGGTAACAGACAGCGCAGAGAGATGTACGAGATTTCCAGTGGACTTATGATGACGTCACCGAGGCTGGGAGGTGGAGAGAAGAAGAGGAGGGGCAGGGCTCTACTGGGCTCTACAGCCTCTTGGGATCTTTTCACCTACTTAGGCCTCACGCCGTTGCCGGCCGTAGCAAACAGTGGGTCCGCAATATGTGGGCACCGGCTGTGTGCTTACCGCATCACGGATGTGGACCTATTCACTACAGGGTGCTTCCATGAGGTTCCTCTCCGTGCCTCCGCAACGCAAAAAAAAAGAATGTTCTATTTTTTTGCGGTGCGGATGGATCAAGTTGAATGGGTCTGGATCCGCCGCGGCAACTGCACAGATAGTGCCTGTGCATTGGGGACCGCAAATTGCGATCCCCAATGCACGGAACGGCCAAGCAATGGCTGTGTGCATGAGGCCTTAGAGTATTTTTAAAACTGTGTTTTTCGGGGGATAGAGAAAATTGATAAGAACTGTATATTTGTAAAAGACTAAAGGAGAGCTCCACCGCCATCCTAATGGTTACAACAGCCCTGGCTGGTGACAGACTCCCTTTCAGATGATCTCTTGGGGCTCTGGAAGTAATTACTGGCTTTCTATAAAGTTATGGGCTGAAGTTACAAGGGTTTCAACTTACAATGGTCGTCCTGGAGGCAATTAATACTGTAGCGTGAAGGACCACGGAGCCTAGGACGTGTGTATCAGCAACGTACTTCTACAGCAGATGGAACTTCCTGTGACCACTTCTGTAAACCACGTAGAGGGAAATCACTTTTTTACCGTGTCATCTTCAGAAGACAAATGAACCCAAATTATCACATGCTGGAAAAATACAACCTAAAAAGTAGTCTGACATGACCTTGCCAAGAGGTCATTTTCCCATGAATCAGCGGCAAGTTTTGTTCCCCATTTTTCATGAGTGTGTAAGAGGATGTGGAACTTACAAAATTAAAGATAATCATAGATGCGACAATTCCTAGGTTTTTACAAGCTGCCTGAGCTGGTCTGAAAGCCACCTCCTCAGTCTCAGGCTGCTGCTGCTGCCCTGTCACTTCCCCATCCTTTATACTGCAGCTACGTCTGGTGTATAAAGTAGATAGGCAATCAATGTATGATTGGTGGGGGTCTGCCTGTGGTACCCCAACCAATTTATTTCCCCTCCCATAGCTGTACATAGATTGTTAGCACTCGCCGATCAGAAGACACAAGGACCGGACACTGCTGCACAGAAATGTTTCGGCTAATTGTGAGGATACCGGGGGGTGTAAAGCCACAATCACAACATCCTAAGTATGGGACGTCAGTGTTATTTCCTGGAAAATCGCTTTAAATTGCCCAAATGCTGGCACTTGTCTCTACCACTCAGCGATCCAATCCATGTAATGCCCATTTGTTCCAGCTAATCACTCTAATATCCTTAACGTGTGTAATCCCCCATATGTGTGTAGGTGTCAAATTTGTCAATTTTAAAGAGGACCTTTCAGCTCTCTTGATGTATCGTATATAGTACGCATTTCTATTCCCCTTGAAATAACTCATCATGTTTTTTTATTATTTCTGTGTTGCATCATTCCTCTGTTATTCCTCCTAGAAGTTTACGTGTGAGTACGAATTTTAGTTTGGCACAGTATTTTATTTTTTATTTTTTTAAAGGCGGAGGAGCGTGCTTTCTTCACTCTGCAACAAAATCGTGCAGCGTGCCACACAAAAAACGTGCACAAGGTTACAGTCTATCGCAGGCCCTCTCGGAGGGTACGCCAAATCTGTGCTCTGGCCTAGGTGTCAGGATGGACCTTTGACTACTGGGTTTGGGCTCTTCCCGGAGGTGAGGACCCAGGATGGCCAGCCCCCCAATGCCCTAGACCTCCAGGGGGGTACCCGTAAGGTCGCCGCAACTGAAGAAATTCTTGTGACAAAGAAACGTGGAGAGTGAACACACAGTGTACAAAGAGTTCAATAAATAATGAATGTGTGCCGAAGCTCAGCCCAGACATCGGACGGAATTATAAAAATTTCTCTTCCTTACGCCAGGCCTGACGGCCGAGCAAGGAATAGAGGTGTGTGCGCTCAAAAATGTGAGAAAGTGAAGTGCGTGCAAATGTGCCGTCACTCAGTGGGCTCCCACCCCCAGTGAGTTCAGGCGCCCCAGGGTCACCACTCCTGGGGCTCTTCTGCACCTCGGGCTTTAAAACATTCTAGGCCCCTGGCCTAGATCCGGCAAAGCCCTTGGTCACCAAGCATAGGGCACTAACGGCCCGAGCCGTACACCCTAGGGATGCCGTGTGGTTCTCTGCCTCACATTCTGGTGGCCCTCTCCTGCCTCTAGAGATGATAAGAACAGATACTACACTTGATCTTAGCCAAAAGGCTTAGTTTGGCACAGTGCACTGTACTGTGCGCCCCTCAGGACGCAAGACTAGTTACTGTGCAACAAGCAGCAATATAGTTTATCACGTCAGCCCTGCCAGAATTTAGAGCAACCCTCCGGTTTAATAAAAATATTCACGTTAACGGGGAGCGAACAGAACACTTACCTGGTGACCTCCATTTCATCATAGGGAAGTGGCTCCCTATGAGTCAAAGTTCGACTTTTCAACAAGATTTGGCTTGGCTATTTTCCTTGTCATATTCCAAGGCTTGTTAAAAAGTCGGATTTTGACTCATAGGGAGCCACGTCGAGAAGGTGTCACTGGCGAGATGGTTCTCTTTCCCTGGCGATACCTCTTTGCACAACTTTCCAGCTGAAGCTCTGCCAATACCCCGGCTCCTCTTCTGCCCGTGAAGAGCCTCACTGCTTCTGAGACTACCTGATGTTCCCGATGCATCTGATAGAAACTTTCTGCTGCCCCTGGATTGGCCAGCACGGCTCCCGTGACCAATGCTGGCCAATCCGAGAGCAGGGTGGACACGTAGGAAGTGTTTTGGACCACCAAATGCACGACATGCATCATGTAATCTCAGAAGTGGTGTGGCCATCTTGGAGCCCAGGAATCGGCAGATCTACAGCGGAAAAGATGAAAAGGAGGAAACTAGGTAAGGCTACTTTTACACCAGCATTTTTACTGGATCCGTCAGGGTTCAGCAAAAACGCTTCCGTTACTGATAATACAGCCATCTGCGTACGTTATGAATGGATCCGGTTGTATTACCTTTAACATTGCCAAGACGGATCCGTCATGAACTTCACTGAAAGTCAATGGGGAACGGATCTGAAAACCCATTGACTTGCATTGTGGGTCATGACGGATCTGTTTTGCTCCGCATCCTAGGACGGAAAGCAAACCGCAGCATGCTCTCTGGTATGAGAACAGAAGGGAATGCATTTTGGAGCACTCCGTTCTGTTTAGTTAGTTTTTGTCCCCATTGACAATGAATGGGGACAAAACGGAAGCCTTTTTTTCCACTATTGAGACCTTATGACGGATCTAAATACCGGAAAATATTAACGCTAGTGTGAAAGTAGCCTAAGGCCTCTTTCACACTAGCGTTTTAGCTTTCCGTCCTAGAGATCCGTCGTCGGGCCTCTAGGACGGAAAGCTACTGATCAGGATTATCCCCATGCATCCTGAATGGAGAGCAATCCGTTCAGGATGCATCAGGATGTCTTCCGTTCAGTATGTCAACGTTTTTTGGACGTTGACAAAAGCGCAGCATGCTGCGGATTTGTCTCCGTCCAAAAATCCGGAAGACATGCCGCAACGCCGGATCCGGAATTAATGCCCATTGAAGGGCATTAGTCTGGATCCGGCCTTTAGCTAAACGTCGTTTCCGCGCATTGCCAGAACCGACGTTTAGCTTTTTGTCAATGGTTACTATGGCAGCCAGGACGCTAAAGTCCTGGTTGCCATAGTAAAGATAGGGGGAGCGGCATACTTACATTCCGTGCGGCTCCCGGGACGCTCCAGGATGATGTCAGGGCACCCCAGTGCATAGATCACGTGATCTGACATCATTCAGGAGCGCCCCGGGAGCCGCACGGAATGTAAGTATGCCGCTCCCCTGCTCCCCACTGCTACTATGGCAACCAGGACGCTAGTAGCGTCCTGGCTGCCATAGTAACACTGAAAGCATTTTGATGACTGATCAGTCTTCAAATGCTTTCAGTTCACTTGCATTGTGCAGGATCCGGCGTGCATTCCGGCGACGGAAGTGCACGCCGGATCCTAACAACGCTAGTGTGAAAGAGGCCTAAGTGTTCACTCTCCAGTTAAAGGCGTTGTCTCACTCCAGCAAATGGCATTTATCATGTAGATGAAGTTAATACAAGGCCCTTACTAATGTATTGTGATTGTCCATATTGCCTCCTTTGCTGGCTGGATTCATTCTTCCATCACATTATACACAGGGTGGTCGTATCTATGGAAACGAGTAGTGTATAATTTAATGGAAAAATGAAGCCAGTCAGAAGACACAATGTATAGGCAAATGTAGGAGAGCTGTGCCCGTCAATGTAGCAGAGCTGAGTGATACTAAACTCACTACACACAAAACAGATGAACGGTAAAGTACAGAGAGGTGAAGCAAGACGTGGCCCGACAATTCACTTTGCCACCATAGCTATGTATCTAAATACACCTTCCCAAGATGAATGGCTTTACTGGTGGCAAACAATGCTAGGAATAAGCGTTAATTATTGGCTAGTCTTGTAACTCTTGCTTTGGGGGTCTTTTCCCTTCTTCATTTGATGGCAGCAGCTCCCCGCTGTTTACCGTCTATAGCAGGCATCCTCAAACTGCGGCCCTCCAGCTGTTGCAAAACTACAACTCCCAGCATGCCCGAACAGCCTACAGGTATCAGCCTATAGCCGGGCATTGTGGGAGTTGTAGTTTTACAACAGAGGGAGGGCCGCAGTTTGAGGATGCCTGCCCTATAGCCACTATTCCCACCCATCTCCCGATCATTCACGACTAAGTGGCATTCATTACAGCGCTATGAAAGGTAATTACTAGAGGGGAGAAGATGCCAAGCACATGTGTAATTACACAGGTTGGCCAGCAGAGGTCAGCCATAATGGTAGGGTGCTAAGACTTATGCAAGTGGCAGTAATCCCCAGATGTGGTAATGGGTCAATAAGATGCTTTTCAGTGGGCAGAATCTTCAAACAGCTGATAGGCGGAGGTGCCGGAAGTCGGACGTTTACTGATGGGATACTGATGACCTATCCTAAAATTGTACTCCCGGAAAACCCCTTTAAGGTAAATTTGATGGTATGCCTGACGGCGAGGCACATTACACAGGGATACAAATAGCCTAAGGCCCCATTCACACAACTGTATTTTTGGTCCGCATCCCATCCACATTTTTTGCAGATCACACAAGGACTCATTGACATCTATGGGTCTGCAAAAAACGGACATGTCCGCATCCATGTGTCCATTCCACAGTCCCGCAAAAAAGATAACATGTCCTATTGTGGACAAGAATACGAATCCTTACAATGGGTCCGCAACATGGAAATCACACGGAGGTCATTCGTAATTTTTGTGGATACGCATTTGGCAGACCGCAAGATACATGCAGTCGTGTAATGCAACCTAAGGGCTGTTGTTTTCGTCCACATCTAAACCGCATTTTTTGAGGATCGGATCTGGACCCATTCTCTTCAATGAGCTGCAAAACATCTGTCCGCATCCAGATGCCCGTTCCGTGGGATCCGCAAAAATATGGAAAATTTCCTATCCTCGCTCTCCATTATGGACAAGGATAGGACATTTCTATAGAAGGGGACGTTCCGTTCCGCAAAATGCGGAATGCACATGGCCGGTATCCGTGTTTTGCGGATCCGCAACAGTCATGTGCATGAGGCCTAAAAGAGAGAATCCCTGTGTCATACGCGGCCCCTCCGGCCCTGCACTAGACATAGCTCGGTGTTACTTTAGGACCACTGACCATAAAGGACGATAGTGGCAAGAGACATCTGCCTTAGGGCTCATGTACATGAGCGTGTGTACGCTGCGCCCGTCCACAATATACAGGCACTGGCTGTGCGCACGCTGTTTGCGGATGTGGACTTGAAAGTGTTCTATTTTTTTGCACTGCTCCGTATCGTGTGGATAATGGACCAATTCATGGTGCCCGTATATTGCGGTCCACAATACAGGCAGAGGGCATGAGCCCTAAATCAGAAAACTCTGGATCACATCTACTATGGCTACCTTTAGGGTCCCTACTCCCTACACACATGAATTTGGCTGTGGGGTTTTTAGTTTTTTGGGGGGTTTTTTTTAGGGGGGGGGGGGGGATAAAAGCTAACAAAACCTAACATCTGGAGCTGACATTTTTGCCGCAAAAAAAAAGTCACTAAGAACAGAAAAGTGCAGACAAACGCCTTTACTTTCACGGCCCGGAGCTTGGCCCTCAGTTACGATAGGTATGCCATCTATATTATTACAGTCTGCATTATGCATGTCGCTTCCAGGGTTCCCTCATGGATGAATTATTAATACCAATGACACCCTATTACAGCCTGTCCTGCCCCAGCTTATAATTGTGCCACTATAAGAACCAGAGAAAACCCCAGTCCGCAGCCCCGCCGCAGAGCCTGGCACTACAGACCGAGCATCAGCATCTGTCCCCACGACAAGTGACAAGTGACAGAGCGCAGATCCCCTCACACGCTGAATTTCGGCTTCTGCCCGGATTTCACTTCTCTTTTTAAAGCAGGAACAATATTGTGAGATCAGACCTCCCATGTGCCAAACCTGCTTTCTTTCTCCTTCTACAAACCCAAAGAGACAAGGTCGTTTCCGATTTTACCGTCCCCCGGCAAACACAGCCATCGGTTGTACCAGATAGGATGTAACATGCGTGCCATGGTGACGGTTCAGGACACAGGAGAATATTACTATGAATATGTATGGACTGTGCAGGTTCTATTACTGCAGCATCCAGCACAGTACAGTCCGCTCCACTACATACATGCTTAACAGTGTTCATCGGATAGACGGATGGATAGATAGATAGATAGATAGATAGATAGATAGATAGATAGATAGATAGATAGGAGAAAGATAGATAGATAGATAGATAGATAGATATGAGATAGATATTAGACAGATAGATAGATAGATAGATAGATAGATAGATAGATAGATGATAGATAGATATGAGATAGATAGGAGAGATAGATAGATAGATAGATAGATATTAGATGATAGATAGATAGATAGATAGATAGATAGATAGATAGATAGATAGATAGATAGATTTTAGATGATAGATAGATAGATAGATTTTAGATGATAGATAGATAGATAGATAGATAGATAGATAGATAGATAGATAGATAGAGAGATATTGTGGGATCTGCAGTGTACCAGGGCTCGGTCCAGGCTCCACCACGTGTGCTCTTCATGTCACTTGTGGTTTTCTGCATTGACAGGATTACCTTGCAGCGTGCCAGACAAGAACTGCATTGCTCAAGTACATTACGGTCTAATACTGTGACCAGTAATAGTACCGCTATCGACTTCCCAGCAAGCAATGATCAGCCTGGCATTACTACAGACACAATATCTGCCCAGTGCCTGGCATACCCGTACGTCCAGGGCACTGTAAAGGAGTGTGAAGTGGGAGTCAGGCGGCAGAAGACAGCGCGGTGTGCGCACAGCTGTGCCAGGGGATTGGGAAATCTGCTGTTTGACACACGCAGAAATGAATGAATTCCACCTCGGTTACTGTGCTGGGAAATCAGGAAATGAGGCAGGGTCCTGAGGTGGGATGTAGAGGGTAGAGAGGGGTCTGCAGGGAAAACCATCCATACTGCTGAGCGCGGTCACCACAGGACCAAACACAACAGGGAAGCCCTACAAGGCACTGTGACCCCACAGACACAGGCTCTACAAGAATACCTCAGGGGGAGCGCTTCTCCAGCCATTTTCAGTTCTACGCGCCCAATATGGTAACCTGTCATTCCTAAAGATATTAAAAACATCCCGTCCACAGAGAATTAATCTTCAAAGATGGCCATTTGGTCCAAAATTTCACCCATTTTAGCCTGAATCGCCCTTTTCCTCAGACCATCATCTGGCATGTACAGACCACCATACAGGCGTCAGTACATGAAGATGGAGCCACCTCTGCTGCACATTGCTATGTACTGCTGTTCTGCCTGGCAAGCAACAGGTTAAGGCTTAGACTCATGAGGTGAGATAAAGGGCATTAGTGAGAGAGCTGGAGACTGGCAGAAGTGAGGGATCTGCAGTGGAGCTCGCCATTCATCTGCTTCTCCTCACTGGTCCATGGACACACAGCCTGCAGCATGGAGGTCTCCTGCAGTATCCTCAGCATGACTATAAATGACCAAGTCAACCATGAGAGGACGGGAAGGAGGATTCAGGGACACACGTCTCCAGTCAGAATAACCCACCTCCAGCCACAGCAGACATGTACATTATCCCTCCAGGGAGCACACACTCCTCACCTCCTCCTACTGAGGCACCAAAGCTACAAATCCATCTCTGCTACTCGCACAACCTATGGCGGGAGAGGGGGGGGGGGGACCTTCCACTGCTGGGGGGTGGGGACAACCGGCAACGCACTGCGGGCAACTGGCACCACAGGGGTTAACCCCTCCGTCCCATGGCACTACTAGCAGTCACTCTGTGAGCCGGGTATGCTCAGAATGGGAAGGATAAGAACAGAGAGGAAGGGAATAGGCTAAGAAATACCAAAAGATGCACATGAGGCGCCCGCTGCCTACTACCACAGGCACAGAATACAGAGCGAGACATCAAGATAGAGAGATATAAGATAGATAGATCTATATATACAATATATGTATATATGTGCTCATAAATAGAACATACGTGCTCATATGCAATATATACAGTAGATGCATAAACGGGAACATATTTATCATGTCTATAACATATATAAATAGAACATATTAGCCTATGTAATAATAGACATAAATATATACACACCTATAAATAAAAAAACATTAGCATATATTACATATATAGTAGATACACAAACAGAAATATATCTATATAATAGATATGAGATAACGGATGGAATGGACAAAGAGCTGGAGCATGGAGTGTGTGTATATAATCTACCATTATAACATATACTATATAACTATAGAGTATAACAGATAAAAGAAGCGTAGTATAGAGGGCAGCAGATCCATGAAGCATGCTGAGCACCCTGAGTGACAGGAGATACTATACCCCTCACCCCGGTAACACACAGGCTAATACCTGGCTATGGAGGAGGTACATGGGCACAAGGCAGGCTAATACCTGGCTATGGAGGAGATACTTGGGCACAAGGCAGGCTGATACCTGGCTATGGAGGAGGTACATGGGCACAAGGCAGGCTAATACCTGGCTATGGAGGAGGCACATGGGCACAAGGCAGGCTGATACCTGGCTATGGAGGAGGCACATGGGCACAAGGCAGGCTAATACCTGGCTATGGAGGAGGCACATGGGCACAAGGCAGGCTGATACCTGGCTATGGAGGAGGCACATGGGCACAAGGCAGGCTGATCTCTGGCTATGGAGGAGGCACATGGGCACAAGGCAGGCTGATACCTGGCTATGGAGGAGGCACATGGGCACAATGCAGGCTGATCTCTGGCTATGGAGGAGGCACATGGGCACAAGGCAGGCTGATACCTAGCTATGGAGGAGGCACATGGGCACAATGCAGGCTGATCCCTGGCTATGGAGGAGGCACATGGGCACAATGCAGGCTGATACCTAGCTATGGAGGAGGCACATGGGTACAATGCAGGCTGATCCCTGACTATGGAGGAGGCACATGGGCACAATGCAGGCTGTTGCCTGGCTATGGAGGAGGCACATGGGCACAATGCAGGCTGTTGCCTGGCTATGGAGGAGGCACATGGGCACAGGGCAGGCTGATCCCTGGCTATGGAGAAGGCACATGGGCACACTGACTGAAAGTTTAGGGGGATCCCAAAGATCAGTGAGCACAAACCTCCAGCGCCGGGCAGGAGGAGAGCGCCAGGTCCGGGCACGGGGGGCACTGGCCGCTACACGGAGCCCCTCTCCCCGTTTATGAATGCAGTAATCGTATTAGGCGCTTAATCTGCAGAGCCGTCATAGTGAGTGGCAGCAGAGGAGGAATCCGCTCCCCAGTGATGGCCATGAGAAGGCGCATGGCATACCTTGTGCACGTCCAGGGTGTGTGCCGCAAAGCTGACAGCAGAAGCTTCCCTCACATCCACCTTTAAATAGGTCCAGATCAGGAAGAAGCCGCCTTGACCAGAAGGGGAAGAGGGCGAATCCTTGCTGAGACTGCCATGCAGAGCCCGCACCTAGCAGCAGACGGAGGCAGAGCGCTCACTCCTCACACGGCGCACTCTCCTCATCCTCCTCCTCACACACACTTTCCTGGATCCTCAGGAGTAGTAGTCCTGCCCGTGACTCCCTCCCTGTGCTTCCCCCCGGCTGTCTGCGCTGCTTGGGAATATTTTCCGATTTCCTCTGCTTTGTGAGTGAGGGACTCAGGCTTTGCAGTGCATCATGGCTGTGAGCCAGCCCTCTTATCAACATCCAGGCCCTCCCACCCCATTGATCACACTTACACCATTACTCCAAGTTACAGTTCCCCTCACATTACAGCAGTTTCTGTAAAAGAAGAACACTAGCAGCCTCTGCTACCTACTGTGAGAAGTAACTCATTTCACATCTGCCTCTGAAGAACATTCAGAGGACGCTAAGCCTAAAGGTGACCACAGGTGACACAACAGGTCCCAGGGTCACAAAGCAGCAGACGAGGGATCGGATTTGTGGACGCATTCATGTTTCTAGCCCATTTAAAGGGACACTAAGCCTAAAGATGGCCAGAGGTGACACAACAGGTCCTAGGGTCACACATCCGTAGGCGTGGGATCTGGTTTGTGGGCATATTCATGTTTGTAGCCCATTTAAAGGGACGCTAAGCCTAAAGATGGCCAGAGGTGACACAACAGGTCTTAGGGTCACAAAGCAGCAGGCATATTATCTGATTTCTGGCCACATTGGCGTTCCTAGCCTATTTAAAGGGACACTAAGCCTAAAGATGGCCAGAGGTGACACAACAGGTCCCAGGGTCACACATCCACAGGCGTAGGATCTGATTTCTGGCCACATTGGCGTTCCTAGCCCATTTAAAGGGACGCTAAGCCTAAAGATGACCAGAGGTGTCACAACAGGTACTAGGGTCACACATCCGCAGGTGTGGGATCTGGTTTGTGGGCAAATTCATGTTTCTAGCTCATTTAAAGGGACGCTAAGCCTAAAGATGGCCAGAGGTGACACAACAGGTCCTAGGGTCACACATCCGCAGGCGTGGGATCTGGTTTGTGGGCAAAAAGGTGTTCCTAGCGCATTTAAAAGGACACTAAGCCTAAAGATGGCCACAGGTGACACAATAGGTCCTAGGTTCACACATCAGCAGGTGTAGGATCTGTTTTGTGGCCACATTGGCGTTCCTAGCCCATTTAAAGGAATGCTAAGCCTAAAGATGGCCAGAGGGGACACAACAGGTCCTAGGGTCACACATCCATAGGCATGGGATCTGGTTTGTGGGCATATTCATGTTTTTAGCCCATTTAAAGGGACGCTAAGCCTAAAGATGGCCAGAGGTGACACAACAGATCCTAGGGTCACAAAGCAGCAGGCGTGGGCACAAAGGCGTTCCTAGCCCATTTAAAAGTACACTAAGCCTAAAGATGGCCAGAGGTGACACAACAGGTCGTAGGGCTTACACATTATCAGGAGTGGAATCTGAATTGTGGGCACATTCACGTTCCTAGCCCATTTAAAGGGACACTAAGCCTAAAGGTGACACAACAGGTTCTAGGTTCACACATCCACAGGCGTGGAATCTGATTTGTGGGCAAAGCATTGTCAAGCATGGGTCCAAAACGCAGAAGAGGCACAAACCTACCTTCTCTTGTTATAGGTTTTTTCTCTATAGGTTCCACTCCTAGTTTTAGTTCCGGCTCACACGGTCCGGTGAATGCAGCCTAACAAATATAAAAAATACTGACCAAATACTGTATAAAAGTGGCCTAAATGCACCTTCTACCCTGACAACCAGCGAATACATAGTAATGCCTATTTCACATTAGTAATGCGAAACTCGCCCCAGTTCTGCCAGTAAAAAACTGATGATTTTCCTTTACTTTTGCTTCTGTTTTTTCTGTGATTGCATTCAGTTTGTCAGTTTTTGTTGTGTTTTTTTAAATTTTTCACATCAGCACAAAAAAAAAATGACACTAGCGTCTCCGAGCAGTCAATGAAAAACGGACAGTCTTTCAGTGTTCTTCATTGTGCTTCAGTTTCTTTTCAATGACCCATTGTCTTAAATGGGGCAGTCCTATGTTAAAAACATATGAAGATAGGACCTCCTGCAATTTTTTTCTGAACTGACAGATGGTCAGTGACAAAAAAAACTGACATGAATTAGCCCACTGACTTTGATTAGTCAGTGTTCAGTCCATGTAAAAGAAGCCTATTTCCTCCTGAAAAGACCACCTCTTTAAGAACACCTAATAATGGGAGATCTAATAACTATGTATAAATATATCAGGGGTCAGTACAGAGATCTGTCCCATCATCTATTTATCCCCAGGACTGTGACTGTGACAAGGGGACATCCTCTGCGTCTGGAGGAAAGAAGGTTTGTACACAAACATAGAAGAGGATTCTTCACGGTAAGAGCAGTGAGACTATGGAACTCTCTGCCTGAGGAGGTGGTGATGGTGAGTACAATAAAGGAATTCAAGAGGGGCCTGGATGAATTTCTGGAGCGTAATAATATTACAGGCTACAGCTACTAGAGAGGGGTCGTTGATCCAGGGAGTTATTCTGATTGCCTGATTGGAGTCGGGAAGGAATTTTTTTCCCCATAAGTGAGGAAAATTGGCTTCTACCTCACAGGGGTTTTTTGCCTTCCTCTGGATCAACTTGTAGGAAACAGGCCGAACTGGATGGACAAATGTCTTTTTTCGGTCTTATATACTATGTTACTATGTTACCACCCCTTTGCCTGACTGGATCTCCTGTGATGGATTTTTAGCCCCATCATTTACTAGGTAAATGAAATTCAGTGAGGTGGATGAAATACTCATAGGTGGGTATCCATTGTTCTATTATTTTACATTGATTGCTGCCTTGGGGGACATTTTGCCAATAACTCGGAAACCCCAAGAAGGGGGCATAGACTAAACTAGAGAAGAGAGTTCATATCTGTGATTTGTTTTAAATAATTTTGTAAGAATGCCAAAGAGTGTACCCAGCAATGATACAAAAGTTCCAAAATGCAGCAACTTTACCATAGCTACCTGGCTGAAGCTGCTGTTGGGCATGATATTTCATTTCGGACTCGTCAGCAGAAATTGCTTTAATTTGGTCTTCACAGATGAATCTCGTATGTTTGGCCAGCATAAAGAGGTTTTTCGGGCTACAGATATCGAAGATCTATTCTCCAGATACGTTGAGATCTGACAACCGGCACCCTCACAATCAGTTTTTTCAGGCTACTGCAGCACCAGAAACTAACAGTGTATGGAGCAAGAAGCTTGAATAGGATCTGAGCTGCAGTACCCTGGCATGGCCACTATACAGTGTACAGCGCTGTCTTCCTCCATCTCCATACACAGTATAGACTGTGGCATAGCTGATTAGAGGGAGTGCCAGGTTCTCCACTGATCTGATTTTGATGACCTATCATGAGGAAAGACCATCAATATCTGTAACCTGGAGAACCCATTTATCTATGTGTCAAAAGGCAGTCAGAAATAACCGACACCTCCCCAGAGTGATGTAAAACCTCAGTCGAATCCTCTTGACCAGGGGTGCACAACCTTATCTGTTTGGGGGCCACATTGCAAGCCTGAACCAATTCCAAGGGCCGAAAATAAAACTTAAAGGGGTATTACCAACTGAAATACTGTATTTTTGGCATATTGAACACACAGTATATACTATAAATGTCTAGTTACAGTTCTAGAACTCCCATCTAATAGGAGAATACATGAAAGATAAATGTAAGAAGCCATAAGACATAGACCTACATGTCTTTTACCTGATGTTTGGGGGCCGCACATAATGGTATTGAGGGCCGCATGTGGCCCACGGGCCGCAGGTTGTGCACCCCTGCTCTAGACTAAGGTAAGAATCCAAATACCAACATGCAGGCTCTGCCAAGCATGCATTTATTGAGGGAACCAGGGCTGACAGCCGTCAGTCTACAATGCTGACAACTACACAATCGAGTCACATTATTATGACCACTTCCTACTTTTGATATCAGCAGTAGTGTTGAATACAAATATTCGAATTGCGAATTTTAATCGCGAATATCGGCACTTCGAGAATTCACGAATATTTAGAATATTGTGAATATTCTTTTTTTTTTATACCGGTTTTTATGCGAATTTTCGCAATCAAGAAAATAATGACTGGGGATCACGAATTCTCGAATATATGGCGAATATTAGCCCAAATATTCGGGAAATATCGCGAATTCGAATATTGCCCCTGCCGCTCATCACTAATCAGCAGTGCATGAGCTGGCTTGGTGGGTATATAAGGTGTGCGATAGGCTGTCTGCACACATATCCCTTGTTGCTGCCATGGGTAAAAGGGCTGAGCTATCAGAGTTGCAAAAAAGCATGATTATTGGCTTTTGGGCCAAGGGTGGCAATATCTTAGAATCTGCACAGTTTGTGGACTGTTCGCATGCTGCTGTGGTGAAAATGTATCATGAGTGGACAAATGGCACCATTGAGAAAAAGCGACGTGGAAACTGCAGAGCTCCATGTGCCATTCATGTAAGGTGAACATCGGCTACAAAGGTGCATGAGGATGGACCAACACTCTACACTGGAAGAGCTTACCTCCAAAATGAACCAGGGGGCCACCAGACATGTGTCTGAAACAAGAGTTCAGTGAACTGTACTGTGTATGGGGCTCTGAAGCAGGTGCATGGTCACTTCACCTCTGCCAACGAAGCTGCATCGGCAGAAAAGGCTTCAATTATCATGACAGTATCGGAATTGGACCTCTGCTGATTGGGTTGCCTTCTCCAATGAGTCACATTTTTTGCTTCATCAAATGGATGGACATTGCAGTGTCAGGTGAGAAACATCAGAGAACAAACACCGCAACCATTGCTGGAAAAACATAAGTGGTGGTGGCAGCGTTATGGTCTGGGGAATATTTTCGTGACATTCTCTGGGCCATGTGGAAGGCACTCATAACCGATTTGGAATCCATCTTGTGAATCCATCCTTGCAGATCACGTACACCCATACATGCTGATTGTTCTCCGTGTGGCAGATGGGATCTTCCAGCAAGACAATGTAACATGTCACATCTCTAGAAATGTCCAACATGGCTCGGAACAGCATGACCAAGACTTGAGCAGGTGCAATTACACCCAAGCCGTTCCATTCATTTCAATGGGACGGCTCTGTAGTATACACTTGTATAGAAACAAGCCGTCCCATTGAAATGAATGGAACGGCTTGGATGTAATTACACCTGCTCACCGCTGCAGATGCAATGGCCAGCATGTAAACAATGACAAGGAGGCAGCGCTGGCACGGCGCTCGCCTTCTCTTCAAACAGCTGATCGGCGGGGGTGCCGGGTGTCGGACCCCCGCCGATCTGATATTGATGACCTATCCTGAGGATAGGTCATCAATAAATATAACTTGGACAACCCCTTTAAGAATAGATGATCCAGAATTACTATGAAGAATGGAAGAGGTTTCTCAAACAAGCATACAGAAGCTTGCAAATGTGTTCCTTGGACCCCTGTAAGCATGACTTGAAGAGAAGAAAGGTTAGAAATAAAACCTTCTCAAACAAACCTGAATTATTAGATCTCACTAGACATCTTCTGAACTAAAAAGCAATGAGACCCTACCTAGGCTGATTGTAGGTTGGCTTGTGGATTTGCTCAATTCACCCCTTGCAATACATTTGAGTTTAGGCTTGGGTCTGGTGTTTTTTACTGCCACATCTGCATGTGACCTATTTGGAAAAGGTTTATCTAAAGATGACCTAGATATTAAATATACATATGTTCTAAGGCTAAGTTCACACCTGGTATAATTGCTGGGGAATTGTAGGGTTGAATTCCACATTGATGTACAGCACAATGATAGGGTTTTAAACAACCCCATTTATACACTAGGAAAAAACTGGTGTGTGCCTGTTCTATATGACTAGCTTCAAGCGCTAGTCTTTGTTTGGCCGAATTCTGGCAATAATGCAGTAAGCAGGTCGGATCCTCCTCGGATCCCATTATAGTCAATGGAGCCTGGCGTTGTGCCGGAACAGCTTGCCGGAAGATTAACGCTAGTGTTAAACTAGCCTTTTAAACAAAAAGCCTGGGTGGGGGGGGGGGGGGAGGGGTGGTTGCGGGGATAAAGACCCTTGTGGTGCATAAGAAGACCCCAGTATTATAGAAAGTGCCTGCTGGTCAAGTTACACCTCTGGCTGGAGGGAAGGGGTTAACTCAAGAATTTGGCATGGGGGCCGTGCCGTTTCCATTTTTGCCCAGGCAGCATGACAGCAATGTGCTTCCCTGCCCCTGGCCACAAAGCACTGAGGGAAAGGGGCCCAAGCTGAACTCTTGCACCAGGGCCCATAAAGTCTTTAGCTATGTTCAGTCTCCAGAGACGACAAAGCTTCTTCACCTGTCATCTCAGGATCCGGTCACAGCAGGAACAGGTGATAGCTTCAAGAACGGCTTAAATGATTTTTGACACAAAATAACTTATGGAAATATATAAAAATCTGGTTCTTAATGTTGACCCAGTCTGATTGCTATCCGATCAGAGGGGAAATGTTTCCTTTAAGATTTAATTGGCTCATGCGTTGGGTTATAGTCAATAGGCGGATAAAACGTTCTAAAGTTTATCTGCGCCCCTTGTGTCAAAATCTATCAGCTGTGCTATATAATAAAGTCACATTATATTGTAATACATTGGGGCTGGATTATTGCAACATGATCTGTTTGGTGAGTCATGGGGCTTGGGTTGGGCGTCTGCTATTGTTTAGCATCAAACTAATACAGGACAAGAAAATACAGTATAGAGGAAAGGCTAACGTATTTCATGAGAGAGGAACTCGTACAAAGTGAAACTCTACTGAATAGGGTGAAGTAATACATGACAAGCAATGTCTAAATACAAACTTCTTTATATTAAAGGGCTGAATAATG
This sequence comes from Bufotes viridis, assembly GCA_033119425.1. Classification (NCBI taxonomy): domain Eukaryota; kingdom Metazoa; phylum Chordata; class Amphibia; order Anura; family Bufonidae; genus Bufotes; species Bufotes viridis. Next base: position 365,528,243 of record CM065592.1, read on the forward strand.
TAAAAGATGACAATCAGACATCATATAAGACATGACAATCTCTTTCTAACAAAGCTAGAACCAGCCCTGTACCTCACATGGATCCAGAGATCTCCCCATACATTGCTCCAATTGCTTTGCTAGATTTATTTCAGGCAGGCAGCTCAGGTTGCATGTTGTTTCTGCTGCATTTCTCTCCCTATCACTGCTCAGCGGGCTTATCCCTTCTGCTGAATTTCTCTCCCTATCACAGTTCAGGAGATGTTTTCTTTTCTGCTGCCCCTCTCTCACTATAACTGCCACGGTGCCACATTGGTGGCATATTCCTAGGGTATGCCGCCAATGGCAGATAGGTGCAGGTCCCACCATAAAGTGACTAGGCACCTGGCTGGTGGCCACAGGTCTCCTTCTGAATTCAACTGTATCGCCATCCTCACAGTTGAATACAGCAGCGGAGGCGGCAGAATTTTGTGCTGCCCTGTGGTATTTGTTTCGGTTGGGGTAGTATTTTGTGCTGCACTGTCCCACCTACTTCTCTTGTCCCTGCCTCCTTGTATTGCCCACCATCTGTCAATTTGGACCCACCTACAACATGGAGCGAGTTTTAGGTTTTAAGTTCCCAGTCTACCTCTGACTGTACCTATCAAATTCCCTATCTAGTGGCTCATATCCGCGCTGTATTATTCTTTCATCTTGCCCCATTTTAGAGCTGTGTCATTCCTCTGATTATTAGCGGACTCAAGCTGCATCTGCGGAGGGCATTGAGACATTGTACTATTTACTGCAATTTACATCTATTTACTGCTTACGGTGTATTTCATTTTCCTCACGGGTTCTTTAGTATATTCTGCTTTTTCTCCTAATGAATTGTTCATTTGACCCTAATTTACCTATTACTTAATACAGGAAAATAAAGGTCATCCCCACAATGAGATAATCTGTTTTAATCTGCTCTCAAACAAAATGGAATGAGTTGGAATGAGCAAAATATATTAAATAAATCCAGCTCGGTTACTGTGGAAATATGAGTTGCTGCTGATATCCAAGAATGGTCGCTATCTTCACAGGGGCAAGCTCCTAAAAAAATGCGTTTATAGTATCATGTTTTATTGGACATGTGCCAGATTCTCCATTTACAATGGCAGATTGTGCTCGATTACTGTATATTGGAAACCAATTGTCAACAATTAAATAATTGAGGTACAGGACATTGAACAATGGCATAAGGGCTCATGTACATGGCAATGCTGCTAGGCCCACATAGTCCCTACAGTTCATAACACAATATGGGGACAAAAGTATTGGGATTTAAACATTTGTGGCATATCGCTAAGGCTACTTTCACACTGGCGTTTGGGGATCCGCTTGTGAGATCCGTTTCAAGGCTCTCACAAGCGGCCCCAAACGGATCAGTTTAGCCCCAATATATTCTGAATGGATAAGGATCCGTTCAGAATGCATCAGTTTGGCTCCGTTCCGCCTCCATTCCGCTCCTGAGGCGGACCTTTTGGTGTCCGTCTGACAAAACTGAGCCAAACGGATCCGTCCTGACTTACAATGTAAGTCAATGGGGACGGATCCGTTTTCTCTGACACAATATGGCACAATAGAAAACGGATCCGTCCCCCATTGACTTTCAATGGTGTTCAAGACGGATCCGTTTTGCCTATGTTCATGATAATACAAACGGATCCGTTCTGAACGGATGCATGCGGTTGTATTATCAGTGCGGATCCGTTTGTGCAGATACATGATGGATCCGCACCAAACGCCAGTGTGAAAGTAGCCTAAGATATGCCACATATGTCAGATAGGTCACCTCTGGGACCCACTCCTATGTCCAGAAGGGGACCACCGAAGTGAGCAGCATGTTCTCAATTCACTGCTATGAGACTTGCAAAGATAGCCTAGTGAGCAAGCTTGGCTATTTTCAGAGGTCCCATAGCAGTGAATAGAGAACAAGCCACCACGGGTGCACCTAGCCTTTCTGCTGCCTGAAGCTAAAACTGAAATGGCGCCCCTACCTCCCCAATGCCAATTTCTTCACCTAATCCCTTCAGCCCATGGCCCTTCGGCTGCCCCTCTCTTGTCCCTACCTGGTGCTGCCTGAGGCGATCTCCTCACCTGGCCTCATTGATGGTGCAAGCCACACAAGCACAGCTATTATAGTCCCTACAGTCCATAATACCCTATGTGGACACCTCTTAAAGGGGTTTTCCCATCTAACCATTTGTGCAGGTGCGGACTGGGAGCTAAAAGTAGCCCTGGAAAAAAAGTAAAAGTTAAAGTGGCCCCATATTGCAGGCAGGTCCAAATTGACTAAAGGCAGGGCGACCATACTGCAGAGCAATATACCACCCCAACTGAACCAAATACTACAGTGCAGCACAAAATACTGCCATCTGCGCCTCAGTATTACACTGTATCGCTGTCCTGGGGATTCGAGGGGCACCAGGTGCGTAAGAGAGAATCAGATCATTAGGTACCAGGCTGGCGACCGTGAGGAGGGCTTGGGTGGCCCTCCTAGGCGTCGGCCCACAGGGATCTCTAGGGTCCATGGCCAATCCCCCCTTGCTTTTGTGGCATATCACTAGGATAGGTGCAGGTCCCACCTGGGTTGCAGCTGTCTGACCCCTAGCGATCAGACATTGATTGCATACTATGTCTATGGTCCACCTGGATACATATAGGGTGCACTATATAGCTGTGATATAAGATATCCCTTCATATTAAATTCTGCCCATTGGAACCTAAGGAAAACATTAACATAATGTTGACTATAGTTTATGCATGCAGAAGTGGCCAGCAGAACAGTTTTTAATGTCAGCCTGGATATGTCACAGCCCAAATGAGAGCTTTAAAGTCACTCAGTGAAATGTCCCCCGCTGCTTAGGTCAGGAAGGGGCTGAATTCATTTTCCTGAAAGCATCAAGGATATAAAAAAACCTGTCAAAAAACAGTCATTTGATTGTACGACAGTACTTGCTGGTGGCAAGATATATTTTGGAATAAAAGTGCACTTGGTGGCAGTTATTTTTTTTTTGGTACCATTAAAGATTAACTATTTATGAGCCTATTATATAGGAAATATGAGATCTGTATTATAGGCAGAATAATGTTTTTTCTTCTAAAAAAGACTTTTCGTGATGTGTGCTAATTTATACGTTTTATTTGAATAATTAGCATAAAAATGCAATATATTAGTTTAACATTGACACTGTCCGCTTGTGGCAAAAAAAAGATTATAATCTTCTCATAATGCTGAATACATAGTAAGATATACTGTAATACAGCAGATAGAGCTGACCAGGAGCGTAGCTAAAGGCTCACAGGCCCTGGTGCAAGAGTTCGGCTTGGGCCCCCTTCCCTCAGTGCTTTGTGTGTCTTCTTATGGGGCACAAGGGTCTTTGGGCCCCCTCAGGCTCCTGGGCCCGGTAGCGACTGCTACCTCTGCACCCCCTATAGCTACCCCCATGGAGCTGACTATCCTCAATAGGGCCTCGCTCAGAATTTGGAATGGATTCTGCACCAAAAAGATACAGGCAGCTGTGACGAATCTGCCTCCCACTGCACTTCATGTGGCCACAAGTTAAAGAAAGGACATGTTCTTTCTTGGTGCGGTCTCCAACCGAACTCCATTGGAAACTACGGCAGCGTTTGCTTTCAGTTTAACGCCATTCAGTGGGTCTAAATCAAGAGTTGATGCACAGCATTCACATTGAAAAACGTGGTGGAAGTGGAGGGACCTAAAGAAGTCTTTCCGCCATACTAAGGGATGGCATCACTAGCACATGCCATGGCTTACTGATTGGTGGATCTGGCCGCTGGGACACCCACTGATCCTTAAAGAGGCATTCCAGCACAATACAAAAACTCTCCCATGGCTTGCAAATGGTTACAAAATAAAGAAGCTATAATGACAGGCAGGGAACAGTGCAGTCCTGAACTCCAGCCACGCCACAGTCCCTACACGATCTTCCCTAAATGACGGCCTACAACTTGGCGACAGTCCCTGACTTGACTAAGTGAAGGGGTCTAAACCTATAGGGGTGCAGAAGGTAGTAGACAGAAAGAAGTCAAAAACAGACAGGCCAATCCAGGTCAGATCAGGATCCAAAAGCCAGTCAAATATACAGCTTAGCGGTACCAAGAGGTAACAGCTTTAGGCCTGATTGGTTCAGCATCTCTGCTCTGTGATAGGTCGACCAGCCCCACTGGCAGTGAAGCAGGTTGCCGTAGCAACAGTGCGATACCGGTGGAGGGCAGACGGGTAAGTACGTGATAGAAACTTATAGTCATCTTACCAAGCTTCTATCACTGACCAACTATGGTCTACTTTCTGCTCCGGTCTCAACACGGCAGGAAATCACTGGCATCTACAGAAGTGGAGTGCGCCATGAAAACCATGATATGCCTCCATACAGTGTAGACACATACAGTGCCATGGATGTTTTTTTTGTGCTTGAACCCTAAGGCTTATGTATTGAACACGAGTAAGAGAACAACTTCAGTGATCATATCACTTAATACAAAATTTACACATACAAGACTCAATTTTATCCATTTTGCCACCATACGTGCGGCTTCGTTCAAGCATGACTGTTTGTATCTGCCAAATGAAGTGTGAGCGGAGCATATAAGCGGCTCAGGAGAGCAGTCGTAATTTTTCTATGGCATACGACTGTTAGACCGTGAAATGAACTAAGCTCTTAATGACAAGAGAAAGACCAGATTCAATAGACTGGTCTTGGGGGTTGGTCTGCTTGCACTGGTAGATGACCCTTTCCAACATGGAAATGGACTAATTGATCTGCCCACTTCACTGATTTGCTTGTTCTGCTGGTATACCATGCCATAAAATACAATAAGAGAATCAACTCACTGATTTTGATTTACCAAATTGAACCTCAAACTTGTCAAATTAATTCGTTCAATGTATTCGAACTGCAGGCGGATCACAAATCTGTTCATAAACTGGTCAAATTCAAAGCATGCAAACCCCTAATCCCAAAGCACTGCTATGGCATAAAATAATCCACAAATGGCTCAGCTTCGCAAACGATGGTTGACAACTAATGCTATAAAAGTATGCCAAACATAGGCACTTTAGCGGCATATATCTCCAAGCAGCACGTCACTGATGGGTGACCTACCACTTGGAAATACATCACCGCCCAACCAGTCATTGGCTGCAGAGGTGGTTGTGACCATGCCTATACCCATCCAGAAGTAAGCAGCCTGGGGACCTGAAGATAGTAGAACATGACGCAGGGCGCAGGACTGGAGTAATGGGGAGGAGTCAAGTATGAATCTTTCATTACCTGATCTACACTAAGTACCATAAGTGAATAGTTCCTGAAAACCCCTCTGAAGCTGTATAAGGGTTGTAAAGGGAGTTCATGAAGCTCTGTTTAGCATAATTATTTGTGCAATTAACCAGTTTAACCAATTTTTATTAACTCGGACAAGGAGGTTTATCAAATCTATGGTGACACTTTTAATAGATATTTAAAGAATACTGCCATTTTTAAGCTTTTTAGTTGTGTTCAATTTAAAAACAGTAAATTAAGAATCTAGGACAATGGTTTTAGGAGAAAAACACTGACCTGCAAGCTGCATTTATCTTACTGTAGAAATCAATAAGCAGATGCTATGCACCGGAATCAATAATTAGTTAGAAACCAATATTTTAGTTTGCCTTTCAGCAATTTTGTGAAGGTCACTGTACCTATTTTATAGACTACAAATACATTGTGGTCTGTTCGACAAAAACTTTGTCTTCTGGACCTTTTTAGTGAAGCTATTCTTAATATGGGAATTGTCTGCAAGAACAAAGGACAACTGGTATAGGAGACTTGAAAAAACAGTATCTGAGTACACAGCAGGGGTTACATTTAAGGAGTTCTCACAACCATGACTGGAGCTGAAAGACTTTCCCAAAATTTGTTTTGGGTCCAAATCAAAAGTGCCCCGGTTGCCCTGAAAATTCACGTATGACACTGTGAGGTCTCCTAGGACTGTATCAAATCCATTTCAACATCTTTAATACCAACACAGCATTAGTAATGCCAAAGTGAGAGTGACATAGATGGCTATAGGTAAATGGATGGTAGCTGATGGTAATAAATGGGCTGTTTCATAATATACTTTTTTAATTTAAAAAAAAATGGTCCAAAAATGATCTATTTTTGGTGGCAGATGCCTTCTTCTCTGCCTTTTTATCTGTAAAACGGTGAATTTGATTAACGTAGAACGGTTCGTTCATCTCTACTGATGAGCCATTCTTCAGGTATGCCATCAGTGTTAGATTGATGGGGATCTGGAATGCTCATTGCAGTACTGGACACAGCTGTCCATAGGATACAGAGTTATGATTCAGTCCCTGACTATTTTTCTGATTTCTTTTTGTTCTAAGTGTATGGGAAAAAAATCATGTTTACAGCTAAGTGGTTGATACAGTTCAATCTCGTCTTCAGGCTGTTAGCTCACAGATGATTGCCTTTGCTGGACATCTACTTGAGAGCAGATTGTCTATATAGATTTTAAAGACTATTTTGGATTGGCTGCAGTCCCCCAAAGACCTATCTGCCAAATCAGAGGACACTATTACAATATATGGGTCCTGGTACAAGTTTTGCTTTGGAGCCCAAAAGATTTAAATAGCATGTTTCAGCAGATTTGCACCTATGAAATTGGCTGACCTGTTGCATGTGCGCTTGGCGGCTGAAGGCATCTGTGTTGGTTCCATGTTCAAATGTGCCCGCATTGCTGAGAAAAATTATGTTTTAATATATGCAAATCAGCCTCTGGGAGCAACATGGGTGTTGCCATTACACCTAGAGGCTCAACTTTCTCTTCATCTGCCACACCCTCTCCATTTTGATTGACAGAGTCAGGCAGGCATGATAACGTTTACACTGCCTGGCCAAATCATTTTTCTCAGCAATATGGATACATATGAACATGAGACCAACACAGATGCCTTCAGCTACCCAGCGCACATGCAACAGGTCAGCCAGTTTCATAGGAACAAATCTGCTGACATATGCCCTTTAAGGGGGATATCTCATTATAAAGTATTACTATGCAATAATTAGGCATTTCAAATAAAGTGTTATTGCAGTATACATGCAGTGAAAAAGGTTGCTATTTTTTTTCTTTTATGCTTACATTTTCCTCTCTGGTAGTGAACCCCTGCAGTTTCTCCCGTGGCCAAAATTGTAATCCACCTTCTGCAAACAGTGGTGGACCAGACATGTTCAGTAGCTTCTCTGCTCCCACCCTCCTCTCATCATCTCATAATGAAGTGGCCCAGACACCTTTTATTCATTCATCCATACTTCTAAATTCACATAAATATAGCTATATCTCTCTAGACAATGGTGAAATAAATTAGGGGAAGGGGATTACATACTATAGTGTTATTTATTAGCCGAGTCACCGGAGCAGTGTTTGAGGGCCAATTTTCTTAGCAGGGGACAAAGACAGGAGAACAAAGCTTCAGCAACTGTGGTGGTGGTGTAGCTGACTACAGTGCACTCCTTGGAGACACAGGTGCTTGATGATCACTTGTGACAAGCTACTGCCCACTGACAGAAAGTAAAGAGACCAGAGATGCAGAGGGGTGAGGAAAGAAGCTAAAAATGGAGAAAATTACACTGGAGAGCAGTGTTTTTATTTTTTACATTGATATAGTTAAAAGATGGTGTGCATTACTCCAGATATTTTGCTTTCATTCCTTGGATAACCCTTTTAAATTCTATTTTTGAAAAATAAATTTTCTCTCCTCACCTGTATAAGGCCCAGTCTGATCAGGCTGGGGTTAACAAGCTATGTCTTGTTCTTTCTTTTCTTTTTCTCAAACCAATAACCTTAGCATATTGAGAGAGAATTATTACTGAGTACTTCACAAACTGAATATTTTGAGTAGTTTCTGAAGTAAACTTTTGTAACCTGCAATATTAAGTAAGTGCCATATATAGTACTGTCAAGTGTTCAAAGAGAAATCAGGAGCCTACATCTTGATGTGTCATGCAATCCTTAAATACATGACTCTTTTTTTGTTATCATACTTTAAATGCTTTAGCAAAATGAAAGCTTTCATCGCTAGGAAAAAGAGAGAGGATAAGTAAATCAAGAAAACATTGAAGTAAATAGGGCTCATCCCAATACCAAGTACAGCCGCTATACAGTGTACTGCACTGTGCTTGGTTAGCACGGAGAAGGCAGCAGTGCTCTCAGGAGAGCCGGTACCTTCTCAAACAGCTGATCAGCGGGGGTCCCAGGTGTCGGACCACTACCAATCAGATGCTGGTGACCTAACTTAAGGATAGTTTGAGAAGAAATGGATGATCTCGGCAGCATCTCGCAAAATGAGTAGTTTATCGAAGACTTCAAGACATACAGCAAAGCAATGTTTCAGCTATTGTATAGCCTTTGTCAAGCTCATGAAGGCTATACAATAGCCGAAACGTTGCTTTGCTGTATGTCTTGAAGTCTTCAATAAACTACTCATTTTGCGAGATGCTGCCGACATCATCCATTTCTTCTCAAACTTGATGGTGGCCAATTGGATCGAAAGCCAAGGGTGAGGCTGTTGCATCTGCATGTCCAGAATCCGGTGGTGCTGCTTCTACATTTTTTACTATTGCTATCTTAAGGATAGGTCATCAGTAGTAAAATCACGGAAAACCCCTTTAAATCAGTGCTCATTTTTTGCTTAGGAGTCTAGTACGTAGTTCTATCAGTGACTGAAAGCCTTGCCTATATGACTGTTCATACAGAGATAGCTGTCAAACACTAAGTAGGACCACCCAATGGACTCCTTAGAATAGAAAAACAAACAGAGAATTTAAATGACTCACGAACAGCACCCTCTATTCGATGAATAGCGTTATGACAAGACTATTCCTTCTTGTGAGATCGTGAAATCTCACATCCGACAGTACATTCTAACCCCGGAGGCATTCCCATGGTGATGGGGACGCTCCAAGCGCCCGGATGGGCCCTGACTGGAACGGCTACGGAGCCCAGACATGTAAGAACAGTTTTTTAAGGAACTAGACACCCTCTTCTCTTCTGAGCAGGGGGTGAGTGGTTTAATGCTTAGGACTTCCATTGTTCTCAATGGTACTCGAGCACACAAAGTGTTCGACCGAATACTCGGCTGAACCGAGCATAGCGATGCTTGACTCGAGCACCAGTTCGGCCGAGCATGCTCGCTCAACACTAGTTATTACCAAAGGTTGGACATCTATGGAATTTTAAGACAAAATTCTGTGGATATGCCATAAGTGTCTATGATGGGAATACTCTTTCAAAGTGCTTATACAAAACTTTGCTAAGTGATACATGAATGGGCAGGGGGATGAGGTGGAATTGCTGTTAAACAAACAAGCTTCATTTATTTCATGCGAATGCCCACCTTTAGCTCCACAGTAGTTGATTATCGCTTCAGAATTTGACAACAAAAGTACTAGAGCACAGTCACCACATGTTGCTGCCCTCTGGAGGGGATGGTAAGGTGTAGTGCACCTAATGGTAAATAAGTCCAGAGAGCCAGGGTTTGCAGTAAACCAGTGTGCTTCTTTACTGGAGAAACACAAGTGCAAAACAATTCAGGCACCACATAGGGCTGACTTCTTCAGTCTCCTCCCTGGCAGAAAAAGGTTTTGTGCTGATGATTCCTTGGGCAACAGGCTGGTGGCCCAGGGTTTGTGACTTAGCGTCATCTTCTGGCCACTCATGCAGTCTGACAGAGCCTCTCCTTCTAAAAATTGGTCCCTATATCCTTACAAGGTAGAACTGTGGATCTCACAATAGGGGTGTCCTTGATTGCGGATCAAATAAGGAAGGGAGGTGACACGAAGGGATCGATATCTGCCTTTTATAAAAATCTTATTGTCCTTTTATCAGGATCATTTCCCCCTGAAGGTGAAAGACAAGTGGAGTAATGAGATAGGGCCTCTGACTGATTCTCAATGGACGTAGGTCTTGGAGAAGGGCCCCGTGCTGTCCTTGAGCGAACCTCACAGGTTGTCACAACTGTACTTGATTCACAGAGTATATAGGACACCGACATTTTTATATGAGATAGGTCTGCGTGGGACCTTCCAAAGCCCCAAACGTGGCGCCCCAGACACGCACATCATGCACATGTTCTGGGAGTGTACCTCTCTGGTACCTCTGCTCAAGGACACGACATAAAGAGCTGTAATAGAACACCCATAGAATTCTATGGCGCTATCCCATACGTTTATACATTATTTAAAAACTGTAGAACATCTGCCTGAAAAAAATAAGGTATGCTTCATCGGAAGCTGCATTCTTACCTACAAGGATTACTGCTGGAAAAGAAAATCTGTTGCTATAGACAGGCACCTTCCTCTTTTTCTAACCAAACCAAATATGCATTTCTCTGTAATATTTCATAGGGCTTGTGCCGCTTTTCACATTGTTTTCACTAGCTTAGAAAGATACCGCAGGACTCACTGGAGTACCGATACTGTCGACCTTTTCTCAGGATGGGTTGTCCTTCTTAAACTCTCGGACAACCCCTTTAAGACATCCCTGTCTTTGCCTTAAAGTAATCTATTCACTTTCGGGGTAAGGCCACACGTGGCGGATGCACCGTGGATGTTCTGCAGCAGAATGGCATGCAGACAATCAGCAACGTATACAGTATCAGCACATCTTTTTATATCTCCTCCACACACTCTAGATAACTTCCACAGCAGAATCTGCATGTCACCTGACCTGCAGTGCAGATCTGAAATCTCTCATATTTCAAAATTTGTATGCAACTCGAGTGAATTTTGCTGTGCATTTGTCACAGATTTTCTCCACCAAGATATGTTTATTGTTGATGTACCCTCACAGTTTCCAAATACTGGAGATCAGAATGAAAATCAATGCAAAAATTACAGGTTTGTGGATTTTCTCACGTCCTTTAGACACTGACCTTCCAAATGAATGCGCTTTATAACAAATTTCACTTTGATTTGAAATTCACAGTATTGCAATATATGTATGTATGTATGTATATATATATACTGTTTATGTATATCATATAGATGTACATAAACAGTATATATATACACACATACATATATTGCAATAGTGTGAATTTCAAATCAAAGTGAAATTTGTATATACTGTATATACATATACACACTTCCTAATACTTTCGACCTTGCCTGTTGTTGCTATCATTGGTAAAAGGGGGGATTTATCAGAGTTGCAAAAAGGGAATTGGCTTTTAGGCCAAGGATGGCAGTATTTCTGAAACTGCGCAGTTTGTGGACTGTTCACGTGTTGTTCCAGGGAAAGTGCTATAGTAAGTGGATAAATGGCATCATTGAGAATAAGCTACTTGGAAACTGCAGAGCTTCACGTGTCATTAATGTGGGAGATGAACGTCTGCTATGAAGGTCACCACCAAAAGAAATGGAAGGCTACCAGACGTGTGTCTAAACAAACAGTTCAGTGAACTCTACTACATATGGGACTCTAAAGCAAGATGCATGGTCGCTGCACCTCCGCACCTTCAAGATTCACGGCAGTATCGGAATTGGACTTCTATTGATTGGCAAAGGCTTGTCTACTCCGATGAGGCATGTTTTCTGCTTCTTTGAATGGATGGACGTTGGTGTGTCAAGTGAGAAACCTTAGAGAACAAAGACCCTACACCCATTGTTGGAAGAACACAAGCTAGTGATGGCCGCGTTATGGTCTGAGGAATGTTTTTGTGGCATCCTCTGAGGCCACTTATTCATGTGGAAGGCACTCTCAACCGATTTCAGTATGAATCCATCCTTGCAGATCACATACACCTGTAACATGCGATATACAGTATATATATATATATATACACACACACACACACACACTCTTTACATTTGTTTCCTTTTGCAAGTACCTGAAACGATTAATATGTATAATGGCTCTCTTTTTCTCCTTTGCTATTCATACTGTAGCTGACATGTTATCTTTGAGCAATTTTAATAAAAACAAATCTGTGGAAAAAAATCCTTGGCGCTCTCATAAAATGTGTCTGGACAATTTTACAGAGTGTGACAGATCAGGTTAGATAGCCCAGTAACAATATCAGCATGTCAGGCTTTTCTGTTATTCTGTTTTCTCTATTGAGCTATGTGCTGATATGATTATCTGCCCTGTATTATTTTCAGTGCCCACCTGCCTTCTGCTGTATCTCTCTTTTTCCGTCTCAGAGATATCCTTATGTACGGAGAGCTGAACGCAATCAATGTAAATGTTTTCAGAATGCCAGATACAGCCTAACATTTAGCAGGGAAAGAGAATAAAACCACATATCCATTCTACATATGTCCGGTGATGGCCTCATTCAGACGCTTTCCTTATACCCATGTTTTATAGTATGCCTGTTTTATGTCACAATCGGCCCCCCACAATTTTAATGAGCCAAGCTTACAGCATTATAGAGCTTCTGTTTTTGGTGCTTAATGAAAAAGTATGGAACATACCTCTTCCATGTGTCTACCATTTCAAGTTTATTCTTGCTGTTAATGAATGGAAACATTCTTATGGATCATTTTTGAGATGCTAAAAATGACGTGATTGGCCTAGCAATTTTGTTCTAGATCTCAACTGATCATAGCCTTTGGATTACATGGTCTAAATATCTTTGACTACTTGACTAGGGGCCAGGCAGGGTTGCACCACCAATGAGGCCAGGTGAGGTGATCGCCTCAGGCAGCACCAGCTAGGGACAAGAGGGGAGTAGCGGAACGGCCATGGGCAATGAGCACTTTCATTGTGGCAAAGGGGTTAGGTTAAGAAATTGGCATGGGAGGGTGGCGCCGTTTCAGTTTTCGCCTCAGGCAGCAGAAATGCTAGGTGCACCCCTGGGGCCAGGGGCATACACAGATCTCATAGGGCCCCATAGAAAAACTTAGCATGGGCCACTGTGGCTCACCCAGTTTCCCAGTATGTGTGACGTTCATGCCCAAGAAATGCAGAATGCAACACCCCAGATTTAGGACAAATTCTTAACTGACATTAATCCAATGGTTAATCTCCTCCATACAGCTCTAAATTAGTGCTTCTCTTCAGATAATATATTACAAAATTGGCTGTTACAATTGTCTCCAATGGAAGCTGTCATAATTTCTTTGCACTAGTGGCAGCTGCATGAAAATACAGCGTTTTCATGTCAGCAACAAAAGAAGAATTTTAGCACAGGTTCCCCTCCCACTGCCAAGGCCTCGAAGGAGTTGCATGGTCTGACTCCATGGAAGGTACCCCACGGCTATGGGTACCTTGTACATCATGTCTTGTAATGAATACTTTTCCTTCAATAAAAAAAAAAAAGCAAAAATAACTTGCAAAAAATATGCACATTCTATGACCCTTTGGCAGGTAAAGTTATCAGGGATTGTTATATTTCCCCAAGAGTCTTCTTATATGTGTACTATGCTCCAAGACGTATATATCTCTTCCAGTGAGATATAAGAAATCCAGAAAAGCGAAGTACCCCTAGCAAAGAGTAGTTTGCTAAGGGCTTTTGTAAGTCCTGTTTTCAGACCTGGATTTCTATAGAATAACGGGCAGGTTGGTAGTGGGGCCTATCATTCCCTTCTTGGCCAGTACAAGTTTTAGTAACACAAGTCCAGCTCATTACTGGGTCATTAAGTTTCAAGGTGTGCACTACTAGAGAAAGAGACATCTGAGGAGAACCTGTATGGGGAGACTGTTACTTTGATTGCTAGCCTTAAAGCGAACATTTGCTCCTGGTGTGAGGTACTGTAATACAAGATAATGTAATTTTGTTTGAGTGGTGAGTACTAAGCCACTTGTATAGTCAGGAAAGCTTATATGTTTAGTTATCGCTCAGCCGAGCAGTAAATGTTATATATACGAGGCACTGTCTATGACTGTATTTGATCCCATTTCGCCTACTGCTACAGAGCTAATTCCCACAACATGTACATGATAAAAAGAACCTCTCCACCTCTTTTCGAGACCAAATTCCTCTAATGGATTGTAATGGATATCGTGCATACTAGCCATCAGGGCTGGATTAAAGTGCGGGCACTGAGGGCTAGCCCCGGGCCTCCACCACTAAGCTGAAAAAAGGGCCTCCACCTTTTAGATGTCTGAAGAGAGGTGAGTTGTGGAGATTCTGCAGCCAGGGGCACACATAGCACACAAATGGATAATACACCCATCTGAATCAGGTCTCAGGTTTGGCCACACAATCACAAAGCCAAATAACGAATGGATCATGAATGGATCATAAATTTAGAGAAAGTATAAAGGACAGATAGGAAGTATAAAGGACAGACAGCTATTTTCAGCAGTCCCATCCAAATAAATGGGAAGCTCTCAGAGGAATGAATGAAGGGTGGCCGTACATGCGCGTTGCTCCCTCATTCACTTTGCGGGCTCCATTCTAAAGATAGATCCAGAGGTGGGACCCACACCTATCAGACATTGGGGGCATATCCTACGATATGCCCCCAATGTGTGAAGTGAGACAACCCCTTTAAGTAAACTATTAATGGCAGTGGGTTTTTCTAAATGTTTTTGTCCATAAAGTGCCATTACTCTCTTTTGAGATGTCAATATCAATGGAGGCTATGTGATCTTTTTTGATCTCATACGTGAAGTGCATCCCTATCACATTGTTGAACAATTCCTTAAGATATTCCAAAAACAGAGGTTTAGGTCCATCCCATAAGACCAGAATGTCATCATAAACATAAATGAGAATTCATCTTTGGATATTCATCTGTCAAGGGCCCCCACCAGGATAGCTTCAAGTTCTACTTGAAACACAACTGTATGATCTCCTGCTAATATCCTATGACCAGATAGATCATCTAGTATTTCATTACTCCTCCTGTAAGTCAAATGATCTGTAACAACAAGGTTTCCCCTTTAACACAGGGTTCAATAATTACCATAGAATCGGATTCACTATGTACCAAAGCTTCAGCCTTCCTCAAATTCCCCTCAATCTGGTCCTCTTATTACCCAAAATTCTTTAGTCACCGCCTCTGTGAAAATGTCAATGGCTGGCTTCTGCATCCACTGGAGAGAGCCTTTTTTTTTTACTTAGGTTTTAGTTTAGTGAATGCTCCCAAACCCACTTCTTTTCCACCCTCCTCCATTTAATCCGCCTACATTCACCCATCAGGCAAGTCATCCACAGGGATACCCAATCTAATTAATTTATGAGAAAAACACCCAGAAAAACACATTAAAACCCAGAAGTGGGTACAAAAGTAATCCCCTTTGATAGAAAGAAGATTTCAGATGGAGTCAAAAGTCTTTGTGAAAAATTGATAATCTGATCCTCATGGACACCATCCCTACTTGCTGGACTCCTTTGTCTGTCAGGAGGCGATCTGTCAATTTGGTAAGGGGTTACAAACATGAATAATGGGATTCAAGAATACTGAAATATTTTCAGAAGACAATGAGGAAATTCCTCATAATAACCAATCAGTTTGCAGCTTTCACTTACTAAAGGCTTTCGAAAAATGAGAACTGGAATTTTATTGGTTGTCCCTCCTTGGCCATTGCGCAACTGTTCAGCTCTACTCCTGATAACCCCCTCTCAACCTGTTGTACCAATGACATTTCAGACTTGTCATTATAATATGAGAGATTTTATGCTGAAGACTGAAGGGTTCCTCAGTTGTCCCAAGAGTACCTATGATTACTGTCAGAGGGGGGGGTTCTCTCACTTCAGCAAATGCCCTTTATTATGTAGATAGAGTTAATACAAGGTACTTACTAATGTATTGCTGTTATCTATATTACCACCTTGGCTGTCTGGATTCATTTTTCCATTGCATTATACATAACTTATTACCAGGAGTCATGGCCATTGCTGCGTTACAGGAGCTGCTGCACATGCATGCCTATGCGCACTCCCACAGTCCCAGCCACCAGAGAGACTGATACTTTTTCGTATAATGTACAAACACGACCACCAATGCTGGATTGCACAGTGGTCGCAACCATGAAGATGGGCAGTGTTTAATGTGATGGAAAAATGAATCCAGCCAGCAAAGGAGGCAACATGGATAATAACAATACATTTCTAAGTGCCTTGTATTAACTTTCTCTACATGATACATGCTATTTGCTGAAATGAGACAGCCCCTTTAAGTGGGTAAGAGAAGCTTATAATAGTTTCATTTCAGCTCTGTATTATAATGAATACATTTTGATTGTCTCAAATGATTTAAGAGCCTACTAAATATTAGTGACTTCTATGAACTTTGCATGGGTGTTTCCTGTTACAAAATACATGCTCTTCCCATGCTGAAGAGGTGTCTCAGAGTTCAGGTGGAAAACTTTGTTATTCACATGCAAAGGCAAGATGAAGGCTGCAGGTCTTATTAATCCTCTGAGGACATCAAAATACGCATAGATTCTCGAGCAGAGAAAATATATTTTTCCTTAAAGGGGTCTTCGCAGGATTAAATATTCATGAGCTATCCTCAGGATAGGTCATCAATGTTGGATCAGTGGGGGGTCCAACTCCTGACACTCCTGCTAATCAGCTGTATGAAGAGGCCATGGTGCCTGGACGAGCGCTGACGTCTCTTCATAGTATGGACAGCACAGCGGCGTACATTCTATAACAGCTATGCTTGGTATTGCATCTGAATCCCATTTTCTTGAATAGGACTGAATTGCAGGATGGCTGTGGGTGGCATGTGACTGATCGACATGATGTCATAGGCTGAGGAAGAGCCCACTGCAGCCCCTTCCAACAACTTAGCAGTGGGGTGCCAAAAGTTGGAGCATCGCCAATTAAATATTAGGGGACAGTTTATTAATATTTAAATCCTTGAATATCCCCTTTAAGGCATTGTTGTATGGACATCAACATGTGCCAACAAAGTGCCATTCTGTCATTTATTTGAATGGCCGGCATATGCAGTATTACTAAATTCACTAGGAACAGTCCAAGAATGGGAAATGTAGAACCAGAAGCAGTTTTTGTTGGCAATAACAGCTAAGCACCGAGAAAGCAGGACTTTTGTTTTTCTTCACAATATGTGTTTTTTGTAATTTTTGGGGGTCTTGTGAACGAACTTGCATTTTACATTACTTAGTTTGTTTATATAATGCTTGCATATGTACATCCCCTTTGTTCAGTGCCTTGATCTGCGTTTCTAGAATGATTTCTCAGTTTAGGCAAGACGTTGGTTAGTAATACACACACAATGGTGACCACCTTGATGTAAAAAGAGGTCAAAGTGGCTTAAAGGGTTTGTCCAACTCCATGCTTTTATTTTTTTATTTCAACCCTAACTGCTGACTCTGTTCCAGCTCCCTGACTCCCTTCACTGGTCTTCTTGTCCCCATCTGTAAACTTTTGGATGGAGAGGTCACATACACTGCTGCAGCCAATGCCTGGCCTGAGTGGTGATGTGTCCCCAAGCTGCACATATCCCAGTAAAGATGTGCTGCTGCACTGGCACACAGGGACTGGAAAACCAGTGAAGACAGCCAGGGATCAGGAACGGAGCGGTTGGGAGTAGATGCGTAAAATAAAAGATGGACAACCCCTTTAAATGACTAGGGCCTTTGACATTCTAGTACATCAGTGTAATCAGGGTGCAGGGAGAATGAATATGATATATATATATATATTGTGACACAGTGAGAGGTTTGGTGGTAAAAAAGCAGGTATTTTCCTCTCAGCCTGTGCTGCTGGGTTGATTGCAGCCAGGTGAGGGTAAATACTGGACCGGATTTTAGGTGCCGGTCCGGTTTTTTTTTGGGTTAATGCCTAGGTGCCTTTAAAAGACAGCTGGGTTTTATGCAAACTCTCTCTCTGTGTTTGGGATCTGAGCCCTGTGCTGGGCTGAAAAGCTGAGACCTGAGTGTCAGAAGAGCAGGCCATTTAAAGACGGTCAGTGGACTTTTTGTGTTGCTGAGCATTCAGCCAGGTGTGAACTAACACCTAGGATTTGAGGTGATTTAACCTGGAAACTGCTGGTGTTCCGTGGAGCTCTCAGGGCTGGAAGCAAGAGCTTGCTAAGAGGCGTGCAGTCTGCCTGGAAGCCTGAGGTTGGACTTTCCTGCGGCTGGGCTGTCAGCCGGGTGTGAACACGCACCTAAACCACACAGGTGAATTTGATTCAGTCTTGGACTTTTGTTTTGCCTCAAGTTTTTGCTATGTGTGTGAAGTAACACTAAGTGACTGTTTTGAGTTTTGTTTGTGCAAGTGTGAAATAAAACACTGTTTGCTGCACTACCTGGACTCTCTTTGCCTCTATACTGCACCCGCACCGCTGTCTACCAGAGCAACTCCCCACAATATATATATATATATATATATATATATATATATATATATATAGTATACGATATATATTACAAAAAGATGTAAGGAGGACAAAATTGTGCAATGACAATTAAAGAATAAGCACATAGAAATATGCCCCGTTCTGCAGTGTAAAGACTTAGTAGGTTTTATTGTTCCATAAATGTTGTCCCATTGCCATATAATGAAAAACGCATCCTGTGTTGAGGCGTAGATTAGCAATGCCTTACATTAGAGCATTGGACAGGGACAGGCTGGCAGCAATAATTGAATTTCTGCATGCGTCTTAATGTGCTGCATAACATGACAGAAGCTGATGGATGCATTGGCGTTCTACCCATACTTCTAATGAAGCTTTTGTGGAGCAGCACTGCGGAGAAGCCTGTCCTTACACTCTGCTTTCTAATGTTAGATGCCACTGCAACCTGCTGCCGTTGGCGGGTCAAGGCATTAAAACATTTTTTTTTGTTGTAAATCCTTGACTTTTCATTGTGATTTACCCTTATACATATAAAAATAAAACATCTAGAATGGATTGAGAGCGGCCTCCTATTTAATGGTTCCCTTCTATACAGCTATTACAACGGGAAACTTTGTAATTGCACGTTGGTTGGAGACAGCTCACTGCAGCCTCTTCACTTTAAAGGCACATGTAAACCAAGAGCTTTACGTAACACTGCTATTGGCTCCAGAGGTCCAAATGTACCCATTGAAAACAAGGAAGAGCCATTATTTCAGATTTAATAGGTGCTTTTCAATACTAAATTTTCCCTGCAGTGCCACTTACAACATGAAAATTGTCCAAACCTTGCCTAACAGCAAGTGCAGAGTGGAGTCCTTGCAGGGTGATGAGCCGATTGCTGTCCCTTTAAATGATTTTTGGCTAGTTATAAATGTGGCGAATCTGGAAGTCTGAATTCCTGATCAGGACAGTGAGGGAAGGTATCTACTTTTTGTATTCTTAGTTTTGGGTTTCTTGCACAGTGCAGAGCCTTACACATAGATGCAGGCCTTTTTGCTGCCTGAGGCAAAAATTGAAAAGGCATCCCCCTCAAGCCCTACTGGTAAAGGCATACTGTGATACAGTTGACTATAGAGAGATAAGCACTTCTACAATGGAAGCGCTCATTTCCCACAGTCCTGCCACCGCTGCCACTTGTCTCTAGGTTTTGTTGCCTGACGCAATCGCCTCACCTGGCAGGTGCACCCCTGCATAGATGACATAATGGCTGTACTACAGACCTTTAGTTACTCCATCTGATGCTGCATGGTATCTCCATAAGGCACTACACTACTTGGATATTCTCCCTCAGAATAATTTCTCTATAATATAACATCTGATGGAACAGGCCATAAATTAAAAGGGTTGTCCTCTCCTTTTATTATGGGAAAGGCTGGAAGTGCAACACCTTTACCTATAGTGTGCAAGCATGACCACCGCTGCTTGATTACAGGGTGGTAATAACCACGGATACGTGCTGTGTATAATGTGATGGAAATGGTGCATTGTGCGGCTGTATCTGTTGTGTTTGTTTCCTTTTTTTCAGCATGCAGTTACACAGTTATTTCATTTCATGAATGTGCTGGCCAACATTGTTTTTTTTCACAGTAACATTCACTTAATTCAGATGTGAATACTTAGGTGACTGCACTTGGTTGGCATGGTCTCATCAAAACTCATGGGGTTGGCCGACATTCATCTAATATGTTTGGCCACTTTTTAGGGTTTTGGTTATCAAGTTAATCAGCATTTGCTTTAGATTTGATCATTTGACCCTGACATTAAGAATAAAAATGGTTATGTTCAGTGAGACCTAAATAACATACATAGGGGACTACAGGAGATCTGCAATTAGCCTTAAAGGGGTTATCAAGCAGGAAATAATTTTAAAGAAAATGGCCCAGAGTGGGTTAGAAGCAATACTCAAATCACTTTTTCCCTGACACTGTTTACCCGGTACTAGATGATCTCTGATTCCTGGTCCTGTCTCGACACACAGAAAATACCAGAAGATGTCTACTCAGACAATCACTGGCCGATGCCGATCACCACTGCAGACGCTGACTGATCACAGCAGTGAGCCCTTTCCTAAAAATGATTCCCTGCTAGACAAGCCCTTTATCTTTAACTTGGACAACCCCTTTTTGTGACAGTGACTTTCCAAATTTTATTACCCAGTGTATAGACATATGAAGCTTAATTAAGTAAATCAGAGCAAATTCCATGTAATTGCTGGTAGCTGCAGATTGCAGGTGCACAAAAAGCATAAAGACAATAGATATTTTTCCTGTGAACATTTTAATTGACAATCATCTAAGAAAAACAAGATTAAAAGATGGAAACGAAGCACAAGCCATGCATACACAAATTAAAATTTACCCATTTTAACATAGTGACTCTGAAAGGGAAAGCATAAGTGGCTTTAATTGCAGGAGCACACTTGAGGAACATCATCTACCTTCATTTAGAATGTGCTTTCCACATGTAAAAGTTTTTCATCTTTTTCTTTTTTTTTTTTGCATTTGCATTTGCAGATTCAGCTACTTTCTTAGTTTTCTTTCTTGATTCTCGTTATTTTGAGCAGATGTACAATTTTGAAGGCGTTTCCCCTTTAAAGGTTAGCTCCTATGAGAAGCTACTCTAATACAGTGGTATTATTGCTCCGGTCCAAAGAACAATAAACCGAAAAATGGATGATTACGGTACACAGGAGATAAACTTTCCTCCACTGTGAAGAATTTTCTGCCTGTCCCTGAAAACCGCCACTCTTGTTGAAATACCGAAGAGAGCATATAGCATACTTTCCTGTTGATTTGTACAGCTTTTGGCTGGTGAATGCCTAAGAGCAGTGAGCTTATCCAAGGGAGGTGTTTAAGGGGGTTATACAACACTTATAATGACCCCCCCCCCCAATGCCTGGGCACCTCATATTATAGATTATACTTACCCTACTCCCCAGCCCCCACGTCGCTCCTGATCCCGCACACCGCCGCTGAATCTCCCCATAGCACAGATCTTCTGGTGACAGGGGAAGCAGCCAATATCAGGCCGCGACGTGGATGAGCCTCCCTATCGTCACCCGCCATCCTAGGGAGTCTCGTCCTTGATCCGCGCGACAGGGAGATGCATCAGAGGCAGTGCGGGGATAAGGAGGAGCGACGCGGATGCCAGGGAGCGTGGAAAGTATAATCTATATGAGGTGCACGGGCATTCGGGGGGTCATTTTAGGAGTTGGATAACCCCTTTAACAATGTTTGAGTTCTACGGCAGAAATGATGGGGGGGGGGGCTCTTGCTGCAGCCAGCTGACTTAGCATTGAGGAGGATGAGGAGCAGGAGATGGCGGATCTTCTGAACCCCAAAGAGCATAATTATTTATATATTTACTGTTTTAATTGTAAAATTAGCCAAATTAGGAACCACAAATGAGAAATTATGAAAGAGATTATTATTATTATTATTTTTTTTGTGTATGTTCAATATTTAGTTTTCATCTAACAGCTATATCAACCACAATTTCCCTCTGAATCCACCAAGAACCAGGGCTCTTTGAATGCCTACCCATATGTAGCAGGGTACATACATAGTTGGATAGTCCAATTCCAGAAGGCACCTTGGGCTTTTTTTTACTGATTGATAGGGTAACCCATCCAATGTGTTTTCACGAGAAACCCCTTTTAAGGCCATATTCTGATAGCAGTAATATGGATACGTTTTAAAATCTTTATTCAGCTGAATTGAGCTGAAGCTGAACTCCACACTGATGTAAATTCATGTCAGTGGAACTAAAGGGGGTTGGTACTGTGGTCCATAATACCAATCTTAAAGTGCAGCTGTATCTAAAACTGGCCTAAATCATCTTGTTGTCTGTAATTTGGATCTATACTACAGCATATATCCACAGGTACGCCCCTCCTCACATTCCCCTCAGCTGCCAGTAGGGTGTAAGGCCTCTTTCACACTTGCGTTGTGAGGATCCCGCGTACACTTCCGTCACCGGAAATGCCTGCCGGATCCGTCACAACGCAAGACAACTGAAAGCATTTGAAGACTGATCAGTCTTCAAAATGCTTTCAGTGTTACTATGGCAGCCAGAATGCTACTAAAGTCCTGGTTGCCATAGTAAGTAGTGGGGAGCCAGGGGAGCAGATACTTACAGTCCGTGCGGCTCCCGGGGCGCTCCACAATGACGTCAGAGCGCCCCACACGCATGGATCACGTGATCCATGCGATCATGTAATCCATGCTCATGGGGCGCTCTGACGTCATTGTGGAGCGCCCCGGGACTTGGGAGCCGCACGGACAGTAAGTATCTGCTCCCCTGCCTCCCCACTACACTTTACCATGGCAGCCGGGACTTTAGCGTCCTGGCTGCCATGGTAACCATTCACAAAAGCTGAACGTCGGATCCAGCGATGCGCCGAAACGACATTTAGCTTAATGCCGGATCCGGATTAATGCACTTCAATGGGCATTAATTCCGGATCTGGCGTTATGGCATGTCTTCCAGATTTTTGGACGAAGACAAATCCGCAGCATGCTACGGTTTTGTCAACGTCCAATAAACGTTCACATACTGAACGGAAGACATCCTGATGCATCCTGAACGGATTTCTCTCCATTCAGAATGCATTAGAATAAATCCTGATCAGTATCTTTCCGTCCTAGAGCCCCGAGGATGGAACTCTAGGACGGAAAGATAAAACGCAAGTGTGAAAGAGCCCTAAGTATAGCAATGAAAACCTGTACCTGTGAGCAAAAGTGTAAAATAAGCAAGGATAATGTTAGAATGATTAAATGTTAAATGGTAAGGAACCATAAGAATTAAGCTGTCACACACTATGACAGGCAACAAATTGGTTGTCTTCCCATTGACAAGAATCTAGATCTTGATGTGAAGGAAAACCATTATGTTCTCCTTCCAAGAAAAAGAAAATGAACCAACATGATATCTTACAGTGAAATCCAGCCACAATATTATATCCTTCTGTGAGTAACTTATGATATTGCCATATTCTTTATGTCAAGGACTCAAACCTCAAGGAATCAGATCTCAAGAAGCTCAACAGGTCAAATTCTAAGGTTAACAATGTACAAAAGAAATTACAATTTGACTACTGGGCAATTACTACAGAGCTGAATGAGAGGACATGACTAATACATTCTCATCTCTGACATTGCACATTTAATTTCAGTTAATTGAGTATTCAAACCAATATTTAACGTCTAATCGCCAGAAATCAACAAGGTAGCTAAAAAATAATTTGTTCATATCGCACAGTGCATTCAGAAAGCCTTTAGACCCTTTCATTTTTTTCACATTTTGTTATGTTCAGATCTCGTGCCAAAAAAAAAAAAAAACATGTTTTCCACCATCAATCTGCACTCAATACCCCATAATGAGAAAGTGAAAACAGAATTTTTGAAATGTTTGCAAATTTATTAAAAATGAAACACTAACATTTCACATGGACATAAGTCTTCGGACCCTTTGCTATGACACATGAAATTTAGCTCTGGAGGCCTCCCATTTATCTTGATAATCTTTGAGTTTCCATACCTTGATTGGAGTCCACCTGTGGCACAGTACATTCAGCAGATTGGACATGATTTGAAAATACACACCGCTGTCTATATAAGGTCTCAAGGCTGACAATGCATATCAGAGCAAAAACCAATCCATGAGGAGTAAATAACTGCTTGTAGAGCTCCGAATTATATGGAGGCACTGATCTAGAAGGTACAAAAAGTTCTGCTGCAACGAAACTTCCCAAGACCAAAGTGGAGTCCATAATTTTTAAATGCAAGACTCTTCCTAGAGCTGGTAACTGCTCCAAAATAGGTAATCAGGGGAAAAGGATTATGGTAAGAGAGGTGACCAAGAACCTAATGGTCACTCTGGGTGAACTCCAAAGATCATTTGTGTAGTTGGGAGAAACTTCCAGAAGGTCAACCATCACTGCAGCATTCCTACAATCTGGACTTCAAAGAAGCTTCTCCCCAGTAAAACACATATGAAGGTTTGGAAAAAAGCACCTAAAGGACTGTGAGAAACATGATTCCCATATCTGATGAAACTAAGATTGAATTTTTTGGCCTCAAATTTTGCCTTCCTAATCATTTAGCAAATATTTTGAACATTCTGTTTTTTACTTTCTCCTTATAAGATGTTGAGTGCAGATTGATGGGTAAAAATTAAAACATTTTTTATTTTATTTTAGTACAACATAAAATGTGAAAAAGTGAAAGGCTCTAAAGACTTTCTGAATGCACTGTATCAGTTTTGTTCACTGCTGATATATTCCTGTCTCATACTGCTCAGTAGGCTGAGCAGCTTTTATGACAATGTCAATAATGGCAGCCATCTGTTGATTTTTAATTTGAAATTAAAGAAATCTAATGCTTTTAAATGGTCATTACAAGGTGAACATGACTTAGACAACAGACATGGATACATGAAGAAATGGTGGGAAACTGTACAGCTGAGATGTCAAAGATCAAATAAGTTGAACTTTGTTACAGACAATGGTTGTGGACCCACTGTGCCAAATAACTGGTTTGACTTTGGGCTATTCCTGAAGGCACTGTCCTGGATTCCTCTGGTTTTCACCCTTTAACCCGTGTACAGGGATCTGGCCTTCACTGCAGGGAAGTCACCAGGCTGCTACCTCTTCAAATTGTCCCGGAGTAGTAGGCTGTTGAGCCACAGAGGCCACCGGTGCAAATTGCAAAGGGAACAGGCAATACTAGCAGTCAGAACCAGGGTGAGGTCCTTCAAACAGAGTACATACAAATCCAAGAAACAGTCCCAGAACCAGGCATGTCAGATGTCAGACAGACAGACTAGGGAGTCAGGCAGAACATGGTCCACAGAGAGACAAATAGATTGTAGCTCCTTCACAAGATCCTGCAGACTACAAAGACAGAACCTGTTGCTAAGACCAGGGGTGGGACACACCACACAGAATATACAGTATATTCGAGCTGATTAAACCATTATTCAAGAAGGTACAAATAGAAACCAACCCTTGAAGTGCTGCAGATAATATCAGAATACAGATAAACCCTAGCAATGCTAGAGGAGGGGTGCAGGGCAGCAGAAGGTACAGATCGCCAATGTAACAAACTTTAAATAGGTTTTCCAGGTTATGGATATTAATGACCAATCCTTAGGATAGGTCATCAATATAAGATCAGTTGGGGGGTTCAACAATCAGCGCCTCTGCTGGTCAGCTGTTCAAGGTAGGTATCCTGTGCTGTAATTGACACAGAGAGCAGAGCAGGATGCATAAATCCTTTAAAGCAGGACCCAGAAAACACAATTTAAAGGGGTCTGTCTGATTTCACGTTACTTTTTTTAAATTTAACATTCAACAAGAAAACCCTTTTGCATATGCCCTCTTTGGAGACGTTTACACATTGGAATTTGGCATGTATTCAACACCAAAAAGCCACTGGGTAGCCATGTGAAAACTGCCTCCTACTGTTTTCAACGGAAAGACGTGGTTTATGGCTACAACCATGCCAAGAAAGGACATGTACTTTCTTGGCATGGTCATGGCAATAAACTGCAGCCACATGAAGAGCTGCACAGCCTCCTATTGAATGCAAGATAATCAAATCAATGTTATTCACTTGGACTGGCAGTATATTATATATACTTTATATATTATACAGGTATAAATGCATTGGCATGGTTATCTTATAAAAATTTTCCCAGCATGTGAGCTGGTAATTATGAAATCTAATTATAAGCTCCACTGGGGCTGAGACAGGTAAATGAGTGCATTCCATGTAAAGAGCAGTGGATACGATTATGCACAAACAAAAATATACTATTTGCCTCCATAAGTTGTTAGATATTCCACTATGTATGGTTAGCTAGTAACAATATTAACAAGTATGATATGGATAAAGCTATAAGCAGCGCCACATAGATACAGTGGGCCATACATTATGACCAACTCCTTCAGGAGAACATGGTATTATATTCACGGATCATTGTAAGACTACAAGAATTAGGAATCATTATATTAAACAGTTTTCATCCAGTGTTGGCTTGTCTTCTGGAAGAACAGAAGGATTGGGTGAAACAATTAAGTTTGCCCAATCCTTCTTTTCCCTGACATAATCTGTAGTGGGAGAGTCAGTAGATCCTCATACACATTAGATTGTTGGCTGGTCTGGTCAAGAATACACTAATGTGTATACAGTCTTTAAATATGCCCCTAAATATAAGTGAATGAGGCCACATAACTGAGACCTTGTTTCTGCTGTATTTACAGGGTTTTATGAGAGTTTATGACTGATGATTTATCCTCAATAGGTCATCAGTATCTGATCGTAAGGGTCCAATACTTGGGACCCCCAATGATCTGCTGTTTGAGAAGGCACAGGTGCTCGCAGCTTTGCCTAGGCCATGTGACATCATGTTCATCACCCAGGTGGGCTACAAGCAGCTCCACCCCATTGAAGTGAATAGGGCTGAGTGTGATACCAAGCACTGGCGCAATACAATGTACAGCGCTGTGCTTGGGGAGCATAGAGAAGACTATGGGGTAAACTAGAGGGCCTATGCCTTCTCAAACAGTTGACTGGCTGGGGTCCTGGACCCGCACTGATCAGATACTGATGACCTATCCAAAGGATGTGCATAACAGGCCCAAGCCATGATACTACCACCATGGTGTTTCACAGATGAGATACGATTTTTATGCTCAAATGCAGTTTTTTCCTTTCTCCAAACACAACCCTTTTTATTTAAATCAAAACGTTCTCTTTTGGTCTCATTTGTCTAAAAAAACCTTGTTCCAATAGCCTTCTGGCAGACGAGCAGCAATGCTGTTTTTGGAGAGCAGCAGCTTTCTCCTTACAATATTGCTATGCACACTATTGTTGTTCAGTGTCCTCCTGTTCATGGACTCATCAACATCAGCTAATATGTGAAAAGCCTTTAGCTATTTAGAAGTTACCTTGGGTTCCTTTGTGACGTTGCGAACTATTACATCCTTTGCTCTTGCCGTGATCTTTTTTGGTTGACCACTCCTAAGGAGGTTATTAATAGTGTTTAATTTCCTCCATTTGTACACACTCTGGCTGTGGATAGGTAGAGTCCAAACTCTTTAAAGATGATTTTCTAACCTGATCCAGCCTGATGAGCATCAAAAACTCTTCTTCTGTCCTCAGAAATCTTCTTTGTTCATGCCATAATACACTTCCACAAACGTGTTCTGAAGATCAAATTTTGATAGCACCTGACTCTAATTTCACTTGATTTGGTTTAGGACTTGTGTGAAAATCTGATGTACTGTGAGGTCAAATTTATGCAAAAATATAGAAAATCCTGAAGGGTTCACTAACTTTGAAGCACCACTGTAGGTCAGGTAACTTGGTACTTATCTGATCACTCAATATAAGCATTATGTGCTGATACATATAAAACTGCTCACTGTGCATTTTATATCAACATAGACGTTTTGTAATATATCAGTGTTCACATACACAGGTACCATAATTATCTCTATAATTTTAGGTGAAGCCATTAACAAATAATAATAATGATAATAATTGTACAGTACTACATGAACCATACTGTCAATTCTGAAAAAGACCTATGTCTCATCCTGTGGTGTCTTTTAACTGTAGAATGCACACATTAAGTATTTAATGCAGTATTCATACATATTTATATATAATTGTACTCTGGCTTCTTCATATAGTCAGTTTGGTGCATGTTTAGCATAATGAGACAAGGACCAGCACTGACTCAACTGTACTGAAGAGATCTGTAGATCCTAAATTCGAAAGGTGGACTATTCTGCTGTTGTTAATACCACCACTCCACTAACCACCTGAGACTAAGGCCTAATTCACACAATTTTGCGGAAGGGTTGTAGACCCATTCATTTCATAGGGGCAGGAATGGATTTGGACAGCACACTATATGATGTCCGCATCCGTGTTTCCGCATCCGTGTTTCCGCATCCGTGTTTCCGTTTCCGCAAAAAAATAGAACATGTACTATTCTTGTCCGCAATTGCGGACAAGAAAAGGCATTCTTTCTATAGTGCCAGCAATGTGCTGTCCGCAAAATGCGGAATGCACATTGCAGCCGTCCGTGTTTTGCGGATCCGTGTTTCCGTGTTTTGCAGATCCGTGTTTCCGTGTTTCCGCAAAACACACTACGGACGTGTGAATAAGGCCTTACCATTCCTTTCCAAAAACCCTTGTTTGCTGTACGGGTTCTCGCCACCAATTAAAGGGGTTGTATTCAAAAATTTTCAAACCAGATCTTGGATCTGAAATCTTTTATAATTGCATGTATTATAAATTTAGTAAAGACACTGAATTATTCAGTACAATCTATCTGTATAGTACCATCTGCTGTTTTTTAATTTCCTTATTTCTCTGTCCACCAGGCTGAGTTGGTTGCAAATGCTCAGTTCCATCTTCCAGCTGCCACCAGCAGTAGTCTAGCGAGCGCGTGGACACGAGGCGCATATTGCAACCAGATATTTTTGTACAATCAGGTTTATTATGAGATAACACGTTTTTGGGTTCGTGGGAGCGCCTTTATCAAGTCAAATAATGTGAAAATCCAGGCACAACACTAGGAAATGGCGCGGTCTCTCCTGTAGAGAGGATCGGTTAGGCTAATGCGTTTGTTTCCTGGGCTCCTCCAGATGGAGTCATAGAACAATATTAATAAAAGGTAGCTACGTCTTTCAGTGGCAGCTGCCAACTTCATCAGGCTGGGCCCACCCCTTACCCTCCCCGGCCGGCGCTTCACTGTCCTGAGCACGTACAGTGTCAGGACGTAGTGGTCGCACTATGACCTGACGCTGCACGCTGTCAGCTGACAGTGCAGCGCCAGCCGACGGGAAGAGAGAGAGGATGAAGCGCATCTTGGAGGAATCGGCGGCACAGATTCTGGTAAGTATGTTGGGGCCTGGGCTGGCCTGGGCCCTCCCCTGCCTGCCGCTTATTGATCTGAGCGCTGATGGGGGTGGCTGACTGGGGGTCTGTCTGATGGGGATCTTTGGGCTCTGAGGTCTGATGGCGGCGGGCTGACTGGGTATGGGGTCTTTGGGCTGATCTGAGGTCTAATGGGGGCTGACTGGGGGTCTGATGGGGGTCTTTGGGCTGATATGAGGTCTGATGGGGGCTGACTGGTGCTCTTTGGGCTGATCTGAGGTCTGATGGGGGATGACTGTGGGTCTGATGGGGTCTTTGGGCTGATCTGAGGTCTGATGGGGGCTGACTGGGGGTCTGATGGGGGTCTTTGGGCTGATCTGAGGTCTGATAGGGGCTGACTGGGGGTCTGATGGGATTTTTTGGGCTGATCTGAGCTCTGATGGGGGCTGACTGGAGGTCTTTGGGCTGATCTGAGGTCTGATGGGGGCTGAGTAGGGTCTGATGGAGGTCTTTGGGCTGATCTGAAGTCTGATGGAGGCTGACTAGGGGTATGATGGGGGTCTTTGGGCTGATCTGAGGTCTGATGGGAGTTGATTGGATATCTGATGGGGGTCTTTGGGCTGATCTGAAGTCTGATGGGGGCTGAGTGGGGGTCTGGTGGGGGTAGGAAACTAAGATGTCTGTCTGTCTGTCAGACTCTGCAGAGATGAGAGATGGCTGAAAGAAATCATCATGGTGGTCTGGTCTGAATGGAGAAGATGAAGAAAGAGAACATTTACATCAAAGGAGACATCACTGGATGTCAAAGGTATGGGCACGATATATGGGTGGGACAGTGTGTGGCTGTGGCTTGAGGGTGGGCGGGGACACAGGGGCCCCATCATCTCCTCTTGCCCGGGGAAGTGTCCCTCCCGAGACCAGGCTCTGGATACACCACAGGGGCAGCGGCGGAGAGGGGTTGGTGGCGTGGGGCCCCATTGATCAGTTTTGCACCGGGGCCCCATTTGCAGCAGGCCCGGCCGCTGCTTCTGTGGCTTGCTGTCAGCGGAGGATAATTACGCAATGTATGGGGCTGGTATGCAATTTTTTCCAGGGCTGGTTTTCATACCCAGTCTGGCCCTGCATATACTATGATGTCCGATTCTTTTTTTTACATGAATCATGGCATAACTAGAGATGGCCTGAACTATCCGCCGGCGAACAGTTCCCGGCGAACATAGCTTGTTCGCGTTCGCCTTAACGGGCGAACACATGCAATGTTCGGTCCGCCCCCTATACATCATCATTGAGCAAACTTTGACCCTGTACCTCACAGTCAGCAGACACATTCCAGCCAATCAGCAGCATACCCTCCCTCCCAGACCCTCCCATCTCCTGCACAGCATCCATTTTAGATTCATTCAGAATTTGCAGTCTTAGTGAGAGGAGGGAGAGTGTAGTTGCTGCTGATTTAATAGGGAAATCGATAGCTAGGCTAGTGAATTCAGTGTCCACTCCAGTCCTGAAAGACTCATCTGATCTCTGCTGTAAGGACAGCATCCTGACAGCACCCCAAAAAGCCCTTTTAGGGCTGCAACATTAGTCTGCTTTTTTTTTTCTCCATATACATATTGCAGTTGCCTGGCCTGCCTGTGTGTGAGGAGCTGCAGGCCCACAGACTGTAGTGTGCCCACTGCTAGTGCCCACCCCTGTCATCCCATGTGGCACAGGACTTTGCATCAAAAAAAGGCATTTCATTTTTACACTTTAATCTAAGGTTAGTTGCCTGCCAGTGTGTGTCAGGCTGACTTCCACTGACTGTAGTGTGCCCACTGCCAGTGCCCACCACTCATACCGGCTGGCACAGGACTTTGCATAAAAAAAGGCATTTAATTTTTACACTTTAGTGTAATTTCAGCTACTTGCCTGCTGCTAGTGTATGTCAGGCCGACTTCCACTGACTGTAGTGTGCCCACTGCCAGTGCCCACCCCTGTCATCCCGTGTGGCACAGGACTTTGCATTAAAAAAAGGTATTTAATTTTTACACTTTAATCTAAGGTTAGTTGCCTGCCAGTGTGTGTCAGGCTGACTTCCACTGACTGTAGTGTGCCCACTGCCAGTGCCCACCACTCATACCGGCTGGCACAGGACTTTGCATAAAAAGCCATTTAATATTTACACTTTAGTGTAATTTCAGTTGCTTGCCTGCTGCTAGTGTGTGTCAGGCCGACTTCCACTGACTGTAGTGTGCCCACTGCCAGTGCCCACCCCTGTCATCCCGTGTGGCACAGGACTTTGCATCAAAAAAAGGCATTTAATTTTTACAGTTTAGTGTAATTTCAGTTGCTTGCCTGCTGCTAGTGTGTGTCAGGCCGACTTCCACTGACTGTAGTGTGCCCACTGCCAGTGCCCACCACTGATACTGGATGGCACAGTAGCTTTCCGATAAATAAGGCATTTCATTTTTAGACAGTAGTCTAAATTCAGTTGCTTGCCTGCTGCCAGTGTGTGTCAGGCCCACTTCCACAGACTGTAGTGTGCCCACTGCCAGTGCCAACCAACCACTGATACCGGGTGGCACAGTACCTAGCACGCGTAGTACCACTTATCGAAAAAAAAATAATGACAGTCAGAGGCAGGCTACCCCGCAGGGGCCGTTGTGGTCGTGGTGCTGTGATTTCCACTGTCCCTGGAATAATGCCTAGTGTTTAGAGGCCACGTACCCTGAACCCGAAAAATTCTGAGGACATAGTTGACTGGCTTAGACAGGACACCCAATCGTCAACAGCTTCCGCTAAGAACCTTGACGCACCATCCTCCTCCAGCTCAGCTTTGGTCACCTGCTCTCAAGTTACCACGCACCCGCCCGCCGCTGATAGGAATAGTACTAGTTAAGACACCACTCATATAGGGTGTCACAGCACATTGCTCTGTGCACGCACAGTGCCCCAATTTGGGAGTAAGAGGACCGACCAAGCTGCTTTTTCCATCTCCCGGTTCCTGAAATCAATTCAGTTTGGTGTATGAGAGTTTGTTCTGTCACTGTGAAGGCAGTCGAAGGTACCCGGCCTAAATTTTTATTTAGAAAAGGCAATCCCTGATATGGGACGTAACAGGGATTAAACTAATGAGAATAGTACTACAGAAAATACCACTCATATCGGGTGTGACAGTAAATTGCACGGCGCAGACGCAGCGACCGTGGATTAAAACAGAGTGGAGGGAGCCATCGTTTTTTTAACCATCTCCCCGTTCGAAAAATCTATTCAATAAATGGCCCCCAGATTTGGGACGTTAGAGGGAATAAACTGATGAGAATAGTACTACAGAAAATACCACTCATATCGGGTGTGACAGTAAATTGCACGGCGCAGATGCAGTCACCGTGGTTTAAAACAGAGTGGAGGGAGCCAGCGTTTTTTTAACCATCTCCCCGTTCGAAAAATCTATTCAATAAATGGCCCCCAGATTGGGGACGTTAGAGGGAATAAACTGATGAGAATAGTACTACAGAAAATACCACTCATATCGGGTGTGACAGTAAATTGCACGGCGCAGACGCAGTGACCGTGGATAAAAACAAAGGGGAGGGAGCCAGCGTTTTTTTAACCATCTCCCCGTTCGAAAAATCTATTCAAGTCACCTTTCGGGGACCCTTGGTGTTGTACGTGGCTGGGTGGAGGAAGAAACCTTCAATGACATCACCGGGACATGGCTAGCTTGGTATCCAACCTTGTGCAAGTGGGGAGTTTGGGGTTGTGCAAATGAACTGTTTGCGGTTGTTTGCGGTGCATTAAAAGGGGAGTTTAGTCTGTCAATGTCTGTAAAGTGGGCATAACCCTTACACTACCTGATCGATACAACATCATGCCTGATCGTATACACACACTGGATGTTTTAAAGCATGTTATTCCAAACAATTTAGGAATGTTAGTTGATTTATGCCCTTTATGGATTAAAACCCGACTCTGCGTCCACTACGTAATTTTCCATGGGAGTTTTGCCATAGATGCCCCTCCGGCATGCCACAGTCCAGGTGTTAGACCCCTTGAAACAACTTTCCCATCACCATTGTGGCCAGAAAGAGTCCCTGTGGGTTTTAAAATTCGCCTGCCAATTGAAGTCTATGGCGGTTCGCCCGGTTCGCCCGTTCGCGAACATTTGCGGAAGTTCGCGTTCGCTGTTCGCGAACGGAAAATTTTATGTTCGCGACATCACTAGGCATAACCCATTTACAGGAAGTCTCCACACAGGGCTGGGGCTCCTCTGTTTTCCAGGTGCCCATAATATGCATGGGCTGCCTCTACAATACATATTTCCTATATACAGTATCTGTATATAGTACATTGTGGCATTATTGTAACCCGGAGCTAGTGCAGAAATGGGGTCCGACGTCTTCTCATTTAAAGACACCTGTCCTTTCTGCTTTCTTGCAGCATGTCATTATATTAATGAGATGATAATATAATGCGCTTGCTGGTGATTTTGTAGTCAGATTATAGCTCTTTGTAAATCTTTCCCACTGAAAATAATATTAACTTCACAGAAAATCAAGCTCCCATTATAACAGCTGTATACTGTATGTGTGAGTGCAATTGGACTCTTTCCATTACAACAATGGAAAAATATGATATAGAGTTTATATTTGGAACAATCATAAATGCAAATGTTTATGGTGACTCACAGTGTTAAAACGCGACCATAAACTGAAGGCAGTTGGAATCCATCACTTATAGACATTAAGTACGCTGTCCAAGTAGGCACAAAATATGACTTTGTTTGCATTAAAGGGGTTGTCTCCCTACAGCAAATGGCATTAATTATGTAGAGAAAGTTAATACAAGGCACTTACTAATGTATTGTGATTGTCCATATTGCCTCCATCGCTGGCTTGATTCATTTTTCCATCACATTATACACTGCTCGTTTCCAGGGGTTATGAGCACTGCTGCAGTACAGATATCAGGTGGCTGGTATGGGGGCTGCTGCGCATGCGTGCCTACAGTATGTGCGCTTCCACGGTTCTGGTGACTAAAGAGGCCCGTGTTTTTTCTATGGTGTGCCAGCATGACCACCGCTGCTGGATTGCAAGGTGGTCCTAACCTCTGGAAACGAGCAGTGTTTAATGTGATGGAAAAATGAATCAAGCCAGAAAAGGAGGCAATATGGACAATCAAAATACTTTACTAAGTGCCTTGTATTAACTTCCTCTACATGATAAATGCCATTTGCTGGAGTGAAACAACCCCTTTAAGAGGGGCGTAGCTATAGGGGTCACTACCGTGCCCGGGAATCTGAGGGGGCCCAAAGACCTTTGTGCCACATAAGAAAAGACTGGTATTATAGAAAGTGCATGCTGGTCAAGTTACACCTTTGGCTGGAGGGAAGGAGTTAGGTCAAGAATTTGGCATGGGGAAGGGGGGGGGGGGATTGCTGCCATTTTAATTTTTGCCTTAGGCAGCACCAAGCTTATGTGCTCCTCTGCCTATGGCCACAAACTACTGAGAGAAGGGGGCCCAAGCTGAACTATTGCACCAGAGCATTAACTACGCACCTACCCTGTAAGGACCTGTGATTCTCCTTCATAGCCATACATGACTATTTACAGAGATGATATTTTGCATGGAAAGGATTCTTCTAAAAAAGTATAGTGACATGTTGTGTCACTAGATATACAGAGGGTTAATGACCTGGACGTTCTACCCTTAGATTTGGCACAGCATAGAGATGTAGTTAAATATATAACTACATTAATTACAATGGAAAGTCTGACGGAGTAAACTGCATAACCTTTGTTAGGTGTTTCCTTAAGAACTAAGGTAAAATTAGTGGGGCAGAGTATGGAAACTGCGTGAGCACTGCCCATGGGCCGTTGCGCAAATACCTATATTACGGAACTTTCCATTGATTACACCTCAGTTTTATCTTCATTGCTTTCATAAAGGCAAGGAGTATAAAGATATCTATCTGTTTTATTGTCGACTGTGATTGATAGCAATCATAGATAGTCTACATAGTGCTATGAGTGTTAAATTAGATATAAAAAGGACACACAGTAGTTAGCGAATGCCCATTTACATGCTTAGGGTCACGCTTCATTACACTTTTTGAATACTATTAAATACTATATGTTGGCTAGTTGATGGAAAATATGCTGAAATTGTAAAATAGTGAGCATGCTTCTAAATAGCCTTGAAAATGTAATGGATGTGCTTCAATACAAGACAAAGTCCATGGATAAGATGGGTGCTGCGTTTGAAAAAGGCTCAAAGCCTTTTGTAATTCTGTGTATTGTTCAGAATTCAAAATGGGACATCCTTTTTAATGGCTTTACCTATAACTGTTGCAATGGATGTTAATAAAGCCTGAGGTTAGTGTATTATCCTATGGTATATAAATTTCCACCTTGGACTTGGAGTTTGGGCCCTCCATCATCCCATTCTATCAAAGCATGATTTAGCTAAGACCGACGTGACAGCAGCAGACCAGATATTAGCCCAGATTCATTTGTACCCTCAGGATCAAGTGATTGTGCATTTCAGAGGACAAGTGGCTTTTATTGGTGCCATTTTGGGGTCTGTACAATTTATTATTTGATTTTTGCATAATTTTCGGGAGGGGAATAAAAAAGGAACAGCTATTCCATATATATATATTATTATATATAAAAATTTTTTTAAATATGATGTGTTATAAAAAAAATGGGGTAACTTTTTTCTACTGGTTGGTACAGCTATAGTGATAATAAAAGCATGTTTTAGAGGAAAATGTTGTGTCATTGTATTCTACAAGCTATATCCTTTTCTTTCGACATAGCCATATGATGCATGTTATGAAAGATAGGTTGTAGTTTTTATTGTTACAATTTTGGTGTAGATTAGAGATGAGTGAACTTCTTGAAATTTGATTTGTGAACAAACCGATTGTACACAAATCAAACATGCTTTAATTGTTTTTTATATCTTGTCATTCTCCCTTTTTTATTTTCTTTTAAATAATTTTTTATTTTTACTTTAGAGATGCCTGTGGATCTGCAAAAGACTGCATCTCTCAGAGGAAATCTGTAGAACCAGTTGCTGAGTACTGCAACCTGAAATAGGGCCAGCACTTAGTCTGTCAGAAAGGTGGCTGCCCCTGGTTGTACAAAGAGAGTATATTAGTCCAGAAAGAAGCAAGAGATATTGCATCCCCATTTCTAGATGCTAAAGCTATAGACCCAAGTGCAGTGTAAGGAAAATTGCTTCAGAGAATATTAATATTAAAAACATTCCAAAACGTGTCCCCTATTGGGGGCAGGTAGTGTTTAAGTACACCCAGTGTTATGAGAAAAAATAGTGACTTGTTGGGACCAAGCGTCCAATAATTATGCCTTAATGGGGGAAGAACACTGCCCCTTTTTATACACACGCACATGTTAATTTCATAAGAAACAGGCTTATTCTGCACAAGCGTCCAAAAATGATGTGTTAACAGGGACAAAATGCCTGCCTGTATTTATACACACACAATTGTTAATGTCAAAAGAAACCGTAGCTTGTTCTGAAGTTGAATAAGCCTGAAAAAAAATTATTTGGGAGAAGCAGTAGTAGAGTGTGAACGTGGCAAGGGTTTTTGAAGTAAAATACTTTTGCTGTAACTGAACAGTGTCTTAAAGTAATACAACACGTTCTCACTAAAACAGGTTTAATAATGTAGTT
This sequence comes from Bufotes viridis, assembly GCA_033119425.1. Classification (NCBI taxonomy): domain Eukaryota; kingdom Metazoa; phylum Chordata; class Amphibia; order Anura; family Bufonidae; genus Bufotes; species Bufotes viridis. Next base: position 365,565,144 of record CM065592.1, read on the forward strand.
TTTGCAGTAAAATGTGTTCACTAACATGGGTATAGTAATGTAATTTTTGCAGTAAAACCTGTTCTCCAACAAGGTTCTAATGCAGTTTTTTGTAGTAAAATGCATTCATTAACAGGGGCATAGTAATGCAGTTTTTGCAGTAAAACACGTTGACTAACATGGGTATGATAATGCAGTTTTTTCAGTAAAATACATTCACTAACATGGGTATAGTAAAGCAGTTTTTGTAGTAAAATGTATTCACCAACAAAGATATAGTAATGCAGAGTTTGCAGCAAAATTCTTTTGCTGTAACTACACAGTATCTTGAAGTAATAACACATTCACTAAAATGGGTATAATAATGTAGTTTTGGATGTAAAGTGCATTCACTAACACTTATATACTAATTATATACTAATAAATATTATTGTAGTAAAATGCGTTTGTAACTTTGCAGTAACTGAAGGGCATCTTTCACTAATACAATGCATTCACTAGCATGGGTATTTTTATGTACGGAAATGTGCTACAAATGCCCCATTACAAATGGTAAATTAAGTTTTTTAGAAATGAAAAGGGCAATTGCTCAGTGTTCGAAGCAGAGTGCATGCTATTGGGGTACTGGCAATAAGCTTAACTTAAGGAACTGTAGAAACCTGAGCTTTTTTTTACCAAAAAAAGTTGTCTGGCTGTCCGTATAGCGAAAAAATGTAGAACTTGCCAGCCAGTTGTATGAACTTTTAAACAACGCACAACTTCCAGTTTCTCACTGTCTCTGCCATGTTTTCCCTTATAAAACCATAAATCTACCAAACTATATCTCCCTACAGTGTCCCTAGTACAGCTAGATTACTAGCTTGTGTCTGTAATAGCTCTTTGTCAGACACAGTCAAGACACATGCTCTTAGGTTGCAAATTGAATGGCATTTTCTGGCGATCTCAGCAAAAGGAGTTGACTTATTCCTGCCCTGATTTGCTGATCACAGGGTCGGTCAGCATTTGAGCCATTGCGTGAGTTTTCCGAAATTAATCACCGAAACTTTGGATTAGTTTGGCAGATTAATTTTTGTAAATTTGTAAAGAATTTAATTCAATTGTTCATCTCTAGTTTAGATATACAGTAATTTATTGTCTCATTTTTATAAAGTTTTCTGGGTGGAGATGAAAAAAACAAACAAATCCATAATTATCTATTTTAGTTATGTAGTTATTAGAGATGAGTGAATTTTTCAAAAATTCGATTCAGCTAGTTCGCCAAATTTTGTAGAAAAATTTTTGTTCAATCCGAATTTATTTGCGGAAAATGGTGTTAAAAAACAGCTATTTCCTGGCTGCAGAGAGCCTGTATAGTGGTGTAGAACACTGTGCCTTGCAGTAATATGCATAGGGAGTCTGCTGTGGTAGTGAAATAATACTGTGAGTCAGTATGACATGCAGATGACAGGCGTCGCTCTTAGAATCACTGCACACTTCACTTATTTGGGCAGTCACGGGGCCAAAACTGACCAAATAACTCAAGTACTGTCCTGATGAAGGGGGCATGAGCCCCTGAAACGCGTAGACTTTGCTTTTATAATTATCTATTTAAATAAAAAAGGATTATCCACATCCAGGAGTGTTACATCTGCCTGCAGTGCCGTGGTAAAGGTCCACCTCAGTGTTTTCTATTCCAAGTATGAACTCAGTCTTACAGGTTGATGTTAGCGCCAAGAAGAAGCGCACTCCTTTTACACTGTCGTCAGCTCATCCTCACTGTATAGTGGAGCTGAGCTCATAGCATACAATACTTCTCTGGCTGGGGGAACAGAAAAGGACAGAGGCAGGTTGAGGACAGGTGAGGGCACAGGGCCTTCTCCCAGGCCATGCCAACTAAGGATTGTGTCTGACAAACATACTGACTATTGAGTGGGGGTGTCTGATGTCACTTGCAACGAAGTCGAAGATCGAGTCAACTATGCATGAACCGCTGGGTTGTTGGTCAAGACACGACCACTAGCTGACACTGCGAGCTCGAGCCTCTCGAAGTGACCCCTGCTGCCACAGCTCCTTACTCTGCTGCGACCTGTGCCTGTGCCAGAAACATTTAGGCTTCTGCCACTCCCCTGTGCAGGGCCTGGCACTTCTCTGTCTGAAATACTGTTAGAGCAAATAAATACATAAAAAGAAAATTAAAACACCCCAAAAAAGTCTGTCATTTTCTCACTTCACGACACAATAAGACCTTTTTTTCCCACTAATACACACAAAAAAGGGCTTTAGAACATATAACTGCACCGCCGGACGGCAAATATATTTTTCTTTTGCCACTAATACACCTCACAAAAGGCTTTAGAACATATAACTGCACCTCTGAACGGCAAATATATTTTTCTTTTGCCACTAATACACGACAAAAAGGGCTTTAGAACATATAACTGCACCGCTGAACGGCAAATATATTTTTCTTTTTCCACTAATACACGCCACAAAAGGCTTTAGAACATATAACTGCACCGCTGAATGGCAAATATATTTTTCTTTTGCTACTTATACATGCCACAAAAGGCTTTAGAACATATAACTGCACCTCTGAATGGCAAATATATTTTACTCTTGCCACTAATGCATGCCACAAAAGGCTTTAGAACATATAACTACACCACTGTACGGCAAATATATATTTCTTTTGCCAATAATATATAAACGACCAATAAGCCCTTTTTTTCACTAATACAAGCCAAAAAATACTTTAGAACTTATGACTGCACCGCACAAGGGCAAATAAGATGTATAAATATTTCCTTGTAATAAACCCTGTTAATGGCTGTATCAAACAGCACTTGCAGCCCAATAACAAGAACGATTTGCTGGAATTACAGAGCTGTATAATGGCAATTTGGGTCCCCAGCCAGTGCAGCAAGGTATAATAGGATTGTTTCTATTACCCAGGCGGTAACCTCCCCTACTGAACCCTGTTTAACATAAATGCTGTGGAATGATTCCTCCCTATCATTTCCCTACTCTTTGAATAATCTTTCCCTGAACTTGTAATTAGTTTTTTTTATGCCCAGTTAAGTTTTTTCTAGCACTATCCCTAGCGCCTGCTGAAGTCTCTCCCTGCACTAAGTACACTGGAAAATGGCAGAATCCAAGATGGCTGAGTCTATTTAAAGGACTGTGACATCACAGGGCTGGCTGGCTGCTGATTAGCTGCATGCATGGCATTATGGGTGATCCTGCCTTCCCAGAGTTCCTTGCTCCATGTCCTCTCACGTGCAGCAGCTGTTTTAGGAAAAGTGTGAGGAAATTCGGATTCGGGGCAAATCGAATAATTCCTGAAATTCGTATTGAATTCCACTTCGTCAGCTTTGATTCGCTCATCTCTAGTAGTTATGTGTTAGGTATAACAGCTGCTGCTTTTCCCCTGCTTAACGCCGAGGTCTCGGGCGCCATGTTCAGTGCTGATCTGCAGCCAGTGCTTCCCATTCCACACTGCAGTCCTGGGCTCTGTCTGTGTAGGTACTGTTGTTCTAGATTCCGCTCCACAGTTTCCGCTAAGCCCTGCCCACAGCATGCTGGCTGTTTATTCCCTGCAGCACTTCCTTAAGGGCCGGCGCATGTCACTTCCTGTGCTTTATGGGTCAGGTTATGTGACCTCGCTGACCAATTCTAGCCCTCCAGCACATATATAAGTGGCTAGGCCCCCTTCCCAGATGCCTCAGTGTCAAGGTCCGTGTGTCTTGCTAGGTTGCTGTTATCTCTACTGGTGTTCCTGTGTACCTCACTTCTGCTTGTGTTTCTGGACTCAGCTACCTGTTTGATTCCTGCTTGCTTGCCTTGACTCTCCTTTTCCCGACCCAGATTGCCTTACCTGTACCTGTGCCGCCTGCACTGATCTATTGCTTGTTTGATTTCGCCTCTGCCTCATCCTTCAGTCCTGCACTGTTGCTCTTGGTTACCACTCGGCCTGCTGACTACGTCTGTACCTCTGGTACCTTGCTCAGGTACCTCCTGGTCTGCCTGGTCCAGCTGCCTTGTGTGCCCAACCTCCTCAAGAGGTAACGACCTGGTGCTCCCCTTGGGAAAGTCTATCCCCACCATCAGGGGTACTGTGAAGATTGAGGGGTTCACTTAGACAACTCCCTTAGAGAAGGTAGGACAAGTGGCCCATTGGGTTCACACCCGCAGGTTCGTGACATTTAGATTGTTATTATTATGGAGGTAATGTATGTGAGATCTGAAAGCCTTCGTTTGGGTCTGCCATGGTAACCTGTTGGCATCCAAATAATGAGACTTCTGCTTTTGATCGCATGGGCAACCTCCTTCCCCTCCCCACTGCAATTTCTAAAATTGATGGAAGGACAGGGTAGAGCAGAGAGATTAGATGACTTTAGACCTGAGCATATAGCAGCCAGGGACAGTGTGAAGTTGTTCTTGGTCAGAAGCAGCAGCACATGTAGTAATGTGAAGGATGTGCACATAATCTACAGAAGTAAAATGGTAGGACATTATTTAAAATAAAAACTGTATAATTATATAGTATATAGCTGCTTAATTTTGCATTTAGGATGCAAATGACCAAGAAAATAAAATCAGTGCAAAGTTGTGCTTATCTTTGAATGACAGTCACTGATCTTATCAGCTGATTGGCTCACTGCCAAGGTGCATTGACATCATTAGTCACAACTGTGAATGCAGCAACACTACAATGCCAGGTCTAACAGCTTGGCTGATGTGGCACTGTATTTGGGTGAAGACAGTCAAATTTTTAATATTCCTGAACAACCTTTTTAAAGGCAAAGAATGCTTTCTTACATTTAAGTATTATAAATAATAGCATATCATAGCATATGCATCTGTCAATAAGGAAAACAAGTAGAATAGGATACGGTAGATTGGTGCCTGATAGCCCTAAGTAACCCTTCACCAAAGTCTGCTGCCATTTTAGCAATGCGTACTCATGCAGACAAATGGCATATGTTTACACTGTTCTCTCATACTGATAAATGTGTATGTATGCAAAATACGTTGTACATCTACAATGAGTCTTACTCTTACAAGTATTTTTTTAAAGAATTAAAATTGAAAAGTAGGTCATCTATCAAATCTACAGAAATGCAGACATACACTGCCATACTGTGTAATATACACATAATCCATAGAAGAAGGCTTCAATATGTTAAAAAAACAAAAACATGAACTTGGCAAAACTGAGTGGTGGTTGGCAAAATGGTCAAATCTGGTGAATAGATTCTCTTATAATGGTATCATTCAAAATCTGTTATTTCTAATTAGGATTGGGCAGGGTCTAGGCACAGGATTAAAAGGTATGACCACTTTTGTATACCATTTTGCAGTTTAGGGCTTGTTACCGTTATGTATTCCGTTATGGCTTTCCGTTATAACATGATTATAACGTAAAATAACGGAATCCATAAGATGGAAATCAAAACGGAAACTTTTAGAGGCATTCCATTTTGATCCGTCATAATAGAAGTATATGGGCAAGCACAACACATCCGTTTGGCTTCCGTTATGCTGGACTGAAAACAAGGTTCTGTCGATGTTACATAACAGTGATGTGAATAAGCCCCTATCTAGTAATATTTACATACTTTGTAAATGCATAGCCTTACTTATTGTATATTGCACATTTTATCATATAACAGGGCTGAATTCTACTGATCATAATTAGAGATATGCGAATTTCAGGTTATGAAATTTGTTCACGCTTCGTTTACTGGTAAAAGGTGAATTGCGTTGTGTATTCCTTTACCACAGACCACAAATTCTCCCCTGCATAACAGAAACAGAACATATCCATTTTGCAGCCCATAGATTTCTATCTTGACTGAATGAATAACGGAATGCTGCTTAAGGCATTCCGTTATGCATTCTGTCAGAGAATTGCGTCCGTGGTAACGGAATCCATAATGCTATTCACTTTTTACCAGTAAAGGAAGCGTGAACGAATTGTTAAATACGAAATTCGCTCATCTCTAGTCATAATCCATAACGATAACTGTTTAGCTTACAGTGGCCCTAAAAAAAAACTAAAAGTGGCGGAATTCAAATTTCCAGAATGTAGGGTAGCACAAGTAGGCAGGGTCAGCCATACCATCTGCAGTCCAGGCCACAGGCTTTTCCCAGCATGAAGCTTTAGATGCCTGTGTCACTGTGTCGTCTGTATAGGCTTCATGCCTAGAGTCCTGTTTCCTGTGCCCACCACAGTAGGGGTTCTCATCTGGGTACATAAATACCTGATGCCTCCATCGCTAATTAAGTCAGATCGTTACGTACCGGGTTGTTCAAGGAGGGCTCAGGTGTCTCCCTGGTCATCGGCTCACCGGGAAATTTCCCTGTAGGGTCTATGGCCAGTCCACCTGCACTGTACAGTGTCTGGTGTCAACAAGTTCCATCCCAGAATGCAAATCACCAAATGTGGAACTAGCAAAGATGGCTGGGAGAACTCAGATCTTAATGCTTGAGAATTGAAATGCAGTCATAGATTAGAATACAGCTTGTCAAAGCATCAGTATAAGTAACATAGTAACATAGTATATAAGGCCGAAAAAAGACATTTGTCCATCCAGTTCGGCCTGTTTCCTGCAAGTTGATCCAGAGGAAGGCAAAAAACCCCTGTGAGGTAGAAGCCAATTTTCCCCACTTAAGGGGAGTAAAAAATTCCTTCCCGACTCCAATCAGGCAGTCAGAATAACTCCCTGGATCAACGACCCATCTTTAGTAGCTATAGCCTGAAATATTATTACGCTCCAGAAATACATCCAGGCCCCTCTTGAATTCCTTTATTGTACTCACAGTAATGAAAGTTACTTAGCCTTTTAGTCTGAATTCTATATATTGAACATAAAATGTGGACATATGATGATTTAAAGAGAAAACCATTTCCATAAGATGTAAAATACGTTCAAGAGTTGTAGAGAATTTGTCCATAGATAAAAAATCATTGACAAATTATCAACGTTACATTGAGTGAGTTGGGTATTAGTTTAATAAAAAGTTAAGGCTAAGTAAGTGCTCTGTCAGTCAGTATGTCACTGTTGCTCCCTATTGTGTCCTATTATGCCCAGTTGTGTCAAACACCTCTGCATAACCCATAGACACTCCACTGCTTGGAACTAAATACTAATAAACTTTTTGTAATTGACTGACTTGTAACCATTTATTATTCTCCAGCTGAAGCTTACAGGGTTTCTGTCATCAAGTTTTGACATTATAAGCTGTCTGACATTAGCTATGTGCTAATATCAGAGCAGCTTGATAATGTCTTTTTTATAAAAATCCGATGTATATTTAGGCTAAAAAACGTCTTTTTATAATATGTAAATTAGCCTCTAGGAGCAGGGGGGGCGTTGCCCTTCTCCTAGCGGCTCCGTGCGGCAACCTGCTGACACGCCCCTTCTTTCTTTGATTGACAGTGCCGGGCAGCGATCCTCTCCTGCCTCCGGCACTGTCTCCCTGCTAAATCCTGCGCCGCCGCTCTGTATTCGGCACAGGCGCGGTGAGCTGAGGACGCTGGTGCCTGCTGTCCTCAGCTCACCGCGCCTGTGCCGAATACAGAGCGGCGGCGCAGGATTTAGCAGGGAGACAGTGCTTGAGGCAGGAGAGAATCGCTGCCCGGCACTGTCAATCAAAAAAAGAAGGGGCGTGTCAGCAGGTTGCCGCACGGAGCCGCTAGGAGAAGGGCAACGCCCCCCTGCTCCTAGAGGCTAATTTACATATTATAAAAAGACGTTTTTTAGCCTAAATATACATCGGATTTTTATAAAAAAGACATTATCAAGCTGCTCTGACATTAGCACATAGCTAATGTCAGACAGCTTATAATGTGTAATCCTGGTGACAGAAACCCTTTAAGATATATGAACCTAAAACTATTATTCTTTTATGCACATCCTGCATGGGTAACCTGCATACAGCAGTGAAGAAGTTGAGTAGATGTAGATATGTCGAAACAGAAACCAAATGTATCCAATGTAAATATGATGGAGAGAAAATACGATGATTCCAATGTTTATTGGAAGTGACAATCACCCAGGTTATAGAGCACAGAAGGTCAACAGATACCATATTTGCAAAGTATGGGAATAGATATCCACAAAATGGAGATAAAAAGGAAAGAAGTAGTTAGATGTGGCACATCCTTGGAAAATAAGCCATTTTTATGGTAACTCATGAGGAAACCTAATAACTGTAGGACCAGGAAGGAGGAGAACACAACCAACTGCAAATAGGAGAACATATGCTGTATAAGACTGGCCACAACTGTTTCCTGTGAAAGAAGCTAGAGTCAAATCAGAAACAGTGTGATAATAGAAATTGTGTAGTACTAATATTAAGATATACAGAATGGTTGGATTCTTTGGAAGAGTCCACCACTACACCTTTTGTCTCTACTGACTGGAATAAGATAGAAAACTATGTTCTAGAAAGATTCATCGATGAGCAGATGGATAAAGCGGGCTACAAATGCAGCACATTCCACTCATATTGTGGTGAGGCATAGGTAGCCATGAAGGAACTGTTTACATGCAAAAAAGGCATAAAAGAGGATCACGTATGAGGGTAAGTCCTCTGCTGACCTCTGGAATGGCATTGGAGAGATAGATACAGAGCTGTAGAAACAAGTAGACCTAAGGTTGTGAAGAGTTTCATGCATTTACCAGCATTGGATATCAAAGAGGTCTGGAGATAAGAAGCATAAAAAATTTGTGTTATCTTACCAACCATTTAGGACAGTGAGGAGATGTCTGCAACATGAAAGTGACACCAGACACACTTGCAATTAAGGCACTGAAGAAAGGTGTCATTTGGTTCAGGTGACCTTATCTTGTTTGCATGTAGATAGGTTTTGTTTGGCATGTACCTGCATGGTCAACACTAAAGAAACTTGGTCCTTGGTGGGTTGCAGTCAGTGATAACGAGTGCTATTCTCCCTGGTATGATCTGAGGGAACCTACTTATGTAAGCTTATAGAAGAACTCATATTGTTAGTAGTGATGAGCGGCATAGGCAATATTCGAATTCACCATATTTAGCGATAGAAGCAGATCTATTCTCAGGCCGTTTTAACCATGCCCCCAATATTATCCTGTTATTTTATGGTATACATCACAAAGACCACCAAGACATCTTTAAAATCACAAAACTACTAAAGCAAGCAGTCTAATATGACACTGGTTGCATTTCTTATTTTACACTGTTTTTGCTACTGTTGACTGACCTAATCTAGTTCTGGCTGTTATAAAAACTCAGCGGTAACTGGATTATATCATTTATACAACACTCCAATTAAAGGTGAGACTGGGGTAAAGGAACATTGCTATCACTGTCATCATTCTTTATGCTACTATGCAAACCTTAACGCCCATAGTCCTCTACCAGACCGAGTCTACAATCAGGTTAAACAGCTTGCTCCATAAGCCGAGGACTTGGAAAAAGCAGTTAAAAAATGGCACATTTTCTGATTAGTGTAGGGGCTGTACTGTATTGAGATCTAATCTTTAGCGTGTCCTCGTCTGCCCTAGAAGTCATTTCACAAGTAAAGCTGTACTCTTGTACTTGTCATTTCCTTTTATATAGTTTACTTACACAGCAGATGTATATCAAACGTATGAGGCTTTTTATAGGAATGTAGATCTGATTATGAAATATAGGCTATAAAAACGGAATGGAAATTTTTAGAGATTCTCCACATTTGTAGTTACTTTAGTAAAGGGATGCTACCGTCAACCTTGATTCTCATATATTAACAGCCTACACTCCTCAGCATTAAAATTGCAACAACAAACAGGAAAATCAAAGGATTGATGGACGTTAATAATTTGCAAATGATAAAAAAGATAGAAACGAAATATTCAAAACATCTTGATTTATTCAGTATTGAGCATCAGTGCCACATGCAGAAATACAGCACATGCATTTACACACCTTGGCATGCTGTCTATGAGGTTGTTAATGGTTGTCTGAGGAATGTTTTGCCATAACGAATGCATAAGGGCACGCAAATCATCAAGATCCGCTTGTGGCAGCTCCCACGGTAATATATAATACTCTACTATTATACTAACAGATAACATATTTGATTTACTGCAGCAGTAGACTAATAATAGTGTAATTAGATAATAGTGTAATTAGAAGCTCCTTATATCTATCTATATGGGGGTTTTACCTCCCTGTCCTGTCTACTGCAAAAGGACAATATATATATATATTTTAAAATTTTCAATGGCATAGTACTGCCAAAATAAAGAAAATCCAAAACGTCTCAAAAATGTTTTTTTTATGAATATTAAGTTAAAAATGCCCTTTTCTGACTGGTGAAAGCCATAATACAACATAATTAATGGAAAATGTTCGGCCTGTGAAATCTAAGTTCCCAAAAATGATTAGCATAATAATATTGGGCATACATCACATTACATCACAAGTCTGATGTTTTGAAAAAAAAATCAATCAGCAAAAATGGAGTAAATGTATCATGTGCATCAAATACCCCTTTAGGGAATTCTGATTTAGCAAAGACTGCTTCCCTATTCATAACCCTCCTCATGTATTAGCCAGAGTGGAGATTGGCCACAATGAGCATCTCTCATTCTGGAGGACCTTTAAGATCCATACATTACATGGACAGCCCCTTCACTTCAATTGAAACTTAGTGCTGCTTCATTTCCTCTGTGGTGGTGCCACGCTGCAGAATACAGCTTAATTACTGGGATCCCAGCAGTGGGCCACCCAGTGAACAGTTTATTGCCAGGGGTAAACCCTAAGAACCAGGGGCGTAGCTAACGGCTCATGAGCCCTGGTGCAAGAGTTCAGCTTGGGCCCCCCCCTTCCCTCAGTGCTTTGTGTGTCGTCTTATGCGGCACAAGTGTCTTTGGGCCCCCTCAGGCTCCTGGGCCCGGTAGCGACTGCTACCTCTGCACCCCCTATAGCTACGCCCAAGTAAGAACCATACAGGTAAAACTCGAAAAAATAGAATATCGTGCAAAGAGTTAATTTATTTCAATAATGCAACTTAAAAGGTGAAACTAATATATGATATAGACTCATTACATGCAAAGCGAGATATTTCACACCTTTATTTGTTATAATTTTGATGATTATGGCTTACAGCTTATCAAACCCCAAAGTCACAATCTCTGGTACCCTTTGCTCAGGAGGTATGGATTCATTAGCTGACTAGATTGTGACACCTTGAGCCTAGAATATTGAACCTTTTCACAAAATTCTAATTTAAAGTTGCATTAATGCAACTCCTTTTAAGTTGTATTACTGAAATAAATTAACTTTTGCACGATATTCAAATTTTTGGAGTTTCACCTGTAGTTGCACCATTAGAACTAGACTCTTGTCTTAGAATTAATTTATTCATTCAAACACCTGAGATAAGTTGATTATTGAAACATCTGAGATAAGTTGATTATTCAAACATCTGAGATAAATTGAGTATGTATGGATTAAAAGAGGTATGTACTATAACATGGAGGAGTCTGGGGATTTTAACTAATTGGCATTCATTATTTCCTACTAAGATCACAGTCGTGGAACACATTAATCACAGCTGTCACATCTACGATCACGTTATGGATCTAATGGAGCTTTCACTGTCACTGTCCTCCAACTGATTATTAAGGGTTAAAAATAATGGAGGTGGACTACGCCAGCAGAATGTGAATGGAAAATTGGAGATGGGAAAGAAGGATGGTTACATAAATGAGTGCCAAGACAAGTCTTTTCAGATGAAAGTCCAGCCCAGGAACTCTTTAATTACACCTCCCACACTATAGAGACTTATAGTCTTCCTGCTTCATCCTGTTACTAATTATTCATGTTGGGGAAAGTGAAGGACTTAGTGTAGAATGGATGGGATGGTTGCTGATGGTCCTCATGGGCCCTGTTGTGGCTGGGCTTCAATATAATGTCTAAACTCAGCACGTCACATAATACTCTGACCCTCTGGTGGTTACCTATGCATACATATGTACTGTTTGCATGCTACAGAAAGGGATTGAGGATGACTAATTTCAGCTTCTTAAAATAATTGAAATCTAACCAGTGCAATTGTAAAGAGCACATGTGTATAAAAAAAGGCATCATACGTGATGTGAACAGGAATATATGTCTGTGGTCATGTAAAGGCATTTTTCTATAGACTGCGGTAATTATTGTGAACAAACATTCCTACGAACACTCATTCCTGGTCATTTCCCCATGTAAATGTGCCACTGATCACCCTATAAATGAATAAACACTCATTTGTTTGGTGATATCTCTATTTCATGTGGCCCATCAATTTATGGGCAGTACATTGTGCTTGTAAACAGGGATATGCTGCCGACAAACAGTGAAACTGCATTGGAATGAAGGATCGTATTAGTTTACAAACAGAAGGGAGTATTAGTGAATGCAGCTGACCATGTGGTCAATAATTTATAATAAATTGTTTGTTCCCAATCATTTCTCAATGTTTTAGCTAGAGTTGAGCGATCCGAAGTTGGCAAAGTGGAATTCGATCCGAATTTGAGGAAAAATTTGATTTGCACCGAAGCCGAATTTCCTCAAGCTTCGTGGTAACGAATCACATTTTTTCCTAAAATAGCTGCACGTGTGAGGAGATGGAGAAAGGAAATCTGGGAAGGCGGGATCACCCATAATGCCATGCATGCAGCCAATCAGCAGCCAGCCCTGTGATGTCACAGCCCTATAAAAAGCGGCAGCCATCTTAGATTCTGCCATTTACCAGGGTACTTAGTGTAGGGAGAGATGTCAGCAGGCACTAGAGACAGTGATAGGAAAGACTGGATTGTGGTGAAAAAACGATTTATAAGTGCAGAGAAAGGATAGGGAGGAATCGTTCCACAGCATTTATGTAGAACAGGGTTCAGTAGGGGAGGTTACAGCCTGGGTAATAGGAACAATCCTATTACACCTTGGTGCACTGACTGGGGATCCAAATTTCCATTATATAGCTCTGTCATTCTAGCAAACCGTTCTTGTTATTGGGATACAAGTGCTGTTTGATACAGCCATTGACAGGGTTTATTATAAGGAAATATTTCTACAGTATGACTTATTTGCCCCTGTGTGGTGCAGTTATATGTTGTAAAGCCCATTTTGGCATGTATTAGTCGCAAAAGAAAAATATATTTGCCCTTGTGCGGTGCAGTGATATATTCTAAAACCCAGTTTGCCGTGTATTAGTGGCGAAATAAAAATATATTCACCGTTCATCGTTGGACTTTATCTGTTGAAAAGTCTTTTGTGTTGTGGAAAAGTGGAAAAAATAAATTAGGGCCTAATTGCCGTTCTGCGGTGCAGTGATAGATTCAAAAGCCCAGTTTGCCGTGTATTAGTGGCAAATTAAAAAAATATATTTGCCATTCAGCGTTGCACTTATCTGTTGAAATGCCATTTGTGTTGTGTAAAAGTAGAAAAAAACTAGGGCCACACTGTTATTGTGCCACTCTGTGGTCTCCTCATGCTGCTGCCCCCTCCACACTGTCATTGTGCCACTCTGTGGCCTCCTCCTGATGCTGCTGCCACCACCTACACACTCTGTAATTGTGCCACTCTGTGGCATCCTGATGCTGCTGATGCCACCTCCACACTGTCATTGTGCCACTCTGTGGCCTCCTCGTGCTGCTTCCACCTCACCACTATGTAATAGGGCAACTCTGTGGACTTCTCATGCTGTTCCCACCCTCCTGACTTCATGACTGGGCCACTTTTTTGCCTTTCGGCCTGGCTGACATCATCATTTATTTGACCCTTCTTCTGATATGTCAGAAGGAAGGAAAAATGAGACGCACAACGGATCCTGTATATGTAGCAGCTATAAGGCCTGTTTGTCCCATCAAAATTGGCTTCTGATTTGGTAACCAAAAGCAGGAGTGGGTACAAAACATTTGCAATACTGATGGATTACTGACCAAATGCTGACAGACAGGATCTTTTTTTGGGGGGTTATTGTTCTGATGGATCAGAGGAAGGACAAAATAATTATTGACGTTGACACAAACGTACTGCTGACACTCTCCACTCTGTTGGAGGGCTCTACTTGTATAAGTGTTTAATAGAACAGGTTCTGTAGACATCTATGTGGAATTAGCTGACGATGGTGCAAAAGGAGTGCGCTTCTTCTTAGCACTAACATTGACCTGTAAGACTGAGTTGATACTTGAGTTATTTGGTCAGTTTTGGCCCTGTGACCACCCAAATAAGTGAAGTGTGGGTAATAACTCTAAGAGCAAACTGACTCACAGTATTATTTCACTACCACAGCAGACTCCCTATGCGTGTTACTGCAAGGCACAGTGTTCTACACCACTATAAAGACCCTCTGAAGCCAGGATATAGCCATTTTTTAACGATATTCCGGCGAATCTAATTATTGAAAAATTCGCTAATCTCTAGTCTCGGCCCATGTGAAAGGGCTTTAACTTCCTTGATAGCTAGACTTTGTAGGAGCTCCATTTATGTATCTATATCTATCTATCTATATATACATTTATACACGGTATATATATGTGTATATGTTATAAATATATATGTATATATATTATATATGTATATTATATGTTTATATATATATATATATTGTATATATAACATTATATATATATATATATATATATATATATATATATATATATATAGTGAGGTGGCAGACAAAGGTTTTATACTTGGTTGATTTGTTTGATTGAAGTATTACTATAGAATTCAAAGAAATCTTTAGAGGGTCTAAAAAGGTTTATTATGTGCTATGTTTAGCAGGTAATTCCTGGAGTAAACTGGGACAATGATGAAGTCCCTCACCGATTAGACTTCATCTATGTGAGAGGACAAAGCAAAATTAAATACATAATTTGTCACCTATCTAAACAGAAATCACACAAGTAAAGTAATATTAATAGCAGTCTACCCAGTATACAAAACATGATGGTGGATTGAATTATGCACTGTCCCTTTTGGCCTCCTTTGAGCTGAAACTCCCTGCAAAAGCCTAAAGCTTATCATATTCTATACATCAGAGTCCAAAACACCTGAATGCACACATACTAATATGTAATCATTGAGAATGACCCGAGAACACAGATACTCTGCAGAAAAATGGTGATTTATTGACAGAGTCCTGACAAATCCCCAACAGGGACTGCAATTTCCAATAAAAACAGTCACATAAGTGTGCTTTATGACAAACACTATCATTCTTTGGGGAAAAAAAGCTAATCTGGGTAATTGTGATTCTGTAATTAATAGGATTAGTTGAGAATTTGTTTTGTTTCCTATTAGGAGAGAATTATGTTTGCCTTTTCATTAGAGTTGGCAATTGACTGTTTCCTCTGTTTCACTGTGAGCTGATGTATTGATCAGAGACATTTAGATTATTTGTTCTAATAAACCACTTGCAAGTAGTTTGTGACTTTGGTTGCTTATTATAATATAATATTAGGAATTATAAAGTGTCTCTGAATTTATAGTTATCAACAACAAACAAAGAATAATAGATAATGTATCATTGAGCTGATTCTTTTATCAAAAAGGCTACCACTGGGAGAGTAGCATCTCATCCCATGCTCCTGCATTGATGTAGGGCTCTTGTTTACCATACAAACTACTATATTAACAAATAAGAGAGTGTCTAAGGTGTAATTAGAAGCCCTAAGATAAAAAAAATCTGTAAAATACTGGTGGCAGTAGGGCTACTTTTTGGTGCACACATATTGCTACGTCCCTGGGAGGGGGAAAAAGACTGCGAGGCACAGTCTACTATCCTGATGGGGGTTGTGAACAAAAAATAGACAGTGACTTTTGCTGTGGGGTCTCCTCTCCTTCCCACAGGCCACTGAGAAGTAAAGTAAATCTCCCTCTCACCATATTTTCAGATTTTTGTTTCTTACAGTTCCTCCTTACTATTTTTACATTATGTTAAAAAATGCATGGGAGGCTTGTAAGTTTTCTGGAAATGAGAGCCTATATACCTTGGACTAGAATCAGTCAGTCTTTTATGACTTTAGACTTCCAGTTCAAAACTGAGATTCAGTAAATTATAACACTCAATATGTGTTGAAGAAGCTGCAGCATTTTTTAAATAAATCTTAACTTTATTCTCAAATATAGGATAAAAACTACATAATGTGGATTATAAACCTTCCCCAAGGTCTTGGAAATTGCTAAATTTAACCTTTATACCCACTGTTCCCATAGATAGATAGATAGATAGATAGATAGATAGATATCAGATGAATATATAAAATAGATACATTTTAAGATGATATGCAGAGAGAAAGACAGAGATTTACATGAGATAAATATGAAATAGATATAAGATAGATAGATAGATAGATAGCTAGATGCGATATGAGTAGATATGAAACAAATATATAATAGATAAATGATAAGATAAACAGAGAGAAAGACAAACTGACATGGATAGATTTACATGAGAGATAGATATAAAATAGATAAGTAGATGATAGATATGAAATATATAAAATACATAACATACAATGACATTTAGAAAGACAGACTGAAGGATATATAGATTTACTGGAGATAATTATGAAATAGATATGATAGAAGATAGATAAATAGTTCTATATGAAATAGATAGATAAAGGAGATGAAGATAGATAGATAGATAGATAGATAGATAGATAGATATATGGATTTGAAATAGATAGATAAATGAGATGGATAAAGATAGATGATATATGGATATGAAATATATATCAAATACTGTAGATATGAGTTAGATAAATATAAAATAGCTAATAGATAAATTATAGATAATAGATAGATAAATAGATAAACCTTCATCGGCATTGGCGATTACACCAAAATATTTCATTTAACCTCTCAGATGTTGCGTTCAACAGTGATTGCGTCATCTGTAAGGTTAAGCAGAGGTATGCGGCTCCCTTTGCCCCCTGCAGGGCTCCGATAAGTTACCATGGCAGCCTGGGAGCTGCTAAACGTTCCCAGACCTGTCATGGTAAGCTTCCTGCAAAGCAATGCATGAGGCACAGTTCAGCAGGGAGCGTGTTAGAATCTCAGGTTATTTAAAAAATATATATATATTAAGTTTAAATCACCTTTTCCAATTTTACATGTAAAATACATAAACAATGAAATATAGACATAACAGGTATCACTGCATCTGAAAATGTCTCAACTATTAAAATATAAAAATAGTTTCCTGCGATGTTTACACTGTAACGGAAAAAATATAAACACACGATTAAACATTTTGTGGTCACCTTATCACCTCAAAAAATTGAATAACAGTGATAATTCTGGTATTGTATTATTTATATTAGAAGTCATGTAATTTTTAGTGCACAGTAAATGCCATAATATCAAAACCCCAAAAAATTAAACCATAAAAAAATACAACTTATCCCGCAAAAAAATAAGCCCTCTTATGGCTATATGAACGATAAATTAATAAAGGTATGTGTATTGGAACATGAGGATGAAAAAACAAAATGCAGAAAAAGAAAAAGAGCCCAGTACTTAAGGGGTTAATCAATCAATTTCAGACAGCTTTGTTACGAGAAAGCTTGTCTTATGATGTCTACATTGGGTATAGTTGGGATATGACAAGGACGATCAGCTAATGTATGTATTAAGGTATATATTCTAACGGAAAAATGACCTTGAACACCTGTCTTTTGCAATATATGTGTGTGCGCAGCTGCTGTAAGATAGGTAAGAGTGCAGGCATTCTCAGAAGACATAATACAAGGGTAGCAACAACAACGAGAAGGACTCACCTATAAATAATTGTTGCCTTTTAACTAGCATATACTGTATATTTATGTTGTTTACCAAGTTGGCTCAAGTGGAACCAAAAAAGGTTCAATCTATCTATCTAGCTATCTCTTATTAGAGATGAGCGAACATCTTGAAATTCTTTAGTGCCCAATTTGTTTAATTTTTCAAAAACTTCTATTCTTTTTGTTATCGCTTTTTAGAAAATGTTTACGATTTTTTTTTATAAATGACCCTCAGATATATGTTTAAACACATGGTTGACAGTGTTAACAAACAGTATGTTTAAAAACACACTGCACAGTCTCATGTTTTATGCATTTTTATATTAGAATTCTTCCAAAAACTGTCCCTTATTGGTGTATAAGACAATGGGAATAAAACAGTGCCTTGCTAATCATGCCTCAATGAAGGTAGATCCCTGCTCCTGGGCCAGTTCTGGCCACTGTTCTTATCTGCCTGCCCAAAAGTCCATGGGGACAGCAAGCATGTTATGTGCTAGGGTAAGGCCACAGTCATTTTGAAAACAAGACTATTTTAAACATTTTTTTTAAAACATGAATAAACAAATAAACAATGGACAGCTGGGCAGAAGTAAAAATATTATACAGCAGAATTACATTTTAGTGTTGGTGCAGAACTACGCTACTAAGGACACATGCCCAAAATTTTGGGATCTGTGTTTGGATATGGCAAAAACTGTGGCTCATGGCATAGAAATGAATTACAATTTCAAAAGAATTCAATTTTGTTGAAGACATAGAACTGTGCTACTATGGACACCTGGCCAAAAGATAGGATATATCAAAAACTGCGGCTGGTGACATACAGAAGAATTACATTTTGGAAAATAATTACATTTTGGGAAATTACCACAACTAAGTGGTACAGCAGCAACTGCACTGCCTGTAACTTTCCGAGGTGGGAGTCCAGCTGGTGTACAATATGATTGCTGCATGTAGAGTCGTGGCCACACATTTCTTTATCGATGACTGACAACAGATGGAAGGATGAGGAGTCTGAGCAGGAGAGCAAGTAACTGATGAGAACAATGACAGGAACACTGTACTGGTCATGGATGCAGACTGGCTGTCTCAAAGAAGACTGGGAGAAGGAAGACACACTTGTTCCGACTGCCAGTCCTATTTTCCAACTGGATCTGGTGATGCCACCTCGTCTGCAGAACTTCACAACCTTTTAAAAATTTTATGGACAGCTGGCGAGTGTTAGTAATACTATAGAACAGAATTAAGATTGTGTGAAGGTGTGGAACTGGACTACAGTTACAACAATTAAGTGTTAAGGCAGCAGCTGCATTGCCAGCAACTTGGCCAGGTGGGAGTTAAGCTTACACACAAGATGATTGCTGATCGTGAACATTTTTCTCATGGCCACACATTCCATTATGGATGTCTCATGATAGAGTGGACAAGGAAGAGGAGTCTGAGCAGGAGATGAAGCAGTTGATGATGATGACAAGGACACTATGCTCTACTTAGGGATTTGGCCTGGCAGCCACAAAGAAGACCAGGAAAAGGAGGCTGTCCTCCTTGTTCCAATTTGGAATTGTGGCCAATTCCATTTTTGCACAGGATCCGGTGATGCTGCAGCATGTGCTGCAATAGACCCATGTTTGTGTTTGAATGCCTATGGCTCATTTTAATCATGCAGATCTTGCACACAGCAGTGGTTTTGTATGCCAGCCTTGTGAAGAAAAACTCGCCATAGGAGAGATACCCGCACAGAGCTAGCAGCAGCCAAGCTTGGCTTGGTCTGGCATGTTTTGAGCCTGCAGCCGCAGTAAACCAATAATAGGTTATTGCTGTAAAATGCTTTTGCTGTAACACCGAAAGGTATCTTTTAGTAATATACAACGTGTTTAATAGCACAAGTATAATAATTGCATTATTTCAGTAAAAGGACTTTGCTGTAACTATCCGTTATCTTGCAGTAATATCAAACACAGTCAATAACACAGGTATAATAATGGAATTACTGCAGTAAAATGCTTTTAATAAGTCTACCCGTTATCTTGCATTAATATACAATAGTTCAATAACACAGGTATAGTGGTACAGAATGTCCCAATTTGTGGCTGAGATGAGATGGGGTCATACACATACTGGAGGTGTGGAGAAAGGTCGGGTCCTATAAGCACATTTCCTGGGACTTCCATGAAATTAAACTTTTTGGGCAAACAATTAATTTTGCTAATAATAATGTGTGTTCTGCCAATTTTAAACTTATTCCTAAGCATATTTTCCTTTGGCTTCCTAAGGAAGGTTTTTCCCCAGGGACTAAGGATTAAGACACCCATCTCCTTACGGCAGCTAAACTTTTGATTCCGTTTAAGTGATAGAGCTCGGATCCTCCCACCTTTAGCATGTGGATTGAGAGAGTGCAACTGATTTGTAGGTGGGAGGAACTAGTGGGGTGGGATAACAAAAATAGGACCACCTTCCTGCAAATCTGGTCTTCTGAGTATTTAACAATGGAATGTGATTCATTACACCTATTGTCACCCTTCTTCTCTGTTATTTTATCGTTTATGGCATGATACAAGAGTGGCTTAATATACAGGGGCTTCTCCCAGTATGTACTGCATCTTTTGTTTAATGACTATTTTTCCTTTATTATTCCTTATGTTTATTGCAAGAGTGCCTCTTTGCTATTCCTGTTCTGAGGATATTATCCTGGAATGCATTGGCCTGCATGCTATCCTTGCTGTTGACAATCTGTATTGATATGTCTTGCTTTTTATAAAAAAAAAGTATTGACAAAAAAACAAAAAAAAACCCACAGGTATGATAATTACATTATTGCAGTAAAATGTTTTTCCTGTAACTACCCATTTATTATCTTACAGTTAGGTCCATATATATTTGGACAGAGAGAACATTTTTCTAATTTGTGTTCTGTACATTACCACAATGGATTTTGAACAAAACTATTCAGAAGCTTTAATCCAGTGGGTTGAACAAAATGATTGCATAAAAATGTGAGGAACTAAAGGATTTTTTCAAATTAATTCCTTCATTTCAGGGGCTCAAAAGTAATTGGACAAATTAAATAATTGTAAATAAAATGTTAATATTTGGTTGAAAATCCTTTGTTGGCAATGACTGCCTGAAGTCTGCCTGGTTTTCAGTTGATGTTTGTTTGTGGGCCTTTCTGTCTGATGTTTAGTCTTTAACAAGTGAAATGCATGCTCTATTGGGTTCAGATCCGGTGACTGACTTGGCCATTAAAGAATATTCCACTTCTTTGCTTTAATAAACTTCTGGGTTGCTTTGGCTTTATGTTTTGACTCATTGTCCATCTGTATTATGAAATGCCGACCAATCAGTTTGGCTGCATTTGGCTGGATTTGAGTACACAGTATGTCTCTAAAACCCCAAGAATTCATCTGGCTGCTTCTGTCCTCTGTCACATCATCAATAATCACTAGTAACATAGTAACATAGTATATAAGACCAAAAAAAGACATCTGTCCATCCAGTTCGGCCTGTTTTCTACAAGTTGATCCAGAGGAAGGCAAAAAACCCCTGTGAGGCAAAAAATTCCTTCCTGACTCCAATCAGGCAATCAGAATAACTCCCTGGATCAACGACCCATCTCTAGTAGCTATAGCCTGTAATATTATTACACTCCAGAAATACATCCAGTCCCTTCTTGAATTCCTTTATTGTACTCGCCATCACCACCTCCTCAGGCAGAGAGTTCCATAGTCTCACTGCTCTTACTGTGAAGAATCCTTTTCTATGTTTGTGTACAAACCTTCTTTCCTCCAGACGCAGATAGATGATGGGACAGATCTCTGTACTGACCCCTGATATATTTATACATAGT
Organism: Bufotes viridis; assembly: GCA_033119425.1. NCBI lineage: Eukaryota > Metazoa > Chordata > Amphibia > Anura > Bufonidae > Bufotes > Bufotes viridis. The sequence continues at coordinate 365,586,750 of CM065592.1, forward strand.
TATTAGATCTCCCCTCAGTCGTCTTTTTTCTAAAGTGAATAACCCTAATTTTGATACCCTTTCGGGGTACTGTAGTTGCCCCATTCCAGTTATTACTTTAGTTGCCCTCCTATGAACCCTCTTCAGCTCTGCTTTGTCTGCCTTGTTCACAGGAGCCCAGAACTGTACACAGTACTCCATGTGTGGTCTGACTAGTGATTTGTAAAGTGGTAGGACTATGTTCTCATCATGGGCATCTATGCCCCTTTTGATGCCACCCATTATCTTATTGGCCTTTGCAGTAGCTGCCTGACACTGTTTTTTTGCAGCTTAATTTGCTGTTTATTAAAATTCCTAGATCCTCTTCCATGTCAGTGTTACAGAGTGTTTTACCATTTAATATGTACGGATGACTTGCATTATTCCTTCCCATGTGCATAACGTTACATTTGTCAGTGTTAAACCTCATCTGCCACTTCTCTGCCGAAGCCTCCAATCTATCCAGATCCCTCTGTAGCAGAAAACTGTCCTCTTCAGTGTTAATTACTTTACACAGTTTAGTGTCATCTGCAAAAATAGATATTTTACTGTGCAAGCCTTCTACAAGATCACTAATAAATATATTGAAGAGAATAGGGCCCAATACTGACCCCTGAGGTACCTCACTAGGGACCCAGTGCCACCGACAGACATGCATGCCCAAGCTATCACACTGCCTCCGCTGTGTTTTACAGATGATGTGGTATGCTTTGGATCATGAGCTGTACCTTGCCTTTGCCATACTTTTTTCTTTCCATCATTCTGTTAGAGGTAGATCTTGGTTTCATCTGCTAAAAGATTGTTCTTCCAGAAGTGTGCTGTTTTTTTAAGATTTTTTTTAGCAAAGTCCAATCTAGCCTTCGTATTCTTGAGGCTTATGAGTGGCTTGCACCATGCAGTGAACCCTCTGTATTTACTTTCATGCAGTCTTCTCTTTATGGTAGATTTGGATATTGATACGCCTATATCCTGGAGAGTTGGCTGTTGTGAAGGGGTTTCTCTTCACCATAGTAATTATTCTGCGATCATCCACCACTGTTGTCTTCCGTGGACGTCCAGGTCTTTTTGCATTGTTGAGGTCACCAGTGCTTTCTTTCTCAGGATGTACCAAACTGTAGATTTTGCCACTCCTAACAGTGTAGCAATTTCTCGGATGGGTTTTTTCTGTTTTCGCAGATGAATGATAGCTGGTTTTACCTGCATGGAGAGCTCCTTTGACTGCATGTTTACTTTTCAGCAAAACCTTCAAAATGCAAGCACCAGACCTCAAATCAACTCCAGGCCTTTTATGTGCTTTATTGAGGATGAAATAATGAAGGAATTGCCCACACCTGCCCATGAGCCTTTGAGTCAATTGTCAAATTACTTTTGGTCCCTTTAAAAACAGGGTGCCACATGTAAAGAAGCTGAAACTCCTAAACCCTTCTTCCAATTTTTATGTGGATATTCTCAAATAAAAGCTAAAAGTCTGGACTTTATGTCCATGTCCATTATATAACTATAACTTGAATATAATTTAGTAGACAGGTAAAAAAACAAGATTTGTGACAGTGTACAAATATATATGGACCTAACTGTTTACAACACGTTCAATAACACTGGTATAATTGCTGAAATGTGCTGAAATGCCCAATTACAAACAGTAAATAGAAACTGTTTTTAGGGGAAAAAGAGGACAATTGCTCAGTGTTTTCAGCTGAATGTATGCTATTGGAGTGCTGGAAATAAGCCTATGAACTATAAGCCTAAGAAATCCAATTCATATATATCGATTTGCTCATTTCTAGTCTGTATGTGGTAATATTATTTTCTCCTCAGAGGAGCCATTTTAATCTTCTAAACATACAGTACTTAATATTTGGAACAGCTTTAAGTGTTCTACTGTTAACAGCATGTGGTAAATTGCATTACGCCTAATGTGAAAATAGGAAAAAAACATAAGAGAGTCAATGTTAAAAACAGATGCTTCCAATCTTGCCTGACGCCGATTAATTTAAGCCATAAACAAGGCAGAACTGAAGAACATTCCAGAGAAAATGGGAACATCTAAATCTGAAGGGGATGCTCAGACTCACATAATGATTTATTGATGTGTACATTTTTTCACATTTTCCTTATCATCAATAAACTACTTTTCATCTTTACAAAGCGTTTTGAATGACCAGAAAGCATTGTATTTTTCAGACTATAAGACACCACAGACTTTAAGACATACCAACAATTGGAAGCAAAAATTAGAAAATACAGTTTTACTGTATATACTCTACGGGCAATATACTGTGCAGTGTATACATTACACACACAGTACAAATGCCAATGCCTCATAACATTGCCAACGACAGTGCCTTATCACTTTGCCAGCTACAGTGCCTCATCACATTGGCAGCCATAACGCCCCCTGACTATGCGAGCCACAGTGTCCCATCACATTGCCAGCCACAGAGCCCCTTGACTATGCCAGCCAGACACAGTACAAAAGCCAATGTCTCATAACATTGCCAGTGACAGTGCCTTATCACTTTGCCAGCTCTGTGCCTCATCACATTGGCAGCCATAATGCCCCCTGACTATGCAAGCCACAGTGCCTTATCACATTGCCATCCACAGAGTCCCTTGACTATGCCAGCCACAGTGCCTTATCACATTGCTAGCTACAGTGCCCCATCACATTGCCAGCCACAGTGCCCCATCACATTGCCAGCCACAGTGCCTCATCACGTTGCCAGCCACAGTGCCCCATCACATTGCCAGCCACAGTGCCCCTTCACATTGCCAGCCACAGTGCCCCATCACATTGCCAGCCACAGTGCCTCATCACGTTGCCAGCCACGGTGCCCCATCACATTGCCAGCCACAGTGCTTCCTGATTATGCCAGTCACAAAGCCTCATCACATCGCCAGCCTCACAACCTCATCACATTGCAAGCCACAGTGCCCCATCACATTGCCAGCCACAGTGCTCCCTGACTATGCAAGCGACAGTGCCTTATCACATCGCCAGCCTCAGTGCTCCATCACATTGCTAACCACAGTGCCACAATACATTGCCAACCACAGTGCCCCATTCCATTGCCAGCCACAGTGCCCTTTGACTATGCCAGCCACAGTGCCTTATCACATAGCCAGTCTCAGTGCCCCATCAGATTGCCAACCACAGCGCCCCATGTCATTGTCAGCCACAGTGCCCCCTGACTATGCCAGCCACAGTGCCTCATCACATTGCCAGCCACAGAGCACTATTATTATTAGGGACAGCCTTACTACCTAAGCTTACCCAGTTAGAAGCAGTAGTAGGAGTCTAGAGTTACTGGGATGGATCTTAGAGATGTCGCGAACATAAAATTTTCTGTTCGCAAACAACGAACCCGAACTTTAGACCTCTATTGGCAGGCGAATATTAAAACCCACAGTGACTCATTCTAGCTAACCTATTTTATGATATCTAAATCTACCCTAACATTTTATTTTCTAACCTACTCTTAAATGCTAATTTAGTTATTTAACATATTTTAATTACTTGTAAAATAAAAAAAATCACTCTACACCATGTCAAAAGCCAGGTATGTGCAGGCTGGCTATCTATCCATAAGACAGGGTGTCAGCATACCTTACAATGACAAGTTTGAGCAATTTAGACAAACAAACATAAGTTCTCAATCCAAAAGGAGAGAAATTGGTTAGCATTGGTTGGCTATCTAGAGGGGCCTGGACCTAGACCATTATCATTAGGGCGACAAAAATTGTAATTTTATATGCCAGCCTAACTCCTCTCTCACTGCCTAAGAGAGCTGCATAAACATTTCCCAACATTTAAATCTGATTTGCATACACATGACCAAGAAATGCTAATGAGCAATATAGCAGTATCTGCCTTGTTTGTAAACTGAAACACGATTTGCATAGCTTTCCCATAGTCCCATGTTATGCAAATGAGTTTATATGACAAAACAGAATAGAAAGATTATAAAGTTAGTCTTTAAAAAATTGCAAAATAAAAAAAAAACTAGGCAGCCTTCCTAATCATTGAGATGAGAGCTAGGTGGCATATAAAAAAAAAAAAAAAAAAATGTTGTCACCCTAATGATAATCATCTATGTGCACAGGTCCCCCTAGATACCTAACACTAAACAGACAATTTTCCTTCTGGGGAAACTTCCCTTCTGGGAAAACTGGTTAATACCCAGGCTGCCTTGCTAAGGTATGCTGATGATCTGTCTGTCTGATGGATTGTTGGCCCTGCATATACCTGGTGCTTGGCGGCCATAGGGGAGAACTGTTCTGTGTTGTCTCTTGAATGTTTTATGTAATAATACAAATAATAATAAGATTTTATGATAAGCAGGCTAGGGTAAATGTCTGTAAGTCTGTCTTTGTCTGTTTTATAAAATACAAAGATCAGTTTTTGTAGTCAGCTACCTTACTGTATGTTAAAACTCATTTGCATACACATGGCCAAGAAATGCTAATGAGCAATATAGCAGTATCTGCCTTGTTTGTAAACTGAAACACAATTTGCATAGCTGTCCCATGGTATGCAAATGAGTTTATATCACAAAACAGAATAGAAAGATTATAAAATTAGTCTTTAAACAATTGCAAAATAAAAAAAAAACTATGCAGCCTTCCTAATCATTGAGATGAGAGCTAGGTGGCATATTAAAAAAAAATAAAAAAATGTTGTCACCCTAATGATGATCATCTATGCGCACAGGTTCCCCTAGATACCTAACCCTAAATAGACAATTTTCCTTTTGGAAAAACTGGTTAAAACCCAGGCTGCCTTGCTAAGGTATGCTGATGACCTGTCTGTCTGATGGATTGTTGGTCCAGCATATACCTGGTGCTCGGCGGCCATAGGGGAGAACTGTTCTGTATTGGTAATTGGATGTTTTATGTAATAATACAAACAACAACAATAATAACTAGAAAGTGCTGTTTCTGAAGAAACCACAGGATGTTGGCTTGGAATATGATTGGCTGTTTGTGGCTCCACCTACTTTCTTGAATTTTAATGCCAGTCCTCAAGTGACCAATTGTGCCAAGCTTGAAGTCTGTGCCATTAACAGGCTACGAGCTGCGGCAGTTTTACATTTTCCCATTTAAACCAATTGCTAAAATTTGATTGGCTGATATAGACTCCGCCCACTTTTAACAATTTTGACCCCAATGACCCACGGTGCCAAGTTTGGGTATTCTCATTTAAATACTGTGAAAATGGCAGCTTTTTAAAGTTTTCCCATTGAAGTCAATAGGGAAAATCTGATTGGTTGTAGTTTGCCCCGCCCACTTTTTCCAAATTTTGAATTGGACATAACCTACCACCTGATTTCTGAAATTTGAAGCCCCTGACATAAAAAATTTGAGAATTGCAGCATTTTTGGAAGTTAAAATTTTTCAAATTTTCACATTTTCACACTCAAAGAAATCTGATTAGTTGACTTTGGCCCCGCCCACTTTTCAGAATTCTAATCCCAGTCCTCCAATGACCAACTGTGCCAAGTTTGAAGACTGTGCCAATAACCATCTACGAGCAGCGGCAGTTTAAAATTTTCCCATTTAAACCAATTGCTGAAATTTGATTGGCCGATTTAGACTCCGCCCACTTATAAAATTTTTGACCCCAGTCACCCAATGACCCACGGTGCCAAGTTTGGGTATTCTCGTTTAAATGCTGTGAGAATGGTAGCTTTTTAAAGTTTTCCCATTGAAGTCAATAGGGAAAATCTGATTGGTTGTTTGTAGCTCCGCCCACTTTTTCTAATTTTGAATTTGACGTAACTTGCCACCTGATTTCTGCAATTTGAAGCCCCTGACATCAAAAATTTGAGAATTGCAGCATTTTTGGAAGTTAAAATTTTTCAAATTTTCACATTTTTCACACTCAAAGAAATCTGATTGGTTGATTTTGGCCCCGCCCACTTTTCAGAATTCTAATCCCAGTCCTCCAATGACCAACTGTGCCAAGTTTGAAGACTGTGCCAATAACCGTCTACGAGCAGCGGCAGTTTAAAATTTTCCCATTTAAACCAATTGCTGAAATTTGATTGGCCGATTTAGACTCCGCCCACTTATAAAAATTTTGACCCCAGTCACCCAATGACCCACGGTGCCAAGTTTGGGTATTCTCGTTTAAATGCTGTGAGAATGGTAGCTTTTTAAAGTTTTCCTATTGAAGTCAATAGGGAAAATCTGATTGGTTGTAGCTCCGCCCACTTTTTAATGTCCCCAAAATGTGCCAGAAATTTTCGGGCTGACCCCATGACTAAGTGACCCAAGTTTGGTGACTTTAACTCTAAAGCTGTTTGAGTGACAAAAGTTTACATTTTTCCAATGAAAGTCTATGGGAAAAATGGGATCTTCGGGGGCCCGCCCCAGGGGCCCGGAGGGTGGGATCGGTTAAAAAAGCACAAGCAACCTATTCGGGTATGTGCCGAACAAGTGTGCAAAGTTTGGTAATCCTAAAACTGTGGGAGGAGTAGAGTATAGAAATTTGCTAAATTTTCATTGGCCGTTGGTAGCTCCGCCTACTTTGGGGTGTCCCCTCAAATTTACCCATTTATTCGGGTTGACACCAACAATATGTGATCCAAGTTTGGGGAGCGTAGCTTCAAAATTGTGCGAGTGGGAGCGATTTGAAAATTTTCCCTGTCAAAGTAAAAAGGAAAAAGTGGGTGTTCGGGGGCCCGCCCCAGGGGCCCCGAGGGTGGGATCGCTTAATAAAGCACAAGCAACGTACTTCGCTATAGGCCGAAAAAGTGTGGAAAGTTTGGGGTCTGTAGCAATAAAAACGTTTTATAGACATTATGCAAAGACAGTGTTTGATGATAATAGTATAGTTTTTCTGAGATCAAGGATCCTAATACAGTAATATATATATTTATATATATATATTTCTATAGGGTAAAACAGCCTGTCCCTTAAGGTGTAATACTCAATCAAACATACAGTAAGGTAGCTGACTAAAGAAACTAATCTTAGTATTTTATGAAACAGACAAGGACAGACTTACAGACATTTACCCTAGCCTGCCTATCATAAAATCCTATTATTATTTGTATTATTACATAAAACATTCAATGGACAACACAGAACAGTTCTCCCCTATGGCCGCCGAGCACCGGGTATATGCAGGACCAACAAGCCATCAGACAGACAGATCATCAGCATACCTTAGCAAGGCAGCCTGGGTATTAACCAGTTTCCCCAGAAGGGAAATTTCCCAGTGTTCGGTATCTAGGGGGACCTGTGCACATAGATGATTATCATTAGGGTGACAACATTTTTTTTTTTTTTTTTATATGCCACCTAGCCCTCATCTCAATGATTAGGAAGGCTGCACAGTTTTTTTTTGATTTTGCAATTTTTTAAAGACTAACTTTATAATCTTTCTATTCTGTTTTGTCATATAAACTCATTTGCATAACATGGGACTATGGGAAAGCTATGCAAATCGTGTTTCAGTTTACAAACAAGGCAGATACTGCTATATTGCTCATTAGCATTTCTTGGTCATGTGTATGCAAATGAGATTTAAATGTTGGGAAATGTTTATGCAGCTCTCTTAGGCAGTGAGAGAGGAGTTAGGCTGGCATATAAAATTACAATTTTTGTCGCCCTAATGATAATGGTCTAGGGTCCAGGCCCTCTAGATAGCCAACCAATGCTAAGCAATTTCTCTCCTTTTGGGTTGAGAACTTATGTTTGAAAGCTCATGATTGTCATTGTAAGGTATGCTGACGCCCTGTCTTATGGATAGATAGTCAGCCTGCACATACCTGGCTTTTGGCATGAATTGAGTGGTTTAAGTTAAATGTGATAGAAAATGATTATTAATGATATATCATTTTCAGAAAGGACTATTTTTTGGTTTGAGGGTTGGGGTGGACAGAGAACATTAGGTAATACTCTCCCTGCTTTAACATTGTAGCTTTAGATTGAATTTACTATGCCTGGCTTTGGTAGGAAGATAAGATGAATGTAAGAATGCAGGGCGAATGGAACATAGCATAATGTTCGCTGGCTCGCAGGGAACTGTTCGCAGTCGAACAGTTCGGGACATCTCTAATGGATCTGTCCTGTACACGGCATGGAGCAAAAGAGTGGCTACACAGGTCCTGGCAGGGCAGACACTACGCACATTTACTCTGCTGTGTGTCTGTTATTTGAACAGTTACACTTTATTAGTTTGTAAGATGTGACAGTTCAGTGAGCAGATAACACCCAGACTATGTACACAGAGCTTGGTACATACTGTGTCCACACAACTGCAAGGCCAGGACCTTTTAGTTAGTAATTGAGCTCAGAATCTTCTGCTTCTAATGCTGGCATTTGAACTATTACTACTATGCACCAGAAAATGGCAGCACAAAGTCCCAAAAATACAGTAACTATTTGTCTGTCTTGGTATTAACAAAAGTATTTTTTTTATTATTTATTTAAAGTGTACATGTAGTTAAAAAAGAAAAGGCATTTGGTATGTCAAAATGACATATCAATGGTTTTGATCAGGCTGGAGTGCTGAGATCCCCACTATTGTTAAAACAAAATATTAAATATACTGCCGATTACCCAACGAACAACTGAAATGCTTGTTCATTGGGTAATTGGATTGTTTGAGCGAACACAAAAATCCTCGTTTCCTGACAGCAGATCGTGCTGTGTAAACATGATCAACTGCCGGGAAACAACAGTCGTTATGGGGAAGAGCGGTTGCATTAGCGATCACTCCTTCGATCTCTGGAGGAGATCGCTGCATGGAAATGCAGCGGTCTTCTCCGCTTACGAGCAGCAGATTGTCGGGAAAGAACACTTCCCTCCCGACAATCTGCTGGTACATCGTCTTGTGTAAAGGGACCTATAGAAACGCTCACAGATAGTGTTGCCTCTCCTTGCTGCTAAAAATGGATTCAGTTAAAAGTCTATGAGCCCATCTCCAACCCATCTTCAGCAGTGAGAAGAGACATTTCTCTCTGTCTTTTCTTCTATCTTCTTGTTTTACTGATTGGCCGGGGTCTCAGCACTCAGACGCCCAGCCATCAAAACTTTTGATGTGTCGCTATGAGATATCAAAAGTTTTTGAGAAGTACCAGTACACTTTAAAGGAGTTTGTCTTGATTAAAGGATGGTTAGAGTGGGCCATAAATAGTTTATTGATGTGCATCCATTACCCAGAATTCCCCTGACTATAAGAATGAAGAATCAGCAATGCCTGGTACTCAGGGGTGTAGCTAATGGCTCATGGGCACTGGTGCAAGAGTTCAGTTTGGGTCCCCCTTCCCTCAGTTCTTTGTGTGTCTTCTTATGCGGCACAAGGGTCTTTGGGCCCCATCAGGCTCCTGGGCCCGGTAGCGACTGCTACCTCTGCACCCCCTATAGCTACGCCAATGCTACCAGGCAGCATCAGGCTGGTCCACCAGAAAAGAAGAGGATCCCGTGGAGGGCCTAGGCTCTGATATGATAGTGGGCCCCAAAGGTCCAGGATAAAATAAAAAATTGGAGCTGCCTTTAGTGCCAATCATGTGCCACTTGTGTTTCTTTAATTAGGGAGTTGGACCTTGAGAATAATTTCCTCTGGTGGGCCCTAGGAATCAACAATCGTCCAAAACTGGTACCAGGCACTTTAGCTTGTCTGTACACATGGCTGTACCTTCTACTGCTGTTTAGCCATATAAACAAAGCCGAGGCTGCAGTGATTATCAATTACATGATGAACTGGGGTCCCCATAGATCGAAAACAGATAGCCTATCCTAAGGATAGAGTATCCATATTTTAGTCCTGTAAGAACCTTTATCTACTGGTGCATCTGACACATGGCCTGGTGATGCCACTTCAGGAGGAACAGGCTCCCAGTACTGAACCCTCTTCCATAAAGGCCACATATATAAATTTTTGTCTAAATGCCTATTACTTTTTAAAAATTACCTATGTAAATGAGGAAATCAGTTTTATTACAGCAATATCATCCTTGCTGCTTATTATAGGCATTGGAAAGTATAGCCTCTCTGAACTAATCTTACATCATCCACTGGGTACGTTTTTCATTTTTCTAATGCTAATTTATGGGCAACCTTTATGACCTCCGAGAGTAAGCGAGTAGGAGACAAACATCTGCTTCCAAAAACAGTAACCTTGCTTGAGGTACAGGCACGCCTACAGATAATTAATATCATGTCATCTAAAAATGAATGCTGCCTTTTAAACTTGGCCCACGTACTTGGTCTTTCTAGTTTATCCACCTAATTTGCATGCATAATGAATAAACACCAGTTTCTGATACAGTAGACATGATCCAAGAGAAATGCCATGATTAGTACTAGCACTGGTAACTCACAGAGGAGAAGCTTAAAGTTCGTGGTCCACCCCACCTTTGATTTCATGTTTTAGCATATGAGTTAGGATTCAACTGTACAGTGAGAAATTATAGCACGATATAGAGATATATCTCCAAAATGTTTTATTAGTTCAAAGTCAAATACCCCTGACTTAAATAAGGTACTAATGTAAAACTAGGATTATGACGGCACACAGTGTTGCGCAGCATATAGAATAGTGCATGTACCCCCGAGAGACATGGCATATACCACATGTACACGTACCACAGGCTGGGAATCTAGGTGCTATAGCACTGCCTAGATTCAAGAATGGGGCATGTACTGACAAATCACTGCAATAGAAATGCCTGTAATTGCATATAACTATTTTATAATTAGTGTAATAGCACTTATTATAATAATATACAATACAATAAAGGAAAAATTTGTGAATTAGTGAAGGAACGGCGTGGGAGGACGGTTACTAGGGACATGTTGTCCTGTGAAAGGAAAAGAAGATATAGATGTTGTAGAGCGGCATGGAAGCAGCTGTAGAGAGAAGTCCCTAAGTTTACCCAGTGTAGTATGCTTTTTGTAAAGTTTATGTTATACATTTTTGCAGCATTCATTTTTCAGCATAAATAACACATTCATTTTACCCTCTGGGTCAGTATGATTTCAGCGATAACAAATACATATAGTGCTGTTGCGGGTGCTATTGTCTGCTTCATGTAAAGTGTTAAATGGCCCAGATCGGTATTCTTGCCGGTCTGAGCTGTTAGAGCAGGAGTGCAGCTCACATGTTACAGCCGTGCCCCCACTCTCCTCTGCATGGGAGAGCCAAGCATAAAAAGGCAGCGGCTCAGCTTAAGGCCCCTTAGTGACTGTCTTAAAATGGCGTATTGATGGTCACTAAAGGGTTAATGGAATCGTTTAATTTACTAAATCATGTAATGAAAAAAAGGAAAAAAAAAATCTTTGTGGGTTAACATTGAAAAAACCTACAATTCTGACATTGCTTTTTGGGTTTCATTTTTATGGTGTTCACTATGCTCTAAAACACCTTTATTCTAGGTGGAGATATGATTACAGTGATACCGAATTTATACTGTTTATCTTATGCTTTAACACTTATGTAGAAATGTAAAAAAAAAAAATGTTGCTTTGTGTTGCAATATTTTGACACCCATCACTTCAGAGCTTGTTTTTCATGGGGTGAGCTATAGTTTTTATTTATAACCTGGTAGTGTTGGACTGGGGTGCCTAGGGGCCACCAGTAAAATGTATTTTGGGGGTCCACCATAAGGATACATTCAAATATTACCTGCTCACACAGCAGCAAGATGCTACCAGATGATTGAATATGGAGCCCCTGCAGCAACTATGTATGTAGTGCAGTAAGTCTACTGTGTTATCTGCCACTTGTGTAGGGGGTGGGAAACTAACGGCCCACCTTCCTCAGGGGCCCACCAGGGGATTCACCTGTACCTTTGTGGGCCAGCCCGAGTCTGTACCCTAGTCTTATTGAGAACAGTTTATTTGACTTAATTTTCTTAGCACAGAGTATCCATTTTCTGATGTGGTCCATTTAGGAAGCAAAGTTTAGTGGCCATTGGAGAGTAATTTGCTTCTTACAGCATGTTACTGTACTAGAAGTAATTTGCTAAGGATAAAAGAACATGGTGATCATATAAAGTATCCAAAAAAGGCTTAATAAGCACAAATAGAAATGCTTACGTGATAACCACACAAAGCAGCAGTAAGCGTAGCCTCAGAATTTACTTTTATTCTGATATTCTAAAAGTCACAAGCGTCTGTAAGATCTAAAATTCCCATTCCCACCCATCCCTTGGTTAAACTTGATGGACTTATATAATTTTTTAACCATATTAACTAAGTAACTCTCTAAATTCTGAAACAATCCTGATCCCTTGTAGTCCGCAGGCTGGGAAATATTTAGGAAGAAGGGACTGCAATGGAAATTTATACAAGGAACAGAGGAATTCAAAAAATCCAAAATCCTGCCAAATGTGGAAACTTAACATATACATTTGTGAATGTTACGTAATACCTTACAGGTTTGAAAAACAAAATCCTTAGAAAGTAAAATATCTTGCCAAAAAACAGCCTTCAGGTATCTTCAGTATCTCCTCTAAGGGCTCGTTCACATGACCGTATGGTTTTGTGGTCCGTTTTTAACTGATCTGTTTTTCTGTTTTTGGTTTCTGTTTCCATTACGCTTCCGTTCTGCTCTTTTTTTGTATGGTTTCCGTTTGTGATCCGTTTTTTGTGGATCGCAAACGGAAACGAAAGCATACAATAATGTTTAAACAGTAAGTGCATAAAAAAATTGGGCTGGGCATAACATTTTCAATAGATGCTTCCGCAAAAGCGAAATGGATACGGAAGACATACAGATGCAGTCCGTATGCATTCCATTTTTTTACAGCCCCATTGACTTGAATGGAGCCATGGAACGTGATTTGCGGGCAATAATATGACATGACTCAAAATGTAGCGGAATGGAAAAAAGGAAATACGATAATGGAATGCATACGGAGTACATTCCGTTTTTTTTGTGGACCCATTGAAATGAATGGTTCCGTATATGGATGGTATACTGAACGCAAAAACGGCCCGTATACGGAACGCAAAAAACGTTCGTGTGAACGAAACCCTAACATACTGGTTTTTCTATTAGCCACATGCAGTAACACTATAATTTGCTTGAAAAAGGTCATTTTTAGTATGGAACCATTGGTTTAAGAAGCTGGAAAAATTCAGAGTTTTGCTATTTGCACTGGGTATTTAAAGAAACTCCCTGAGGAGTCTTTGCAGAGGATGGGGGTGCTAGTGGCTCTGATGACAGTGCACAGGATGAATTACAGTACATCCAGTTTCTATACCCACATGTTGAGGTATAGTTGTAAGCAAGATGGCAGACAACAGCATTCTAGATTGGTCCTTCTCTCTCTCCTGATTTCCTTTTGCTATGGCTATGAACTGGAATTTATAGCTGTAGGTATCCTTTGTGCTTTTGGGTTTGCCTGAGCTGTGCTATAGTGACGGGTGTCCTAACATGTTCTCCCGTCACCTGCAGCAGGATCTGTGAAGCTTTAGTTGCTGGTAACCCTGCTGACTGTGGCATCGTAGTTGCGAAGAATATCCATAGTCCTGGATCTTGAGGCTCCCTGGAGCAGTGTTCTTCACAGTTAAGCTGATCATGTGGCCCTAAAGATCCTTGGAGCGGGAGCAGATGTTTGTGCTTCCTCACTCCTCATTAGCCTAGCTAGCTTTCCCTTGAACTCTCTAGAGCTCCCCCTCCTGGCTGGAAAAAAGACCATCCTACTCCTACCAAGAGGAGAGGAATGAGATGGTAAGTTCCTTTCCTAACGCCAACCATAGCTTATCATTGCTGATGTACCGAACATTACAATATAAAATATAAATAACATTACATTACATAGAACAATTGCTGATATCCCCACATCTGAGCTACTGCACTAATGTGCAAACAAACTCCTGGTCTGCACAGAAACTACTAGTAACTTATGAAGGCACTCTAGCAGTGATTTCCAACCTGTGATTCTCCAGCAGTTGCACACAGGCTGGCAGGGCATAATGAGATTTGTAGTTTTTAAATCACAGGAGAGCCAAAGGTTGAGGAACATTGGGCTAGAGACTAAAGCCTTATGCATGCATCATTCTGCCCCTGTATGGGGCCTCTCTATAGTACAGAGATATTTTCTCCTAGATGTAATGAATATCTCCATAATACTACATCTGTAGCATGCCAACATTTTTATTGTTAGATCTACACACATAAAAAATGTGTCTCCTTATGAAATCATAGGCACACAGAGGTTGAAATGTGGTACCGCAAAAGTGTAAAAGGCCATGGACTGTGTTGACACCATAGAAGCGACTCCTTGGCACATTGTGCCATACATCCATGGGAGGAGTGGGAAATTAAAGTGGCCATGGAAAAAAAACTAAAAGTGGCCTCAGTGCAGCAAAAAAAAAAATACTGCTTAAATTAATTAATGCTGAGAGTATCAGATCTTTATGTACCTGGCTTTTGGACAGAGGAAGGTTTAGATGGCCCCCTGGTCATTGGCCCACCGGGAAACTTCCCTGTAGGGTCTATGGCCAGTCCGCCCCTGATACATCCAACAAAAACAGGACCACATAAAGGTACATCAAAGATAAGCAGGAGCAGATGCCCAGTTGGAAGGACAGCGCAGGTGCAGAAGACAGGAAAAGATGAGATGCCTTGGCCTGTCAATGAGCTGTCAGGGTGGAGTGTTCTGAGCACCGGGGCATCACTGCAGAAGTTCTCGAAGCAATACAGCCTGCTCCTCGATGCGCCAAATGCTAATTTGCATACAGATACATTTCCACCTAACTCGCCAATGCTAACAGGTACAGAGTAAAGAAATATATTGTTTTAATCAGCACTAGCAACCCTACAAGGCATAGGGTTGATCATGCTGGCAGGGACACTTATTTGGTATGGCCACACGGTCAGGTTTCCAGGTGCAGTTTTGAGGGCCAAAATCACAGTGGATCATAAAAAGAGAGAAGTGTTGAGCGAACTTTTGTTTCAAGTTCAGTGTACAACGCTTGGGTTCGGGTTATCTTAGAATGATAACCCGAACCTTGTACGCCAAACTTGAAACACAAGTTCGCTCAACACCAGAGAGAAGGTATAAAAGACAGATACTACTTCTCTATTGTCAATTTATTCTTGGTTTTGGCTTTCAAAACTGCATCAGAAAACCTGACAGTGTGGTCGCTCCCTAAAAGTATACCTGAAGACACCTGACAGGCAAAAAGTAACTGTACCATACAGGTCTGTGCTTCCTTCTGCCTGATTAGCATGCCAAAGTATAAGGAGTGTTTGCATAGTTTTGTTGGAAGACAATTCAACCGCAAATGGCGATCGAGAAATTGAATCCGTTCAGCTTTGATCTTGAACAGGACGTGTATGAAAGATGCAGGCTGATTATTAGGAGGGTACATGATGACCTGCCATGTGTTCTCTTCCAGCTTATGGTACCATCACATCTAATTATATTGTACATTGCCTACAAGCGCTGTATTAACTTCATATAGCAAACGTTCTGCTTTCAGAGAGTGGATTATTTATGTCGCTGCCTCCCAGATGGTGTTTTGTCCCAGATAAAATGGTTGTATTTTGTTGGACAGAATGCTAAACAGAGTAATTGGCAGATTGAGTGGCGGTTGTTAGAGAGGTGTAAATGCGCTTTACAAATTTTGCCTTTGTGCATTTTTAATTTCCATATCTGACTTTTTTCTTACTCTGCGCTATGCTTACCAAGGAGTTACTTACAAAAAATCAGGCCATTGTTGTATTTTTACAGTACATTGTATTCCTATTTGATGGGAAAATGTTAACAGTAGGGTCTGAAAATACAAAACACACCATACCAGTAATTTACAGAAAAAGAACATGCTCCAAACAACTATCAGTAATGTAACTAACATTTGGAAGTATTGTGCAGAAAATGAAATATTGATTTAGGCAAAGGGCCTAGATTGCCAAAAGAACTTGATCACCCATAAGTTTTTGCAGGCTCGGCTAGTTAACCAGGAGATGTTACTACAGTATGTACTATACTTTTATACACTTTTTTTTAATACTTTTGTGTGTTGCACATTTGGCTGCAGCTCCTCTAGTCACTCGAGTAGACAATTTGTTTTCTGTGGATGTATCCGCTCCAGGACTATGTTAAAAGTGTTATCCAACCCCCAAAATTCCCCCCCAAATGCATTGTCCCCTCACACAGATTGTACTTACATCGCTCCCCGTTTCCTGATCCCCGCACGACCGCTGCTGCTCCGTGAGATATGTGTAACGCCCCAGAGGTGCATTACCACTTTTGCACCCCGCCACTATCTCCTATGGTTAACCTAATGTCATCTATGTATTCATTTCCAGGTCCTGCATAATGTCTATTCATAATCTTGTTAAGTAACAGTTCAAATGTATTATGCCTGGTTTACCAGTAGGTGGCGGCAAGCAGGGCAGGGCTACAGAAGCAGAGAATGGAGCCTTTCTATTCCATTTTAACACCCCCCCTCTGTGGTGTGGTGGGCGTGTCCCACTTGCTGCAGGGAAGGTGAAGTTCTAGTTAGAAGTCAGTCTAGCTTACCCCCATGCTAGGGGAATGCAGCAGGTGCACATCCCTGCTGGACGAGCCCTGTTTAGGCCAGCTGAAGCACCTTCCGCTCTGCTCGACACGAAGGCCACAGTCCTAAGCCTTAGAAACCAGGAGTAAAGTTTTCCCTGGACAAAGCTAGAGACAGACCAGATTACAAAGTGAAGTACAGCCTAAAGAAGAAGCCGAGTTCTTCTTTAGGCTAAAGAATGTAGCAGAGAGGTGTTTGCCTGCCATAGTTAATGACAAAGTACTATAGCTGATGTTCAAAAGTTGCAGGTTTTAGAGATTTTTTTCAGGGAGCTGTAAAAAAGTGGATGGTGTTTAACGGTAAGGTACAACTGTTCTGCTACATTCTCTTCAGCCTGGCAGATAAGGGGCATGTCCTTTTTGCTACAGCTCAGGGGGGCATGTCCTTTCTCGGTGGGCGTGTCCTTTTTGCTATAGCAATCTCCCTGTAACTGCACTGCATCTAATAGTAGTGGCAATTAGAGGATGGATGTAAGCATGTGCGCCCACCTCAGTAGGTAGATGTACACATTACTATAAAGATTAAACACCAGGGGGCTCCATTATAATGAAGTAAAGAGGATATCTCACAACTGGAACATTTTATGGTAACATAAAATAAATACAAAAGTAACTGGTTTTCATGCTAAATTATATTAAAATTACATTCAAATTATATCTGACAACTACATCAGCCCATAGTTATCGTAGATATTAGTGTCTTATGGAAAGACAGCTCAGTGCATCTTAGTAAAAGTCCATTACAATAAAATGCCCCAAATTTATTGAGACTGGCGTATGAAATTCTGATCTTCAGTCAATGTACCCTAAACTGTGCAAACATATCTACTTACATTTAGATATGTTTGCCATTGGCTTCCACTGCATGAAACACATAATTAGCATATGGTTTTATGCCATTTTTCTCCTTCTTGACAGTCACTTTTTTAGTACATGAAGCTTTGAAAGCTGTAACTTTTTCCCCCCGGTTATTTAAATAGTCACTGTACTTTTAGACAACTTTGCATATATGAATAGTACAGCCAAATATAAGAAACATAATATAGCTTATAAGAAAAAATATCTTATTCTAGAGTTATCAGCTGTTTCTCCCACTCTCTTCTTTTCTAAACTATCTTTCTCTATGAAATTAGTGAGACCAAGACAGGCTGCCTGCTCACTGGAGGATCAGATTACATTATCCTATTGAAGTCTATGGAGAGGGGAGGAGGAGGCAGGAAGTGTACAGAGACCAGACTACATTGGAATGAATCAGCAGATACAACAGGTAATAGTAAGTTTCTATCTCACCCCAACTGCTGTATTCACATCCATACTGCCAGTACTATGTCCTTTATGCTGCTTCTGACTTAGGCCGCATGCACACGACCGTATGTGTTTTGTGGTCCGCAAACTGCGGATCCGCAAAACACGGAAGGTGGTCCGCGTTCCTATCCGCAATTTGCGGAACAGAATGTGGCCCATTGTAGAAATGCCTTTTCTTGTCCGCAAAACGGACAAGAATAGGACATGCTCTATTTTTTTAGCGGGGCCACGGAACGGGCTGCTCCGCGTGCTGTCCGCATCTTTTGCGGCCCCATTGAAGTGAATGGTTACACGCCCGAGCCGCAAAATATGCGGCTCG
Organism: Bufotes viridis; assembly: GCA_033119425.1. Lineage (NCBI taxonomy): Eukaryota > Metazoa > Chordata > Amphibia > Anura > Bufonidae > Bufotes > Bufotes viridis. Next base: position 365,604,915 of record CM065592.1, read on the forward strand.
GACGCAGACCAAAACAACGGCCGTGTGCATGAGGCCTAATTCTGAGCAAATGAGAGAAATCTGCATCCAATCTCCATGTTTATATAATGGGCAGACTTGAAGAGCAGCTACTATCCACCCACCAGCTAGGAGACAACTGACTGTAAACTGTAGATAATACCTGCAAAAGAGAAAACTTTTAAAGTGCCAGATGCAAGTCAAATACAGTTTTGTGTCTCATGTATATACACATGGCCACTTATTCTGTTATCTGAACGTTTTGGGGCCTTATTTTTATGTGTTAATGTAGTGTTTTTTTATACCTAGAAACAAAGAATATTTTTTTAATACAACAAAGTGCATCTAAAATGTATAGTTTACAGTAAACTTGGGCGGGCTACAAACTAGAGTATGGCCAAGATGTATTTATTTATTTTTGTATTTATTCATTTATTTAATTGTTTTATACTTTGTATCCCCCATAAGTCCATACAAGACATTTTGGGGGACATTTAATATTTCCTTTTTTCCCTATTTCTCCTCTAACTAGGACTGACATATTATCCCCAGCTATAGGGGGATTACAGCCTGCTAACATGTACTGCAGAGTTGATCTAGGTCAGCTAATGAATGCCAATAGAGATGAGCGAATCGAATCCAACGAAGTGGAATTCGATCTGAACTTAAGTATAAATTTGATTCGCCGTGAAGCCGTGCTTCGTGGTAGCGAATCAATTTAACGTGAAATAGTGTAAAAAAATTAAAAAAATAAAACATGCTTACCTCCTCCATTTGCTCGTGATGGGCCGGCCGCCACCATCTTGATTGAAGATCTCGGCTGAAATCTCGTGCGTTTTGACGTATGATGTAATTCACCACAAAGTGAATTTTTTGTAAAATTTGGCAAAGCAACCGTATCAAATTTTACAAAGATTTGCTCATCTCTAATCGCCAGGACAGAGGCATTGCTGCTGCATGACCTGTGTATACAGCAATGGCGAAGGCAGAGATGGTGATAAACTGGTTGAAGAAACTCCAAAGGAAAATATCAGTTTAAACGCTCATTCAGGCAACATTGTGTTTTGCAGTCCGCAAATTGCGGATGCTCAAAACACGGATTCTGGCCCATGTGCGTTCTGCAATTTGTGGAACGCACATGGCCAGCACTATGACAGAAATGCCTATTCTTGTCTGCAATTGCAGACAAGAATAGGATATGCTTGCTCTTTTTTTTTTTTCAAATGAGCAAACAGTTGCAGACCTATTCATGGGGTCGTCTGAATGAGCCCCAAAATGGTAGATTATCAAGGGTTGATAAAAAAAGGAATGAATGATGATAGATGTGAACAAGAAATAGGTTGTGAGGTTAAACGTGGAAAACATTAAAGAAAGCGTTTGTACGGTTTGCACTTTGTTCACATCTGAGTTGGAGGTCCTGTTAGGACTCTGTGTTGCAGATTCCATCACAAATGCAGTAGCTAATAGCACAGCTATCTGTCGGGTGAAATGATAGACACATGATGAAAACCTGAGAGACCTCATTACATCCAGCACTGCCATTATTTGTGTTCTGCTTTTATGAGGAAGTAAGAAAATAACAAAGCAAGTGCGAAACTAGCGCAAAACGGACAATCATTCGTGGGTAAAAGTGTTTATTAAAAAAATCGAGTGATATTTTCTGTAGAACAGGGATCAGCAACGTCCGGCACTCTAGTTGTTCTGAAATTACAACTCCCAGAACAGCCAAGTAAGAGTGCATTCTGAGAGTGGTAGTTTCACAGCAGCTGGCAGAGTGCTGAAGGTTGCTGAAGACTAGGGATGAGCGAATCCCTAGTCTTCATTTTATTCACATAAAACTTTGTTCTAATACTGTACGGAGCAGGAGCTCTGTACAGTATTAGAATATATTGGCTCCGATAAGCAGAAGTTATTGCTTCACGAAGTCTCACGAGACTTCACGCAATAACTTCATAAATTAATTTGAACTGTAGAAAAACATTTCCCAAACTCGTACCTTGGAATCAAACCCGAGTTCGGTATTTTTTTTTATGACAGTACAAATAAATTTATGAAGTTAATGCACAAAGTAATAACTTCGGCTCATCGGAGCCAATACACTCTAATACTGTACAGAGCTCCTGCTCCGTACAGTATTAGAACGTAGTTTTATGCGAATCGACTTCGAATGTTTCATCCGAAGTCGATTCGCTCATCCCTACTGAAGACTATAAAGCCATCACATAACTGAGAGGTGCAAGTGAATATCTGGTGGGTATTCCACCAGGAGAAAAAAGGAAACACTTAGGTAGGCGCCAATCCCCTTTATAGAGTAAGTGAGAAGTTATTCTTAGGAATTATTTAAGACCAAGGTGAATGGTGGACATTCACTAGTTAAAAGAATAATAGGTATGATACAATGGATATACACTCACTTCACGGAGGGGGTGATCAACAGGATAAGCTCAAGACACCTGTGATCTTAAACCCCCCCCCGGCCAGGAACGCACGTAGAAGTCTTAGTGGTAGAACGCAGCACAGGAGACGCTGTTTAAAATTTGAAAAAAGTTTCTCTATCCCATACATATATTATCTGATCAGAGTTGCGTTTTACCCTGTTTACAAAAAAGACCAGAAGGTAAGCTCCAAATTTTCTTTTCTGAACTAAATTTCTAAAAACTTTTATAAGATATCACTAAATGTATATTTATATATATTACACTAATCTACTTATATGAAATTCAGACCACTTTTTGTAACCAGGGTAAAACGCAACTCTGATCAGATAATATATGTATGGGATAGAGAAACTTTTTTCAAATTTTCAAATTTTTTAATTGCTACTGTTACAAACTTTAATTCTAGACGATGTTCATAGAAGTACGCGATTCAAGGTTTATAACTGCTGCACTTGTCCATGTAGGACACATAATTGTATAATTTTAGCTTCCAAGGAAGTATATGTGAGATGTTTTGTATACTACATTGTCTATTTCTTCTTTTTTCCCTGAAGAAGGGGGCTTCAGACCCCCGAAACGCGTCGGGCCACATATTGTTAATAAAGTGTTTAAACAGAAGCCGCCTCCTGTGCTGCGTTCTACCACTAAGACTTCTACGTGCGTTCCTGGCCGGGGGGGGGGGGGGTTTAAGATCACAGGTGTCTTGAGCTTATCCTGTTGATCACCCCCTCCGTGAAGTGAGTGTATATCCATTGTATCATACGTATTATTCTTTTAACTAGTGAATGTCCACCATTCACCTTGGTCTTAAATAATTCCTAAGAATAACTTCTCACTTACTCTAAAAAGGGGATTGGCGCCTACCTAAGTGTTTCCTTTTTTCTCCTGGTGGAATACCCACCAGATATTCACTTGTACCAAGAGAGTGTGAACATTTCCACCCTTAGAAACACCTGTGCTGCCTCCCTACTATCCTTCTCTTTCCTATAGAAGTAAACACTGAACACAACATTAAACTCCTTCTATAATACTTTCAACTAATGTTCTCCACCCCTGGCGCCTCTACTGCACATTGCCTTTCGGCTCTATAACGGGTTCTGATTCTTTTGGGACCTTTTACTAGTGCCTGTGCCTTAATCCTCTTTTTGTACCCTTTTTCACTATGAACATAACTGAAAGGACATCATTGGTACTGAATTAAAAAATACCAATTTCGGGTGATGCCATGCATAGTCTTTATTTGATGTTTTGGTGAACTTTCACATTTTCAGTGCTTTTTTCCCTTGTGGTTTTTGAAGCCTTTTTTAGGCAAAACCTCAACTTCCAGAGGTTGGCTGTATGTCTACGGTGATTATTAAATACAGTAAAATCATGCATTTAGTGGCATTTTACTTCGTCTGTATTTTAGATCACAGCAGTCTCTGAATATGGTGTTTTTTTGGCTCATTTTCTGACATTTTTGTCCCATAGACATCATTCTGCTTTAAAAAAACTTGTGTCAATGTTGTTTCTTTATGATTTTTTATTTTCTTTCATATTGATCTATAGATTAAGTGACATTAAAGGGGAGTACATACTTTCCTGTAGAAAAATGCATATCTTGCAAAATAATACAAATGCTTGTAATAAAAACACTATTTGTAAAAAAAAAAAAAAAGCAACAAAAAACACGATTAAAATAACAAAGGGGCCAGGGGCAGGGAAGTATATAGCCTTCGTGCTGCCAGGGGCAAAAGTTAAAATGGCACCCCCCTTACCCCATGCCAAATTTTTAACCTAACCCCTCCAGCGAGAGGTGTAACATGACAAGCATGCACTTTCTATAATACCAGTGTCTTTTTATGTGGCACAAGGGTCTTTGGACCCCCTCAGGCTCCTGGGCCCGGTAGCGACTGCGACCTCTGCACCCCGTATAGCTACGTTGCTGGTTCACAATATCATATAGCTAGTACCACGGCACTCGTCATTTTACATTACGCAGAGTTTTATTGATGAATATGGTCACAATAATTCTGGAATTCATGTGATTATATGTATCAATAAGACTTTCTGCCTAATATAAACTGACAAATGCCGTGGTACAGATCTCCATTCATGTGATCACGGGGTCCTCAGCAGTCTGACCCCTGCCGATCAGACACTTGTTCCCTATCCTTTAGATAGGAGATAAGTTCATGTAATGGGGCAACCCTTTTAATAATAAGCACTAAGCTCTGTCCACAATATGTGAAACTGTGAAGTTTATATTCTGGACACTGTATAAAATCCACCCCCCCCCCCCCCCAAAAAAAAAAAAGCTTTCACAATCCGTGGTCTTAAAAGCTGAGACATGCAGACACACTGTATAAATTCCCCTGTTAACCACAGGAAGCATTGCTTAACTGTAAGTGAGTGAAATATTTGCTATGTTTGTTTCTAACACTCACTTTTGGCATCTAAATTTCTTTTAGTTTATTCCATGTTGTAAACATTAGTGGTGCATCTTCAATTAGAATAATGATATTTCCCGTTAAGTGCTTTCATAAACTTACAAAGTGCAAACTGGGGAATTCCAGGTTAAAATAAGATTTATAAGTTAATAAGATCCATCAGGTCTATTAGATCCGTAATGACTCCTGTAAAAATGTAAACCATATGGCACCAGTGTGTACAGAGCCTTACTCCAATGTATTTTTTTTTTAGATTGGAGATGTCTGCCTTAGGAAAAGAAAAGACCTGCATGTAAATGCAATCTACCAACTTGCTGAAGCGATTTTTCTACCGAAAGTGTATGAATAGTGGCAAACGGCTAAAAAAAAGGATACAATCAGTACAATTGAGGCCTAATATTATATGGATTAAAGGGGTTGTTCATGCGTTTTAATATTGATGACCTATCCTCAGGATAGGTCATCAATATCAGATCCGCGGTGATCAGCTCTACTGGGAGACAGCGCACACAGTGCGCATGTGCCATCTCCCTTCTGTCTTTCTGCTCTCCACTGTATGTCTACGGGATAGCAGCAGCGGACAGGACTAGAATTGTTAATAAAATAAAGAAAATAACATTCTCCCTGTTCCTCTGGTGAATAGAACACACATGACAGCTCCCTCCTTCACCATTTCACTCGACTATCTGTGCATCCTAAAAATGCAGAGATAGTTAGAGGGTTTGTACACTTTTTAGTATTGATGACCTATTTTTAGGATGGGTCATCAATATCAGATCCGCGGCGATCAGCTCTACTGGGAGACAGCGCGCGCAGTGCGCATGTGCCATCTCCCTTTTGTCTTTCTGCTCTCCACTGTATGTCTACGGGATAGCAGCAGCGGACAGGACTAGAATTGTTAATAAATTAAAGAAAATAACATTCTCCCTGTTTCTCTGGAGAATAGAATACATGACAGCTCCCTGCTTCACCATTTCACTCGACTATTTGTGCATCCTAAAAATGCAGAGATAGTTAGAGGGTTTGTACACTTTTTAGTATTGATGACCTATCTTCAGGATGGGTCATCAAAATCAGATCAGCGGGGGTCTGCCTCCCGGCACCCTCTGGTCTTTTAACCTGCAGAGGTGAGCAGATGTAATTACAAATCACAAATATGGCAGAGGGGTGACAGATACCACCTTTTTACACCTGTCAGAAGTATAGGTTGGGAGCTTTTTCTGGTGCATACATCAAATGGAGGTCAATAACTAGATATGAGCATAGCCTTACAGAAATGAAATGCCTTGGGCATCATAGGGGGTTGACAGTCATCTTTTAAAATTCGGGAAGCAGAGCAGACTTCATCAAACCCCAGCATCCAGACTTGACCACCAGACCCCATTATCTTGCTCCACCAAACTTCAGCACCCAGACTTGACCAGTAGACTCTAACCACTCCTCAACTTAGCAGTACCTCCTCTGACTACCCTCACAATGCACTATTCCATGGTATGTCTGTTATACAGAGGAGGGGTCTGTAGCATTTGGAATTATGGGAAGTGAATCAGAGTAGGGGCTGCAGAATATGTAGAGCCACCTCTAAACTGTATAGGCCTTCTGTGGGAGAATAGCTTACTCTTCTGTGAGGGGTCCTCATTTTCTGGGAGTAGGCAACACTATGAAACATATATGCGATAAGATAGACAGATAGGAAATAGATAGATAATAGACAGATAGAGAGATATTTTTACTATCTATCATGCACATTGTTTGATTTTTCTATGATGCACGTTGTTTGATTTGTATCATAATTTTTATTATAATTATGGTCTTGATTGATCATTGATGATGATCCCTCCCACTTTGCCTTTATATATGAATTATATGCACTGGTCACATTGCTTGAGAAAGGCCTAATTGTGTTGGGCTGAAGCGTTGCGAGTTGGGTGAATAAAGCGGTCCACCTATTTTTAACCATTCTGGAGAGCTGCCTCAATCTATTTCTTTGGATATCGATAGGCTCAATTATCCACAGTCTGGAGGCATTGGACCCCCTTTTGAACAAATTTGACTTGTGCTGCTGTTTTTTCATTTTTCTAGATGATAGATAGATAGATAGATAGATTGATAGATAGATAGATAGATAGATAATAGACAGATAGGAAATAAATAGCTAGCTAGCTAGCTAAAGAAAATTGATAGATAGACATATAGTTAGAAGCAGTGGTGTGCTTGGCGGGGGGGGGGGGGGTCTGCCCTGGGTGTTGGCTCTCGGGGGGGGGGGGGCCTTGGGGGCAGAAGCAATGAGCCTTTCCATCTAAGTGCTCATTGCTGGAGCGCTGATGCCCACATACTGCGGTGGGGCACCGGAGCGCATAGTTTCCTGCCCCGCTGCCAATCACCGCCATAGGCTTCAGGCCTATGCGGTAGTGAAATCCCGACGCAAGCGTGTGTGATGCCGTCATCGTGCACGCCTGTGCCAGGACGCAGCACAGTGAAGTGTGCGCGCCTGCCATTACACGCCTGGACATAGGTGAATATTCAGCTTTTATTTAATTTTTTAATTTGATTTGCCGAATTTGGGGCATATGAAGGGGACAGTACATCGGGGGGAAATTGCAGTATGGGGCAAATTACTATGTCGTGGCAAATTATTATGGGAAAGATTACTATGTGGGGGCAAATTATTATGGGAGGGATTACTATGTGGGGAAAATTACTATATGGGGCAATGTGGGGTAAATGACTGTGTGGGGGCAGTGTGGGGGAAATTACTGTGGGAGGGCGATGTGGGGGAAATTACTGTATGGGGAAGTGTGGGGGAAACTACTGTATGGGGGCAGTGTGGGGGAAACTATTGTATGGGGGCAGTGTGGGGGAAATTACTGTGTGGGGGGGCAAATTACTATATGGGGCAGCGTGGGGGGTGTTGCTATTGGGGAGGCACTATAGGGGCAATTCTATTATTTCTGGGGACACTATACAGGGATTATTGCCTGGAGAACAATATAGGTTGTTATTATTACTGGGGGCACTCTAGAGGACATCATAGCTGCTGTGGACACTATAGGGACATTTGGGGTAATTTATCAAACTGGTGTAAATTAGAACTGGCTTAGTTGCCCATAGCAACCAATTAGATTTTACCTTTCATGTTTGACAGCTCCTTTGGAAATCCAGTTCTATTTTACATCAATTTGATAACTGATCCCAATTATGTCTACTGGGGTCACTATTTTTTTCAGCAGTATAGTACCTGGGACATTAGGGAGCACAACGGGCACAGTATTGGAGGTGGCAGCAGGATGACATGGTGGCACGAGATGAAGCTGAAAGAATTTGTCATGGCCGTCTAACAGAAGAGAAGAGGAAAGAGAAGGTCTACATGACAGGAGATGTCCCTGGATATAAGAGGTATGTGGGCAAGTATTGGTTAGAAGTCCATTTTTTTTAAAATTAAAATTAAGCAATATACTGAAAATACTTCATTCTTTTGAGAACTGCATAAAGAGACTTTACATAATCCCACACAGGTAGGTTTTTATCTGACAATAACAACAGTATGGTAAGAGGTAAAACAAATAGCCTGACATGATAACATTACTTCTGATGAATTTGGTCTTTGAATTCCAGAAAGGAGCAATAATAAATATGTTAATCACAACATTATTGCAGAAATCATATTCATCCTACTTATTACTATCATCCACATGATTCTCTTCCTTCGCTTGTCACAGAATATGCTGTACTGCATTATTCATTTCAATATTGTTAATATTTTCCTCATGATGCTAGGAATTGCATTTTTAAAATGAGCACTTAGGGGGTCATTTATTAAGCTGAAATATGCCTATATTAGGCATATTTTAGGCGCAGATTGCGGCGCAACAGCTAGTTGCGCCACAATCTGTGACTTCTCACTGCTCACGCCAAGTCCAAAATTGTGGGCAGCAGGCCCGTCTTATTTACCATTTTCTACACCTGTACAAAAACCTCTAAATGTAAGACAACTGAGAAGCTGTCTTACATTTAGAACTAGCGTTGGCGTCTTCATAACTTTGGCGGAACCACGCCCCCTTACTTTTTATAAGGGGTGGTATTGCTTCATAAAGAATTTGACTATTATTGTTTTTTAGGAAATCTGTTGTCCTGAACTCATTATGAGAATGGTATTTGCTCAATTAGTTAACTTTAGGAAAGGACAAATAAGTAAATGCTAAACGTGCGAAGATAGAAAGTAAATCATAGGAGCGACACCAGGGCTGAGCTTATAAGAAATAATGCCCTGGGCAACAAGCAAAGTAGAATTCTCCCTTCCTCTCACTTTCCATGTTTTTACAATTTTCATTGTAATATCAGCTGAAGTGAAACAGCTGTGTAGTGCCAAGATAATACTACCATATACAGCCAGCATAATATCACCGCATAATGCATAAAACTTATACAGTATCCAAATAATACTCCTGTAAAGGGCCAGCATGATACTGCCATATATGTAGTTCTCACGCAATAATACATTTAAATTCCAAAATTACACCACCATACACTAAATGATATTGGGTTGACCCTGGGTTTTTACTTTCTTGGAGGCTCCCTAGAAACCAGGCAAAGGAAACACTTTAGAGTAATTCAGGATTATAAACCTTCTTTGCGGATAATCGGCTCATATAACCAAGCAGCAATCACTGTTTGCTTATTCATCGCTTGATCAGCATTTTTCATCATGGTAAATGATGCCCGTTTACAGGCACTACATCTCCCTGTGTAATCAGAGATGTGCTGCCAATCAGTGGTGTACATAGAGAAGTAAGGGCCCCATAGCAAGGATCGAACCAGGCCCCCAAACAGGTGTCACGCTCGTGTGTGGGAGGAAAACACCTCACCGAGCATAGGAGAGAAAAGGCCTGGAAACTAAGGAAGGAAAATAGACACCTCCTAGAGAAAACCCTAACTCCAGTCCTGACAGACTACTAGTATGAACAGGCTCCAAAGTTAGGCAAGTTCACCGTATACCTGGAGTCCTATCTCACCCTATAGGACCCTGGAACTAATGACAGGACTGAGTCTACCTGTTCCTTCAAAGGCAAGGACGAAAAGGAGTCTCCCTCAGGCATAATGACAAACAACAGGGAAAGACAACACACACATATATAAACAAAATACAAAAGGCAAAGGAAACACTTAACTTCAATGAAGCCTTGGTAGCACCAGGAACTCAGGCGAGAACCAAACACAGGCTAACCACAAGTCCAACAGAAGCTATAAACCGCAAAGCATAGTGGGAGAAACAACCATAAATAGAGAAGGTGATATGACCACAATAGCCACACCTGGGGAAAAAAGGTGAGGCAAGCACCAGAAACAACACAGACGTCATGTCAGATCAAACCACGTGTTGCCAGTCTCACAGATCTCCTGACACCTGTCGCGGGAACGTCCATATGTCTCTGTACATCCGTAACAACAGGACAGAAGGGTTTCTGCCTAAACCCCTTTCAATGACCCTTGGGCCATTTTTACACTACCTCATTTGCTAAAAGTTGTTCCTTTAAAGGGTAGATTCCTGACCAAGTTTTCACCTCCAGTAGAAGAAGAGACAATCCCAACTGGGCCCCCTTTTGCCCTTGACCCCATATCAGTCGCATTGTCTGCCGCTATGGTAGTTACACCCCTGCTGCCAATAACGAATAGAACGGAGTGAAGGAGAAACGTACGAGCTAGCAATCATTCCTCCCACATTCAAATTGCATGAGCCTGCATAATCAGGCCAGAGCAAACAAGATTAAATTGATGTGTTATGTTCCATTGGCGCTCGCATTGCCTGAAGATCAGGCAGTGTAATACCACCGTAAGCTACCCACTGTAATTATTATGTCTCATTATGAGACTTGAGTTGGGGAAAGGGATAAATGCTGTTAATGAAGATCAAATCATCTTGTGTCTTAAACCTGGACACCAATTAAATCAATTAACAATGCTTGTGCTTAAAGAAAATGATCACTAGGATAGGTTACCTTTAGATCAGAGCATCTGTTAAATGCACAGAGATAGTGTACTAGTGGGTACCAGAGGGACAATATCTGTTGTGCGCATCAAGGCAATTTTTTTTTCTTACTAGTCCGTGCCTCTAACGCCGCCAAAAGCATAATTACTTACTCCTTCACAACTGCAGCAGCTGGGGATCGGTTAGGTGGATTTAAGTTCCTTTATTTTTTTACAACATGTGGAGGCTATGGGACAATTTTTTTCTTGTGCTTCAATATCCATTTAAATATTAGCACATAAATCATTGGATTATTGATATTTTAAATTCGAAATAGCACAAAATAATAAAGTTATGATATAATATACAGGTAGAAACCATAAAGACACTTGAGTAAGCAACAATTTAGTAAATTGATTAATGCAGATTTATGCATTTATTTCTCAGGTCAAAAAGAGGCCCATTTAAGGATGAAAGAGGGTCAAAAAGAGGGACTGTCCCTCCAAAATATAGAAGTGTGCCATGACCCCATAGAAAAATGGATTACAGCCTTTTGTAGGTTGGGAGCCACTTACATACATCACATGCTGTAGAGCCCCAATGAGTATTAAAGGGGTTTTCTGAGATTTTTATACTGATGACCTATCCTCAGGCACCTCCCCCAATAGGAGTGCATATTCCTGCTTTCTCATCTATCCTCAGGATAGGTCATCAGTATCTGATCATTGGGGGTCTGACATCTGAGACTGCATCTGAACAGCTGTACATTGTATAGTGCCAGTGCCTTCTCAAACAGCTGATTGGCGAGGGCCTTGGGTGTCAGACCCCCCCCCCACCCCCGATCAGATACTGATAACCTATCATCAAAATCTCAGAAAACCCCAATGTTTATTAGAATTATGACTGACTGATATGACTTTAACACTTGTTTAATCTGCCAGTAATATATTTTTGATGCTGGTGTCATGTTCTAGTATTGCTAAGACCTGCCTGATGACACTACTGCATTATAGGATATGCATCTGTCAGTGGGTGGTGAGGCGCATACAGGGGGCTGAAATGCCACATGTGGCTCCTGTGCCTAGGGAGCATTGTTTTAGAATCTACTGACTTTTTAACCTCTTAATTGGCATTTTGTTGGGCTATTTATTTAAAGTAGTTGCATCACCTAGTCAGAAAAGAAGCATTTCCTTGAAGTCATAGTTCCACATGTCTGTGAAGGTTCTCATTTATCCAGGTCATGGTATATCTGTAAAGAATAAATCAAGGCAACTGGACTTGCTTCTTGAAACGTTTTTAAGAAATCTACAGCAAGTCCAGTTGCCTTGATATATTCTTTACAGATATATCATAGTTCCACATTTATGACATTAATGGGGTTGTCCAGGTTCAGAGCTGAACCCATACATACCCATAATTTCACCCAGGCAGCCCCCCTGATGTTAGCAAGGGCTCTGTTATTTACCGTAACACAATGCTGGGCGGAAGCCTCCAACTTGCAGCCCTAACTGTGTTACAACTTACTAACAGTAATCTTTGAGACTGTGGTCCCGGCTCTCTTCAGGTCATTGACCAGGTCCTCCCTTGTAGTTCTGGGCTGATTCCTGACCTTTCTCAGAATCATTCTTACCCCACGAGGCAAGATCTTGCATGGAGCCCCAGACCGAGAAGGATTGACAGTTCTACCATTTTCTAATAATTGCGCCAACAGTTGTTACCTTCTCACCAAGCTACTTACCTATTGTCCTGTAGCCCAACCCAGCCTTGTGAAGGTCCACATTTTTGTCCCTGGTGTCCTTAGACAGCTCTTTGGTCTTGGCCATGGTGTAGAGGTTGGAGTGTGATTGATTGAGTGTGTGGACAGATGTCTTTTATACAGGTAACAAATTTAAACTGGTGCAATTAATACAGGTAATGAGTGCAGAGTAGTAGGGCTTTTTAAAAAAAACTAACAGCTCTGTGAGAGTCAGAATTCTTGCAGGTTGGTAGTGATCAAATACTTATTTCATGCAATAAAATGCAAACTCATTAATTGAAAATCATACAATGTGATTTTCTGGATTTTTTTTTTAGATTCTGTCTCTCACAGTTGAAGTGTACCTATGATAACAATTACAGACCTCTCCATTTTTTGTAGGTGGGAAAACTTGCAAAATCACCAGTGTATCAAAACACTTATTTTCCCCACTGTATCTCTAAAAAGGTGCTATTACAAGAGGGGTATAGCCAGGTCTATTAAGGTTACGGCAAAGAGGTTAGTCATGTTACATTATTTAGGTAGAGTGCTTCATAGCCTAAAACAGTACCACACAGTGATTGGGTTGTGATTGATATGGATTGCAGTATCGCTACGCTCAGCCTCTCCTGGTATCAGTACCTTCCTCCAACACGTTTCGCCATGTATGGGCTCATCAGAGAGCAGCATAACACTCAGTTCACACATTCGCGTAAAACGCCGCGTTCGAACGCGCAAAAAAACGCACAACAGTACAGGAACCATGCATTCCAATGGGGGTGGTTCACACTTGCGCGTTTTTATGCGCGTTCGAACGCGCCTAAAAACGTCCGGCGCATAAGCAAGTATGTTCGCGTTAATTCGGGCGTTTTTCGAGCGTTTGGTGCCAATATACTTCAATGGGAAACGCGATACGCGTGTTGTTCGGGCGTTTGTGCAGCGTAAAACGCGCCTATGGACGCGCGTTTTTCAAAGTTTGCAACATGCTGGATGAGCCACCATGGAATTTCACACCTCTAAAGCACTCAGGTTGGCCAAACTATATATAGCGAGGGCTGTTTGGTCATTGGCCAACTATGCAGTCAATCACATAAACGCGCGTCAAACGCGCCTACACTATTTACCAAAATGCTTGAAAAAAAACGCGCGTTAACGCCCGTCTTGAACGCTCACAAAACGCTAGGCTTCAAAACGCTCAGGTCTGAACCCAGTGTAAAGGGATAAGATGAGTAATGGCAGTAGCCCCCATGCACAACTATCAGTGACTGACAGCTGTTTCTGACTGCTGACTATATAACAAAAGCATTTTTAGCAAGATTTTTTTGCTTAAAATTGTGTCTCATAATAAAAAAAGTATGGTTATTTTATAAAGTCATTCGTCGATCATTCACTCCTATTCAACTGTTTCCTGCAGCTTCTGGTGCTGGAACTAGAACTGTAAATGGAACAGGAAGCACAGCTCCATTAAAAGTATAGTGGCTGTGCTGGGTTACCGTAGATCAGCTTCCATTGACTTCAATGTGTGCAGAGCTGCAGAAACCAACCATGACAACTGCAGAATCTAGATTGCCATAACACAATCTTTATGTGCTAACCACCAGAAGTTTCAAATTCCTCTCAGTCATTTATTTGCATATTGGATGCTTCTATATTTATCTAATATAATATTTTGTTACCCCTACCTTTCTAGACTAAAGTTAATATGTTGAGACTTTATGTTCTGTACAGGTAACTTTTAAGTAGACATCTCATTATAATCACTGACAGAATTACAATGACAAATACCACTTCTGTATAAATAGCACATGATCCACTATTCACAGTGGCTGATATCACAAATCACAGCTTAGGGTACTTTCACACTTGCGTTGGTGTGGATCCGTCTGTTTATTTGTACAGACGGATCCGCACCTATAATGCAAACGTTTGTATCCGTTCAGAACGGATCAGTTTGCAATGTAAGTCAATGTGTCAATGTGTCCCCCCATTGACTTACATTGTAATTCAAAATGGATCCGTTAGGCTCCGTCTCTTCAGACGGACACCAAAATGCTGCAAGCTGGGTTTTGGTGTCCGTCTCCAAAACGGAATAGAGCCGAAAGGGGCCGAACTGATGCATTCTGAATGGATCCTTATCCATTGAGAATGCATTGGGGCTTAACTGATCCATTTTGGACCGTTTGTAAAAGCCCTGAAACGGATCTCACAAACGGAATCCAAAACGCTAGTGTGAAAGTACCCTTATCTACTCCCTCCTGACCTCTGCACAGGTCACAGAGCATGCCTAGAAAACTCTCTCATAAAAGTCAGTGAGTTCATAGTATCTATGGCCTATGTGGATGCTCTCGAAGAACAGGAAGACTTGACATATTTTAGACCTACTGGCCAGAGTAAAAACTGTAGGATTTTAGGATATTTTTTATAAATATAGCTAGGAAATTATTTTTTTAAATTGACAAACATTCTAAAAGAAATATCTTTAAAGGCTATTTACACCTTTGGGGACAATTATTTTATTATTGCATTGTATTCTTCTTGAGCTAAAAATAATTTTTTCTATTGGAGAAATTGAGCCTCTTTCTCTGTACTGCCTTGAGATTCTCTAATAGCAGGCTCTGTATTTTTACTATTTCTCATCAGGCAGTTCAGCTCACGGCTCCTTATCTCTAATCGCTGACCTCGTAAACACTCATTATAGCTAAATTCCTATCTTAGTGATAAGAATGTGGCTTAACCCCTTAAGGACGAAGGGCGTACATGTACGCCCTTGCGTCCTGGTACTTAAGGACCAAGGGTGTACATGTACGCCCTGTGAATATCCGATCACCGCTGCGCACGTGGCGATGATCGGAACAAGATGCCTGCTGAAATCAATCAGCAGGCATCTTGGCACAATGCCCAGGGGGGTCCTGTGACCCCCCCCATGTCAGCGATCGCAGCAAACCGCAGATCCATTCAGACCTGCGGTTTGCTGCGCTATCTGTAGTCTCTGATCGGATCAGAGACTAAAATATGCCCCAAAGGTTAAATTTTAACCCCCCCCCTGCACCCCGCTATATTAGTGTTCCCCCGGGAGGTGCAGGGGGGGGGGGGATTGCGGGCGGTGCTGCGGGTGGGCGCCCGCCTCCCCCCGCCCGCCTCCTTTCAATCGATTTCCCTGGTGCCTAGTGGGTATAGCAGGGGGTCTAGCCTAGCAGGTATAGAAGGTGTTAACATTGAGGGAGCTCCCTCCCTTTCCCATCGGGGGGCTGCCGTACCTTTGCAGCCCCCCCGACGGGATAGGATAGTAGAGGGAGGGAGCTCACCTCTCTTCCCATCACCCGCTGCTCTGTAATGGCAGCGGGTGATGGTTACTATGGCAGCAGGACGCTTTCAGAAGCGTCCTGCTTGCCATGGTATAGTAACTCTGGTCAGACTTCTGCTAAAGGCAGAAGTCTGACCAGACTGTGAAAAGTAAAAAAATACAGTGCAGTACACTATATAGTGTACTGTTCTGTATTATATAGACACCAGATGAGGGGGGCGTGGCCTGGCAATGGAGGGATAGAGACGTGCTACACTTGAGCTCCCGGCCCGGCCCTGCAGATATCCCGAACCCTTGTGACAGTGCACAGCAAAATACACAAG
Organism: Bufotes viridis; assembly: GCA_033119425.1. Classification (NCBI taxonomy): domain Eukaryota; kingdom Metazoa; phylum Chordata; class Amphibia; order Anura; family Bufonidae; genus Bufotes; species Bufotes viridis. The sequence goes on from CM065592.1 coordinate 365,621,106, forward strand.
AATGGGTCCGAAGAAGAGGAGAACAGTTTCCATGCCTCGGAGCTCCTCCGATGTGCAGCCGACACCGGGCATCGAGAGGTTTCTCTCTGCACCACGCTCCCAGCACTCACCTCGGGCGCCATCTTCCCCAGAGTCAGGGGGATCCTACATGGAGGAGCCGCTTTCCCCACCAACTGAAACATGCAGCAGATCGCCTCCGGTTACCAGCGGATCACAGCTCGAGGGAGCAGTAACCTCCCGCTCCCAGGCAGTGGAGTCGACGACCACCATGATACGGCCTCCAGGTTCCCCGGGTGAGAGGCGGGAAACCGCCATTGTGGATGTTGTAGAGGGAGAGTGGGGGGAGGACAGGAGGGAGAATTCTCCCATCTATGACGCTGATCACTCTGGCACCTCAATTGTTATAGTACCCCCCCCCCCCGCCTCCTACTCCGGGCAATGGAGCAACGCCAGTTATAGAAGCAGTCCCAGCCACCTCTGCTTCAGCAGCACTGAAGGGGATCCATGATATGATTTCCTCTATCCCTACAAAGCAGGATATGGAGGTATACATCACCAGATTGGAGGAGGCGTATAGAAAGGAGGTGAACCACCTCAAATCTGAACTGACTACCGTGGGAGAAAAAGTGACAACAATGGAGCAATCTATATTATCTCTCTCTGCAAGGCAGGACTCACAAGACACCACCTTGGAGTGCCACTCTTTTCAAATTCACCATCTGGCAGACATGCTTGACGATAACGAAAATAGGGAGAGGCGCAATAATATTAGAGTCAGAGGTCTTCCTGAGACTGTACTGCATAAAGATTTGGACTCCACTATCCGCACTATATTCAATGGCATCTTGGAGGTGGAGCAGGATACCCCTTTAGAGCTGGATAGAGTACATCGCGCTCTGGGCCCTAAACCATCCGACTCTTCAAAATCAAGGGATGTCATTTGTAGGGTTCACCGCTACCAGCTGAAAGCGGCCATAATGAAGAAGGCAAGGGAGTTGGATCAAGTTTTATTTCATGATACGCCCCTGATGATCCTTTCTGACTTATCACGATACACCCTGCTTAAAAGGAAGGCTCTACGGCCACTTCTGTCACTGCTTCAACACCATAACATCAGTTACTCTTGGGGTTTCCCGTTTCGCCTGCAAGTCCACCTGAACGGACCCAAGAGATTTGCCAGCATTTACATCTGCACTAGGCATCCCCTTGATTGATATTAAAAACTGGCCGATTCTTCCGTCTTCCTCAGAGACTCCTCTGGGTCCTTTGCCACAAAGAGAAGCAAGGGCCACACACCGTAAACCTCGCCGCAGACAGGAGTCGCCAGATAGGCTGCTGGAAGAGTGTGTCAATGCCACCTGAGGCATAACGTTATAGAGCCTTTGAAATGCCCTTCTGATTTTTTCCTTTTGATCGGTTCCTAATGGGACATTCAATATTAGCATTATCTGTGCCTTTGGCTCTCTTATTCTTATTTCCTGGGGTTTTCTCTTCTCTCCGGGACCTTATGTTGTGGATTACATTTGTTGTATTTGTTCTCTCAAATGTTATCTGTTTGGGGGGCCTGATCCCCTGGCGCGTAATTGGGCGGCGGGGAGCAGATCTCCCAAACTTTATGCTGTGTTAACCATTTGATAATCGTTCCAATTTTATGTTTCTCTGGGTGTTGCGAGCCTAGCTCTGTAAGCCTCACTGATATTACTATGGGTCCTGGGGGGTCCCACCCTTCACGCCTATTCCGTGTGTGGGGTGGGAACCCTCGGTTCCATGTCTCCTCTCATGGGGGGGGGCTTGGAGGTGTACCCAGACATATAGCCTCTTACAGTGTGAGTTAAGGATTGTTGAACCCTTGATCCTTCGGGGTCATGGGTTTATTAACACCCACAGGTTTAGCTAAGCGGTTCTAGACGATATCTATTACTTGTTTTTGGGCGTTTGGGTTTGGGTTTCTCGTGGGGCTGGGGGAGGGGAGTCCCTCCCTTGAAAGCTCGCTCCCTGACAGGGATTCACATCTCCCCGATGTGATTTTTCACTTCCCTCCTTTTCGCAGACACTTTAATTCCCTATAGCTCACGGTTACTGTGAGCATCTTTGACTTTGGTCTGTCTCTTTCTTCTGTCTCACTACTTCACATACGTTCACTCTTTCTATAACCTTTACTTGCTGCTTCTACTCCCTTTTCCCCTCCCCTCTGACTTTTCCTGTTCCTCTTCCTCTTCCTCCCACCCCCCTTTCTCTTCTACCCCTTTTTCTCCTTTTTTTTATTTTTTTTATTTTTTTTATTTTATTTATTTATTATTATTTTTTTCTTTTCCCATTTCCTTATTATGGCAACACTTAAGGTTGGATCATTGAATGTTAGGGGCTTTAATATTCCCCAGAAGAGGTTGCAGATCCTCTACCATATGCATAAACAGAGGGTCCAGATATTGTTGCTGCAGGAAACTCATTTCAAGAAGGACCACGTCCCAAGTTTTCGCGATAGGTATTACTCTCGTTGGTTGCATAATCCCGGTCCTGACTCCAGGTCTAAAGGGGTCTCTATAGCTTTGCATAATTCCTTACAGGGGACGATTGTTGATGTGGAGATGGATGGAGAGGGGCGTTATATATTTCTTAAACTTAAGATTCACTCTGTTTTGTTCACAGTGGTCAACTGGTACCTTCCTAATCAACAACAGATTTCCACATGCAGAGTGTTCTTGCGTCTTCTAGACAACTTTGTGGAAGGTCAGGTGATTATTGGTGGAGATTTAAATTTTACTCATGATCCATCCGTTGACTCAACGGCACAAAGGCTCACTGCTCCCAGTCGACAATTACGGGCCCTCCGTTCACAATTACACATAGCACAATTAGTCGACGTATGGCGGGTCCTTAATCCGCAAGGTAAGGATTACACTTTCTTCTCTTCGCCCCACAAGTCATATAGTAGGATAGACGTATTTTTAGTTAGTCATCACATTTTAGATTGGCGGCCTTTGGCCTTGATTGGAGATATCCTGTTCTCCGATCACGCCCCAGTGTACTTCTCGATTGTTTTACCCGATACTGTTAGGAAGCCATGGAACTGGAGGCTTAACGACAATCTACTTAAGGACGTAGTGTGCTCTGCCGACATCCTTGCGTCGATTCAGGAGTTCATACATATCCATGATTCTGACCATACACCCCTCCCGACCCAATGCGAAGCCTTAAAATGCATTCTACGGGGCGTGTTCATTAAACATGGTACCCGTTTGAAAAGAGAAAAGGCAATTACACTGTCTAATCTACTTTCCCAGGCACACACATTGGAAATCAGACATAAGAGGACTTTATCCCCGAACACACACGTCGAATTATTGAAAGTAAAAGACTCTATACGCCAATTAATAGATCAAAAATACAAATGGTTTAGGGACAGAGGCAAACGCTTCTTTTATGAATACTCGAATAAATGTGGCAGACCTTTGGCCAGGGCCATACACCCTAGATCTGCTCAAACGTTCATTTCCCAGATTAAAACACAGGGAGGCTCCAGTACTCATAATCCGACTGACATCTTGACGGTCTTTAGGGATTATTATACTCAGTTGTACAATATCAAAGGGAATTTCTCGGATATGCCTCTGACCTTGCTACAGGATCGGATTTACGTCACCGAAACCGCTTTACCCGAATTACCATCTGATGATAGGGATTTATTAGATTCAGACATAACTGAAAGCGATGTCAAACGGGTCATAAACAATTCCCCATCTGGGAAAAGCCCAGGCCCGGACGGGTTTACAATAGCCTTTTATAAACGTTTCTCGGATGTCCTTTCACCCTTTTTGGTCCGAGTCTTTAATAAAGTAGGCCCTGATTTTCCTTTCCCGAAACAATCTCTAGAAGCCCGCATAAGTGTGCTCCCTAAGCCGGGAAAAGACCATTCTATAGTGTCAAATTACAGACCGATATCACTAATTAATATTGATATTAAGTTGTATTCTAAAATTCTGGCAGATAGATTGGCTCCTTTGTTGCCTGGCCTGATACACTCGGATCAGACGGGGTTTGTGAGAGGGAGGGAGGCACGTGATAATACGATCAAATCCCTAATACTCACTAACCTAGCTAAATTAAACTCGCAACCTTTATGTCTTTTATCTATAGATGCCGAAAAGGCATTTGATAGAGTCCATTGGGACTTTCTGGCGGCTTCTCTCCGGCAAATTGGGCTTGGTCAGAGGTTTAGGGATTGGATACAAGCTCTTTACACAAACCCCACGGCGAAGGTTCAAGTCAATGGCCTCATGTCGTCTCCTATCCCTATAGGCAATGGCACGAGGCAGGGATGTCCACTCTCCCCATTGTTGTACGTCCTTGTAATGGAGCACTTGGCGATTGCGTTGCGGCGAAATTCCTCCATTCATGGGCTGACTGTTAACGAAGTCCAATACAAGACAGCACTCTATGCTGATGACTTATTATTATACATTTCACAACCTCATATATCTCTTCCCTCGGTTCTCCAAGAATTTAAGAGATTTGGCCTGTTAAGCAATTTCAAAGTTAATCATTCTAAATCAGAGCTTCTTAATATTAGTATCCCAAGTTCGGATTTCACTCGCATTTTAACTAGCTTCCCATTTAAACATCAGCCGGTGGCGCTAAAATACTTAGGTATTTCCATACCCCCAGACGGGAAAAATCTTTACGAACTGAACTATCTCCCACTCCTAAATAAAACAGTGAAGGATCTCACGCTATATCATAAGAAGGACTTATCCTGGTTTGGGCGCATGAATGTTTTAAAAATGAATATTCTCCCCAAATTCTTATATATATTCCAGTCAGTCCCTATATCCCCTCCATCAGCCTTTTTCAGTAAACTAACGACAGCATGCACAAGGTTTGTTTGGGGAAGATTGAGACCCAGGATCAGTTATTCGATATTAACCAGACCCAAAGCTAAGGGAGGGGTAGGTCTCCCGGATTTTAAGATGTACCAAGCAGCGGCATCTATAACTAGACTGTTAGACTGGACATATCATCAGCGAACCAAGCAATGGGTCGGTCTGGAACAAACCCAATATCCTCTTCCCCTCAAACATGCCTCGTGGCTCCACCCAGAAGTTCGCCCATTCATACGCGGCGGCAATACCATACTTCGACACACTCTTAGGGTATGGGACTCTCTATCGAGACAGGGACACAGCATACAGAGGTCTAGTCCTCTTACACCGATTTTCGATAATCCTGCCTTTTTGGCTGGATCAGATAGAGACTTTATCTTAGTCCTTTGGGCAAAAGATGACCCGCGCTTCCACCATTTATTGTCTGGAAATCCACTCATGTCCTTGGAAGCCCTTTCTGCTAAATACCCGAACTCGAGTTTATCATGGCTAGAATACGAACAGTTAAGGTCTTACATCGCCTCTGAGGGGGAGCAGTGTTCCTTCAGTGCATCCTTGACGGACATGGAAAAGCTTTTCACATTAACATCTTCACCAACTCACCTGATCTCACAGTTGTACCAGACTCTGCTAGCGGATAAATGCAAAGACCCTCCAGGCTTTGTAAAAGGCTGGGAGGCGGAGCTTGGTGCCACTTTTGAGACAACTGAATTGCAGAAGGCATTCACCTTCACCCACAAACTGTCTATGTCCTGTGTTGCTCAGGAGAAGAATTATAAGATCTTGTCCCGCTGGTACAGAGACCCTGTGCGACTAAATAGAATGTTCCCTTCAGTTCCAGCAACGTGTTGGCGTTGTAACATGGAACGGGGCACTATGCTCCATATCTGGTGGGGCTGTGCCTTGATTAATCCGTTCTGGAAGAAAATCTTTGATATTTACCGCTTGGTATCACAGAAAACGGTTCCTTTCTCCCCGAAGATAGCGCTCCTCTCCATCCTGCCGGGCACTATTGCCTCCCGCAAAAAAGACATTTTGCGATTTTGTATTGCAGCGGCTAAGCTGGTGATCCCTAGACACTGGAGGTCAGTACATACCCCTTCCTTACGAGAATGGCTCCAGGAAATGCAGCATATAGCGAGGATGGAGGAGATTTCTGCAGAAATGTCCAATGCTTCCTCTAAGTACCACAGAGTTTGGTCTGAGTGGATTGCAGCGCAGGACAAGGCTGAGTTCTTGGCATTGGTTGCCTCATAGACCAATGGGGTGTGTGGCAAACACCCCCCCCCCCCTCTTTTTTTTTTTTTTTTCCTCTCTCTTCTTTCCCTCCCTTCTTCCTGTCCCCTAATCTTCTCTACCACTTTCTTTTCCTCTGACTCTCTCCCTCTTATGCTTAAATATTGGACTTTGTGAGTTATGTCACATAGACTGTTATATTTATCGACATTAAATCGGGAGCCTGGAGCACCTGATTCTTTATCTTATTATCTTGGCCTATGTGATCTGGTGTATTGAAACTTGTTATTGACTGATGTTTGTACTTTACTCTGTCTCAACATCAAAACCAATAAAATCTGTTTAAATATATAGACACCAGATCCACTGGATCTACAAGAACCAAATGGGTCTGGGTCAAAAAAATGTCAAAAAAGTGAAAAATAAGTAAAAATGAGAAAAATACATATCACTGAATAAAAAAAACAAAAACAAATAAACTACACATATTAGGTATCGCCGCGTCCGTAAAAATCTCCTCTATAAAAATATCACGTGACCTAACCCCTCACGCAAATACCGTAAAAAAAAACACAAAAAAATGGTGTAAAAAAGCCATTTTTTGTCACCTTGCATCACAAAAATTGTAATACCAAGTGATCAAAAAGGCGTATGCCTCCCAAAATAGTACCAATAAAACCGACATCTCATCCCTCAAAAAATGAGTCCTTATATAGGACAATCGCCCCTAAAAATAAAAAAATATGGCTCTCAGACTATGGAGACACTAAAACATAATTTTTTTTTTCTAAAATGCTATTATTGTGTTAAAGTAAAATAAATAAATAAAAAGTATACATATTATGTATCGCCGCGTCCGTAAAAACCTGCTCTATAAAAATATCACATTATCTAACCCCTCAGGTAAATACTGTTAAAAAAATAAAATAAAAACAATGTAAAAAAAAAAAATTTTTGTCACCTCACATTTCAAAAACTGTAATAGCAAGCGATCAAAAAGTTATATGCACCCAAAAATAGTGCCAATCAAACCGTCATCTCATCCCGCAAAAAATGATACCCCACATAGGACAATCACCCCCAAAAAAAAAAAAAATAGGGCTCTCAGACTATGGAGACACTAAAACATGATTTTTTTGTTTTAAAAAATGATAATATTGTGTAAAACTTAAATAAATAAATAAAAAGTATACATATTTGGTATAGGCACGTCCGTCGCAACCTGCTCTATAAAAATAACACATCACCGAACCCCTCAGGTGAACACAAAAAAAAAAAATAATATGGTGTCAAGAGCCATTTTTGTCACCTTACATCACAAAAAGGGTAATAGCAAGCGACCAAAATGTCATATGCACCCCAAGATAGTTCCAATCAAACCGCCATCTCATCCCGCAAAAAATGAGCCCCTACATAAGACAGTCGCCCAAAAAATAAAAAAAATATAAGGCTTTCAGAATGTGAAGACACTAAAAAATCATTTTTTTCAAAGATGCTGTATTATGTAAAACTGAAACAAAACCCCCTAAAAAGTAGCCATATTTGGTATTGCCGCGTCCATAGCAACCTGCTCTATAGAAATAGCACACAATCTAACCTGTCAGTTCAATGATGTAAATAACAAAAAAAAAAAAAACGGTCCGAAAATAGCTATTTTTTTGCAAATTTTCCATTTTAATAAATTTTTCCAGTAACAAAGCAAGGGTTAACAGCCAAAAAAAACTCAATATATATTGCCCCGATTCTCTAGTTTGCAGAAACACCCCATATGTGGTCGTAAACTGCTGTATGGCCAAACGGCAGGGCGTAGAAGGAAGGGAACGCCATATGGTTTTTGGAAGGCAGATTTTGCTGCACTGGTTATTTGACACCATGTCCCATTTGAAGCCCCCCTGATGAACCCCTACAGTGGAAACTCCAAAAAAGTGACCCCATTTTATTTTAGGGTAAATATGATTTTTGGTTGCTCTATATTACACTTTTTTTGAGGCAAGGTAACAAAAAATAGAAATTCCGAAATTTCATCTCCATTTGCCAATAACTCTTGTGGAACACCTAAAGGGTTAACAAAGTTTGTAAAATCAGTTTTGAATACCTTGAGGGGTGTAGTTTCTTAGATGGAGTCACTTTTTTGGAGATTCTACTCTAGGGGTGCATCGGGGGCTTCGAATGGGACATGGTGTCAAAAATCCAGTCCAGCAAAATCCGCCTTCCAAAAACCATATGGCGTTCCCTTACTTCTGTGCCCTGCCGTTTGGCCATACAGCAGTTTACGCCCACATATGGGGTGTTTCTAAAAACTACAGAATCGGGGCAATAAAAATTGAGTTTTGTTTGGCTGTTAACCCTTGCTTTGTTACTGGAAAAAATGGATTCAAACGGAAAATTTTCCAAAAAATTGAAATTCTGAAATTTTATCTCCATTTGCCATTAACTCTTGTGGAAAGTTTTGAATACCTTGAGGGGTGTAGTTTCTAGAATGGGGTCATTTTGGATAGTTTCTATTATGTAAGCCTCACAAAGTGACTTCAGACCTGAACTGGTCCCTAAAAAGTGGGTTTTTGAAAATTTCTGAAAAATTTCAAGATTTGCTTCTAAACTTCTAAGCCTTGTAACGTCCCCAAAAAATAAAATGGCATTCCCAAAATGATCGATACATGAAGTAGACATATGGGGAATGTAAATCAATAACTTTTTTGGGCGGTATTACTATGTATTATAGAAGTAGAGAAATTAAAACTTGGAAAATTGCTAATTTTTCCAAATTTTTGGTAAATTTGATATTTTTTTATAAATAAAAATGAAATTTTTCGACTTAATTTTACCAGTGTCATGAAGTACAATATGTGACGAAAAAACTATCTCAGAATGGCCTGGATAAGAAAAAGCATTTTAAAGTTATCACCACATAAAGTGACACTGGTCAGATTTGCAAAAAATGGCCTGGTCCTAAGGTGAAAATGAGCCCGGTCCTTAAGGGGTTAAGTAAGTGTTTTTGAGCTATTGGTAATTTAGAGATGAGGTCCATTAGATGACTGGAACAAAGTGAAAGTACAAGTCACACAGCTAGACAAATAGTTAACTCTTTGTGACAGAATGGCTTAATATTTTTAATAAAGACGAGGTGAAAAAATTTTTTTTAGCCCAAAATGGGTAAACTGCAAGTATAAAAAATTGCTGCCGTACATTGCTGTGTACATACCCTTTGACATAAAAAACTTGATTTAAACAATAGGCCATTTTCTGATGACACATTCCCTTTAAGATCCTGGACAGCACTGAAACAAGAGCATGAACACTACCGCCAGAAGTTACAGCTTTCGTCTTCACTGTGTACTGGATGTGGATCAGATTGCAGCCGAATGGAAATATTAGCAACCAATAGATTTAAAGCAAACTTGAAGGCACTGCACATAGAATAATGTGTTTTGCCATGAAAGCCACAAGAAAATCTCAGGAATATTTTCAGAATGGCGTGATTTAGTACATCACTTCTTATTGCTTATCACAAGGCAAGTATTTTTCTCCCCAAACCAGGGTTGCTGTAAGACATTTATTACAATTTGTTTACGCGTTGGGATGACAAATGCCTGACTGAGTAACTGCATTGCAGAGGAGCACCAACATCTTTGGCTTCCCATCCCAGATACCATAATATTTCTATCCGTTTGGCAATTTCATAGCACTAATGATGCATCATAAACTGCTTATGGTATATACAGCCAAGCTTTTAAATTAAGAAAATGGCCATTGTGTATTATTAGATAGGACAAAAGTTACCACTGACAGCTTTCTAAAAGGGCTTTGTAATGACATGCAGATAATCTTCTGTATAAATCTCTTCACAAGATAGACGGATATATAGAGCGCTCTCTCATGAGTATTTGAACTGTGTAAATGGCACATATAGTAGTAGTTTTTCATTGTCCCATTCTTTATTGTTCATATGTAGCATCACATTTCGGTCTTTTTAATCTTTTAATCTACATTACAAAGACAATGAAGGCACTACCAACTTTTATATCACATCTGACCTATTAATGAACAGAAATCGGGAAATTTCTAGTAGGTCCAAAGGCAAATCAAGACTTTATTTAAAGGGAAATGTCATGTTCAGTATGGTGTTTGAGCTGCAGGCAGCATGTTATAGAGCCGGAGGAGCGGAGCAGATTAATATCTAGTTTTAGAGAAAAAAGATTCAGTAAAACTGGAAATTTATGCATTTAAATACCTGCTCATTCTGGGCTTGGGAGTCAAGGAGTCGGTCCTATCAGTGATTGACAGCCTTCCCTTTATGACTGAGTATCAGAGTTATCAACCAGAATTTTCCTTTATTCTGGACAATTTATCCCGAAATCATGGACAGCCAACATTTTTTACAGACAAACTTGAAAACCCGCAATGAATCATAATGATATGTCTATCATAAGTCTACATGTCTATAGCTCAATATATTGATAAGAACTCATTACTAGCATTTACTGTGACAATTACCACCAAAATAATCTAGTCAAGTAGCACCAGTGTCAAAAAATCACGGACACATCAATTTTTTTTTCAGAGACACAGGAAAAAGTCACCTATTTTTACGGACTGTCCAAAAATTTCTGGATGGTTGGCGACCCTGCTGTGTATACAGAGATAGCTGTCAATCACTGATAGGACCGCCTCCTTGACTTTAAAGCCCAGAATGAGCAGGAATTTAAATGAATAAATTTGAAGTTTTACTGAATCTTCTCCCAAAAATATATAAATAAATCTGCTCAGCTCCTTCTGCTCTATAACATGCTGCCTGTTGCTTACATGACACTTTTGTGGTGACAAGTTCCCTTTAAATGCAGCTGCACCTGTGATGTTTCGGTCTGTAAGGACCTTTATCAAACTATTGCTACTCCGACTGAGTAGGTAGGAAAAATGGTAAAAGGGGAAAGTAGTATGTTCTCATTATATTAAGGAATGACATAATATGGATATACTTTTCCCTGGTGCCATTCTTCCTATTCACTCATCTAGAGCGGCAATATTTGTTGAAGGTCCTTCTGGACCGAAACGTCACATGTGCAGCTGCATTCAAGTAAAGTCTTGATTTGCATTCGGACCTTTGGGCTACATGCACACGTTCAGGATTCATGTGCGGAGAATCAGCACTGAAATCCGTCGGTGTTCGCAGGCAAATCCGTGCGGTAAATCCGCATCAATAGGTGCGGATTTGCATGTGGATTTGCATGCGGATTTGCATGCGGATTTGCATGCGGATTTTTTTTTTTTCCCTCCTTCTCTCCAAGACAAAGATACACCCTCTTTCAACATCATTTCCTGTGACATCATCTAGTCCCGTCCTACTTCTTCACCATACTCCATTTTGAGTACAATTGTATAGCACATTGTCAGTTTTACAGAGTGAAAAATGGATAATAATGCTACCATTAGACATATTTACAGTCTTACATACATGCAAAAAATACATACAAACATCATGCAGACATCCATGCACACTCTCAGATTGCACTTACCTGGACAATAAGCCTGGAAACATTCAGACTCATTCGCTGATACCAATGGGGCATCTCCATTTTCTCTGCTTCCTTCTCTTCATGAAAAGACATAAAATGGTGGCTGATTCTCCTCCCCTTATTACATCATTTCCCCTTCCTATTGCATACATGCGGATTTTGATGCGGATCCGCATCAAAATCCGCACTGTGTGCGTGCACCATCCGGATTTTATCCTCCCCATTGAAGTGAATGGAGAAAATCCGCAAGATATCCGGACAGGAAAAAAAAAAAGAATTGACATGCTGCGGATTTTAAAATCCGCACCGCAGGTCAAAATCCGCGCTGAAAAAATCCGCATCGTGTGCATTGAGAATTTCAAATTCTCATACAATACAATGTACAAGATGTACGGTGCGGATTTTCCGCACGCAAATCCGCGCGGAAAATCCGCACGCAATCCTGATCGTGTGCATTCAGCCTTGGAGTGCTAGAATTTCCTGATTCATGCTCTAGGGTGGGATCCCTATCCTAAGCACCCATTAGAAGTTTCGGAGTGCCACAAGATCTTTACCGTATTATTAATGAGCATTTAGTTGCAGGCTTTTGATGGGGTAACTTAGCCTGGGCATATATATAGTAATGTATGTGTTTGCTCAGACTGTTCTTATTGAAACATTTGCTTGTTAAAGGGACATTTCCATCAAACTTTTTTAATTTAATTATATTGTATCTCATTTTTTAATAATAAAAACAGGTGGATAGTTTTCCGGATATAATTTTTTTAAAGTCTGCCTGTGTAACTTCCTCTTTGTTTGGACTTTTAGCACAGCAAACTGTCGGGCTTAAAGGGTTTTTCTGAGATATCAATATCTGATCGGTGGGGGTTCGACACCTGGGCCCCCCGCTGACCAGCTGTTTGAGAAGGCACCTGTGCTCGCAGTAGGGAATTGGACCCAAAACAAATTTAAAGAAATGTACTCATCTCCAGAGAGAGGCTGTCATTGTAGGTCCCCCCTTTAAGTAAATTACAAAATAAGAAGATGAATAGTAATAGATATAACAAGTATAGTATACAATGGAAATGTGGACAGGATTACATAACAATGAAGTATAAAAATGACCCACCTCCCATCTACACCATTTCATTCTGTATGAGTGTCATGTCCTCATGCAACAGTGTATCAGCATTATATACAATTGTAAGAAAAGAGTCATCCTTCGCTCTAGCCCCAATTGCATTTATACCTCATTAAAAAAAAAAAAATTATTGTGGAAATAGTACATATGAGAATCGGGAGGGATACACAGCATAAACTAAAATGAGTTACTAAGCTACTTCAAATGTTGTTCTAGGCATGAAGATATGCCCAGAACGAAATGTACAAGTATATACTTATACTGTAGCATCCACTGGATAATTGCTTTAAATGATTGTAATGCCCACTGACATTTATTACTGGCAGTGATATTCATAAAAAAATAGAGCAATGTCGTCATGATGCTTGTCAGAAACCTTCCGTGCTGAAAGCCTGTATAAGAATGAATGTATTCATCCTGTGCAATTGTCTAATCAAAGCCGTCTATCCAACTGATTCGTCATAAACTAGAAATGACAGTGATTAACTGCAGTACATCAGGGTACACATTGGAGGGTGTATTTATGCTTTTTGCATTTAGACTGTGAAGTTATCAGCAGGACCAGTTCTCTTAGAAAGAGATTATTTCCATTGACTCATTCATAGTGAGAAGAAAGCAGTATCCATTATTAATGGGCAACACAGTGAGGCACAAGACACAAACGGTAAGTTAAATATTCAGGTTCCTAATTATCTGGAGCCTATGCACAGCTGCTAATAAATGATATCCATATGGAATGAAGAACGTGGAATTACATTTGGGGCTGCAAATGAAGAAGTCACATCATGGTACCTCAGGAGGTCCGACAACTCTTCTGCCACATAAGAAGACACAAGTACACATGTTGGGTTACAACTAGCACATGATGGGTGAGGAATTCAGGAGCTTTAAGGGACTTCTCTTGGCACATGGCATGATGTCTTTGGTTACTGGCAAATTCATAGGTCAAAAATGTGCTAAAGTCTTTACTTGCATATGTCAGCTATGCAGGAGTCTGTATTGCTGTTATTTGCCTCAAAAGTATCAAATGTTGTACTTTTTACTCCACCTGTTTACTGTAGTACAAGAATGACAATTTTTGTGACTTTTGATAAACTCACAGTTCGTACTGTAAATCTGGCTTAAAAACAGCTTGACGGGATGACCACAAAACTGGAAGGAGTAGTGGAACGAGTAGTGTAAAAATGCTAAACTTTTGTGCAAATAAACCCAATTTTTCAACTTTTTGAAGACAGAATTCTTCAGGGCTTCATAAATTCCCATCCACAGTTTAATGGGTTTGGTGTAGAGGAACTCAAGTGGCGTATACAGTTCTCTGACCTTAACCCTATTGAACACCTTTGGGATGAATTAGAAGGCTGGTACAAGCCAAATCTTTTTGTCCTCACAGATGCTGAATGGGTACAAATACTTCCCAAAGGAGTAGAAGCTGTTATACCTGCAAAAATGGATCCACCTCCAAGCTCATACACAGTTGGGGTCTACCTTATCTGTCTTCTTGCCTCAATATGTTCCAAAATAGGTGGTACGAGATGACCGGCTATTTGTTTATGTGCAGCCACCAATTGATTTAGTTGTGACTTGCCTGCAGTGGCGTATCTATCACGAGGCAAACAAGGCATTTGCCTAGGGCGGCACTTCCAATGGGGCGGCAAGATGCCTTGTTTGCCTCAGTGATAGATTTTTTTTTTTGTCCGGGCTGCGCTGCTGGGGGTGCGCCGGCGCCGCTCCTCCCCGCCCAGCGCCGTTGTAGGTAATTTATTCACTCCACTTGCCTGAGAGAAGCGCCGGAAGACTCACACAGGCGCACTGGCAGAGGCATTGAAGTGCGCATGCGCCTGCCAGTGCGCCTGTGAGTCTTCCGGCGCTTCTCTTCTCAGGCAAGTGGAGTGAATAAATTACCTACAACGGCGCTGGGCAGGTAGGAAATCTGTGGAATCGGATGACACTGGGGGGGGGGGGGAGAATCTGTGGATGACACTGAGGGGGGGAATCTGTGGATGACACTAAGGGGGGGGGGGAATCTGTGGATGACACTGAGGGGGAATCTGTGGATGACACTTAAGGGGGGGATCTGTGGATGACACTTAGTGGGATCAAGGGAGGGGTGTGAGGTGTGGCTGTCGTTATTCACTTTTAAATACAGGAAAGGATGGAGCCTAAAAGGAAGGGCGGGGTTTACAGAGAAAGGGGTTTGGCCTTGACAGGAAGGGGCGGGTCAAATTTATATTAGGGGGTGCCCGAGTTTAGTCTCGCCTAGGGCAGCACAAAACCAAGATACACCACTGCTTGCCTGTCAAGGGTTTTGCCATGGTGTGCTATTGTATTGAATTTGTTTTATGAGAAATTGGTTTTCTTAAAGAGGTTCTCTGGGAATTATTAAAATAAAATACCTGAACATACCTAAATATTACTTTATTAGAGTACTTTCACACTAGCGTTAGAAGAATCCGGCAGGATCCAGAAATCCATGCGCAAATGGATATCTTTTTTTCCGGATCCGGATCCACTGAGTTTTGCATTGAAATACCAGATCCGTCTTTCCTGTATCATCTGTAATAACGGATCCGGTATTTTTTTTTTCAAGGCTAGAAAGAACTGACATATGCACACCGGAAAACCGAATCCGGCGATGCAGCCATTTCCAGAACACTTGGTACTGGATCCGGCATTAATACATTTCAATGGAAATTAATGCCGGATCTAGCAAGTGCGGTAGTGTTCCGGGATTTTGTCCGGAAAAAAATACCGATGCATGCTGCAGTATTTTGTCCGGTCAAATACCATACAAGGGATGGAACGGATGACATCCTGATGCATACTGAACAGATTGCATTCCATTCAGAGTGCATTGGGACAAAAATGATGCGTTTTTTTTTCCGGTATTGAGACCCTTTACTGGATTTCAATACCGGAAAAGAATAATGCTAGTGTAAAAGTACCCTTATAAACACATTCCCAAATAGCTTTTCTTATTTAGAATGGCTTGTTTACTCAAGGGTGTACCAGAGGAAATTATTCTGAGGGCCCACCCTCTGTGTATATAGGACCTTAAAGCCCCTTTTTATTAGAGATCTATTGTTGTCAGAGCTTGGGCCCACCGGAGGATCCTCTGGTACTTTGGTGGGCCAGTCTAACCCTGGGCACTGCCCCATTAGCACATACAAGAGCTGTCCTAATAGTCCTAATAACACAACTAGACTGGTTACTTCAAAGCAGTTAGCTTCCCACTGCTCTGGCTGTCATGAATTGTGATCTTACATACAGCTGACAAGATATCAGCTGTATGTAGTAACAGACCAAAGTAAAAGTACAGAGAGGAGGACAGATGAGAGATGTGGCTAATGATCAGCAGCGCTTGTATGTAGTCTGCTATGTTACCACATCCACACAGCTGTCTGCCTTGTCCATTCTCTCTGTAATTTCAGTTCATTGATATTTTACTATCTGTATGTAAGATCGTAATTCACGACAGCAAGAGTAGTGAGGAGAGCTGAGACAGCTCTTTAGATAAAAGCTTTGAAGTAACCTGTTCCGCTGTTATTAGGACGGCTTTTGTGGCGGCTAATAGGACAGTAGCAATTTTTTTCTCCTGATACTTGCCCCCAAGAGACAACAAGCCAGTAGAAATAATAAAAGATATTTGGGAATGTGTTTATAATAAAGTAATATTTAGGTATTTTCAGTAATCTTGTTTTATTAATTCGCGAAGAACCACTTTAACCAAATTTGAAGTAAGATAAGGGTGGACATATCTGTAGTTTGGTCTCCACATGCTTATGACCATATAGTGTAGTAGATCACTGTCATTCCACAATATTTTGGTGCTTCACCCTTATACTTTTAGTTCTAAGGAAACCACTTCTCTTCAGCTGGAATATTTGTAGATGTTTTATAAAGTACCCGTATGATGAAAAAAAGGCATTTTGAACATTGGCATCTGTAAAATGGTCATCATGGGTTAAACTAGTCGATGGTAAGTGTAGTCCCTATACTGCTCCCAGAAACAAAGATTTTTAGGGCCTTTTGTACCCTGTATATTAAAGGGGTTGTCTGACACTAACAAATCCTCCCTATATGCAGGGCCCCTCACTGTAATTCTACTTACCTGGCTCGCCGCTCCCTGCACCACTCCTGGTACCTGCAACACTAGGGAGGCTCGTCCCTGTCACCGCCTGCCATTGGCTGCCCCCATCGTATGTTTTTATCAGCGCACGGGGAAAAGCAGCAGTGGCGATGCAGGGACCAGGAACGGTGCAGGGAGAGGGAAGCTGGGTAGGTAGAATCAGTGTGAGGGGCCCGGCATATGGGGTAGAATTTGTTAGTGTTGGATAACCCCTTTAAGCCTTTATGACGAATATACAAGCCCATGTATAAAGTTCCAGCGAGGCATTGAATATTAAGTTAAGGTTTAACTGGTCATTAAATTAACTAGAACTATCCATTTCCTGAAGAGATCCATGTCAATGTTTTATAATTACATTTTCCAGTAGTTATGGCATATGGAGAACAATGTTTTCAGGTTTTCAACATGCCATAATGTGGAACATATTTCTCTAGGATGTAAAATTCGATAAAATCAAGGACAAGCAAATCAGTAACTGGTAAACACAAAATAAAATGAACTATTAAAAAGTTATATAATGAAACAGGCTGGCAGCACTGTACAGAATAAGAGCCTCCATCAGCCAGTGGGTTGAATGGTGGAATGAAAAAGACCCTTAAAGTGGACCTGTCACCTCTCCTGCCAAGTGTCAAGTCAACTTTTGCTACATCTGTGCTATGAGATGGCACAGCATAAAAATAACACATTGAGATTGTTAAGTTTCTGATATTCGATTCATAGTTTTCCACTGATCATTTCCTCTCCAGAACTGCTACTTTAAGTATATTTTGAAGCTTCCACTAAAACTGACATTACAGCCAATTTTCCAGAAAATTCAGGGCCAGCAGCCTTTATCTATCCACTTTTCTTCTTTTTTATCACTGTTATTGCTTTTGGCTAAAGCGAAGGAGAATGGGAAACACAGTAGAGATATTCTGCTGGAACTTATGACTCCTTCTTTCCACATGAGGAAGAAGTGAAGGAACAACTCACCCTTGATGTTTAAAATTGCGATGTCTGCGTTATACAGCATCCGATCCTTATAAACAGCAATTCCTGGCAGTAAAGAAAAAAAGAGGATTACGCGATTTTACTAGAAAAATGACAAAAGCAGCATCATTTTATCATTCTGCTGTAAACCAGAGAGTAGAAAACTGCAATGCCTCAAATTGAAATGAACTGGAACATAGAAAGTCTCAAGATCTATGACTTTAGGAGAACCATTGGAAATTGGTAATTTATTTGTAAACGTTTAATAATTGGAAGTCTTCAAAGTAAATAAGGACCATCTGTTAGCATTGTGAGACAAAAGCTATATTAGGTATGAGTGTATGTCTAGGCCTACTTAACTATTTAAGATCTATATATTTCCTATAAATGGAATATTACTTGAAGGAATAACTAGAGTTAAAGGGAATCTGTCACCACATACCTCCATAGTAACCTAAATGACTTTTCAGATGTCCACTTACCTGCTGATTCAAAATCAATTTAGCCCATCACAATCAGTGGAAATTGATGATTTTATTATATGCAAATAACCTTGTACAATGAGGGTGTCACCATTTTACCTCGTTGCACCAAAAGCCCCATTCCCTTTTGCTGTTGGCCAATATCCCCCAGCTTTGAGTGACAAGGCTAGACAGTGGTGACGTAATCTCTCCTTGTCCTGTATTCTCATATGCGGTACAGGCCTGATGTTTGCCAGGAAGAAGTAGTCTGTACTGCACATGTGCCAATGACGTTGCTCTACATCTGGAAAAGATGGACGTCAGCATCAAGTCTCGCTGTTTGACCCCATCGGTGCATGTACGTACAGTACAGACTCCTTCTCACTGGAAAGCATCAGCCATGTACTGCCTAGCCATGTCACTCAAAATGGTGGTGGGGTGGTGGTGGTGGTGGTGGTGTGGTGGTGGTGGTGGTGGGGTGGTGGTGGTGGTGGTGGTGGTGGTGGTGGTGGTGGGGTGAGGGTGGGTGCGGCCAGTGAAAAGAAGAAAAGCTTTTGGTGAAACAGGGTACAATAGTAACATCCTCACTGCACCAAGCAGGTCATTTGTATATCATAAAGGTTTTAATTTCTCTGGAATGGAGGCCCCCAATCGGGATAAGGGGAAAACTGCATTTAAATCAGCAAGCAAGCGCACATCTGAAAAGTCATTACTACGAGGATGTGTAGTGACAAATTCCCTTAAATACCCCTAAATGAATTGGATTCATTATGAATTTCAAAAAAATTAATCCAACAAATAAATCCAAAGTTTACGATAGAATCGTGTAAAAATAGTACCTACAGTAGCACCATTTTGCTGTGAATACTGGCATTGAAAACCATATGGGGGGAAGAAGAAGGAGGATCATATGACAGTGGGAGGAAGTAAAGGGGAGAGCTTTCCCTGATTGGCACAGAGGTTGACAGACATCCTGATCAGCCAATCAGGGGCAGAATTCAGGAAGGTTCTTTGCTGAAGAAAAATACATTTTTTTTTCTGTAAATGAACAAATTAAAAAAATTTTTTTTTATGGTTCATAGGCATATTACCAGCGCCCAAATAGGATTCTGCTGCAAACTCTGAACAATTGCATATTGCATATATATATTACATTATAGCAAAAGCATTTTTACAGCAATAACGCCATTATTATACCCATGTTATTAAACATGTTGCATTATAGCAAAAGCATTTTATAGCAATCAATAACACTATTATTTTACCCGTGTTATTACAGCAAAATCTATTTACAGCAATAAAGCCATTATTATATCCATGTTATCAACGTGTTGCATTTATAGAAAAAGCAATGTACGGCAATAACGCCATTATTATACCTGTGTTATTAAATGCATTGCATTATAGAAAAAACATTTTATGATACTCAATAAGACCATTATTATACCCTAGACATGCTCTTGTTGACAGTGCCCCATCATGCCACTGCTGCTGTCTGCTTGCCTACCATCATGTTCCATACTGTATGGCTACTACTGCCTCCATCATGCTACTGTTGCTGTCTGCCTGCCTACCATCCTGTTCTGTACAGCATGGCTGCTGCTGCTGCCACCATCATGCCACTGCCTACCAACCTGTTCTGTACCGCATGGTACATTTCAAGAAGTTCGCATATCTCTAGTTTTTCCTTCAAGTTATAATTCCATTGATGGGAAATATTAAGATGCTGATTATTCAAGTGCACATCTAAAAAATAATTTGGAATACTATGGAGGTATCTGGTGACAGATTCCCTTTAATAGAACACCAAATATTGGTGCGAAACATTGGTTTATTGTCAGATTTGTGGGATTAGGATTTCTGTTTTCTATTAAGGGAGTTATTTGCTTTGGACAATCACTACATGCTAGAAGGGTCACTTTTTCAATAAGCTGATCACACAACGTCTTAAACAGTTGTTCTGTGGAAAAAACTTGGCCATAAATGTTTAATTTCCCAGAAGCACTACCACAGGGGAGATTAGGATTACCTGGTGCTCATTCAAGTTGATTGACTTTGTGTAATGCTGGATAGGTCCCTCAGAGATACTCTTTGTAACTGCTCTCCACTCTGGCTAAGGGATGAGGATCCTAAGAAGAGCACCTCCTCTTAACTGTATGAATTCCCAAATAGAGTATAAAAATGGTCTTTTGAGACTAGAAGAAACTGCTTCAGTTGGAAGGAGTTTGCATCTGAACAATCTTTATTCCATTTGTTGCACCTGTGGTGAGGAGATCGCTAACTATATGCTGCTATATTCTTCAATTTTTAGAATGGATTAACAAAATTGATCCTAAATTACAGGAATGATGATAATTAGGGATGAGCGAATCAACTTTGGATGTTTTATTTATTATATTCTTATCAATTAAAGATCGAGGTCAGGGAGTGAATTCCAGGTCCACATAATTCATTAAAGGGGTTCTTCACTATGGGCAAACTTTCTTTGTCTGAAGGGATCCCCTGATAAAAAGATGATCATATGTTGTCCTACTGCTGGAACCTAAAGTGATCAGCTGTGATCTATGGGAGAATTTGGTAGAAAGTTTGTAATGTCCTTACAGTGCCACCGTGAGGCTACATTCACATTTTAGTAATTTTTAGGTTTTTCTATCCTATTCTAGGAATAGAAAACTGAAAAAGTGGCAGCACTTGATCCATCATACAATGGAAACCAATGGTGTCTGTGGGACTCCATTGACTAATATAGGGACATCAGGAAGCCACAGAGGATTTACATTTTTGATAAAATCTACAATGGATGCCCCTAATGGAGCCTCTGACATTGCTGTGAAAGAAGCCTAAGCTACACTAAATTAAACTCTACACAGTGCCCAATCAAATCTTGTGGCTGCCTTTATAATACATGGACCTTCAGAATGAAATACCCTTTTTTGAGCTACTTCCCCCTCTGACAAATAAATGAGGGTTGGACTGCATATTCTTGCACATAAACTGGTCCATAGGCCACATTCTTGTCCATAAACAAGTCTATAGGCCATTGGTTAAATGAGCTTTAGAAGCAAAAACATGAGCTATGTGTTCAGGGCAGGTTCCCCTTTTGTCCACCAAGGTATGACCCTGATCTTATAGCTATGGATGGAGCTGGTATAAAGAGGTCTTTTATCATTTGTACCTTTGGAACTGGGGTTCAATGGCAAAAAGGAGTTGAGAGAAGCTATTGATTTCTTTTCTACAACATTTTAGTAGCTCGGTTCAGTTGCAATCATGTGTTAATGCACTATTGGAACTGGATAAACAGAGGTCTACTAAATGTCACATAAGTCACAGAGCAGATGCTCTGATGTTTACCAGAACGTCTAAAGCTTGGACTGCATTAGTGAAATGTTTAATTTGTCCTTGATTTGTGATGTTGCCGTGTAGAGCCAAAGCTTCTTATTAAATTGCAACCTCATTAATATCATTTAAATGGTAATTACTGAGAACTATAGACTTGGAGCATTCTTTAAATTGTATAGAATAAGGGGAAGGTCTGTCTAAGAATTCATATACTTTATAAGACTCTGTTCACATCATATTTGAGCCTTCCATCAGAAATATACTCTATATCACACAAACCTGAAATGGAAGGCTTTGATGTATACCACTGTACTATATGTCACCCATAGGCTCCTATGGAAGTAAATATACCATGTGAACAGCAGACTATGCTTTTATTTACAGTGAAAACAAATTATACTAATGTGTTCTGGCCCAGGGGATGCAAAAATTATCCATCAGGTAAATCAGGTACAGATATGTTCGCCATGTGCATCTGGAACTTTTTCAGGACAAATGATGCATGTCCTGCAAAAATGTGATGTGAACATAGCCTGAGCGGTATTATGCTTAGCTACCAAATTCACAATATGTGCCATTAGTCATATACATAATCTATGGTAGATACTTAGATATACTCAGGTTTGTAGGCTTAAAGGGGTTGACTCACTTCAGCAAATGGCATTTATCATGTAGAGAAAGTGAATTCAAGGCACTTACTAATGTATTGTGATTGTCCATATTGCTTCCTTTGCTGGCTAGACTAATTTTTCCATCACATTATACATGTCTCGTTTCCATGGTTACGACCACCCTTCAATCCAAGATTGGTGGCTGTGTTTGCACACTATAGGAAAAAGAGCTGGCCTATGTGCGTTCCTATGGTCCCGGCCACCAGAGAAGCCATTGCTTTTTTTCTTTAGTGTGCAAGCATGGCCACCGATGCTGGATTGCAGGGTGGTCGTAACCATGGAAACAAGAAGTATATAATGTGATGGAAAAATGAGTCTAGCCACTAAAGAAAGCAATATGGACAATAACAATATATTGGTAAATGAAGGCTCAGACTGGCCAACAGGGGTACAGGGGAATCACCCGGTGGGCCCCTGAGCAATGTGGGCCCCTAGTCTCCCACCTCTGCACAAGTGGCATATCACACAGTAGACTTACTGCACTACATACATATATTCAATGTACAGCCCTTCATCCAACCTATGTTCATATAAAAAACTTGTACAATTATTTATTATATTCGAATGTATCCATACGGGGGGCCTCCAAAATACATTTTACTGGTGGGCCCTATGCACCCCAGTCCGACACTGAGTAAATGCTTTATATTTACTTTCTCTACATGATAAATATCACTTGCTGAAGTGAGACAACCCCTTTAACCATCACCGAAAGGCAGCACCTTACCCTGTAATCCATGAAAAGTAAAAATTATAACCAAAACCAGTAAAGACTTAGACACTGTAATATAATATTGGCGATGCTTTTATGCACCAGCTGGGTATATACTATGTCTTGGCAAGTGTTCTCATACATTGCGGACCGACAGCTGCGATATAACAACGTCTGGCTCTTTTTATGTGTTTTTGTGCCACTGTTGGGAAGAACTGTCAGTCAAGCCTTAAAGGGATTGTCTGGATTCCCATATTGATGACCTATCCTCATTAATATGAGAAACCAGACAACCCCTTTAAACCGGTTTAAACAATAATAACTTTTTAGTTTGTAAAAAAGCCCTTTTGATCTCTTTTATCTCAGCAAGACAAGTTTAATATCTATCTATCTATCTATCTATCTATCTATCTATCTATCTATCTATCGATTGATCTTCTATCATAAGTGAATGTCTACATTTTAAATCAATGTTATTCTTAGGTTTAACATACTGCACTAATTTCCATTTATATGTTTAGATAAAAGTTTCTAAATCCCCTACATGTATAGAGTTAACCATTTCCTGATGCAGTGATTATCCAATTTTTCTTTTTCCATTTTTTACTTTTTTTTTCGGGACAAATTCTACTGTCTAATTGCATAATTTAAAATTGCATATGATGTAGTGAGAAGCTGGCAAAAAAAAAATTCTAAATGAGGTGGGAAAAAAAACAATTCCACTATAGTTTTATGGGTTTCGTTTTTACAGTGTTCCCTAAGCATTAAAACTGACATGAAAGTAGTTTCACACAACTTCATTTCAGTATATAGAGAATTGTAACTAGCAAATTCTAAATCACTTCATTTAAAAAATCTGCCTGCAGCCACCTGAAAAAATAATCTGAAAAGTCATGGCTAAGCTGCAGTCCGCTGCCTGTTGTCAGGCAAGATTCGTCTCTGGTAACAGAGACTCAGAATACGGCTGAGAGAAGGTGGCGGCATGTCAGAGGTAGCTGAGATCCTGAGCATGATAAAAGAACTGCTTTTACAATGCTTCTGAAGAGCTTCTGTGGGTCTGTAAGGGTGGGTTCACATCACGTTTTATGCCTCCGTTTGACGTACATGTTTGAAAAAAAAGGATACAAAAATGTTCTTGTAACCTGCACAGTCCAGTAACAAAAAATATGTTTTTTTAATAATGGAACTCTATGGGGAACAGATGCCATTGTATGGCATCAGTCTGAAACATCTGTTTAACTTACACATTTTTTGTATACATTAAACGGACAGGAAAAAACGTGATGTGAACCCACCCTAGAAGAAATGAAAACATAGTGGAAAGTAAGGGAAGTGAGGGCACTGTGTGCAGTATTGGTAGATTCAACAGAAGGGAGACACCCACTGCTTCTGAGTGAAATGCATCTAGCTGTGCAGCTGAAACAGGGAATAATGTAGCTAAAAGATACTTTAGGAAAGGCCAAAAAACACCAGTTCCCTAAAAGTTATGATTGTACAAAGAAGCACAGCCATTATGCAAATGTTTTTTGAAAAGTCAGGTATGCTTTAACTTCATTCTTTGGATCAGTACGATTATAGTAATACTACATTTGTTTATAGTTTTGTGTGTGTTTTAATACTTAAAAAAATAAAAATCTTGAAAAAAAATTTTTTTTCTTTACAGCGCCAAATTCTAACCCCCATGGTTTTTTTTTTGATTTTTTTTTTTGCTGTGTGAGGGCTTACTTTTGCGGGATGATCAATAGTTTTTATTGATACCAATTTCATGAGTGTGTTACTTTGATCACTTTTATTCAATTTTTTTTGTGTTATGCTGTTCACCATATGGGTAAAAATACCGTACTTTTATATTTTAATGGTATGGGCATTTTGACATGTGATGATACAAATTATTAAAATTTTTTTATTGTTATAATGGTAGAGGAAAGGTAATTTGAATTTTTAAATAAATATATACATTTTTTAAACTTTTTTTTCACACTTGTTTTTAATCACCCTAGTGACAACATCTAGTGGACTTGATCATTTGATCACCTCTCCCATAGATTGCAATGATTTAAAGTGTAACTGCCATTCTATTTTTATTTGTGTAATGTATAGGGGCAGTGATACTTTAATTACTGAAATCGTACATTTTTATTAGAAAAATAGCTCTAAAGTGGCCCATTTCGAGCCTTAGCAAGTCCTCTGTCTTCTGTTTACATAGCAGTGGAGACTTGCTAACACTGACTGTGTTATGTAAACAGAAGACAGAGGAACATTGCTAAGGCTCAAAATGGGCCACTTTAGAGCTATTTTTCTATTAGAAATGTATGATTTTAGTAATTAAAATATATTTAAAAATGGTCAGTATCACTGCCCCTATACATTACACAAATAAAAACAGAATGACAGTTACACTTTAACATTACAGCCTATGAGAGAATCAGTTCGGGATCTGTTTTTCTGGCAACTATCTGACATTTGTCACCGACCCTGTGGCCAGGTCAGCCCTTTAACTTTTATTATTACTTTTAAACTTACTGGTCTTGAAACCAGAACTTCTGTATTCGAGGCAGAAACTCTAAGCAATGAGCCAAAGAGCCCACCTTTATTAATAGTAGGATTTTCTCAATATCCTCAATAGTATTTTCCCCATGTGTTATGTACTGGTATGCTACAGATACATTTCTTTATATACTATTGCATTTTATTTTATTTTTTTATGAAGATAAAAGCAAAATAATTTTATCATTTGTTATTAGTAATTGTAAAAAATGGAATGGCACAAAATAAATTAAGCTGTAAACACATGTTTGTGTCCAACATTTAACATACCCACACCCTTATTTGCTAATGCATGTAATAAGCTTGTGTAGAGAGGATTCCCTTGGAGGCTTTTATGGACCACCCTATTTTTTACACACCATTGTCCCCTGAACATCGTATAGTGCATTCTGCTTCGAAGATTTATAAGTTCTTCTGATCAACCTGACAGTGAATGGGGGAAGAGGATTGCAGTTAATTTTGTGGCATAAACTGATATTTTAGGTGGTTCCTGGTAGCCTTATGTCATATGTGTCATGATGGTTACTAAATGAAGCTATATGTAATGAATTTTGCTGGCAAGTGCAAAGTATGGGGTCTGTCAGTCACTACTGATGTCCGTCCGATGACGGATCCGGCACTGCATCATGATCTCTGTCCATGATGGATTCACAGTGGAAAAGAGAACAGGATAAAGGGGTGTTCCCATCTGGACATTGATAGCATATCGTTAGGATATGCCAACAATGTCAGATAGGTGTGGGGTGGTCCCACCTCTGAGATGCATTCCTATCCCCTGAATCGTGTCCCCAAAGTGGAGGAGAACGTACCATGCATGCGCAGCACCCACCATTCACTGCTATGGATGCCATATGAGGTTGTGTCCCAGCACAGTCTGACATTAGCTAATTAGATAATGTCACACTGTGTAGGGACACCCCCCATCTGGTAACTCCCAGCTGGACGTTCATTGCAAACTGCTGTAATTCATTCAAAACTTCTAAAAGAAGTTATAAAGGAATGGCACATCACAGAGTCATAAGAAAAGATGCTCCAGAATTGTTATTAAATGGGGAATGCAAGTAGTTACTAAAGAAGACACCATAAGTTCGTCAATGTATGAAACATTTTTGCACAGTAGTTAAAGAACAATTTATTATCCCTATAAATATGACACCATAAACAGTAACGGGAAACTCACCAAGATAGTGCCAGGCAGAGCTTTCTCCCACAAACAATGCCAACCAGAGATTTCCATCAAACAAACAATCAGAAAGTGCTATCCTACACAATGCTAATTAGGGTGTGCCCTCAGAAATAGTGATGTCAGTGACTGTATGCCGGCTGCTGTATAGACAGGGCTGGAACAAGGTCCACCACCAACAGAGGCTGAGCTGCCCAAGTGCCGCCTCACTGCCCCCCACACAGTAATGTCCGCCACAATGCCCCCCACACAGTAATGTCTGCCACACTGCCCCCCAAACAGTAATGTCCCCCACACCCCCCTCAACCACACAGCAGTGCCCACACATAGTAATTTGTCATGCCTCCACCCGCTCTTGATGCTGTCGCGGAAGTCAGAGAGGAAAGTGACGTCAGTGGCACGCACACGTGGAACGCACACGTGATGCATAGAGGTCATCTGACAACAACGCACAGTGAGTGGCTGAATTGTAATGACGTACACAGTTCCGGACATGCGCAGTGGCAAGGGAGTAACGCCGAGTGACAATTCGGCGATTATTGTAGCGATTGAAGGTGGAACTTATGGTGATCCAGTGCTGAATATGTAAGTGTGCTACAATGTATTGGGATAAGTGAAAATTTTGGTTTTAGGACACGTTTTAAAGTGTTAATTAAGTGATGAATGTGGGGACCAATCAGAAGAGATTGGGGGTTATTTAAAGGCACTATGTGATTGTATGGTTGAGCTTGATAAAGACCTTCGGGTTGAAACGTTGCTGTCGTTTTTTGGTGGAATAAAAGAAGATTATTGAGGATTAAGGAGTGCTGGTATTCTTTCCACGTTTTGCTGCATGAATCTGAGTCCCTGAGGCCGGAGACCAACAATACAAGCACCGCCACGAATTGGAAGTCTGCTAGTGAGCAGTGAGTAGTGCTACCCACCCATATACTTTTTATTTGTTCAAGAGGCCTGGGGTTTAGCACACTCACGCTGCATATCGTGTTACATAGAATGCAGTGACGAAGTGGCTCTTCTAAACGAAATGGCTTCACCAAAAGCCTTTTATATACAAGTGACCAGATTGCACATATCCTGAAAGGTAACACCGAGGAAGGTACCTTTTTGAACCAGCCTACCAGTGATTATATAAAGAAAAAATGGGAACAAGAACAAAAGCAATTGATTAATATAGAACTTCATCTATCTACCTTACGTGAATACTATAAGGTAGAACGTATTCCAAGAGGTCTCAGGACTCATCTTAGACCTATTCTGTTCCCTGAGAATAGTGAATTCCTGAAAAAGTTTACGTTCTTAGCAAATCGATTTGCCTTCGATATGATGCTTTTGAACATGGAATATCTACAGAAAGATACGATTGAGATCCAAGCGAAAATTTTGGAGTATGAAAACCAGTTACAAAAAATGCTAGGTAAACAGGAATTCATGAAGATGAAGGAGGATAAGATGACCGATTTCAAGAAATACAGAGAAAATATACAATGTACAAAGAGACAGAAATGGAATAGAGACCTGGAGGACTATACTAAAGGTGACATCTATAAAATAACTCCTAAATATGGGTCGAATCGTCGTAATAACACGCAACGACAAAAAATGAATAAGACAAAGAAACGGAGAGATAACTGGACCGACACAGACTCCTCGCGGGAGCAGAGCACTGAACGGGATTTTTTAGGACAAGCAGAGGGAGGAAGACCAGAAGGGGAGGAAGGAGGCTCCAAAAGAGACAAAGTGAGCAAAGAGGATGCACAAAAGAGGAATACGAGATCAAAGAAGCCACCAAGTGGGAACAGTCAGATGGTGCAACGGGAGACACAATGAGGGACATATACAGAGAAATACAACAAAAATCCTTGGTGGTAAATATATCTTCTCATGAACTGTCTCTAGATGAACTGTCTTTACTGAATAAGGGGTTATCGTTCTGCCCGTCAGCACCCAGTGATTGGTTTCAGGTTGAAATGGACATGCATAATTTTCTTAGAAGAATTAAATTAAGAGTGTTTTTTGGTGAACAGGGAACAGGAAATGTTGTTGAGGTATCACCAGGAGGGGAGAGGTTGACACTTAAGGAAAGTGGTCTTTTCATAAAGAGTGGTTTCCAACCACCTGTAAATAATTGTGCTGTGGATACCTTTTCCTCCCTGGTGAAGAAAGAGATAGAGGATTTGAGGAAACAAATGGTTGAAGGTGGAGAGAAGATGAAATTAAATAGATCTGAGAAAAGGGCATTGTCCTCGCTTAAGAAAAGAGAGGAACTAACCATTAAAAAAGCGGATAAAGGGGGCGCCATTGTTGTGATGGATACCGATAAATATAAGGCAGAAGTAATGAGACAGGTACAAGATATAGAAGTATATAAACCTTTGAATAAAGATCCTAAATGGGACACACTAAGGAAAATTAAATTGTTGGTGGATAACGCATTTGCGATTGACCTCATTGATGAAAAGCTCCACTCCTACCTTATACCCAGTCATCCGATCACGCCACTATTGTACGTCCTGCCTAAGATTCACAAAAGCCTTGTGGATCCACCAGGGCGTCCAATAGTGGCCAGTACGGATTCAGTCTTTTCAGGTGCTGCTATCTATCTGGATAGAATACTGAGACCATTAGCCATAGGTACTGAGTCCTATGTTAAGGACACCACAGATTTTTTGAATAAATTGGAAATGGTTGAGTTCAATATTGGTGACAGACTGGTGTCATTTGATGTCACCAGTCTGTACACCAGCATAAACCATGAACTGGGTCTTGAAGCGGTGAAATGGGCCCTTGATAAAACTGAGCAGGACCCTGATAAAAAAGAATTTCTTTTGTCATTGTTGGAGATTCTATTGTTGAACAACTATTTTTTATTTGAGGATACGTTTTGCGTGCAATGTAGGGGTACGGCCATGGGGTCTAATATGGCCCCAACATATGCGAATATATATATGTCATCCATCGAGGAATGTCATGTGTACCCATCCACCCTCTTCCAATTTGTGAGGGGGTGGATGCGGTACATAGATGACATATTCCTCGTTTGGAGAGGAACGGATGATGACTTGTTAGAGTTTCATGGGTTCATTAACCAGATTCATAACGATTTGAAATTTACCATAGTGCAATCACAGGAGTCATTACAATTCCTGGATACGATGGTATATGTGAATAATAACAAATTAGAGACAGATCTATTTATCAAAACTACAGATCGCAATAGTTTGTTGCACTATCAGAGTGCACACCCTAAAAGAACTAAAGAGTCCCTCCCATACAGTCAATTTCTGAGGGTAAAGAGGATAGTCTCAGAGGAAGCCAGATTGAAAGGGAGATTAGTAAATATGGCCAAGAAATTTGAAGAGAGAAGATATCCTAAAAACTGATAGAGAAACAATTGAATGAAGTGGAAGAAAAGAATAGAGAACAACTACTTAAAGGAGGTCAGGCTAAAGAAAAACAAGTAAAGAGGATACCATTTGTGTCTAAATTTTCAGAGGCGAGTGGGGATATTGCAAACATTCTCAGAAGTAATTGGCAGATTTTGACGAAGTCGTTTCCAGATATAGATGAGTTTAAGAATCCGCCCCTTATGTCTTACAGTCGTCCCAGAAGTCTGGGTGATATACTGATAAGAACCGACACAAAAACCAAAGTTACGCCCTAAAAGAAGGGATGTTACCCTGTTTGGGCTGCTGCAATTGTGGGAGCCTAATCAAGGGTAGCTCTTTCTGTCATCCTAGAACAGGTAAAAATATGAAATAGAGGAGTTTTTCACATGTGCATCAGATTTTGTTATCTATGTTATTCAATGCCCGTGTGGACTCCTCTATGTGGGGGAGACCACACAGGCATGTAAAAACAGGATTAACCAGCACCGCTACAATATACGTAAACTTATGGCAAAAAATGAAACAGAGAGATTTGTGGAAACAGAATTACCAGTCCCAGAGCACTTTGTGAGATGTCGCCACAACATCGCACAAATGAGGTTCAGAATAATTGACGGAGTACTGCCCTTGAGGAGAGGGGGTGATAGAGAAAGAATTTTGAAAAGGAAGGAGCTCAAATGAATCTTTGAGTTAGATACACTGGAACTGAAAGGGTTAAATAGGGAGTTCAAAGTGGGTACATTGTATTGAAACAGTAAGGATATGTGCTCTATATGTATAACCTTAAGTAATGTTGCCCGGCTAATAGCCGTGAAGTTATTAATTTCGTGTCCTTCTTTCCTATTTTTCGCACTAGGAGGAGCAACATTCGAGACCCTATACAGAAATGTACCATGGGAGGATGGACTTTGTGGAGGAGGCACGGGTACTGTACACCACTAACTGTACAAGCGGGGGGATTCTTGATTGCAGTAAACTTGGGGCCACCCATGTTCTGGTAATGAGCAACAGGGTGTGTGTTCTGTAAAAAATGTGATTGATATTGGAAGCTTATTAGGTTACATGGTTATATAGGCATTAAAATGCACTGTTACTACTTTCCAAATATATTCGCCAGAGGTGGGAAATATTTAAGATTTTACATAATATAGGACCTTTGTTGTCCTTGTGAAATGTTATGAGTAATGGATTGTTTACTCTTTAAAGTCTTTATTTGATAATTGAATGCTCGCTTTGATTTGGCGATCTTTTGTTTACCATCCGTGGCGAATCTCTTGGTATTTAAGTATAGGATGCTTTACAGATGACATAAGGGCGAGGCCTAAATTGTTCTTTAATGTCAATTTTGGTGACTATTATTGCCATTAGTGTTAGAATATACAATACTCTGCGGGAATGATAATGTAAGGGTAGGGCTCCAGGTTTGGCTGCAATCAGTGTATCCCACTATGTTTGATGAAACTTTGTTGAAATATATTGGATAAATGTACAGTTTACTCCGTGAACCCCCACAGAACCATCCTCCAATTAATAATATAATTGGAACACCATCGTAAAACCTTTAAATCGCGATATTTTGAAATTCTCCGGTCATGTGACCAGTCACATGATGACGCGCCTCCTCCCGCTCTTGATGCTGTCGCGGAAGTCAGAGAGGAAAGTGACGTCAGTGGCACGCACACGTGGAACGCACACGTGATGCATAGAGGTCATCTGACAACAACACACAGTGAGTGGCTGAATTGTAATGACGTACACAGTTCCGGACATGCGCAGTGGCAAGGGAGTAACGCCGAGTGACAATTCGGCGATTATTGTAGCGATTGAAGGTGGAACTTATGGTGATCCAGTGCTGAATATGTAAGTGTGCTACAATGTATTGGGATAAGTGAAAATTTTGGTTTTAGGACACGTTTTAAAGTGTTAATTAAGTGATGAATGTGGGGACCAATCAGAAGAGATTGGGGGTTATTTAAAGGCACTATGTGATTGTATGGTTGAGCTTGATAAAGACCTTCGGGTTGAAACGTTGCTGTCGTTTTTTGGTGGAATAAAAGAAGATTATTGAGGATTAAGGAGTGCTGGTATTCTTTCCACGTTTTGCTGCATGAATCTGAGTCCCTGAGGCCGGAGACCAACAATACAAGCACCGCCACGAATTGGAAGTCTGCTAGTGAGCAGTGAGTAGTGCTACCCACCCATATACTTTTTTATTTGCTCTCCCCCTCTTGTCATTCTTCCCCCCTCTTGTCATAATCCCCTCTTCTTGTCATGCTCTTTATGCCCCCTGTCATTCTCCCCCATCTTTTCATGCTCTTTATACCCCCTCCATGTTGTCATGCTCTTTATACCCCCCCATGTTGTCATGCTCTTTCTTCTCCCCACCCATGTTGTCATGCTTTCTGCCCCCCCATGTTTTCATGCGCTTTCTGCCCCCCCATGTTGTCATGCTCTTTCCTCTCCCCCCCATGTTGTCATGCTTTCTGCCCCCCCCCCATGTTGTCATGCTCCTTCTTC
Organism: Bufotes viridis; assembly: GCA_033119425.1. Lineage (NCBI taxonomy): Eukaryota > Metazoa > Chordata > Amphibia > Anura > Bufonidae > Bufotes > Bufotes viridis. The sequence goes on from CM065592.1 coordinate 365,653,766, forward strand.
TCCCCCTCCTCTCCTCCTACCTCTGCTGTAGTGTGGCCGAGCTCTGCATGGTCTGCGCCTCCACGGGTACAGGAGGAGGAGCTTTTGTCTCCTGTACCGAGCCGACTGACTTGAAGTGCAAACTGTGTGCGCACTTCCTGTCAGTCCGGCCAGGTACAGGAGACTGATGCTCTCTGTACCTGCGGACCGGACAGAGCTCGGTCACGCTACAATCAGGGAATGACAGGAGGGAGCGCTGAGCGGTTCCCCCCTGTCAGTCCCTCTCCCTTTGGCCGGCCCCTGCCTGCGCCCTGAGGCTGGAGCGCCCTGAGGCTGGAGCCTCCCCAGCCTCTGTGTCGGCCCGGCCCTGTGTATAGATATGGCACATGTCTTGAACCATTTGTAGCTCCAGAGGCATCATCAGGATTTATCAAAGTACTGTAAGTGTAAATCAATTATATTTAGAAATGGCTCTCTGCTTATTTATGCAGGATATGTAGTCTGTATATTATATGTACTCATTATGGTCTCTTACTGCCGCTTGTGGCTTGAGCATTTTTTTCCTAGGGCAAGAAAGACCAGGAGTCTGTATTTTCCACATCCTGAACAGGGGATTTTCCTGGAATGACAACTTATCACCTATAGACAGAATAGATTATAAGTGTCTGATCAATGGCAGTCTGACTGCTGGGACCCCCACAGATCTTGAGAATGGGGGTCCAAGGTACCCTGTTTGAGTGGCAAAGAGGTTATGCATGTACACTTCTGCTCCATTCAAAGTCCACAAGACCGCTGAAGATAGCTAAGTACGGTGATCCCTCAAGGATATCAGAATACAATATTTTCAGCATACAATGGTCTTTTCTGACCCATTATAAGTTGAAACTAGACATAACATACAATGCCTCAGATTCAGATCCAACCAATCAAGACCACTTCCCTGGTAAAATAGCGGTATTAGTTGCTAGTTAGCAGCTATTCCTGACCGTTAAGTGTATGAGTTGATTTATCTGTCTTAGTTATCGGCTTATTTTTCTAAAATTGTCACTTTCTCTTATCTTGGATGACGTTTTGGGGCTTTGGAGCCGATTACTCAAGTTATATTTGTTTCAACATACGATTTTCATCCTGGAACCAGTTAATATTGTAACTTGAGGAACCATTGTAGAAAGCTTGGCTATTTCTGGAAGTTCCATTGAGTTTAAATGGAGTGTCAATGTGCAAACATGAATGCTGTTCTATTCCAATAGGGTACATGGGACCCCCATTCTCAGGATCGGTTGTTCTGGAAATGATCAGACATTCGTCACCGACCCTGTGGCTAGGTAATAACGACCCTGTGGCTAGGTAATAAATCAAACCACTAACAGCCAGTGGATTACCTTAATGCGTCATAGATCATGAGGCTCCTAAACTCATATCTATATATAATATATAAAGCTGAGTATATGTGTGTATATATGTATGTCCGCTAAAGGAATCTGCACCGTCGTATTTACAATCACGAAATTTGGCACACAGGTCTTAGGTTTTAGACTGGGTCTCAGCTCTCTATCACGTACCGTTCCGGAGATATTCAAAAAATATGCATTAGCCAATAGAAGCCTGGTCACAAAAGAAGCTCGCAGGCCCTTAGTCTCCACGTACACACAGTTTTACACCAGGTTTCCAACAATTCAGCCATTTTTCTTCCCTGCTGTAGAACATCTTTAAAGGGGCAGGGCACTGTGGATGACACTGTTAAGGGAGCGGAATGCTGTGGAGGTCACAGTTCAGGGGGCAGGTAGGGTGGCCATTCAGGCCACTCTCAAAAGGTAGACTTAAAAACCCCAGGTCCTGCTAAGCCACACCCCTGACCCGGTTAGGCCATAGCAGCCAATGGGGAATGAAAAAATCAAGGTAAAAATCAACTTCTGTCAGCTGCAGGGGTGGGATGGGACAGTGACTTTCTCTCTGCAGCTCATGCACAGACAGTACAGTGCTGCTGTCTGAGAGTGAGCTGTTCAAAAGGACATGCCTACTATTGCCCAGGCCCTGCACCAGACGGAGGACGGGAGTCTGAAAGCCGGACTGGCCGTCCTAAAACCGTACCTCTGGCCACCCTAGGGGCAGGCTGCTGTGGAGATCACAGTTAAGGGAAGGTCTGCTATGGAGGTCAGTTTTAAGGGGCAGATTGCTGTAGAGTCCACTGTTAAAGGGTGGGGTGTTGTGAAAATTACTGTTAAGGAGATGAGGTACTGTGGAGGTCACTAATAAAGGGGCAGACTGCTGTGGAGGTCACTGTTAAGGGGGTGGGATGCTGTGAAAGTCACCGTAAAGGGGTGGGCGTTGTAGAAGTCTCTAGTAAGGGGGCAGGGAACGGTGGAGGTCACAGTTAAGGGGATGATCCGCTATGGAGGTCAGTATTAAGGGTCGGCGTGCTGTCAAGGTCACTTTTTAAGGTCAGTCTTAAGAAACGGAGCTTTGTGGATGTCAGTGTTAAGGGTGTTGGTTATTGTGGAAATCACTGTTAACGAGACAGGGTACTGTGAGGTCACAAATAAAGGGCCTGCTGCTGTGGAGGTCACTGTTAAAGAGCCGGGTCCTGTGAAGGTTACTGTTATGGGGGCGAGGACTGTGGAGGTCACTATTAAAGGGGCAGCTGCTGTGGAGGTTACTGTTAAGGCAGCGGGGTCCTGAGGCAGTCACTGTTAAAGGGGCAGTCACTGTGGTGGTCTCTGTTAAGGGGGCCAGGAATGGTGTCAGTGTTAAGGGGCGGGTGCTGTAGAGGTCACTGTTAAGGGGGTGGGCTCCTTTGGAGGTCACTTTCAAGGGGGTGGGGTGCTGTGGAACTCACTGTTAAAGGGGCAGGCTGCTGTGAAGGTCAAAGTTGAGGGGATGGGCTGCTGTGGAGGTAACTGTTAAGGGGGCAGGGTACTGTAAATGTCACTGTTATAGGGGATACTGTCTAAATCTTTTTAACGACACACACAAATATTAAATAAAATAGATGAAATATACCCGTGCTAAACAAGGTGCTTCTGCTAGTACTCCATATAAAATGCCACAGGACACTTCCAAATATTGCTTCACTATATGAAATCACAGATGCAACATTTCGATGTTCTTTCCCACTTCCCATTTTCCTATGCTGATTTTATTCTTTTGTTATATGGGATGTTAAAAGAAGGATTAAATAAAGAAGTGAAGCAATATTTGGAAGCTTCCTGTTGCACTTTCTATGGGTATTAACCTTGTCATTTTTGGACAACTCAGAACTGTAGAGCTACTGACCACCAGTATCAGGTGGAAGTGCTGAATAGGAATGAAAACAGCACAAGGGGGCGCTATAACAAGTGAGTAACAGCAATATCGACTGTAGAGACAGGAGCATGTAAAAAAAAATATTGGTACATTATTTTAAAACAAATTGGTACATTATGTTTTATTTTATATTTTCCAGACCTTCATTAAAAATTATCTGTAATCTGTAAAGAGTTTACACTCAATGTTTCTTTTTTTGCCTTTTATAGATTTTAAATTAGCTGAGAACTTAATCACTGCTCTCTCCTATTAGCCGAATCGTTCCGGTTTATGAAGTGGCGTGACTAATAGGTATTATACTGCACTTCTCACTTAGATCAGGCAGTTAAAATGGCCCAGGCCTGGGTGACTATTGACAAGGCATTTGGTTGCCAATTTTATTAATATTTTAAACTGACCGTTCATTTTGGGGGACTGACCTAACTATGTGTGCTAACTTTATAAAGTGGGTTTGCCATTAGCTGCAGGTAAAAATAGGGCAGATAAGACCAGTGATATAATATAGAATAAATTGCACTTTCAAATAAATAATAATAATAATAGAAGGTTTTAACAAATGTTGAAGTTATTTACTTTGAGATGATTCAGGCTGTAGTCCAGTCACTTTATTTTGACAACTTCCTACTTTCGATGTCAGCCGTGTATGAAGGAATGTGTGCTGAGCTGGCTTGGTGGGTATATAAGGTGTGTGATAGGCTGTCTGCATACGTATCCCTCGATGCTGTCATCATGGTTAAAAGCGGTAAAAGCATTTATCAGAGTTGCAAAAAGTTATAATTATTGCCTTTCTGGCCAAGGGCGGTAGTATTTCTGAACCTGCGCATTGTGAACTGTTCCTGTGCTGCTGTGGTGAAAGTGTATCATGAGTGGATAAATGGCACCATTGTGAACATGTGACGTGGAAACTGCAGTGCACCGCAAGCCAATGATGTGAAAGGTGAATGTTGGCTACAAAGGTGCGTTAGGACAGACCAACGAGCTACAGTGGAGCAGCTCACCACGAAAATGAACCAGAGGGCTACCAGATGTGTATCTAAAACAACAGTTCAGTGAACTCTAAAGCCTACTGCACACGACTGTATGGTTTTGCGGTCCGCAAAAAAAAATGGATGACATCCGTGAACATTCCGCCTTTTGCGGAACGGAACATCTGGCCCCTAATAGAACAGTACTATCCTTGCCCGTGATGCGGACAATAAAAGGACATGTTCTATCTTTGAATGGAACGGAAATATGGAAATGGAATGCATACGGAGTACCTTACGTTTCTTTTTGCAGACCCATTGAAATTAATGGTTCCGTATATACGGACCGTATACGGAACGCAAAAAACAGCCTGTACACATTTTCAAAAAAAACATTTGTGTGAAAGAGGCCTAAAGCATATGGGGCTCCGAGACAGACGGATGGTCACTGCACCTCTGCTAACGAAGCTGCATCACAGAAATAGACTCAATTTGTGCGCCAGTATCAAAATTGGACCTTCTCTGATTGGCAGAGGGTTGCCTTCTCCGATGAGTCACATTTTCTGCTTCTTCTTTGAATGGATGGATGTGGACATGTCAGGCGAAAAACATCAGATAACAAACACCCTGCAACCATTGCTGGAAGAACACAAGCTGGTGGTGGCAGGGTTATGGTCTGGGGAGGGTTTTCCTGGTATTTTCTAGGCCCACTCATCCATGGGGAGGGCACTATTAACCGATTTGCAGATCACGTAACCCATACATGCTAATTGTCTTCCCTGTCGTTGGGATCTTCCAGCAAGATAATGTAACATGTCACACTGCTAGAAATGTTTGACATTAGTCGGAAGAGCAAGACCAAGACTTTCAAGTACAGTACTACCCTGGCCTCCTAATTGCCCAGACTTGAACCCAATTGAGCATCTGTTAGACCATCTCAATCGTCTTGTTCCTTCTATAGATCCTCCTTTATGCACCCTCCAGCAGCCATAGGCGGATCCAGGGGGGGGGGGGCAACGGGGCAATTGCCCCCCCCCGAGAATCCAGGAATATACTTAGTTCCCTTCCCAGATACCCTGGCCGAGCGCCGCCTGCACTAACTAACACTAATTACTACCTCCTGTAACCTGCGCCGGCGGCGGCCCGCGGTTCACTTCACACACGTAAGGCGGGGGGGCGGAGCCGGTCTGGAGTGGAGGCAAAGCAGAGCTCTGCATACAGACGCACGAAGGGTGCAGACAGGAAGAGAGGGAGGGAGGGAGGAGAGAGTGGTCCTGTCTGGGCAGCACACGGAGGAAGAGAAGATCCTGCCTCCTCTGAGCTGCTGCCTGCTGTGCACCGATAAGTGTCAGCATGAGGGCGGCAGTGTGCCCAGCAGCAGCTTGTGAATGTTTACTGGGTATGTTCCTTACATAAAGAGTTACATTATACTGACCAACAGGGAGGCACTTGATACTGGAACATGGGGGGGGGGGTTGCACTTGATAATGGCACATGGGGGGGTGGTTGGCACTTGATACTGGCACATTGGGGCGTTTGACACTTGATACTGACACATGGGGGGGTTGGCACTTGATACTGACACATGGGGGTTGGCACTTGTTACTGGCACATGATGGGGGGCATCTCTGCGGGCACTTATTACTGGCACATTATTGGGGGCACTATTGGGGACCACAGCGGCACAGTATTGTGGGTAGTAGGATGTTTTGTCCAGAAGATGGGAGGATGATGGAAAAGTTGTAAACTAACATTTTTTTTCCAAACTGCAGAGATGAAAAACGTCAGAAAAATGTTCGTCTGGTCTGAAGGTCTGAAAGGAGAAGATGAGAAGAGAACATCTACATCAAAGGAGACGTCCCTGGATGTAAAAGGTACGGGCGCAATATATGGGTGGGGCTGTGTGTGGGTGTGGCTTAATGGTGGACGGGGACACAGGGGCCCCATAATCTTCTATTGCCCGGGGAAGTGCCCCTCCCGAGATCAGGCTCTGGATTCGCCACTGCCAGCAGCTGTGGGATGCACTGCAGTCAGCATGGCTCCAAGATACCTGCGACAACCTACCAGGCCCTTACTGAGTCACTCTCAGCCTGTCTAGCTGCTGTCCATGCTGTACATGACGGGTACATCATGGAGTCATAATTAAGAGCAGGTGTGCTCAAAACGCGTAGACGATCCACTGCAGACCCACGTTAGGAGGTTTGGATTTTCTGTTGCACAAATGAATCTTTTGTACCGTAATTAATAAAGGAACCAAAAAAGATTTTTAAAGATAATCAGAAAGTGCTGGACGTGTTTCTCTTCTTGGATGTACTTGAGATCTTATCTCGTCAGTCCGTGCACTAATTTATATGGGATATTGCAATTTCATGCACATATAAAGGTGAGCTGGACATTCCAATATTGCTGTACACGACGGGTACTTTGGATATTAGCTGGTGGTCATAATAATGTGATTCAACTGTGTATAGCATTTATTTTCATACATCTATGGGCTGGTTCTGTGCATATGGCACACCTCTGGTAAACTGTCAAAACTGTCAAAAAGTGCATTAATGTTCCGCTTGGTGTATCAAATAAGGGAGATTCCGAGGAATAGATTGTGTATTGGAACTGAACTTACTGCATACCAGCTGTCTAATAAGCCACTACTGAAATTACTTGGGATTTCTCCTTATTAGGGTCATTTCGCTGTTGATTAATTGCTTTTCTCCAGCAATCACTGATGCTTGTTTGGCGCCGGTTTGGCCAATTACAAGGAATTCAAATACTTTATATAGCAAAGGCTTCCCTTGTGTGTGACAGGGAGGCTTCAGTGACAGGTTCAGTTGATCCTTCCTCTGATCTTCCATTACTACTAAACAAACCTGATGAGCTGGCTGGAGCATTCGACTTAGGGTACTTTCACACTAGCGTTTTGGATTCCGTTTGTGAGATCCGTTACAGGGCTCTCCCAAACGTTCCAAAACGGATCAGTTAAGTCCCAATGCATTCTGAATGGATAAGGATCCGTTCAGAATGCATCAGTTAGGCTCCGTTCCGCCTCTATTACGTTTTGGAGGCGGACACCAAAACGCAGCATGCAGCATTTTGGTGTCCGTCTGAAGAGGCGGAGCCTAACGGATCCGTTTTTTTTTACAATGTAAGTCAATGGGGACGGATCCGTTGTCAGTGACACAATATGGTGCATTTGAAAACGGATCCGTTCCCCATTGACTTTCAATGTAATCCAAAACGGATCCGTTTTGGACTTTGTCATTTTTCTTTAAACCTAATGCAAACGGATCCGTTCTGAACGGATACAAACGTTTGCATTAGAGGTGCGGATCCGTCTGTGAAAATAAACAGACGGATCCGCACCAACGCTAGTGTGAAAGTACCCTTACTTTCATGCCAAGAAAAAAACCATTCTGTTTATTGTGTCACATGTAGCATGTAAAACTAAGAGCAGCCTTCTGTTACCTCAGGAGGAGGAAAACACCAACCTAGGGTCCTTTCACACTTGCGTTCTGAGGATCCGGCAGGCACTTCGTCCCGCCGGATCCATCAGAACACAAGTCGTCTGAAGCATTAGAAGACTGATCAGGATCCTGATCAGTCTTCGAAATGCTTTGAGGTTACTATGGCAGCCAGGACACTATTAAAGTCCTGGTTGCCATAGTAGGAGCGGGGAGCGGGGGAGCGGTATACTTACAGTCCGTGCGGCTCCCGGGGCGCTCCTGAATGACATCAGAGCGCCCCATGCCCATGCATCACGTGATCCATGCGATCACGTGATCCATGCGTGTGGGGCGCCCTAACATCACTCTGGAGCGCCCCGGGAGCCGCACGGATGGTAAGTATACTGCTCCCCCGCTCCCCACTACATTTTACCATGGCAACCAGGACTTTAGCGTCCTGGCTGCCATCGTAACAATTGAGAAAAAGCTAAACGTCGGATCCGGCGATGCGCCGAAACGACGTTTAGCTTAAGGCTGGATCCGGATTAATGCCTTTCAATGGGCATTAATTCCGTATCCGGCCTTGTGGGAAGTGTTCCGGATTTTTGGACGGAACAAAAAGCACAGCATGCTGCGGTATTTACTGCGTCCAAAAAACGTTCCGGTCCTGAACTGAAGACATCCTGATGCATCCTGAACGGATTTCTCTCCATTCAGAATGCATGGGGATGATCCTGATCAGGATTTTTCCGGCATAGAGACCCGACGACGGATCTCTATTCCGGAAAACAAAAACGCCAGTGTGAAAGGGCCCTTAGGCTACTTTCACACTAGCGTTTTTACTGGATCCGGCAGGGTTCAGCAAAAATGCTTCCGTTACTGATAATACAACCATCCGCATCCGTTATGATCCGGTTGTATTATATTAACCATTTAGTGACCAGCCTGTTTTGGACCTTAGTGAGCAAGTGATTTTTTTAATTTTTTCATTGTCGTATTCTAAGAGCTATAAATTTTTCCATCGATGCAGCTAAAAGAGGGCTTGTTTTTTGCAGGACAAGTTGTAGTTTTTTAATTGCGCAATTTTGGGGTACACATAATTTACTGATTAACTTTTATTACCTCTTTCTGGGGGTGTTGGGAAAAAATAGAAATACTGCCAATGAGTTTTTATGTTATAAATTTTGTGATGTTTATTTTTCGGCATAAATAACATGATAAAGGTATTCTCTGGGTCACTATGATTACAGTGATACCAAATACATATTGTTTTTGTTTATGTTTTTCTACTTTTGCACAACATTTTTTTTTTTAAGAAAGAAAATGTTTTTGCATCGCCACATCCTATTTTGTTTTTCTATGGAGCTGTTTGACGGCTTGATTTAAATGGAGGGAAGGGAGGGTTTTTTATTTTTGCTTCTTCATTAAAAAGTTTTTCTTTCAATGTAAAATGTATTTTTTAACTTTTAATTTTGTTTTACGTTTAATAAAACTTATTAAAACTTTTGCTTAACCATTTGCTGATTCCACAAGGGGACTTTAACAGGTGATCTTTTGATCTTCTATAATACATTCTACTGCTTATGCAGTACAGTGTATTATACTGTCTGTGCTTGACAGTAACAAGCAGGCTGCGCTAGAGAAGCTGATGGAAGATCCCTAAATGTCTCTTTTGCTATTGACTTCTGCGTCTAAGGGTTTAATCATGTATCCTATTGTGGATTCTAAGATGTTTCACTATTCTATCAAATACTTTTGCCTAATTTGCTAGTAGGAAATTTGTAACTATTTTAGACGCAGTGCCTACAGCTATATAGATGGAGATCATCTTAATTCTGCTTTATACTCTGCTCTGTCTGCTTAGGGCCCTTTCACACTTGCGTTTTTGTTTTCCGGCATAGAAAAGAGTCGGGGCTCTATGCCGGAAAAATACTGATCAGTATTATCCCCATGCATTCAGAATGGAGAGAAATCTGTTCAGGATGCATCAGGATGTCTTCAGTTCAGTCACTGAACATTTTTTGGAGGGATAGCCAGGCCCTTGCTGTATGCGCCGACATAGTTGAAAACATTGATGCCGGAGCATTAACACTAGATGTGCCGTGGTCATCGCTGCTAGCCGCACGCGCGACCTCTGTGGAGGGAGAGAGCTGCTATTGGGTCCCTGCGCTTCTGTGATGGGGACCCGATGGCTGGGAAGGCAGCAAGATGCCTTTCTTAGGCAGCATGGCTGCCTTCCCTCTTAGCCGGTGAGATCGAGTCCCCTGGATCTCACAGGTAGGAAGGTTGCAAGTGTAATGCATTGAGTAATACATTTACAGCCAATGCATTACATTACAGAAGTATTTTAATGCATTGTACAGGGGTCAGACCCCCAAAAGTTGAAGTCCCAGAGTGGGACAAAAAATAAAGTAAAAAAATTAAGTTTTACACAATAAAAAATAAAAGTTTCAAGTATAAAAAAAGCATCTTTTTCCCAAAATGAATTTAAAAATATTGTAAAAAATAGGGAAAAAAAGAAATGTATACATTTTAGGTATTGCCGCATTCGTATTGACTGGCTCTATAAAAATATCACATGATCCGCCCTGTCACCTGAACGCCTTAAGAAAAAATTGTACCAAAACATGGTCGATATACCGGAAAATATTAACGCTAGTGTGAAAGTAGCCTTAGATGGCTGCACATGCTCAGGTTCATCCTTCAACTGTCTCCTGAGCTGTGATATGGAGGGAATGGACACGCTCCCTGAGCTACAGCAGAAAAGACACTGCTCTTGAGCTGTCAGCTTGATATAAAACTTAGTAGAGCAATGAATGGGGAGATCTCTGGATCCATGTGAGGTACAGGGCTGGTTCTAGCTTTGTTAGAGAGGTTGGCATGTACTAGATGATGTCTTATTTATTAAGAGAAAACTTCCCCATCCCAAAAATTTGCTAATATTTATGCCAAATTACTAGCTCAAATGGCCTTGATAAATTCCCCCCCTTAGGCCGCTTATTGCGTGCCTCAATGTGCTGCTGTACTGGGGTGTGGTATGTATGGAGCCATTCTTTAGAAGCAATGCTTCTAAAGAAGAATACCTATGTACATACAGCATAATATGCAGCATGCCATGGTGGAATCTGATGGAAAAAATGCTTTATGACTGTATGAAATCAGCGGCATACAAAAGTATAGTAAAGTCCTGATGCACTACAATGGCAGACCTATACCAAAACCATGTTACCGACGTGTGCAGAGGCAGGGTTGTAGGACAGAAGGAGCAGGGGGATGTTATTTCACATAAAAATACACATATATTCTATTAGGGGATTTAGTAAATTTCATTTGCACACGTTTTATTATTCTGCTTTTCAAAGATACTATGTATTATGTCTCCTACCGGGTGCGAAGATTCCTATTTCCATATTTTGGTACCATCCTGGCTCTATTTTTCCCTTAGAAAATCTAACTTCTGTTCTACAATGCTTTCAAACTAGGACAGTGGTTCATATGATGACCTTGATTTCTGTTGTCTGACTGAAATCAGTAGAACTGTTATTGTGGTGAGAGATCGCTTGATGGAATCGGGATCAAAATGTTCATGGCTACAGTACGTAATTAGCCATTTGTAGTCTTAGGTGGGTCAGTGATTTCAGCATGTGTGCAATGTACTGCAACCAAGAGTAGAAAACCTGCCTGCTGAAAAAGCCTCTGCTATATAGAAAAAAATCTGATGTATGGATTATGTTGCCAATTCTATATTTGTACATGGAGGAAATGCTGCACGTTATACCTCCATCCACCACATTTTAGTAATGCACTTTTAAACTTGACTATTTCTATTTTAACATGTTATACAGGATCCCTATGTGTGTCAAACACTCCAGGGAAATGGAGAACACAAAGTGTGATGCCCCAGATTTCCAACAAATTTATGTTTTTTTTATATTAAACGGAAGAAAAAAAAAGTCTTCCTCCGCCTTACCCTCTTCTCTGTTCGAAAAAGTGGAATGCATCATAAATATGGCTCTCATTCTGAGCGGCATATTTATCAACTGGCAAAACTTCTCCATATAGCTCTAAATCACTGCTTCCTCTCACATAATTGACACACTCCCACACTCATTGACAAAAATAAAAAACAAAACAAAAACCCAGATAGAAATGTTGAATTGCTGCAAAACTGGACATGCAGTTATGTCTCAGGCAGATATGAAAATTACAGGGTACGGTCTGATTAGAGTCTTGGCACAAGAGGGCGTAAAAGTGCTCCTGTTGCTATCCTATAAAAAGGTTCTCATAGGTTACTTTTGGGTAGTGTATGTCTTAGTGAGAGATTGTTGACTGCTAGACATGCCTCTACAATGCATTTAAAGACATTTTGCCCAGTTGACAGCCTTTGACAAGGGGGTGCATCATTTGACTTTAAGAAGCAGATGGTCGTTTCAAGTCTGTTTTGACCTAGCTATTAGGAGGTGTTAAGAACAGCATAAATGGTGAACAGGCTCTGGAATATCCAGATAGGCCTCCAGTAGAGAGGATCATTTGATGTGTCAACTAGCATGAGCAGGTCCCACAGTTTCGTTGTCCACCATCCAGACACAGGTGAAACCTTCATTACACACCCCTGTCTCTGCCAATTCCAGGCACTTAGCAGAAGGAAATTGTGTGTCATGGTACCCATTACATGTCCTGCCATTGAAAACCAGCCACCATTGCCTTTGTTTGCAGTGGTGTTGTGAACGAGAAACTTGGACTGTTATGGACTGGAACTGTATTGTCTTTAGTGACCAGTCCAAGTTCTGTTTGGGATCCAATGATGGTTGGACTAGAGTATGGAGACTTTGTGGTGAGCACTATTTTGGACCCTAACAGCTCAGCAATATGTGCAGGACATCCTACGGCATCTCATGAACGAGCTTTCAACTGCCATTTTTCAGCAGGATAATGCTTGACCACACACAGCAAGGGTTTCCCAGATCGCAACAGTTCCTTGACCTGCCCAGTCACTAGGTTTATAGCCAATCAAGCATTTATTGGACCAATTGGGATGCCAGCTCCAGAAAACTATGAATATGCAGGTGAATGTGCCGTAGGATAGCATATGGAACCTGTATGCTTCAATGCCCAACCGTATCTACTCATGTATCCAGGCTACAGGCGGCCAGCTGGGTATGAGAGCGTACTTTCAGTTTTTACAATTTTTTTTTTACAGCTTTTCCAATTCCCTTTTGCTATAATATTGTAATTACTTACATATATGATCATTACATTCACACATATAAAGTTTCATTTTCATTCATACGTTATAACTCCATTTTGTTTTTTTATTTTTTTTGTCCATAAATCCTGAAGCCACCACTAGGGGGAGCTGAGTGCATAGAAATTCATACACTTATCATTGACTGTAATGGAAGCAGTAAAAATCTCCTTGCAGCAAGCTCCGCCTAATGGCAGCTGCATGAAAATGCAGTGTTTTCAGTCAGGTCCCCCTCTCAATGGGCCCCATATAAGTGACATGGTCAGCCTCCACTGGAAGTATGGCACTGGTGTTATACACTGTGCCTTATAGCTTAGGGACAGGAGTCTCAAATAATCAATGGAAATAATTATTTTTTATTCTGTGCTATTTATGCTATTCTGCATGGACACAGCAGGCATCCTAAGGTGCCCATACCAAAACTTGGTAATGTGAAACTATTGCTCTCGGAAGTAGGAGCATGATCAAAGTGACAACAGCTGGAAAGACATAAGCTGCAGATGACAAAACACTTCAACCTTGAAGATGCTTTTGAAATACGTACATTGCTTCTAGATGACAGAGCCTGTATAGCAGTGCATGAAGGCAGCATGGCTCAGCACGAAATGGCCATATAGATCTGTGCGCTCTGTTCCAGTGTGCATGAGCACGTGAGAGCAGTGATTTGCTCATAGGCGAAGGAGTATTTGTAAAAGGTAACCTCAAGAGAAAGTCACTTTAGGAGTCTTCACACAAACGTTCCTCGCTTTTCTTCCAATGTGACATGTGCAGAATGTTTATGGGAATAGCTACAAATCATAAATCATGAGGGAAATGGTTCCATCTGTGCACATTTACGAAGCTTTCTTTTTTCATGGCAATCCTTCCAAGCATAATGATGCAAGAACTGCACGGTTTGGAAAATATTCAAAGCTAGAAAATGTTCAATATCAGTTTTGTTCCTCCCATGTCTGATCATGGGATCATTTTATATATACAGTAAACATGATCTCCTCATTCACTGTTCTAATTGTTCTGCTAGATTTATATCAAGTTCGGAAGTTTCCTCTCTTTCAAGGAAGTTGAATGATGGAACTGAGCATGTCCATCCACCTCAGCAAGGTGGACAGATAAATAATAATAATAAAAAAGAACAAAGAGCAGGTGACACTATACATTTTATTGAATAACTCAGTGGCTACAGAAACTTTCTAATTATATACAATTCCCAAATTATTCAGATCCAGGTGCAGAATATTTTTTGTGGAACAACCCCTTTTAACATTGATATACCATACACCATGTAGTCTTCATATAAAAATGATTACAATGCGTTTGGCCCCATCTTTTGGCTACAGTATCATATCATTAATATATTCAGACCTATATAAGGGTAAGTTCTCCTGCATTTTAAGTGTCTATTTAAATGAACAGCTCATGAATAATAATTAAAGAAGATCTCTGACCTCTCCTGACAAGTTTTCTCCATGGAATATCAATTCTGGGTCATTCTGAGAACTGACAAGGCCATTTTGGATCCATTCTTGTCCAGTCTTACATAATTCATCAGCGCCTTCTACAGACTAGCCTGCCATTTGTCTCATAAGCAGTGCTGAGCAACAGTGATCTTGATTGGTCTTTGCCTACACTGAATCTGCAGCCTTCAGACCTATTCAGAAAAAGTTTTACCCTGTAGACTTGTAAGTCACCTGCCCTGAAAAACACATTGACAGGGGCGTAACGGGCCCAGCAGGGGGCCCACTACACTTACATGTAATGAAGTGCTCTGGCGGGGTCCAGCATGAACTACAGTGACAATGCCGGGCCCCGTCAGAGCGCTTTTAAAACATGTACAATGTGGGGGTTGCAGAGGCCGGCGTGTCGCAGAGGCATGTGGGGGGTGGGAGCGTGCTCACCCGACACCCGGCAGTTCTTGTAACTGCCAGGCTCTTGTCTCCAGAGTGTGAAGCAGGGAGCCGCCTCCGCTCCCTGCTTCACCTTTCTTCTCAGCTCAGGCACTCCCCCTGCTGGCCATACTTGGTACTGCTGGCTGTGGGAGGAGAGCTGAATGTCCGGGAATCAGCCTCCAAGCACAGCCAGCAGGCCATGAGAGTGTGGGAGTGTGTGTCATTAGGGAGGAAGTCACATATTTGGGCATAACTACTGTGAGGGGGCACAAAAGTGGGCATAACTACTGTGAGGGGGCACATATGTGGGCATAACTACTGCGAGGGGGCACATATCTAGCATAACTACGGCGAGGGGGCACATATCTGGCATAACTGCTGTGAGGGGGCACATAAGTGGGCATAACTACAGTGACCGGGTACATACTTGGCCATAACTACTGTAAGGCGGCACATATCTGGGCATAACTACTGTGAGGGGCACATATCTGGGCATAACTACTGTGAGGTGGCACATATCTGGCATAACTACTGTGACAAGAACAAAGGTGGGTATATCTATTGTGAAGGGGCCACAATGTGGGCTTAATTACTGGGAAGGGCCACAGTGTGGGCATCAGTACTGTGTGGTAGCACTGCTATACATTGGCATGGCTCAGTCTTACAGGCCAGCACAGCGCCCCCTGCTGGTGATTTCTCAGGGGCAGTCACCATCCTTTCCTTATGTAATTATCCTTTTTTTCTCTATCACCACAGGGACCTTGTTCTGGATCCAACAGACATCACGCCAGCGACACCCTGGATGAGGTAGGACCAGATTTTATTGGTTTATTGGGGGGGGGGGCGATCCAAAGCTTGCACCGGGGCCCATAACACTCTAGTTACGCCCCTGCACATTGACAAAAATTTACCTGAATATGCCACAGTAATAGTTTGAAATATAAGTGGCGGATTTGGCATTTCTTGCAAAGTTGTGTCTTGAGGATCTCATAGCCCCCTAAGCTCCACCACATTACATCACTTCTTAGTCTGTCAAGCTCCACCCACGTTGACCTGCAAGGCCCCAGCTTAGCGTGTGTAGCCTGGGCAGTACGGCTACTGCTCTACAAGAAAATATAAGTCAAATTAGACATGTCAGATGAGAAGAATGCTTCAAGAAAAAACGGATGTCCGGCACTGCTGGATTGTCTGGTGCAATTTCTTCCTTTTATTAACGTGGCAACAAGTATTGTACACACACACTGTACAGCGGTAAAATTGACGCGTTTCGGACTGTAAAGTCCTTAGTCGTAACCAGAAGAATGCTTGCCTTGGGAAGCAGTCAGCGCCTGCACCCTCACAACATGATGACTAGGTGGGCACTGCCTCTGTGCCTGCAACAACTGTGATATACAGCTGCTCCCCCACTTTTATAGTGCAGATAAGAGAATCCTGTAGTCACCACTAGGAATTTTCTGTGACCTGTACAGAGATCAGGAAGTAGGGGATAAACTGGGATATTACTTTTGTGACTAGTGGATCCTGTTTTATCTATATTTAGGTGATAGCTGTCATTCTAACATTGCCGGTTATGATAAGCAGATAACTGCAGTAAAGTGATCTGTACAGACCAAGAAGTGGTGCCTATTATAAAACTTAGTGGTCAGTTCAAAAACTGCAGGATTTTAGTTTTTCTTCTATTTTAATAGACAATGACATGGAAAAATTACAATTAACATCATCGAACATCGTTAAAAACATGTTTAACATAAAACCATAATTTAAACAATAGGTCATTTTCTGATAACACATTCCCTGAATCTGTCACCACAAAAATCTGTGTCAAAACAATAATATCGCCATGTATTGTAGGTGCCCCAAAAAATAACCATACCTTTCTTGTGAAAATCCGGTCCTGTAATTCTGAGAAATGCTTCTAATTATTTTTATGCAAACAAGGTTTTCGGTGCACTGTGGGCAAGGCTGCTCCATTCAGTAAACCTAGCTGCTATCAGTTATGACAAGGTGGTGGTGCATCAAACTGAGCAGCCCCACCCATGGTGCACCGAAGACCTTATTTGCATAAATTAAGAATAACCATTACTCAAGATTAGGGTACTGCATATGGTTATCCTTCAGGGCTCTGACCCTACATGGCGGTATGCTTACTTTTAAACTGATTTTGGAGGTGACAGACTCCTTTTAACCCTTATATGACAAAATTAAAGCTGTTTGCAATATAAGGGTGTGAAATGCAACATTGATCGCATCACTAGGAATCTCGATGACATCATCTTTATTCATATCATGTATTGGCAGAATGACCAGGTCCCATTGAAGGACCACAGGGCTGTCCTACCATATTGCCTGTTTTTAGGGCATACTAACATTATTGGCATGAAATAATATCTTCCCCTATTCCCTAAGTTTCCCAGTTGATGACATCATTTCATTTTGTGCCAGAGACAGTGACTAAGTATAAAACACATACAGATGTAGACTGATGCTTCTTACAAATATTATCTACCACATTGTAGATTCGTCCTTATACTGTATGGGCAAAAAGATCCTAGTTGTGTCCTGGTAGGAATGTAAAAGCCCCATGTACCATAGTCTGCACAATAATTGTTAATAAAATAGCAATTATTTAAATTAAAGTTTATAATCTAGGTAATGCAGAAAATAAAAATGTTTTCATAAATGATATTTAAAATACCTTGGAAGTACACATGACAGGCACATTTCTAAGCAGATTTATGCGTGTTTATTTGCAGTCTGGCTTCTCAGTATAATCTGACAAATAAATTAGATGTTACTACGCATATTAAAAGAGGCATACATTACAGATACTCCGAATATTTTAGTCATATCTTCCAATTGTTAGCAGCAGCTGCTTGGACAAAATGCCACATTATTCATCAAATATCTTCTGGCATCACTCTGTTACACTACAACTCCCAGCCTCAACAACCACATTTCTAAGCAGATTTATGCATGTTTATTTGCAGTCTGGCTCCTCAAAATAATCTGACAAATAAATTAGATGTTGCTATGCACATTAAAATAGGCATACATTACAGATACTCCGAGTATGCACATCTTCCAATTGTTAGCAGCAACTGCTTGGATAAAATGACATATTATTGTACACATACTTTATCTTTCCACACCATTCTATTATACATCAACTCTCATCTATACCCTTAATTAAAGGGGACATATCACCTCTTCTGACATGTCTCTTTCAGTAACTACTTGCATTCCCCATGTAGGAACAATTCTGAAGCATCTATTCTTAAAGCACACCTGAGTTTAAACAAAAAAAGTTTGTAAAAGCTTGGACTGTCAAGGAAGAGGTCTTTTTGGGCTTCTCTAATGTATCTTTTATCTATATCTTACTCTTTTTCAGCTGCACAGTTAGATGCATTTCACTCAGAAGCAGGAGGGATATCCCTTCTGCAAAATCTGCCAGGACTGTACTGCTGTGATGTCCTTTCTCTTATTTCCCACTTTGTTCATTTTGAGGGGGACATCACCATTACAGACACAGTTTAAAAGCTGTGCAGATGCTGGTCTTTTATTAAATTTGCGATCTCAGCTAGCTCTATCACGCCCCCATTTCATGTGAGCTGGCTTCTATGCCTTTGTTACTAGGGACAAATCTTGCCAGACAACAAGCAGTGGACTGCAAATTAGGGTCCTTTCACACATCCGTAAGTGTTTTGAGGTCCACAAATTGCGGATCTGCAAAATACGGATACCGGCTGTGTGCATTGTGCATTTTGCGGACCGCACACAGCCGGCCCTATAATAGAAATTACTATTCTTGTCCGTGGACTGGTATGCGGAGTGATTTTTCATAACTTTCTGATCTGCCATTCCTTTATTTATCCTGCTAGAAGTTATGTATGAATTAGTAACAATTTGCAAAGAAGGTCCAGATGGGTGTTATCAATTATAGATATGTCCCTGTCCCAATCAGTGCTGCCAGTGCCAGACTGTGCAGGAGCACATCACCAACTAGCAAGACCCATTTGGACCTTCATTGAAAATTGCTAGTAATTCATCCACACCTTCTATTTTTATTTTTTATTGCGGATTGTATATGGAACCATTCATTTCAATGGGTCCGCATAAAACCCCCCAGAAGTTACTCCTTGTGCATCTCATTTCCTTATGTCCGTTCTTATGGTCCACATGGTAAGAATAGATGCTCCAGAATTATTATTACAAGGGCTAGTTGGTAAAACAGACATGTTAAGATAGGTGGCAGCTCAACACAGTTTATATAAGGGAACATGACTGTCTATTCATAAGTACATAATTAAACCGTTCGATTGTGGTGAGAAATGTTTAGCCATTATGGTAAAGGTCAGAAGCCTAGGCTTACTTTACGTCCAATTCCTTCATTCTGACACTGATACAAGGCAGTTAAAATGTATGTATTAGATTATTAGATTTTTTTCTGCAATTCTCAGCACTTCCATGCACCTACACATCTAGACCTCCTATGTTTTTACAGGCCAAGGGAGGTGGCTTGGTCAAATATGACTAAGGCTACCTGCCTCAAAGTATGGGGCAGGTTGAAAATTGGCATTTCCCCTGATATCTCCAATAGGGGTTTTCGACGTGGACAATGCCAGCAAATTAACCAGTCAGGATCATCTCCTTATATTTTGTGCCCAGGCACCCTTTTAATAAATAATCTA
The DNA here is from genome assembly GCA_033119425.1 of Bufotes viridis. Taxonomy (NCBI): domain Eukaryota; kingdom Metazoa; phylum Chordata; class Amphibia; order Anura; family Bufonidae; genus Bufotes; species Bufotes viridis. The sequence goes on from CM065592.1 coordinate 365,673,272, forward strand.
AGCTCTTCTTTTTATCATCATCCTTCCTCTCTTGGCATCACCAGTTCAGAATAAAATGATCATTTAAAGGGAACCTCTCTTCAAATAAGAACACGAAACCCCTTGCTCTTTCCTGTCATGACTTCCAGATATACGATATGCCTCAGTAGTGGCAAAGAAACATTGTGACTAGAGATGAGCGAATTGAAGTTGATGAAGTGGAATTCTATCCGAATTTTAGGAAAAATTCGATTCACACTGAATCCTAATTTCCTCACGCTTCCTGGTAACAAATCACATTTTTTCCTAAAATGGCTGCTGCATGTGTTAGGACATGGAGTAAGGAACTCTGGGAACGAGGGATTATCCACAATGCCATGCATGCAGCCAATCAGCAGCCAGCCCTGTGATGTCACAGCCCTATAAATAGCCTCAGCCATCTTGGATTCACTCCGATGTGAGCCATAGTGCGACGGGGGCCATAGTTACCCAAGAAGAACTCACCTGTCCACCCAAAATGTGGAGAGACTGACCTTTGTCAAGATGAATCAGGTGGGGATCAGCCAGGATTTCCACCCACTAAGGCCTGATGCATCAGACTAGATCATCCATGGTGCCACACCAACACTTTGACAAAAGAGACCAGTTTCTTCTGGCTACCTGCCTCAGCTACTATTCTAATGCTACCACCCGCCTGATGCCACACATCTGATGCCAAGTGCTCCTTCTTTCAACCACCATCTTCAGCTGGTACTGGTATTGCGACCCACCTTCTCACTCTGTCACCAGGTTACTCTGTGGTCTACTGATGCTTCTTCCACCCCAACACTATGTCTCCTTGCCACTCTGTGGTTTCCTGATGCTGTTTCCACCTCCACACTATGTCACATTGCCACTCTGTGGTCTCCTGATGCTGCTGCTACCTCAACACTATGTCACCTTGCCACTCTCTGGCCTCCTGATGCTGCTGCTGCCACCTCCACGCTGTCATTGTGCAAACCTGTGGCCTCCTCCTGATGCTGCTGCTGCCGCCACCTCCAGAATCGGTCATTGTGCCACTCTATGGCCTCCTGATGCTGCTGCCACCTCCACACTGTCATTGTGCCACCCTGTGGCCTCCTCCTGATGCTGTTGCCGCTACTTCCACACTATGTCATTGTGTCACTCTGTGTCCTTCCAATGCTGCTGCTGCCGCCATATCCACACTGTCATTGTGCCACTTTGTGGCCTCCTCCCGATGCTGCTGCCACCTCTAGACTGTCATTGGGCCACTCTGTGGTCTCCTCATGCTGCTTCCACCTCACCACTATGTCATAGGTTCCCACCCTTACCACTTCATGACTGGGCTACTATTTTGCCTTTCGGCCTGGCTGACATCATAATTTATTTGACCCTTCTTCTGATGTGTCAGGAGGAAGGAAAAATGAGACGCACAATGAATCCTGTCTATGTAACAGCTGTAAAGCCTGCGTCCCTATTTTGCATCAGAATTGGCTCATGATTTGGTAGCCAAAAGCAGGAGTGGGTACAAATCACAGAAGACATGCAAATATTCCATTCACGTGTAATCTCTGTTTTGGATCCACTCCTGTTTTTTTTTTGCGTCAGCAATACTGATAGATTACTGACCAAATGCTGATCGAGTGAAGGTGGATGCTTCACAGACAGGATCCTTTTTGGGGGGGTTATTATTCTGTGGATCAGAAGTAAGGCAAAATAATCAGTGACGTCAACACAAACTTACTGCTGACACCCTCTCCACTCTGTCGGGGTGGGGGGGCTCTACTTGTATAAGCGTTTAATAGAACAGGTTCTGTAGACATCTATGTGCAATCAGCTGATGTCGGTGTAAAAGGAGTGCGCTTCTTCTTGACGCTAATATACCTATAAAGCTGAGTTCACACTTGGGTTACGTGTTACAGTAAGGCACAGTGTTCTACACCACTATAAAGGCCCTCTGCAGCCAGGAAATAGACGTTTGCGTAATCAAAATTTGGTGACCCAGCCGAATCGAATTTTTGAGAAATTATCTCATCTCTAATTTTGACCTTATAAACACTGGGAGACCTCTCTCTACGGTAAATAACATTATATTTGAGAAATTTCATTACATTTTCACTTTGGATTTTTATCAACCTTTAGAGGAGATATTATCAGTATTGATATACTTTTGTCCTAGAGTATATTCATATTTAAGTGCATCGGAATTTTATAACTGATGCTTCTGATACTTTTATATATAAATAAATTCAATGGTAAGTGTTATTACTTTGTGCTATTGGCAATTTTAGCAGAAATACTGTAAATATTTATTTGTGTTTTTATACAGCCATAAAAATATATATGTCTTATATGCTTTAAGTTCATATATTATAGGATATATATATATATATATATATATATATATATATATATCGCATCTCTATGTCTTTTTAAATGAAATGACAAGCACAAATGAATCAGTTGTTATTAATGTAAAAGGGTGCTATTTCCAGTTCAACCACTAGGTGGCTCTGATTATCTCCAGCCCATGGAGAGTTCTAGCCAAGAGTTCTACACCTGCCCCAGGAGATCTGAGATGGAGAAAGGTTTTGTAATCTATCTTCTTAAAATACCAATTAATGACTAGCTTTACCATCTTCCCAATCAAGCAAGGGTAAACCTGGTAACATGGGTGACAGCATTCATTTCATTATTTTATCTCCTTTGGTATGCAAGAAAGAGCAAGTTCGGTGTGTAGAATGCAAAGCCGCACCTTTTACTCATTGCATTTATTTATTTCATATTTGTATATTTATATTGTATTATTGTTAGTATTATTTCACATGGACTGACACAGTTTGCAGTAGGCATGAACTGGTATAATCTGTGACAGCAGTGTAAATGGTAAAAAAATGTCAAGGCTGAATGCAAACAGACCTAAAGCGTAAGCTAAAAGCATGGAAAATAATTCCCAGTGATAGTTTTTTTAAAATTTGATGTTAAATACTTTTCATTAAAAAAAAGAACAAATGTATTATAGCAGTGATACCTTTATTGGCTAACCAAAAAAGTTATGTTTGAAAGCTTTCAGAGCACAAAGGCTTCTTCATCAGGAAGGTATACAAAAACACTAATCATGTTTTGCTTTTTTGTACACTGCCTGATGAAGGAGCCTTTTGCTCTGACAGTTTGCAAGCCAATACAGGTATCACTGCTGTAATATTTTTGTCCTTTTTAGCTCAAAGGTTTTTAACATTATATAGATTTTTCTGGCTAATATGGTACCAGGTACATATTTTTGCTATATATATATATATATATATATATATATATATATATATATAATTTTTTTTTTTAAGAAATCCTTATGGTCATGCAGTGGATTCCTGTACTGAGGTTCACAGCTCCCAGTAAACGACTAGACCTTTTGGGTTTCAGTAGATCCATTACAATCCATATGAAAACCAATGTCTTAGGAACATTGGACTTTTTTAAAGGGGACCTATCATATTAAACATGGTGTCTGATCTGCAGGCAGCATGTTATAGAGCAGGAGGAGCTGAGCAGATTGATATACAGATTTGTGGGAAAAGATTCATTATAAGGCCTCATGCACATGACCGTATCAATTTCGAATATCTGCAAAACACGGATAACAGCTGTGTGCATCCCACATTTTCCCCTTCTGCACATCCTGCACTATGTTAGACATGCCTATTCTCGTTCACAAAACGGACAAGAATAGGACACATTTTGTGGAGACACGGAATGGACATACGGATGCGGACAGCACGCAGTGCGCTGTCTGCATCCTTTGCGGCCCCATTGAAATGAATAGGTTTGCATCTGATCTGCAAAAAATTGCGGATGTGGACAAAAAATTTGGTTGTGTGCATGGGGTGTTCATATAAATCTCTGCTATTTCTATGCTTTGGAGTCCAGTGGGCGGTCTTACTCAGTGATTGACAGGCTTCCCTTCATGAGTGTACATAGTAAGTTAGCTGCCAATCACTGACTAGGACTGCCCACTGGACTCCTAAGCATAGAAAGAGTAAAGAATCAACTTTGCTCAGCTCCTCCTGCTCTATAACATGGTGAGCACAGATAGGACTTCATGCACATGTAACAGATCCCAAGTGCCAGTACCACTTCATATATGAATGTAACTTAAATGTCTAAATGACGTCTTGAAGCTTTTGGATTGATCTTCTCTACCACATAGGAGGGTACAGTACTATACATGCAAGTTATAACACCCAGGGATGTCTAGTTACACCTTGCATGATCATATTCTGGTAAGAGTACCTCATTGCCAATGTCTTGTATAAAGAGCCAATAACTCAAAATAATTCAAAACTCACATGCCATGTCAGACAATTAGCTTCCACCAAATGAACCTGCTGAATATATTCTTTATAGAGTTACTTTTTCCAGTGGAGGAACCAAGAATACACTAAAATCCTGAAAATTTGGAGGGGCACTTCTCATACAAAGGCAAACTCTGTAAGTAATAATAGAAGCTTAATTGGGGATGCATATAGCCATTCAATGCTTCCAGGCTCTAGTAATAAGCGACATTATTTCTTTTGCATATAATTAATTGAGTAGTTCCATTACAAAAATGAGAATATCGTTAAATGGACATTTTCTTGGTATAATATAAAGGACGGCGCAGAAGCTCAGCATTTCTGTTCTGCATTTCTGGGTCTTAGTGAATTTGGCTTCAGAGCAGTGTTTAATTATTTTGTTATCCACAGTATTTTCTGCCTGCCCCATTTTAGCTTAAGTTGTGACAGCTTGTCAGAAAGCGAGTTTAGAGAAAATCTGCTGTGTTTACTCTCCTGATTTTTAGGCTTTCATAACAAATCTCTTGAAAATTTTTGAAAGTGAAGTTATTTCCTGTGAATTGTGTGCAATCATTGGCTGGTGGACAGAGTTTGGCACATTGTAAGAAAAAAGTTGTATTTTTTGACAGATCTATTGACGTAGGCCAATTTTATTATTGCCACTAGACTTGAGCGAATCGTCCTTCGGATCATAGATCCGAAGTCAATTTGTTCAAATACTTTGATGTTAATGCTGTTTCTGTACTGCATTAAAATGTATTGGCTCTGTTGAGCCAAAGTTAATTTCACCTCGAAGTTGTGTAAGACTTTGGTGAATTACTATGGTATTCATATCTGCGTATTAAAAAACAATTTAAAATAGCAATCCAAAGTGGGCTTTGGTACCGAGGTACCAGCCAGAACCAAAGCTCACTTTGGATTGCTAATTTAAATAGTTGCGTGGCTGAGAGTTCATTCGGCTACTCGCGCTCCTTTGTGTTCCAAACACCTCATTAGCATAAACAAAAAGTACCAATTTCTCCAAAACGACATGATGGATTTCTGCAAGACATGAGTTGTTGCACTCAGTATGATCAACCCTACCAGGCAGTGTGCCTGGTTTACTAGGGTCGATCAAGCTGATATATGCTCTTTAAAACTGCCTGCCTGATAGTGTGTACTACATGGCTATGCCACCCCATGTGTGTTCTGCCAACTTTCTGTCATAGCCAACATTTACTTTGCCAGCAATTGGTGCTACAATTGCTCTTCAGTGCAATTGGACCAGACAGGCTAGGCTTCACACCCTGCGCATGTCAATGTGCCTTGGGTATTTATAACTCCCGGTTCACCAGTTATGCTCCAGTGGATAACTTTTGGTAGGTACTAGCTAACCAGTTTAAACTGGAAACATCCCGCAAGACTTGACATTTTTTTTATATGCTTTGACCCAGTCATTTATTCATCACAACTTGGACCCTGTCTAATCCTTCAGATCCTTACACTTGCTCAATTTTCTTGCTTCCAACACACAAATGTCAAGAACTGACTGTTCACTGGTTGCCTAATATTTCGCTTTTCAGGTGCCATTGTAACAAGATCAAGGGGGCATTTATCAAGACTGGCATTACCATACACCAGTCTTGATGCCTCTGTGCTGGAGTAAGATGCACCTAATTTTTTAAAAAGCAGGTGCCCTTCTGTGCACTAGAAACTCAAGACTTAAGCTAGAACATATGCCAGTTACTGGCACAGGATAAAGTAAATACAGAGGGAAGCAAAAAGCCCTGCCCCATCCCACTAAGCACCACCCTTTTCTCAAAACTTTAGAAAAGTGTTGAGAAGCTGAAAAGTTGCAAATTACGAAACAACTATGGTGTACGCGATAATTTGTACACCACAATACTCCCTCAATGAATGGTATCCACGTCACTGATCAGTGGTTTTAATGTTATCACTGTTTGGCTACATGCACACGACCGTTGCCTGCCTCCGCGTCCGCTCCTCCTTGAAATTTTGCGTCCGTCAAAAAAAACGGATGACGGACCGTTTTTTTTGACGGATCCGATTTTTATGGCAGATCCATTGCAAAAATGGTTATCCTTGTCCGCAAACGTGAAAAAAATAGGACATGCACTATTTTTTTGACGGAATGAAAACACGGATCACGGATGCGGAACAAAAACGGTTGACAATCCGCATTTTTTGACGGACCCATTGAAATGAATGGGGAAGCATCCTATCCATGAAAAAAAACGGAACGGACGCGGAAACAAACAACGGTCGTGTGCATGGGGCCTTTGGTGTACAGTCACCCAGAGTGCCAAATAGAGGGGCTGAAAAGCAAGCACTTACTGGGTCACATGGCAAATTATGAGATACCAGTTAGCACCACTGTCACTTTCAGAGTGCCAGTCAACACAAGTCATTGGGCCCCTGAGGATAGACCTTAAGACACACAGACATGTGCCCCTTGTTTTCATCCAGTACCTATATGAACAAGCTATGACATATGTATGTATCTATTGGAAGGATACATTCATAGCTTTCCCACATTTCACTATACAGTGGTCCCTCCAGTCACTGTACTAATTGGTTCCAGGACAACCATTGTATGTTGAGACCATTGTAAGTCGAGTAATTGGTTCCAAAGCCCCAAAATATAATCCAAGATAAGAGAAAATTAAAATTTAAGAAAATAAACAGATAACTAAGACAGTCCTTACATATAACAGTCAGGAATAGCTACTAACTAGCAACCAGGAAAGACCATTGTATGCTGAAAATATTGTATTCTGAGGGATCACTGTATATAATCAAAAGGCACAGTCAATACTCCAGTAAGTCTTCTCTTGGATATCATGGTATTGTAACAGTTACTGTACATTACAAAGTTTGCATATATCATGTGTACTTTTCAATGAACTTTATTTATTCTAGGGAGAACCCCTTTAGAGAGAACCGTTCACCATGAACATAAAGTACAATTCACAGACGTTGTGTTATAGAGCAGGAGGAGCTGAGCAGACTGATGTATATTTTTGTGGGAAAAGATTAATTGCAACATACAAACTATACATTTAATTCCCTGCTCTTTTTACAGTATGCTTAGGAGCCCAGTGGGTGGTCCTACTCAGCTATCTCTGTGTGCAGGGAAGATTGTCAGTTACTGAATAGGACCATCCACTGGACTCTTAAGCATAGAAAGATTAGGGATTTAAATGCATACATTACAAGGTTTACTGAATATTTTCCACAAAACCATTTATCAACCTGCTCAGGTCCTCCAGTTTTATAACACAATGTCTGCAGTTTGGACTCCATTTTCACTCTGATGGGTTCCCTTTAAGTGGTTTTGCGATATAGCATGCACTGACCCATAATCTACTGAATACATTGTTAGTAGTGATGAGCGGCAGGGGCAATATTCGAATTCGCGATATGTTTCTTGATTGCGAAAAGCGTGGGTCACTTTTGCTACATTTTTCAAGATGCTAGAAGTTTCCTGAGACTGGAAAACAGGGTTGACACGGCAGAACATTACACTTGATGAGCATATTTTTGCGCAATATGGGCAACTTCACATTTTAGCAGGTCTGACTACATATTAGTAATTGGTGCATCACTAGTATTGTTGTGAACTTGTGACATCACAGCACTATGTCTGTAGCATGTATGTACAGTATGGACAGCAGAATCACACTACCTAACACCCTGCACTGGAACCTATTAGCTACACTATATCACTAGCTAACCTACACTGACTATCTCTCACTAACTATCTGTATGATATATATATATATATATATATATATATGTATATATATAAGCTAACTAACTAACTAACTAACTAACTAACTATATAATGTAATGTGACAGCAAAACACAGAGCACAGCAATGACACTGCTGTCTCTCTCATAACTGTAAAATAACTGCAGAAAATGCCTGCTGGGGAGGTTCTTATATAGTAAAGGGGTCGGTAACTTTCCTATTGGTTGCTACGGATGTTGCTAAGCTCAGACAAAGACATTGCAGCCTTCTCATTGGCCCACAAGCAAGAAGCAGGGAGGGATCATGGGTTCAGATGAAAAAAAATCTAGAATATTCAAAAATACGAATATATAGCACTATATTCTAAATAAATATTCGCAATAAATATTCGCGATTTGAATATTTGCGCCCAACACTAATTGTTAGTACACTTATAAAGAACATCAGTAGAGTCTGACATGGAGAGATATGGAGATGAATTATTAAATATGTACTTATCTTATGTGGATGCTTATTGTGGATGTCATGTTAGTATATAAATTTTTCATTTAAAAAGTCAGCAGATAGATTATACGTTATTAAAAAAAAAAAAACATTTTAGCAGCACGTCTTATTTTACTAACCAACCTGTAATAATAGCATTTTAAGATGGATCATTTATAGGGATGAGCGAATTTCATTATACCACAACCAGAACTGAAAAAGAATTTCAAAATATAAAAATTCACTCATCCCTTATCATTTAACATTAATCAATTACCCCATAAAAGAAACAAATGTTTTTCGCTCTAGCCTTGAAAGATAAATTATTAAAGACTGCAGTTTTCACATTGGCCACTAGATAGCAGCACAATAAGCCACGCTCCAGACTGCTGCGATAAAAACCCACACAATTAGTTTTACAACCTACAGTGAAAATGTTATCGATCTGTAGTAAGCAGTAGTTTAATTGACTACTATGGAGTCTACTGTTCTGCCTGAGCCAAGATACGGTGTTGTCACACTGACAAAGGAATTCATTCTCATACTTAAAGGGACATTTTTGTCAGAAAGGGGTAACTCAATATTCATGGAGAACAATTTTTGAAAGAATTTTAGGCGGCTTTTCTTTTTCATTTTTGCCATACCATTTAAAATTAAATTAAAAAACTCGTCCTTCTGTAGCAGTCAACACAAATGATAGAACTACCTTTATAGATAGGAAATCCATTGTCACTTTACTGCTGATGTGATAGGAATATGTCATCTACAAGGTAATCCTCTTTATTATAGTAGATGTAGAATTGGAATACCAGTGTAACTGTTCTATTGTTCTCTTGATAGGTCTAGAGAAGCTTTGATTTGATTAGTGCAGAGGTCAGCAACCTCTGGCTCTTTAGCTGATGTGAAACTACAGTTCCCAGCATGCTCTATTCACTTCTATGTGATTTCTGAGAACAGGTTGCTGATCCCTGGATTTGTGTAATGTGTGATGCTTTAATTAAGTCACAAAACCCTCATCTTTGGCCACAGTGATGGTCTGACTGAGTAAAATGAGACTGTCTGCCCTGCTAAAAGTCCAAGTAGAAGGAAAGTTAAAGAGTCAGGCCAGGAAGTAGAGTACATGGAGTGACTTAATTTTTATTTCTAGAAAACCATCCACCTGTTTAAAAAAATACAGAAAATATTCAGATATTGGTTATTAACATGTGATAAATGCATTTTTTTTTATAGAAGTGCTCCTTTAGAAGAGTTGAATGAGAGTACCAGAAACAGCTGTACACTTTCAGAAACAGCTCCACATCTGTCCATGGACTGTGTGTGCAATGAAGTGTGGCACTGCTATGATTTTCTAATCTTATCGCCTTTAAAGGAGTTATCTAAGATGGAGAACCCCAGTATCAAAAGAAAAAAGAGACACCTGTAATGAGCACTTTGAGTCCATCGAAGACCTCCCATCTACACCGCTTCCAGTCCCTGCTGGACAAGAAGGGTGACATACTGTTTATATGTACATCACTGCGCCTGGCCAATCAATGACGTCAGTGGTGACCTATGCAGAAATGGAACACAACCACTAAGCCACTGATTGGACAGTAGCAGTGACATACATGTAGGCTGCACATCATATTTTCGGTCCAGTGAGGTCCAGAAGCAGTGGAGACAGGAACTTGTTTGTAGTACGTGAGTCTATTTTTTAACTTTCGCACCCCACCTGGTTCCCTGATCGTTGGTTCCCGGTCTCAGAGAACCCCTTTATATGTTGTTGACCCTGGATAGTGTTGCAACACAAAAATACGTGACCCAATTGCTAGGGTCAGAGCCTAATAGGGTATTGGTACTATATATGCCATACGCAGGAGGCACCACTGGACGCTGCCACACACGGACGTCTTTCATGGAGTCATAACTACACGCAAGATGGCTCTGTGAAGAAACCGAGCGGGAAACTACAGACAGCTAAGTGACTGATTTAAGCAGTCGATCTGGGCTCTGTTTGTAATAATATTAACTTTGACTATTGTGGATGTTTACACCTGTCCCTTGATGAATCGGAAGTAATCCGAAGAAAAGCGTTGGGACTTATGTGCAGACTTGATTCTATGTCTTTTCATTTCCACTCACACTGTCAGGCAAAGCTGGGCAGTCACTGTCCTTTTTTTGGAGAGGGACATTTATAGGGACATTAAGAAGGCCATTAAGAGGCAGTTGAAGGGTCTAATAGGGTCAGAGACCCAGCATTTGTGTCCCTCACTTTATAACTATCCTGTTTTTTTACACAGTTTTTTATCTATTTAAATTTGATTTGAGACAATAGCTAACTTAAGAGGCCCTTATGGTTTATCTTTTTAACCTGAGTACCAATAAATTATAAGTTTTAAATAATTTCGGTGTATTTAGGTGAATTGTCCTGGATAGTGTTGGACTAGGATTCCTTGGGCCCACTAGAGGAAACTATTTTAGGGCCTAACCACCATATTGTCAATAATGTCTAATGGATTTTGATTTAAAGAAATAGACTATAGTGGCAAGTGATTACCTTCAAAGGAATCTCCAGGACTAGAGATGAGCGAATCGATTCCCACGAAGTGGAATTTGATCCGAATTTCAGGATAAATTCGATTCGACTATAAGCCAAATTTCCTCGTGCTTCGTGTCAGCGACTCAATTTAACCTGAAAAAGTATAAAAAATAAAAAAAGTCAAACTTACCTCCTCCATTTGCTCATGACGGGCCGCCAGCCTCCATCTTGCTTTAAGATCTCGGCCGAAATCCTATGCGGCGCGAGATTACATCATCACGCCAGCCGGCGTGATCTCGTAATCTTGCGCCGCATAGGATTTCTGCCCAGGTCTTCAAGATTGGGGTGGCCGGCCCGTCGTGAGCAAATGGAGGCGGTAAATTTGAGTTTATTTATTTTTTATTGTTAATTTTACACTCAGATGCCGGGATCATGCGTCATCTGAGGGGTACAGTGACAGGGGCGGCGCTATCACAGCTCCCTGTCATTGCACCCGCTACGTACAAAAAAATGTGCGAATGATGAAGTAATTCGTCACAAAGCGAATTTTTTTGTGAAATTTGGCGAATCAGCCGAATCGAACTTTTAAGAAATTCGCTCATCTCTATCCAGGACCTTTGGGGACCACTAGGGTATCAAAGCTAGGGGCACACCGGAGAATCCTCTAGTACACTGGTGGGCCAGTCCGACTTTGATCTTGAAAACTAAATGCATACATTCCAGCGCTACAGACAAATTAGGTAAAAATGCCATGCCATGCCAGGTCATAGTATTACTACTAAATGGTTCATGCACATGCAATAATGTTAGCAGATAATGCAAATAAACTCTTGTTCTAAAGTGAGTCATTTTTTTTGCCTAACTCCTGGGCGCCCTATGAAACATTTCTGACATAGTCTGGAAAAAACACTGCATAGGCTGCTATAGAGGGTGAAAATGGCCTGATATGCCCGAGTAACTATGTCAACGTTGTCTCCTGCTGGAATTTATAATATATTTCTGGTATCAGTGTGTTTATCCTAAGCTCAATGTTAAGACTAATATGACTATGTTACCTTAATATTTATAATCTATGTCCATTCTCTGGTGCCCTCGGCTATAGGATTACAATATTTCCATGACATTACTTTCTATATGTTTATAAGAATCATTAAAATGATTTAACTTACTGGAAAGTTGCCTCAAAGAGAGTGTTGGAGATGTAAGAATGAATTCCACCTTCAGAACATGCAGTGAACGCCCTCATCTGTTAGTCTACTATGGGATTCATACTGACAGCGCTGCTTGTGGTGACTGATAAGCGCTGCTTACACAATTGTTATCTATACTACACATACTGTACATATTAGGCTGGATCCTATCATCGGCCTACTTAGTCTATGCATTTGTGCAGTAACATACCACCTTGTTATCTGGAGACGTCAGTCAAGATGTCACTCATTGGTGGGGGTTACATACAAGACCGTCATATGACCTTTTGCTGTGAAGGTCATTGTACCAGAGATTTGCTATGCTCACGGAAGGAATGGGTTTAATGTGATCCTGATATACTTTATCAAAGGAACTTATTCACCTTAAATTATAATAATATTATTTTTTATTTATAGTGCCAACATTTTCCGAATCCCTTTACAATCCGAGGGTTCATGTTCAAACAAAATGATACATTACATAGCAACAGACAAGTTAACAATTAAACCAAGAGGATTGTGGACCCTGTTCACAAGAGCTTACAATCTATGAGGAGATAGGGGTGACACAGAAGGTAACAAGTGCTTGTTTTGTACAATGGTCCAACCATCTTAACAAGATAGTGGAGTAGATATAAAGCTGCACGATCCAGTCACCAGCCAATATCTATAGTGCTTCTGAGTGCATAGGGTGTGGTGGATAATGTCTGATGTTACATAGTTACATAGTTAATACGGTTGAAAAAAGACATAAGTCCATCAAGTTCAACCAAGGGATAAGTGGGGACGTTGGATCAGGTTCTGAAGAATGAGGATGAAGGGGGGTGAATGGAGAACAGTTAGATTAGGGGATGTGATAAGCCATCCTAAAAAGTTGTTTTTATAGGGAGCACCTAAAACTGTGTTTTTCTTGGGGTTGGGCATACCAGAGAACTGGTGCAGCTCCGAAGAAGTCTTGAAGAAGGGAGTCAGAGGTTCAGATTACGGTGGATGTTAGTCTTAGATCACTTGGAGAACATAGAGCACGGGTGGGGTGGTAGATAGAGATGAGTGGGGAGATATCAGGGAGAGCTTTGTGGGTGAGAGTGAGGAGTTTAAATGGAATTCTATACTGTATGGACAACCAGTGCAATGACAGGCTGCATTTAGGATGAATTGGGGAGGGGAGAGTTTAGTGAGAGGTAGGCCAACTAACAGTGAGTTACAGTAGTCAAGACTAGAATGGATCAAGGTCACTCACAATCAGAGTTTCCACAATAAAAAAGTTACATAATCTAGTGATGTTTTTGATTTCCAGGCAGCATGAGTGGGCGAGAGGTTGAATATAGTGGTTGAAGGAAAGATCAAAGTTGAACATGACACCAAGACAGTGGGCATGCTGCCTAGGCGTGATGGTAGTTCCACACACTGGGAGGGAGCTATCAGGTTTAGCTAGGTTAGTAGATGGAGAAAAAACAAGTAGTTCAGTTTTTGAAAGAAAGCATGGGATGACACTATTACATTCTGCCACTTAGTCATTTTCCTCACAGGATACATTAAATAATATGGAACACAGTGGAGAAAACGTGAATAACAGCTTTTATTATCATAGTTATGGGTGAAAAACTAGTAAAAGTTTCACAAAATTTCCATAGAATGAGAAAAAAAATATTTTGAGGGTTATTTCCATCCAGGATATGCCATTAATTTATGATTTTTGGTGGTCCAACCAATGGGACCTGCACTGATCCTGAGAAAGAAAAATCCACAGCACTGATTCAATGCTGCACTCCCTTCCTAAAATTTTCCTTGGCCATTAGTATTCAGACCCCTTTGCTTCACAGGGAACAGCAGCACGGTCACATTCACTTAGAAAACAGGGAACGGGATGTAGCACTAAAAAAAATAAGTGATGCACTACCTTTATTGTAAGCATTGGTGGGGGGTCCAAGAGGTTGCCCTGCCACAATAATAATGTCATGGTATATCTTAGCGATATGTCATCAAATTATGAGATGGAAATACCTAGAGATAAGCTAATTAATTCTAATATTCAGAAAGCCTACCTTAGTTTTTTTTAAAAGTTCTGATACTAGCAAAACCCGAATTTTGTGTAATTTGATTAGGAAAAATCAAAGATGAGGAGGGAGGAACATGGACAGTGAGAGAGAGACTTTTTCAGGCAGTCAAAGCCCTTTGGATTTGAATTTATTTGGGCCAGAATCAAATTGGAAGGTAGATTGACTTATCTGCAGAGGGGTATTCCAGGATTTTAATATTGATGGCCTATCCTCAGGATTGATTAGAGTTCAGGTTGTAGGGGGTGAGGATAGGCCATCAATATTAAAATCCCGGAATGCCTCTTTAAAGTTTTTCTCTAATTTACAGGTAATCCATTATTTTTCATCAGCTGAAATTTTAGGCATCTGTTGGAAAATTAAATGACCAATTTTAACTGCATCACCAGAGTGCAATTACACAAGTTTTAGCCACCATGGGTACCGCAGGCAGGTTACTGCTAATTGCCAGGCTACACCTGGACATGCCATTGTTTCAATTAACAGCACTAACTGGGAAAGCTAACATATGTGTTATTACACCCTTTGGGCCTATTAACATAATCTTTTTATTTTTTTTCCATGTGCTAGTCATGTACGCAACAGACTGCATGAGGATAGCACTTGAACACACAGAGCATACCCTGAGTTTCACCCTGTACTTCTATTTTAGGCCTTGCCTCATGGGACATGTACCTGGAGACCACTGAAGACAACTTTCATCAGCGGCCACCAGGTCTATGTCCTACATGAACATACTGTCCACATGTGTTGAGGCTGCAACATGAACCATTTTTAATGTGAACAAAAAAAAAAAAAGTATTAAGGGGCAGATTCAATATCACTTTTCACAGTGTGAAAAAGGTGGAAATTATGATGCATGCCATATTTACACCATAGTTTGTGTGCTTTTGCACTTTTCATTGCTTTTTAATAGCGACGAGAAAAGGGGACGCGACTTAGCAGGATGTGGGGCGTAACCACCATGGCCTGCTGGATGTACTATAATTAGAGATGAGTGAATTTTTCAAATATTCGATTCAGCCGGTTCCCAGAATTTTTTGAAAAAATTTGGTTTGATCCGAATTTATTCGCGACGAATCAGGTTAAAAACTGCTATTTCCTGGCTGCAGAGAGCCTTTATAGTAACACAGTAACACGCAAAGGGAGTCTGCTGTGGTAGTGAAACAATACTGTGAGTCCGTATGACATGCAGATGACAGTCGTCGCTCTTAGAATCACTGCACATTTTACTTATTTGGGCAGTCACGGGGCTAAAACTGACCAAATAACTCAAATATGAACTCTGCCTTAGAGGTCGATGTTAGTGCCAAGAAGAAGCGCACTCCTTTTACACCGTCGTCAGCTGATTCCACATAGATGTCTACAGAACCTGTTCTATTAAACGCTTATACAAGTAGAGCCCACCGACAGAGTGGAGAAGGTGTCAGCAGTAAGTTTGTGTTGACGTCACTGATTATTTTGCCCTCTGATCCTTCAGAACAGTAACCCCGAAAAAACGGATCCTGTCTGTTGAGCATCTGCCTTCACTCGGTCAGCCAGCATTTGATCAGTAATCTATCAGCATTGCTAATGCCCAAAAAAACTGGAGTAGATCCAAAATGGAAAATTTGCATGTCTTTTGTGTTTTGTACCCACTCCTGCTTTTGGCAACCAAATCACAAGCCAATTCTTTTTTTTTTTTTTAAACAGGACAAATCCTGTGCTGAGCCGCGCCCCCTGCACTGATCACATGACGGTGACGTCACCCCAGGTCCTTCGGCTGTTCAACAGTTCGGATTGGTGGAAGCCGCCCCTTATGGATTCCATATGCCGCGATAGTCCGCGGTAGTGGAATCCATAACGGGATGCGGCGATTACCACAACCCGAACGCCGAACTTTTTTTTAAAGTTCGCTCATCTCTACTTTTCACCCCCGGAGTTTTTTTTTTTTTTTAGCGTTTTTGTTTTGCGCTCCTTGCCTTCCCAGAGCCATAACTTTTTTATTTGTCTGTTCACATAGCCTATGAGGGCTTGTTTTTTGCGGGACAAGTTGTACTTTCTAACACCACAATTTAATATTGCATATGATGTAGTGGGAAGCGGGAAAAAAATTCCAAATGGGGTGAAATTGCAAAAAAAAAGAAATTCCACCACAGTTTTACGGATTTTTTATTTACAACGTTCGATGTGCTATAAAACTGACCAGTTACTTTTATTCTACAGGTCAACTCAGTACGAATCCAGCAATACCTTATATGTGTAGTTTTTCTTGCGTTTTGATAGTAATAAAAAATATAAAAAGTGGGATAAAAAATCTGTTATTTTTTTGTTGCCATATTTTGACCCCTATAACTTTTTTGTAATTATGTGTACGGAGCTGTATGGGGGCTCATTTTTTGCAGAGCGATCTGAACTTTTCATTGATACCATTCTGGGGTGTGTATGACTTTTTGATTACTTTTATTACATTTTTTTGTAGAAAATGAAGCGACCAAAAATGGCAAATCGGCCATTTGGATGCTTTTATCCGTTTATGCGTTTATCCGTTATACTATGGGCGTTTTTGCACATTGCAACACCCATAATGTGTATTTTTTGAACTTTTTTTTAGTTCTTTTATTTTTATTTATTTATTTTTTGGGAAAAGGGGTGATTTCAATTTTTATGTTCTTTTATTAATTTTTTTAAACTTTTTTTTTTACACTTTTTTATAGTTCCCATAGGGAACTATAACAATCAATCATCTGATTGCTATTATAATACACTCCAATGCACTTGCATTGGAGTCTATGATCATTTTACTACTTTCCTATGGAGCCCTATTAAAGGCAAGGCTCCATAGGAAATACTGTGCAGCAGCCTCCTGTCATTCACACGGGGGAGCCTGAGCACCACTGAAAGCACGCTCTTTCTGTGTTCAGCGTGCTCAGATGCCGTGGTCAGGATTGACCACGGCATCTGAAGGGTTAAATGTCCGCGATCGGCATTACTGCCGATTGTGGACATAAGCTGCGGGTGTCTGCTATAAGAAGCAGGCGGCCTCCAGCGGCTATGGCGCCCACATCGCTCAGGAGCAGGCGCCATCTTTAAAGACCCGGCCAGCGCCGTACTATTACGGCACTGGTCGGGAAGGGGTTAAAACACAGAAAATACAACACAGAAGGGGCAAAACCACAAGATTTAAAAGACAAACTGAAAAAAAAAGTGCTTCATCAACAAGAATGGATTGACGACCAGTGTCGGGGGGACCACGATGGTAATGCATAGTGATCATGAATAGAGATGAGCGAACTTCAAAAACAAGTTCAGCGTTCGGTGTTCGGGTTGGGGTAATCGGCGCATCCCGTTATGGATTCCACTACCGCGGACTATCCCGGCATATGGAATCCATAAGGGGCGGCTTCCACGGACCCGAACTTTGGAAAAGCCGAAGGACCTGGGGTGACGTCACCGTCATGTGATCAGTGCAGGGGGGGTGGCTCAGCACTGGATCAAATCGGTGATCAAATCGATCACATGACGGTGACGTCACCCCAGGTCCTTCGGCTTTTCCAAAGTTCGGGTTCGTGGAAGCCGCCCCTTATGGATTCCATATGCCGGGATAGTCCGCGGTAGTGGAATCTATAACGATATGCGGCGATTACCTCAACCCGAACGCCGAACTAATTTTTGAAGTTCGCTCATCTCTAATCATGAATTGTATGGGGTTATGGCTGATAACTTGAGGACAGTCCAGCAAACAAGCTGATTGCAGCTCAATATTACAGTGCAGGCTACACAATCACAGCTGGAAGGTAACTGGTCGGTACAGGCAACACCCAAAAATCTTCATAAATGAGCCTAAGTATTTGCAGATCTCACAGCCGCTATAACATGACAGTAAGGCCTCTTTCACACTGGCGTCATGTTTGACACCCGAATAAGAGGCGGGTGCGTTGCGGGAATATGCGTGATTTTTCCGCGCGGGTGCAAACGTTTGTAATGCGTTTTGCACACGTGTGTGAAAAATCGCCATGTTTGGTACCCAGACCCGAAGCCGGACTTCATCACTGAAGTCCGGTTTCGGGTAGAGTATTCTGGAGGATTTATTATTTTCCCTTATAACATGGTTATAAGCCCAAGATGAAGGGGCTAAAAATAATAAAACTTAACTTACCTTAGCCACTTGATCGTGTAGTTGCGATCTGTCTTCTCTCTTCAAGCTTCAGCTAACAGCTAAAGGACCTGTGATGACGTCACATCACATGGTCCAATCACATGGTCCATCTTCTTTTATTAAGAATGCTATTATTTTCCCTTATAACCATGTTATAAGGGAAAATAATAAAGATCTGGTCCCGTTGCTAAGCAACCATGCGGGAAAATCGCACTGCATCCGCACTTGCTTGCGGATGCTTGCGATTTTCCCGCAGCCCTATTCACTTCTATGGGGCCTGCGTTGCGTGAAAAACGCAGACTATAGAGCATGCTGCGATTTTCACACAACGCAAAAGTGACGTGGGAAAATCACCGCTCATGTACACAGCCCCATAGAAATGAATAGGTCTGTAGTAAATGGCTGTAGTACAATGGAACTTCACCGCTGAACGGCAATTTTTTTTTTGCGACTAATACACACCAAAAAGGGCTGTAATTTTCTCACTTCAACACACAACGGCTAATAAGCCCTTTTTCCCCACTAATACACGCAGAACATATCTGCCGAACAGCAAATATATATATTTTTTGCCACTAATACACGCCAAAATGGGCTTTAAAACGTATAACTGCACCACTGAATGGCAAATATATTTTTCTTGTGCCACTAATACACGACAAAAAGGGCTTTGAAACACATAACTGGACCACAAACGGCAAACATATTTTTCTTTTGCCACTAATACATGACAAAAAGGGCTTTAAAACATATAACTGCACCCCTGAACGGCAAACATATTTTTATTTTACCACTATTACACGACAAAAAGAGCTTTAGAACATATATTTGCACCGCTGAACGCCAAATATATTTTTATTTTGCCACTATTACACAATAAAAAGGGCTTTAGAACATATAACTGCACCGCTGAATGGCAAATATATATATATTTTTTTACCACTTATACACGGTCTCCAGTCAGTGCAGCAAGGTGTAATAGGATTGTTCCTATTACCCAGGCTGTAACCTCCGCTATTGAACCCTGTTCAACATAAATGCTGTGGAATGATTTCTCCCTATCCTTCCCTACTCCTTGAATAATCTTTCCCTGAACTTGTAAATCGTTTTTTAGCACAATTACGTTTTTTCTAGCACTGTCCCTAGCGCCTGCTGACATCTCTCCCTGCACTAAGTACACTGGAAAATAGCAGAATCCAAGATGGCTGAGGCTATTTATAGGGCTGTGACATCACAGGGCGGGCTGGCTGCTGATTGGCTGCATGCATGGCATTATGGGTGATCCCGCCTTCCCAGAGTTCTTTGCTCCATGTCCTCACATGTGCAGCAGCCATTTGAGGAAAAAATGCGATTCGTTACCACGAAGCATGAGGAAATTCGAATTCTGTGCAAGTCAAATTTTTGATGAAATTCAGGTCGAATTCCACTTCGTCAACTTTGATTCTCTCATCTCTAACTATAATTTATGCCAGAATCTGGTATTAATTATAGTTGAAATCTCGATCAGCTCATTACATTAAGAGGCCTCGGATCTCAATAAATTTGGCGCATCTTACTCTAACACACTTTTTACTAAGACTGGCATAGAAAACGCCCCTCAGTCTTTGAGTCAAAAATTCAACAGCTTGTTATTTATGTTTCTTTAAATCCTAGTTCATATCAGACGGCACCATCCACAGCTGTTTGACAATTGTAATAGGGGTAGTGGTGTGCTGTCAATTCATTTCTATGGGAGTCGGAAGTTTTCGGTAGTCCCATAGAAATGAATGGAGAGTACACTGCGCAAGAGTGGCCACTGCTCCTTTCAGTTTTAAGGGACTGCTGAAAATAGCTGAGCCAGCACCCGGCTATTTTTGACAGTCCTATAGAAATGAATGGAGGGTGAACGTGCATACGCAGCATGCCTCTGTGTCCATGCTCACATTTACATGTTGGCAGCCTTACTAAATGCCAGCCATCGCATCCTGCCACCTGGGTGCAGTAGGCAGAGAGACAAAGAAACTAGTCCCCTCACACTAGAAACAGGAAGACATCTGTATCCAGCGCTTTACAGCACTGGAGATTGGAAACCACTTGTAGACAGCCCTAGAATGCAGAAGTATAGGGCAAAGTAAAAGGGCCAGAAGGGAAACCATACCAGACAAATAGTGGACAATTGGTAGGTACTTTTATTGGAAAAGTGGAGGGGGTTGGCCAGAACTATTGCTTGAGCTGGAGAGTATTTAAACTGGAGGTACTCTTTAAGTGGGCAGCAGAGTTACCCAATGGCAGCACTGAGGTCCTAGGTTCAGATTCAGTCTAGGGCAACATCTGCATGGGGTTTGTATAAAGACAAGGACTAATATAAATAGTAACAATCTCGGCACAGTGCTATAAAAGCAACAGAAAACATTGACAAATGAATCTTACCAAGCTCAAATGTATAATAACTATATTTAATAACCAAAGACCATTATTGCTTGGGAACCCAAAAAGCCAACATTCAAAGCTGAGCACCAGGTCTTCTGGATGGAGGATGACATAATTAGCGCATGCACAGTAGTCACCTGCACTGTTGTGGAAGCAGAGACAGATGAACTTCACATGTGCCCATAGTTTAGCCTGCAAGGCAGTCGATGGTAGAGCCAGGTGAGATATCTGGCCCTGTCCATCAAGGGGATGGGAGGAGTGGCTCTGTGCATAGAGGTGCACTGAAGACCTAATTAACATATTAATAGAAACTTATTTTTCTCAGGAACATTGCAACAAAGGAATATAAATGAAGTATACATCAGCACAATCAACTCTATCAGGTAGCATGCCTGGTTTAATAGGCTTGATCCTGCTTGCAGATGCTCTTTAAGATTAAAGGTTGATTAGGAGTCACCAAATTCATTCGCATCTAATTAACAGAGCTACACTTGATAGATCTTTCTACTGGATTATAATATGCTGGGGAGGGAGAAATCTCTGTGGCAAAGGACAGAATAGGCGAATTTTAGTAAAGAGGCATCAGTGGCATACCTTCTATGGTGGCAGACCATGCAACTACTATGGGGCTTGAGGGAGAGCGGAGAGGGAGGTTGTGCCTATCTCCAGACTGCGCTTCTTTTTCTTATAAGAAAACACCACGTTTTAAGGCCGTCACCACTAGGAGGAGCTCAATGCAAAGCAATCATGTCATCATGTCAGCTTTCATTCCAGCAAATGTTATGTGTATAAATTCCTATGCACTGAGCTCCACCTAGTGGTGATTTCAGGCAGCCAGCTTTATAACAGAAGGAAGCAGATTTATCAATGTATTTATGCTGGTTGCCTGGTGTAGTCAGAATGAGCACTATATTAATGAAGCACCTATTCAGTTTTTTCTGACATAGACGTCAGGTAAAGTGGTTGAGGTGGAGGGTGATTTGTTTATTACAGTTTTGAAAATTAATTTTAATAATAATAATAGTAACAATATCAGAAATCTTTGTGTTACAATTTGCTATGAGGCCCCAGGAGATTTGTGTTTGCCTCATAGAGGCATGTATTATAAAACAGTCTGTTCATAGACATAAAATCTCTTACTAAACAATCATCTTTACATAGTTTCCACCATTCCACCATATATACTACAGATATACTAACTGATGACGAGAACCGCAAGTCTCATTAATAGAACAGCAAAAGTCCACAAAGTATAGAAAGTATTTCTAAGTGGGGGCAAGGCATCATTTCTCAGTCAGGAAGTATAGTAGTATATCACAGAGCTTTAGGAATGGTTAGACTTTGTTATAATCTGTACACTACCAGCATATTTAGATGATTTATTACACAATGGGGCAGACTGGGATGGTGCCAGACAAAGCAAACAATGCTATATCGTTCATTAAAACATTTATGATGGGGTTGCTAAAGACTTCTGATAATACTGGATGGAAAAAACATCAATTTTGGAACAAATCAGACCTGAATTTCTACAAATGATCAGAAAAATAAGGTTTTTGTACATAGAAATGCAGTGAAAGAAAATGTAAGGTAGTACAGGGAGTCCGTATGGGGCTGTATTACTGGTACTAATATGTACTGCTGTATGATACCTGTCTCTACAAGGACTGTTATGGTGTAGAATTGTATGAGCACTCTTACACACACATCCATTATATTCTCAAGTTCGTTTTCCCTTTTGCTTGTAAGGATTGAAGTAAAAAATTTACTGTACACAACCATGTTAAAAGATGGCTGGGCACCGGAAATGGGCAGTGTGTGTGTACCATCTTATTGGTTAGGCTTTGAGCTATCTCTTAGGGCATTATCATGGCAGTCCTCTGGTTTTCACCCTTTAACCCCTGTACAGGGATGTGGTCTTCACTGCAGGGAAGCCACCAGGCTGCTACCTTGTGAGATAGTCCTAGTGTAGTTGGCTGACCCACTGTGGTCAGAACACTAGTGCAAAGTGTCAAGGTGTTAGGTAATATTCATAGTCCACTGACAGGCTTAGGTCAGTGCAAACAGTATACAAACAAAGAGGTTAGGGCAGGCGGCAATGGTGCAATACAGGAAACAGGCCAAGTTCAGGGCAGGTGGCCTCGCAGAGCAGCACAGGCTGTGGCCTGCAGAGGATGCTTATAGTCAAGATCTCCACTGGCTGGGAACAGAGGGATCCCGGAAGCATTAGACATTAGTATTAGAGTAGCACGATGCCCACTAGGAGAAGTGGGGCATGGAAATCCAGTGCAATAGCACAACAACGCAAAAAGATGACTGGGCACAACCATTCAAAAAGATGTCTGGGTATAGCCGTGCTAAAAGATGACTGGCTTCCACCATGCAAAAAGATGTCTGGGCACAACTATGCGAAAAAAAAGACTAGGCACGACCATGCTAAAAGATAACTGGGCACAACCATGGAAAAGATGACTGAGTGCAATTACGCAAAAGATGTCTAGTCGCTCTTGAGACTTTATGAATCGTCCTTCTACAGAATGATCCATCTCATTTTTGGATATTTGATGCGTTGTATAGATCTCTAGTTGTGCACATTCATATCTTTGCATGGTTTTGCCCAGACATCTTTAGGCATGGCCATGCTCAGTCATCTTTTTGTAAAAATATGAATGGTCCCAACTAAGGATGAGCGAACCTGGTGAAGTTTGGGTTCGCCCGGTTTGGCCGAACTTCAGGTCACAGTTCGGGTGCGGGACCCGAACTTGACCCGAACACCGAACCCGGACCCCATTAAAGTCAATGGGGACCTGAACTTCACTTTATCATTTTTTGTTATCACATGGTTATAACGGAAAATAATAGCATTCTTAAGATAGAATGCTAAATAAAATGGCCATTGAGGGGTTAAAAAAAAAAAATCACCTCATCCACTTGATAACGCAGCCGGTATCCTCTTCTTTCTTGAGGACCTGCAAAAGGGCCTGCAATGACCTCACCGCGCTCACCATGTATTGACGTCATCGCAGGTCCTTTTGCAGGTCCTGAAGAAAGAAGAGGATACCGGCTGCGCAATCAAGTGGATGAGGTGAGGGTTTTTTTTTTATTATTTTTAACTCCTCAATGGCCATTTTATTTAGCATTCTATCTTAAGAATGCTATTATTTTCCGTTATAACCATGTTATAACGGAAAATAATAAAATCACCCGAACATGAACCCGAACTTCAGTGAAAAAGTCCAGGTTCGGTTCGGGTTGCAGTTCGGGTTCCCTAAACCCTAGTCTCAACCATGCAAAAAGATGACTGAGCACGACGATGCTAAAAGATGTCTGGGCACAACCATGCAAAGATATGAATGGGCACAACTAGAGATCTATACAACGTACCAAACATCCAGATACGAGATGGGTCATTCTGTAGAAAGACGATTCATAAAGTCTCAAGAGTTCAATCTAATGTTATGGCACTAATAATAATAATAATAATAATATTATTATTATTGCAAGTTTATTTCTACTGGCAATAAAAGTTTTTCTTACAGTGATGCCATCTATAAAGATCTTTAAAAAAATCTGGATGGCAGAACATATTGTCATTTCTACGTGGAAAGAAAATGCTATTTAAAAAAATTAATATTGCCCTGCACCTGAAGTTAGGTGCATCCAGAACAACATACATGTATTACAATTTTACGCTTAAGGCTTCATGCACACGGCTGTTGTTGTGGTCCACTTCCGAGACGCATATTTTGCGGCTCGGGCGCGGACCCATTCACTTCAATGGGGCCGCAAAAGATGCGGACAGCACTCCGTGTGCTGTCCGCATCCGTTACTTCGTTCCGTGCCCCCGCAAAAAAAAATAGAGCATGTCCTATTCTTGTCCGTTTTGCGGACAAGAATAGGCAATTCTATAATGGGCCGCGTTCCGTTCTGCAAATTGTGGAACAGAACGCGGAGCAGCTTCCATGTTTTGCGGATCTGCGGTTTGCGGACCGCAAAACACCAACGGCCGTGTGCATGAGGCCTAATTGTAAGAGGACTAGAGAAAGGTCACAAGCGGGTAATAAGCCATGTTTAGCATTCAACGACATGTACGTGGGACTGCTCCTGCATTATATAGCCTCAGTGGTGTGCTGAAAAACGCTGTACCCATTGGAAGCTACAACACTGCAAGCTACAAATTACAATGTATAGAATATACAGTTCTATCTTTTTGAGATGATAACAAATCTGTTAAAAATGAATTGAGATGCTATAGATATGATCACGCCGCCTGCACCATTATGATATACCATATTTGTGGCAATATGTGCCAGTTTCATCCAGTGTTAGGCCTCTTTACGTATTTTTTTTCAGTGTTTTGCAGTCTGTTTATAACGGATCCGTGGTTCCGTTTTTTGTTTCCGTTTTGGTTCCGTTGTTCCGTTCCGTTTTTCAGTTTGACATATACAGTATACATTAATTCCATAATAAAAATTGGGCTGGTCTTAAAATTTTCAATAGATTGTTTAGCAAAAACGGAACGGATACGGAAGACATACGGATGCCTTTCCGTATGCTTTCCGTTTTTTTTGCGGACCCATTGACTTGAATGGAGCCACTGAACGTGATTTACGGACAAGAATAGGACATGGTCTATATTTAAACGGAACAGAAAAAACGGAAAAACGGAAACGGAAGGCATACGGAGACACTTCGGTATTTTTTGCAGACCCATTGAAGTGAATGGTTCAGTATACTGTCAGTATACTGAACTGAAAAAACTGTCAGTATCCGGTCCGCAAAATACTGTCGTGTGCAAGAGGCCTTACACACATGCATCTTATGATAACTCTTTAAGAAATTATGAGCAAATTTAATGCAGACTTTTTCTTTAATGAAAATACCGTACAATATAATGGAACAAACTAATTTCCTATATAGTTATTATATAAAAGCAAAAGTGTGTTAAGTGAACACATTAACAGCATACCCTCTAAAATACAAAAAAAAAAAATGAATACAAGAGCTATGCCATTCTGTCAAGATAAAATATCTGATATATTTCCATTTAAATTTTATCTGTTACTTTAACGGCTCTTACTTTACTAAACAACTTCCTCCCTGGTAGAGAAGGCAGTAGGAAGTAGGAGGAGGGCCTACATTGAAAGGCATAGGGGGTCATTTATGAAAATGGTGTGAAGTAGAACTGGCTTAGCAACCAATCAGATTCCTCTTTTAATTTTTCAAAGGAGCTGTCCAAAATGAAAGGTGGAATCTGATTGGTTGCTATGGGCAACGAAGCCAGTTTTACTTTACACCAGTTTGATAAATAACCCCAATAGTTCCCACCACAGGTTGTGCTGCATGGTCTGAAGTCTCTGCCACAAATTTTGTGCACCATTGCCTCATATGGTAGATTAATTGATCAATCTACTTTTGTACAGGAAACACCAGGGAATGGAAGTCATGTTTTTAGGGCAACTGTATTTAGAGAACGGTTGCAACTTTTCACTAGGGCAAAGTATATCACAGGACCGAATATATTTTGCGGTCTGCAAAATATGGATGAAGATTGTGTGACGTCCATGTTACATCCATTTTGTTTAAGTCAATGGGTCTGTGGACTGCATTTTGCTTCCAAGAATAGGACATGTTCTATGCTTTGTGGAACGGACATATGGATGCTGAAAGCACACAGATCAATCAAGGGGCTTTCCACATCCATATGTCCAAGATGTGAACCATAGACTCATTGAAGTCACTTGGCCTGCAAAAAACGGATGCAACCTAGACATCACATGGACATCAACAGCAAATGGTGGTGTAAATGTATACTAAAAGTTGTGTTGTAGGGTTTTATCCAAAATTACATCAGTGAGAATGCTTTTGCAAAAGGATAAGAGTAGATTGGTAGAGTTATGTGGTTTCCTAGAGTCATGTATGGACTGTATGGAGTCTTGTGATCCTTGTTCCTTCCTAATTTCTTCATGAAACTTGCTTGGATTTCATCTAGCTTTCCGGAAGCATGTAAAATGAATAATGATAGGAAGTTGTGTAGAAGTATTGGAGATTTGTCATGGTACAACTCAAGGACATAATGCAGATTTAGTGCAATTTTTACACTCTATAGTTTTGAATTTACTACTGGTTTTGGATATTCCGAACTGCACCACCTCAGCCACCACCACCACCATCGGGCCACATTTAATCAGTGCAAGGCCAAACAACCTATCAGGCTAAGGACATATTCACATACCATATTTTTGATGGTCAAGGCAAAACTAAAATATGGAAAACAATAATATCAGATTTCCTTAAAATTTTATAAAGTCCGGTATAAAAAAGTAATCTGAACCTCCTACTATTACAACAATAAAGTCCCAATCTGCCCTACAATCAAGTAGGGTCAAAATAACTTGATTCGAGAGGTTAAGACAGTCTTACTATTTTTACTTAGCGATACAAATTTTGGACATTTGGAGACCCTAGGCTAGCATGTGGCTCTCAGATGCTTAAAGGGGTTTTCTGGGGTTTAACAATTGATGGCCTATCTTACTGGTACTGGTACTGGTTTAACCTGTGTAATGTATAGTACACAGTTCCATTTCTCAGTAAATATATTGCTCGCTGCTTGATTGTTAGATTCTTCAAGGACATACAGTATGCTACCTCCTTTCTGCTGCAAATATGTTCCATATTTGTAGTGGAAAGGAGGTACTATACGTATGGTTGCCCTATACAGAAGAGGTGTAAAAACATACTTCATCCAGTTGCACATGCAGGGACATTTGCTTCTCACTGGAGGCACCAAGATCTGACACTCCCATCGCTGTGACATCACATCATGTGACATCACCACACTGTGTGCGTCAAGTCCTGCTGCCTCTAGTAGAGAGCAAATGTCACTGTGCATGCAGGTTGATGAGTTGAGAATTTTTTATTTTTTATTTTAATTTTCATGAATAGCTCTTTTTGTTACAGTGTACCTGTTTTTAATGGCCGTTGGACAGGTTCACTCCTGTCTAAACAGCCCTTATAAACGGGCCCATTGATTTCAAAGGGGTCCATCTGGCTGTGGAAATAACCAAAAATAGGACATGTCCTATTTTTATTACAGCCGCTATTTACTTGCCTTTAAAATAAATGCCAGGTGCATAGCCCCATAGACTTTAATATGGCCGTTTTCACTTTCGTGTAAATATAGCCTGGCTTAAAGCAGTTGATAACACAAGTAAAATGTCTTTTTAAACATAATTCACTTCAGCCATTTCCCATTGTTCAGACATTTCAAATATATACCAATGTTTTACCACGTTCTCACAACTACTGACTGAAGTTCTACATCATCCCATTAGTTAGATGCACCATAGAAATGTTGTACAAGTACAATAGGATAGATTTACAGTAAGCATCCCCTACAACTGAAGTCGCACAGGTTCCTAAGGTGGGAACAAGTCCATTTTTGAGCTTGAAGCATCTGAAAGAACCGTATTTTGGGAAAAGAACGGTATTTATCCCTGAAACCTTGGGAAAGCAGTTCTAAGCTGAAGGAGTTCTGATGATTAAAGCAGATTTTTTTTTTTGTCTGCGCATCAATTCATAATGTTTTTTTTTTTTTTTGTTCCTTTCAGCTGTATGTTCGCAGCTGCAGGGAATATTGCTTTTCTTATGTCTGCCACAGTGTCATGTAGACAAAAGCCGAGTTAAAAAATGCTGATAGAGAATGGCAAGTTACAATGTAGAGCCTCCTCGACGAGGGCTCTCCAGAAGGAAGCTTGTGGGAACACACTGGCAGCACATTCAGGCTCTTTTGTATTCGTGTGTATTGCATCATGCTGGCTGGACCGAGATCTCTACAAAAGATGTAATAGTTCTGAGTACCACAGGGATGAATAAAAGAACTGCCATAGGCTGCCAAGAAAAACAGACATCTTTTACAACTCTCTCAGAGGGCCATGTAGCTCAACCCACAGTACGAGGCGCAATTTACATCTCTCAGGAGGACAGAAGGATCTACTAAACAATCCAGAACTGGAAGAGCTTGTGTACCCCTATGATTCTGTGGTGCACATACTACAGTGGAAACCTTAGAAACTATAGGTATACACTGTATTATAACATATATACTCTTAGGTTGATATCTGAAATTGGACAATGTTGACGTCATCCTGTAACTATGGGGCTACATCCAAAGATGCACAAGCACAGATATAAATACAGTAACAGAAAAATTTCTGATTTGAGAACAGAAAAAAAACTAAAAACTAAAAAAAATAAAAGTTATTAATCATGTTCTATATGTAGCATAGCATTCATATTTTAGTCGAATGTCGGGCTACATTATTCAAAATGACCTTGCAGGCCTAACAAGGTCACTCACCACCCAACACTGTTTGCAGAGGCTCAAAATCAGATTTCAAGGTCATCTTCAATACCCTTCAGTAAACCAGTGCGCAAGTGGAATAACATGTTTAATACATACATCTAAAAGGCTTTATATATATAAAACCATTCACCGGTGGCAACTATTCATAAACCATGGCATTTGGCTTTCTAGAGCACAGGAAATTGTTGTATGTCTTACACAGGATTTAGAAGCATAAAACTGGCATTTTTGTCTTAATGCGTTCAAAAAACACTACAGAAAAATAGAGATGGTGCTAAGGGATTGAATCCTATTTCCCAGATCCATCTGGATGTGCTGTAGTGCATACACAGTCAGCCCTGTGCTGCATGGAGAAAACGAGAGTCTTAGTATGACTATGGTAAGGTTCTTGCAGAGATCTGCTAAGCAGGGCATCACAATTCAAAAAGCCATCATAATTCAAACACATCCCAGTGCCAACACAGAGGATGGCAACGCTTCTCCTAGTAACCAGGAAACAGATGACACTGACATTATTCACTTCTTTGCCTTTGATTTCACTTACCTCGTGAATGGTCCTGCAGCTCTTTCCTGGGCTGAAGGCAGAAAGGACCTCATGCAATAGGTAGTCTTCATTTACCAGAAAGACAGGACTTGTGATGCTTGTCCTTTAAGTGTCTCTAAACATGGTTTGCATAGCTGGATATCAGCTTATCTATTCTTTTGTGCATTTGCTTCCATACATGGATCTGTTCCCAACAGTAACTCCAAGCTGTCAAAATGCAACTATCTGGAAGCTTTCAGCTTCATCCAACACATAGGAGATAAAAAGGAAAGCCTGGGTTTTTGTTTGGCACCTACGTAGCAGCGGCATTACCTATTTCACTTGAACTACCACGAATATTATGCATCTCATAAATCACCTACAAGTCTGCGGATGTGGGCATTTCAACATCAAAGATGTATTATGGTATTTGGCTTCTTTAGAAAGGAAGTACTGAGGCTTTTCTTGTTTGATCCTTCGTGTTTGTAGCGCTTAGAATGAAGAGAATCAGACTCATAATTTTGGTCCTATGTACAGAACCAAATTTGTTTCAAAGAATAACATTGTACTCTGATCTGTATGTGCAAAACCTGCATGCAGTAATATAGTAGCTCAATAGTAAAGAAGAGCACAAAGATAAGCCTTGTACTATACTATAGTAAACATGGTGTCATTGTATGGAATATGTCAAAGTAAAGGTCTCTCCGCAAGTCATTTTAGACAGTTTTATGATTATTTTGGACCACATAATACTGTACTACCGTCAATATTAACCATATACACATATAACCACAGCCCACATACAACTGTCCAACAAATATGCAGTATGCATATAATACCAACAAAGTGATCGCACCCGTTTCAGCGTGGGTTTCTGGGGCCCACAAGAGGAAATTATTCTTGAGGCCCAACCCCTATATCATCAAAAAAGTTTAAAAAGTTTTAAATCTAAGAAACAGACGCTAGGAGCAAGTGATTGGCTCCAAAGGCAGCCAAATGTTTTTTTTCTCCCAGATATTTTGAGTCCATTATGGTACTAGCAGATATAGCAGTCAGGCAGTTGAATATGTTTCACAGTTTCCATCAACTTGACAGCTGAGGATCCCAAAGGTGGGCAGATGCTTAGGCCTACAGGGCTCTTGAGACTCTTTGCCCAGAGTGCTTGAGTAATATATGTAATCTGGTCATCACAAGGGGGCAATTAAGGGGGCATACTATTTCTCATTGAAGAGACACAGTGGTATATAAATACATATTATTCGGGCAATGATTCATGGTAACAAAATATGCAAAATACCTTATACCATCCACACCAGATACGCATCTGTAGACTGACAGCATTATTTTTTGGTTCTTGCCCCTGATCTAATTAGGAATGCCTGAAAAATAAGTCTCCATATGCTGCTTTATCTTCACCGAGAAGCGGGTACACTCACCCTGAGCTGCAACCAAGGCATTTAAACCAGCTCTGTACTGATGCGGGGTAAGATGCACTGAAATGTTCTGTCTCCATACGGATGTCTATGGTTTCTCTGGTACAAGATATTTTGCTGTTTTAATAAATACCTGAATTCGAATTACCCTGGTCAATAAGGAGTGTACTCAGTTAGACTGTCGCCATCAGAAATGATTGGACAGTCTTATACTGTGTAGGGGCATGCTCCTTTAAAAAGGGTAAGGGTAACACCAAGTTGTAAATTTATTCATACATTTATAGGAGAAATAACAGAGAAAGAGCACATCACAGACTTATAAAGGCACGAGAATGATTATTTCATGAAGTATTTGAGTATTTGGTAAACTGCATACGTCAGGAAAGCTGACATGACAGGTCCTCTTTATAAACTGTGGTTGATAGTGGCATCTGAAGAAGTGGCATGCAAAAAAACTGCAGCAGTTTTCCTGGCATGCTACATGGATCTGCTCCAGATTTCCTTCAAGATCACTTAACTTATGCTCCTCAAAAATATACTTTACATTTCGTATGGAATATAATGGTAAAAGCTGTGAAATCAATTACCTCTTCAAGGTCGGAATAACCTTGAGATAATAAATATATTTTCTAAAAACCAGAGGCAAATGATCTCAAGGTTTCTTTGCTGAGTGGCATTTAAAGGAATATCATCATGGTAATTTTAGACAACTTCCTCCTGCCCCACGAAGACGGGGTCTGTTACTGTTTTATCTGTTAAGGGGCAACTGCTGGCATCACCACATGTATTGACTCCAACTGTTATGAATGGGTTGGAAAAGAAAATCTACTGTATGTCGGAGACTTGTAGCCAGTTACTGTATGTAGAATACCAGACTTACGCAAAGCTTGTGGAACTGTCCTTGACGACCTATAATACAAGTAATTATAAACCGGATTCTATGAAATGCATTGCATATTTGTCTCATTTCTCGAAGCACAAGCACTCAAGACGTTTCAGTACGTGAGTTCTATAAATGACATCCATTGTGTAGTCAGTCACTTTTCATCTACTATACTGAAGGAGAGAATATTTCCAGGACTTATGATAATCGCTTGGAGCTATATCTATACTGAATATTTTATGATAAAACAGTTCAATTTTGTGTAGGAAATGAACTGCTAATCTGGAAGGAAATGGATTGTTTTGTGGAAATTAATTACAATTCTTCGATCTGCTGTAGAGATAACGGGAAACAATAGTAACACAAAGATTGCAGGAAGGTAGATTGAGCACTTTCATGAGAGTTTGGCAAAAAATCTAATATCTTGCCTAGACCGGTTCTTGTCAGGAAATTTGCATAATATGTGATAATGGTTCAATAAATGGTGAATTAGTATATTTTTTTAGAATAGTTGCTATTTGAGTTTCATGAAGACCACGTGCAGTGGTTTCAGTCCAGCTTATTCTCTGCATATTTGCCGATTGTGGCCGGATCTCTGCCGGTACCCATTATAGTTAAAGGCGATTAACCACGCCAGGACCGCACGGATGTGTTCGGCGGCCGGGCGGGTTATTCTGGGTGGACGCATCGGCGCGCGAGAGACGAGATTACCTGTGAATGCGCGCGCGCGCTCACAGGATCGCGTCGGGAGGAAGTTAAACTACAGGCTGCCAGCGCTGATCATGCGCTGGC
Organism: Bufotes viridis; assembly: GCA_033119425.1. Lineage (NCBI taxonomy): Eukaryota > Metazoa > Chordata > Amphibia > Anura > Bufonidae > Bufotes > Bufotes viridis. The sequence goes on from CM065592.1 coordinate 365,706,121, forward strand.
AGGCTGTAGTAGTTAAAAAAAAATCGCATATCAGACGCTGTTTTGTTAACAGCGTCTGATATGCCTGCTCCTCTGGTGGTCCCTTTTGCCTGCTGCAAAAAAGTGTCACACATGTGGTATCTCCGTACTCTGGAGAAGTAGGGCAATGTGTTTTGGGGTGTATTTTTACATATACCCATGCTGGATGAGAGAAATATCTCTGTAAATTGACAACTTTGTATAATTTTTTTTAAAAAGTTGTCATTTACAGAGATATATCTCACACATAGCATGGGTATATGTAAAAATACACCCTAAAACACATTGCCCTACTATTTCTGAGTACCGCGATACCACATGTGTGACACTTTTTTGCAGCCTGGGTGCGCAAAGGGGCCCAAATTCCAATGAGTACCTTTTAGAAGGGCATTTTTACGCATTTGGATTCCAGACTTCTTCTCACGCTTTAGGGCCCCTAAAATGCCGGGGCAGTATAAATACCCCACAAGTGACCCCTTTTTTTTAAAGAAGACACCCCAAGGTATTCCGTGAGGGGCATGGCGAGTTCATAGAAGGTTTTGGCACAAGTTAGCGGAAATTGGTTATTTTCTTTTTTTCTTACAAAGTGTCATATTCCACAAACTTGTGACAAAAAATAAAATTTTACATGAACTCACCGAACCCCTCACGGAATACCTTGGGGTGTCTTCTTTCTAAAATGGGGTCACATGTGGGGTATTTATACTGCCTTGGCATTTTAGGGGCCCCTAATGCGTGAGAAGAAGTCTGGAATCCAAATACGTAAAAATGCCCTGTGAAATCCTAAAGGTACTCATTGGAATTTGGGCCCCTTTGCGTACCAGGGCTGCAAAAAAGTGTCACACATGTGGTATCGCCGTACTCAGGAGAAGTAGGGCACTGTGTTTTGGGGTGTATTTTTACATATACCCATGCTGGGTGAGATAAATATCTCTGTAAATGACAACTTTTTAATTTTTTTTATACAAAGTTGACAATTTACAGATATATTTCTTTGTGGTGAACGGACCGACCGGGTTATGGGTATGTCATTTCCATTATCCATTATGCTTACTGTCTTGTCATATGCTGTTGCGGGGTTTGTGTGCTATTTGTGATGGTTTATGGGGTTGGGTCCTGGCAGTGTACTATTGCATGGTTGACGTTTTTTGTCACCTGTACTGTCTGATTTTCATTGGACCTATTGACACCCTGTCTCCTACACTAGGTGTACTATGCACACTCATGGACGGCACTATGTCTGAGTCTGTATCTATTTATATGTTTAAATCCCGCTCCCTGGTCGTGTGCTGACCCACAGTCTCTGATGTTTTCAGTGGATCACCACCTTTTGTATTTTTTGTACTATTTAATAAAGCGAATTTGATAATTTATCATATATTTTGCTTCTGTATTTTGTGTAAGCACTGGTTAAGTGGTTGGTTTTGTAGATTAATACCAGTTGCAAATTATTAGTTATTTGACTAAGTTGGTGGTATTGTATAGGTTCTAAGTATGGGAATACACACAGACTGCAAAAGACAAATGGTTGAAATTTTTAATTCAAAACCAATTTGAATTATTTTTATCTTATAATACAGCCAATGCAGAAAAAAAAATCACTCCAAAGGTGTCCAGAGTTTTAAACACCTACTTTCTGTTCTTGGTATCTTTCATGATAAAGAATCAATTTTCGTTTTCAGTGTGTGCCTCTGAGGAGAAGGTAGACATAATGTTATTCCTTCCACGCTTTGTGATTACAGCCGTGACATTTGGCAATTGGCCTAATAATGCAAAACATGTGACCTCAAAGTAACCTTAACTTCCAATAGTGATGTGTTCATCAATGAAGTGACTACTTGACATGCTGGACACATTAAAAGACACTACCATTTGACCTGATTGTGCTGTGTGTTCAGTACATTATACAACTAAAACCAGATAAGTGAAAATAAATCATGAAATCTAAAGGGGTTATGCCCATGATTAATGTAAAAAATTAAAATCAAACATCATATAGTACGTAGTGATGAGCGGCAGGTGCCATATTCGATTTCGACGAAATTCGCGAATATTCGAAAGAATATTCGTTTCATATTCGTCGAAATCGAATATTCGTCATTATTCTAGTTATCGCGATTAATATGCGATTTAAATAATCGCGTATTGCGATTTTAACTTAAGGCTACTTTCCTATTGGTTTCATATCTAGAATTATAGCCAAGATGACGGATATGACGAATGTATTCGTCATATTCCTCAAAACGAAGATAACGAAGTATTCTACATCTTCGTTTTAGCAACCTATTTGTCAACTTCGCTAATTCTAGCAATCAAATAGGAAGGTTGACTATAGAGACAACTGTGTTTAATTCGCTATGCGATTATATATATTTTTTTAATAAATAGAATAATTATAATAATTATATTAAGTAATATAATTATTCTATTAAAAAAAAAAATCGCATAGCTAATTTAACACAGCTGTCTCTATAGTCAACCTTCCTATTTGATTGCTAGAATTAGCGAAGTTGACGAATAGATAGCTAAAACGAAGATGTAGAATACTTCGTTATCTTCGTTTTGAGGAATATGACGAATACATTCGTCATATTCGCTATTCGCTAATTCTATCAAGCCAACCATAAACTTCCTTGCTCATGGAGCGTCCCCATCACCATGGGAACGTCTCCATATACTAAAATGTACTGTCGGATTTGAGGAATTACGTTAAAATCGCAATGCGATTAATTCAAGTTATATTAATCGCATTGCGATTTCAACTTAGAGCTGGGTTTATAATGGGTCAGCTTGCTAGAATGAACGAAGTTAACGTATATGGAATATAGCAGCAGTGCTAAGTTGAATTCGCAATGCGATTAATTTAACTTGAAGTAATCGCATTTTTGATTTCAACCTAGAGCTGGGTTTATAATGGGTCAGCTTGCTAGAATGAACGAAGTTAACGAATATGGAATATAGCAGCAGTGCTACTGCTAAGTTGAATTCGCAATGCGATTAATTTAACTTGAAGTAATTGCATTGTGATTTCAACTTAGCACTGCTAGTGCTATATTCCATATTCATCGTTAATTCTAGCCTATGTAAGATAGCAGTGCTAAGTTGTATTCGCAATGCGATTAATATAACTTGAATTAATCGCATTGCGATTTTAACGTAATTCCTCAAATCCGACAGTACATTTTAGTATATGGAGACGTTCACATGGTGATGGGGACGCTCCATGAGCACGGAAGTCGGCAGAAGCGGCAACGGGCACTGACTAGAGCAGCCAGGAAGCCAGGAATCCTCAGGACAGGTAGGAACTACTTTTGGGAAGTGGGAAAGAAAAAAATATAACTAAAAAAAAAACAAAAAAACCCGAATATTCAAAATAGCGAATTTATAGCGCTATATTCGGAATATTCACGAATTAGCGAAGTGCCGATATTCGCTAAAAAAATTCGCTATTCGAATATTCGCGCTCAACACTAATAATACGACAATCTCTTTATCACAAAACTTGGACCAGACCTGTACCTCACATGGATCAAGAACTCCTCCCATTGATTTCTCCAGTTGCTCTGCTAGATTTATTACAAGCTGGGAGCTCAGGGAGTGTGTTCTTTCTGCTGCAGCCCTCTCCCTGTAACTTTCATAGCTTCAAAAAGTAAATATGGCTGTTGGCAGTTAAAGGTAGCAAGTAAGCATGTGTGACCATCTCAGCATGGTGGACAGAGAAATAGAGAAAACAAAAAACATCAGGTTACATTATACAGCTACATTTTTGAATAATTCAGTGGATATACTAAATGTTTAATTACATCCCATTAAGATCCAGATGCTGATGTAAGAAAACATAGGTGAGGAAGAATATAGGTTCACTGTCTGGAACCACCACCAGGAAGCTGAAAATCTGCTACATAGGTTACATTATCATTCCAATTAGTAACTCTAAGGCTACCCCTAGATGTTCCCAACTCCCACAGCGAGCCAGGTTGAACTTTGCTGCTAGGGACTCGGGTTATGTCTTAAGAGCAAGGTGGCAGAAAATGGGTGCAAGTTCAAAAGTAGTAGATCTATAAGTAGATCTATAAGATGCCAAGGAGTAGCAGTACAGTAAAACAAGTGAGAGTTTGAGCCAGTAGAGTCAATAGGAGACAAACTGCAGACAAGAGGTTAAACCAGAGACAAGCTGAGGAGTCAGATCCAGGAGAAACAGTAAAGCCTAATCAGTAGTCAAGAGGTTAATCAAGAAAAGCCAAGGTCCAACAGAAATGCAGCACTTTTTTTGAGCACACAGAATTATCAGAAGTCAGGATCAAAATCACAGGCAAAACAAACAGTCAGCATGCGACTTAAAGGGGTTGTCTCATTATGGACAATGTGGACATATCGCTAGGATATGCCCCCATTGTCTTGTAAATGTAAACTAGTTAAAAAAACAACAACTTTAAACACATTGAAGTTTATATTACTTAAAAGAGGAAATTAAAGTCATTGTGGTGGGTGAAAAGAGGTGACAGTCTATGGAGTAGCATGGTGGGTCGGTGATTAGCAAAGATGGAATCCTTAGTTCTATGCCAACCAAAAGTAAGATTTGTATGTTTGGCTTACTCTGAAATGGGATGTAGTCTGTATGGCTTGTTGACTGTTATTTGGGATGAGCGAATCGACTTCGGATGAAACATCTGAAATGGATTCGCATAAAACGTCGTTCTAATACTGTATGGAGCAGGATCTCCGTACAGTATTAGAATTTATTGGCTCCAATGAGCCGAAGTTATTGCTTCGCGAAGTCTCTACCACTTGGAACCGAACCCGAGTTCGGGAAATGGTTTTTTACAAATTAATTTATGACATTATTGCGCAAAGTCTCGCGAAGCAATAACTTCGGCTCATCGGAGCCAATACATTTTAATACTATATGGAACTCCTGCTACGTACAGTATTAGAACAAAGTTTTATGTGAATCGACTTTGGATGTTTCATCCGAAGTCGATTCGCTCATCCCTAATTGTGATATTAACTGGAGACATATATCGCTATGTAAGGAACATGACTAAAATGAAAAAGCATGTTCATATTTTAATCTAAAAGTCATAGTTAGTGATCTGAAAAATGCAGGATATAGGTTCGGTATTCTGATGTCCATATATGACTTGTCTTGACTATGAACTTCTTTCAACGAAAGCTGTCTTCTGAAGGTCAAAATTCAAGATCCTGAAAAAATATTGCAAAAAGCTTTCTATAACTCAGCAAGGCACAGATACATTCTGGCTAGCTACATAGTATTAGCGTGGGGAGATATGAATCACCCTGTTTTAGACAATAGATTATACAAGTATGCTTACTGGCACTATGCCTAAAATCCATATTATTGCATATTGAGAATCTTTAACCAATCTGTGCACGTGAAGAATGGTGGATGTAGTCTGATTATTTAACATCTGACACTTGTTTCTCATGTAATAGTTTGCTGTGTCCTTGCGAACAATTGATTGCTCATACATAATGTGCTTTTGTATATTGCATAACAGTGACATTCAATACAATCATTTTGGCTCTAGGTTCTTGCAGAGGCCAGCAAGCTGTCTGCAGAAATAACTGTACGGTAACAAGTGATAATTACCTAAACAAACTGTGCAACACGATGAGTATGAAAGTCAAGTTTACAAAGAAGGCAATCAGATATGAGTAAGATAGTCCACATCCTACTGGTCAAAATACACATCGGCACTGATTTTCCCTTCATGACCAGACTATGTTTCACAGCTAAGCATTATGGAAATAAGGTGCAACTTAAGTTTCTTCTTTTTCTTTTTCAGAAATTTCCAAAATAAAGGTATTTTATGGGGGTGGTCCTCTAAAAGAAATAAACATATAGAATGCAGGTTAAAATGTTTAGACCCTTGGAGACATCCATCATACACGTATAGTGGAAGTCAGGGTTTTAAACATGGCAACTGCTCAGGATCATAGCCAGCTGTTAACTGCTGTGTTATATAGAAAATTTCTATGGGCGGTGTCGATGATTGAACACTGCTGACTCTGATCCCGGACATTTAACCTCTCAGATGCCATGGTCAATAGCAACCATAGCATCTTAGGGATCATGTCCTGGGAGTGGCTTCTCCTAGTGACCAATCGGCTCACCCACAGTAAGATCACAGGAGCTTTCTGTTGCTATGACAGCCTGGGGCCTTCTGAACACTCTCAGGGCTTCCATAAACCGCGTGGCAGGACTTACTAGGAAAATAAAAATATTACCATAGACTGCATTGGTAAACCATTGCAATCTATGGTAAAACAGATCTAAAATTTGCATATTCAAATCCCCTAGTGGGACCAAAATAAAGTAAAATACATTTTTAAATATAAAAAATAAATTAGAAATTCAAATCCTCCCTTTTCCACATTTTACATATAAAAATAAATAAAATATAAAAATAATTGGTATCAAAATAAATTGGTCTGAAAACATCTAAAGTTTTTATCCCATACAGTGGATAACGTAAAAAAAAAAAGTCAAAGTGAGCAAATCCCTTTTTTGTCACATTTCCTTTAAAAAAAGAATTAAAAAAATGATTAAAACACCTACCTTATCCACAATAGCATCAATAAAATCTACAGATCGCTATAGATGGAAGAGCAGTGCTATGATGGGTTCATGTCAGATTCAGCAGCATTACCAGCTACAGTAGATGATGTACAGTATTCACACTCCAAAATGATATGACATTTTTAATAATGACTATTTAAAAAGTTACTTAATTTTGTATTTAGGGTGTAAATAAAAAAATATAAAATATGTGCAAAGGCAGCATAGCCTTGAAGACTGGGGCTTTATGTGTTGTATATCATCTATCAGGACATTTTAATTCTTGGATGGGATTGTAGATGACAGCTTGTACAACAGTGAACCTACCAGTCTAACAGTGAATCTTATTTTACTAAACCACATGACATTTTTTTGCATGACAAATCATGTGCTATATAATACTACTCTATGAAAGCAATTACATTATACGTCTAGAAAAAAGACTATTGTGGCTGTAGGAATACCACAGCTCTGTAAAAAGCAATGCATTCCAACAGACTGGAAATATAACTCATAGATGATGGAATTGAACCAAGTAAAGACTTTATGCAGACAGGGTCTCATAAAATATAATTTTTTTTATTCAAATAGCTAAATATTTCCCTAGGTTGGTAATATAATGTTTGGGCATGTATCCACCTTCAAGAATATATAATAAATATGTTTATATGTGATTACAAAGGAAACATTCTAATGGCTTTACAGGAGACAGAGCAGTTAGGCACACCCCCGCTGAGCATGCTTTCTCCACTGTTTGAATAAACAGGTGCATGTTGGGTTAAGGCGATCCAGTGATATAGCATCACCACACGTAACTCCAATAATGTAACAAAAAATAATTTTTAATTGATTGAAATTGAGCATGAACAGAAACATTCTTAAATCAAACAGGGGGGTATTGCTGGAAAAGTAAGTCATTAAGTTTCTTTGATTTAGTCACGGCTTACATTTTCTGTAACCATCTACAGAAATGTTCAACTGCTACAAATACACAATCAAGACGCAATTTTCACACGCAGATTAATTTAATGTGTTCTGCTTATCCAGCAATCAAGATGTCACAAAGTCATGATGTACTGAAGTCATGTGCGTTAACATGCATGCTTTGATTATGTCCATTAATAGTTTTATCACGTTGTGGTCAGGCACTATAACTGTAGCTTCTTAAGGTTGATTTACACTGACCAATATATTCGCTCAGATTATCGGGAACAAATGTTCCTGTGAACGCTGATTCCGACAATCTGCCTGTGTAAACGGCCGCCGATCACCCATTGAACGAACAGAACACTGGTTCATCGGGTGACCCTGTTTGTGCAGGCACCCCAATTGTCATTTCTAGGAAGAAGATCGTGCTAGCTAAACAACTGCTGCCCGAAACATTGCAGCTGTATGAGGATGAGCGATCACAATAGAAATCCCTCGTTCTCATATTGTGAAGGAGATCACTGCATGTAAATGCAACAGTCTCCTTCACTGAATGAGCAGCTGACTCTCAGAAAGGAACACTTCCTTCTCGACAATTGGCTTTAGTCGGCGGTTCCACATACTATAGTACACCAGTGGCCCCACGGAGGTCATAGCACTAATAGATCTATTATCATACAGACAGGAGTGGGAGCAGGCCTGCTCTACTGTAAGTCCAAATGGCAAAATGTTGTGTTGTTTTGTAACATAGCCTAACATAGAGTCCAGTAGACTTACTGAATTTAAGAAAGTAGCACTCCACTCCTTCTCCACGCTTCTCGAATTTGTCACCCAATGTCTGATGTATAAATGACAGCCCGTCTTTCACTGGTGAGATTGACAGAGGGTGGTGGGGAGAGGTGGGAGAGCACTCCCATCAAGAATACAGCAGATTCATAAGTAAGAGTCTTTTCTATTCTGTGATAGGCTCAACATATTTTTGTGTCATTTGGCTTCAAGTGAAGTGGAGTTATCCTCAAATTGTGCTCTTGTAAACAGGGCAACATAGTATAATTAGCCCCATCAGGACCCATTTTTCACCTTAAGGACCAGGCCATTTTTTGCAAATGTGACATGTGTCCCTTTATGTGGTGATAACTTTAAAACGCTTTTACTTATCCAAGCCATTCTGAGAATGGTTTCTCCTCACATATTGTACTTCATGACAGTGGTAAATTTGAGTCAAAATATTTAATTTTTATTTATAAAAAAATACCAAATTTACCAAAAATTAGCAATTTACTAAATTTCAATTTCTCTGCTTTTAAAACAGATAGTGATACCTCCTAAAATAGTTATTACTTTACATTTCCCATATGTCTACTTCATGTTTGGTTCATTTCTTTTTTTGGGTCATTAGAAGTTTAGAAGCAAATCTTGAAATGTTGCTGAAAATTTCCAAAACCCACTTTTTAAGGGCCAGTTCAAGTCTGAAGTAATTTTGTGAGGCTCACATAATAGAAACCAGTCAAAAATGACCCCATTTTAGAAACTACACCCCTTTAAGGTATTCAAAACTAATTTTACAAAGTTTGTTAACCTTTTAGGTCTTCCACAAGAATTAAAGGAAAATGTAAATGAAATTTTAGAATTTCACTTTTTTGGCAGATTTTCCAATTTAATCAATTTTTTCCAGTAACAAAGCAAGGGTTAACAACCAAAAAAACTCAATATTTATTGCCCTGGATATGAAGTTTACAGAAACGCCACAAAAAAAAACCCAAAAAGTGACCCCATTTTGAAAAATACACCCCTCAAGGTATTCAAAACTGATATTACTAACTTTGATAACCCTTTAGGTGTTCCACAAAAAAATATAAAGGGAAAATGTAGATGAAATTTCAGAATTTCACTTTTTTGGCAGATTTTCCATTTTAATCAGTTTTTTCAAGAAACAAAGCAAGGGATAACAGCCAAACAAAACTCAATATTTATTGCCCTGGATATGAAGTTTACAGAAACGCCACATATGTGGTCATAAACTGCTGTACGGGCACATGGCAGGGCACAGAAGGAAAGGAACGCCATATGGTTTTTGGAGGGCAGATTTTACTGGGATAGTTTTAGGTTGCCATGTCACATTTGAAGACCCCCTGATGCACCCCTAGAGTAGAAACTCCCCAAAAATGACCCCATTTTGGAAACTACGTTATAAGGTGGCAGTTTTGTTGGCACTATTTTAGGGTACATATGATTTTTGGTTGATCTATATTTCACTTTTTGTGAGGGAAGATAACAAAAAATAGCTATTTTGGCACAATTTTTTTATATTTACAATGTTCATCTGACAGGTTAGATCATGTGGTATTTTTATAGAGCAGGTTGTTAGGGACGCGACAATACTAAATATGACTACTTTTTTTAGTTGTTTGTTTTAGTTTTACATAATAAAGCATTTAATATGAATTAGCATTTATATAAAATCATGTTTTAGTGTCTCCATATTCTGAGAGCCATAGTGTTTTTTATTTCTGGGCAATTGTCTTAGGTAGGGGCTTATTTTTTGCGGGATGAGGTGATGGTTAGATTGGTACTATTTTCGGGGCATTCACCTTTCTGAACGCTTGGTGTTGTACTTTTAGTGATGTAAGGTGACAAATTTTTTTTGACAGTGTTCACCTGAGGGGTTAGGTCATGTGATATTTTTATAGAGCTGGTCCATATGGATGAGGCAATACCTAATATGTCTACTATTCTTTTTTTCCCTATTTTTTACAATTTTTTTAACTTTACTTGGCAAAAGGAAGCTTTTTTTTTACTTGAAACTTTAAAAAAAAATTTAAACTAAATTTTTTTAAACTTTTTGTTCAATTTATTTTTTGTCCCACTTTTGGGGCTCTTATCCTCTTTACAATACATCACAATACTTCTGTATTGTAATGCATTGGCTGTAAGTGTATTGCACTCTGTAATACACTTCAGCCTGCTTGCCTGTGAGATCCAGGATCTCACAGGCTATCACAGAGGACAGCCACGATGCTAAAGAAAGGCATCGGGCTGTCTTCCCTGCGATCGGGTCCCTGTCACAGCGGAGCGGGGTCCCGATGGCCACCCCGCATCCAGCACGATCCCGCATGTGCTGACCACAGCAGTGTGAGGCTTAATGCGCCGGCATCGTTTTTTTCATTAATGCCGGCACATACAGCAGGAGTCCGGCTATCAGTGACTGCCGGTCGATCAGCCTGCCGTACATGTATGGCGCTGGTCCTTAAGTCACGTCCACCAGCGCCGTACATGTACTGCGCGGGTCCTTAAGGGGTTAAAGTCCCTTTGTGTTTTTTGTACCACCAAACATATTTATGTGATTTTATATGATGGATTTGATTATTTTAATCATGACAATAAAGACATTGATTGAATAAAACCCGGAGGTGTTGTGCTTGTGTATATTGATGGGGTGTATCCGGGTGTTTGGGCGGCAGTCCCACGCTAAAGTTTGGTGCATGAATATATAGAATAAATCAACACTATAAGCTTCATCTTTATGATATTTCATCAATATTTGATCTGTGGGGGTCTGCCTATATATATATATATATATATATATATATATATATAAAGACAAAATGGACTGCACTCCACAGAAGCTTTAGAAGTGAAAAAATATGGTTTTATTCACCCATAATGGCGGTGAGCCACCATTATGGGTGAATAAAACCATATTTTTTCACTTCTAAAGCTTCTGTGGAGTGCACTCCATTTTTGTCTTTATTTACATGGGGTAAGTGCCTAAACCCTGCTTGTGGACATTGCACCCAATCTTTTTTGTACATTCTTGGATGGTGCTATCATCGTTTTTTACCTATATATATATATATATATATATATATATATTGTGGGGAGTCGCTCTGGTAGACAGCGGTGCGGGTGCAGTTTAGAGGCAAAACAAGGAGTCCAGATTGTGCAACAAACAGTGTTTAATTCACACTTGCACACCATAAATGAAAAAACAGTCTCTTTGGTGACAGTTCACACACAACGGAAATAACGTGGCAAAACAAAAACAGGCCAACACAGGTTCAGTCACCTGGGAGGTGTAGGTGCAGGTTCGCACCACGCTGTCGGCCCAGCCGCAGGAGAATCCAGCTTCAGGTAGCCAGGAACAAAACACCTCCTTGCTGAGCTCTTTCCTCCAGGACAGAGAACTCCTCAGCCCTGTTAGCAGCTCCAGGATAATCACCACCTCCAGCTGCTGAGCTGGCTGAGCTTTTAAACCCAGCCCAAAACCAGGACTGGGTCGTGGGGAGCAGCCACCCACCCTACACTTTAGCTGCTCCCGGTAAGAGCCGGCCCGGATCGGCTTTGCAGCCATGCTATTTAAACTCTGTCAGTAGCACTAGCTGCTGCTGACATCAACAAAACGGGCTCTTACCTCACCGAGGCTATGAACCTCGGTGACACATACCTGCCATCCACGACGGCACCCTGCACCTTACCACACACCCCCTTTGTTCAACCCTGAGGGGTGGACACATGTGAGGCAGTGGACGCGGAAAGGGCATCTGCATTTCCCTGCAAGCGACCTGCCCTATGTTCCACGGAGAACTTGAAATTTTGAAGGGATAGGAACCACCTGGTGACCCGAGCATTCCTCTCCTTGGCCTGACTCATCCATTTGAGGGGGAATGGTCGGTCACCAGACGGAACCTCCTCCCTAACAGGTAGTAGCGGAGAGATTCGAGTGCCCACTTGATAGCCAGGCACTTCCTCTCCACTATACTATATCTGGACTCGGCGGGACTGAGCTTACGGCTCAGGAAGACAACGGGATGTTCTTCCCGTTGACCTCCTGCGACAGTACCGCACCGAGGCCTACCTCCGAGGCGCCGGTCTGTACGACAAACTCCTTGTTGAAGTCGGGTGTCACCAAAACCGGGACCCACACAGGGCCGACTTCAACGCGGAGAAAGCCTCCTCCGCCTTCTCACTCCAGCTAACCCTCCCAGACTTTCGCCCTTCAACAGGTCTGTCAATGGCGCTGCTATTGTGGCAAAGTGGGGCACAAACCTCATGTAGTATCCTACAATCCCCAGGAACGACTTTACCTGCCTGGTGGTGACCGGTCGGGGCCAGCTACGAATGGCCTCTACCTTAGTTACCTGAGGTTTGATGACTCCCGCCCAATTACATATCCCAGATATTTGGTCTCTTCCAACCCAATCGCACACTTTTTTGGATTGGCGGTTAGTCCAGCTTTCCTCAGGGCATCCACTACCGCCTGCACCTTGGGTAAATGGCTTTCCCAGTCGGTGCTGTGGATGACTACATCATCTAAGTAGGCCGAGGCGCACCGACGATGTGGTCGCAGCACTATGTCCATTAACCTCTGGAAAGTGGCGGGGCGCCATGCAGGCCAAAGGGTAACACCTTGTAGTGATACAGGCCCTGCGGGGTAACAAACGCGGTTTTTTCCTTAGCCGCTCCGTTAAGGGTACCTGCCAGTACCCTTTAGTGAGGTCCAGCACAGAAAAATAACGGGCTTGTCCTAAATTTTCAACAAGCTCGTCTACTCGGGGCATGGGATACGCGACAAACTTGGATACTTCATTTAACTTGCGAAAGTCGTTGCAGAACCGCAACGTCCCATCCGGCTTGGGTATTAGGACTATGGGACTGGCCCACTCACTTTTCGACTCCTCAATGACATCGAGCTTCAACATTAACTGCACTTCCTCCGCGATGGCCCGCCGCCGAGCCTCGGGTACCCGGTATGGTTTTAACCGACCTTGGCCTGAGGCTCAGTGACGATGTCATGTCGGATGAGAGACGTGCGGCCAGGAGGTCCGAGAACACATCCGTGTTCCGACTGAGGAACTCCCTGACTTCCTGAACTTGTTTGGAAGACAGGCTGTCTGCAATTTTTACCGTGGTTACGGCTTCACAGGCCTCGAACTGTGGGGCTGGACCCTTTTCACCTAGAAGCCCTGGCCGGGGCTGTGGCCGCCGGCCGCGTCCCTATCTTTCCACGGCTTAAGTAAATTCACGTGGTACACCTGCTCGGCTTGCGCCGCCCTGGCTGGTGTACCTTGTAATTCACTTCCCTACCTTCTCGATCACCTCATAGGGGCCCTGCCACCTAGCTAGGAATTTGCTGTCAAGGGTGGGTACCAGAACCAAAACCCGATCTCCCGGATTGAAGTCCCGTACCCGAGCCTGACGGTTGTACACCCTACTCTGGGCTTGTTGCGCTGCCTCCATATGCTCCCGGACCAAGGGCAACACCCTTTCCATCCGTTCCTGCATCTGGGCGACATACTCAATGACACTTTTGTGGGGGACAGGCTGTTGTTCCCATGCTTCCTTGGCGATATCCAACAGGCCCCGAGGGTGTCTGCCATAAAGCAGTTCGAAGGGCGAGAACCCAGTAGAGGCCTGGGGTACCTCTCGCACTGCGAACATGAGATAGGGCAGAAGCAGGTCCCAGTCCTTCCCATCTCTAGACACCACCCTTTTTAACATATTTTTAGAGTTTGGTTAAACTCTCTCAACAAGACCGTCTGTTTGCGGATGGTAAACGGACGTCCGTAACTGCTTTATACGCAACAATTTACACAGTTCCTTCATTACTTTGGACATAAAAGGGGTCCCTTGGTCTGTCAGAACCTCTTTTGGCAGGCCCACACGGGAAAACATCTCCATTAACTCTTTGGCAATGAGCTTAGCTGAGGTATGTCGCAGAGGCACCGCCTCCGGATACCGAGTGGCATAGTCGAGAACTACCAGAATGTGTTGGTGGCCCCTAGCAGACTTTGGTACAGGCCCAATTAAATCCATAGCAATTCGCTCAAACGGTACTTCAATAATTGGCAGAGGTACCAGAGGACTACGGAAATGTGGCTGGGGGCTAGTTACCTGACAGGTTGGACAGGACTTACAATAATTTTCTACCTCCTTGAACACACTGGGCCAATAAAACCGCTGCAGTATGCGGTCCTGGGTTTTCTGCCACCCCAGGTGTCCCCCAAGAACATGTTGGTGGGCAAGCTCCATGACAAGCTTGCGATACGCTGTGGGCACCACCAACTGTTCAACAGGTTCACCTCGGATTTGGTTCACCCGATACAACATATCCTGCAGAACAATAAATCGTGGGAACATTAATTCAGCCCCTGGTTTCTGGGGTTTACCATCAATTTCCAGCACATTCTCCCAGGCCCTGGTTAGGGTTTGGTCCCGTGTTGTGCGGTCCCAAAATTTTCCCCGGAGACATTGAGGTCTGCCAACTCAGGTCCCGGTGGCAAGTCCTCCGTGTCTCCCACCATTACACTCAGTGGGGTTGTCTCCCCACTACCGCTGCAGCAGTGGTCACCCCTACCGCTGGCCCTTCAGACTCGGGCTCCCAGGGTTCTGGCCTTCCAGGGGTATCAGGCCACTCTGCTAGGGTTACCCCTGTCTCAGGGCTATTAGTCACTTTCATCTCAGGCCACAGTGACGGAAAACCAGGGAAGTCTCTCCCAATTATTAGTTCATAGGGCAGCTTTGTGGAGATCGCCACTTCACAAGTCCAGGTGCCGACCGCCGTGGACAGAGACATTACAGCAGTGGGATAGTCCTTTAAGTCTCCGTGTATGCACACCACACCCACTGTCCGGCCCGTATACTGGGTGGGCTGTACCAGGGCAGCACTTACCAGGGTTACCAGGCTCCCTGAGTCCAACAGCGCCACTGCCAGGTTATCCCCGACTTGCACCTGGCACAGATGACGATTGTCTATTGTCCCGGGATGCCGGTCGCACACAGTCTCCGGGCATACATGGAAGCCCGGTACCCATAATTAGTCTCCATGGGTTCCCCCACTGTGGACAGTTGGCCCTTATGTGTCCAGGCTCCCGACACTGCCAACAGACCACTGGGGACGGATCTGCAAGAGGTACATCCCGGGCGGGTTTGGCCGGCCGCCGGACTGGGGTGGAGATTTCCGGGTTTGACTGGCCCCTCCCAAAAGAACCCCCTGCAGGTTTCTGGTGGCCTCATATCGCTCCACCAGGTCGACCATCTCAAGGGCATCGGTGGGGGATACCTGGCCAATCCAGTGTTGAAGGGGGTAAGGCAAGGCCCTCCAAAACATGTCAGCCAGCAGCCGGTCCAGCATAGCAGTCGGACTTAGAACCTCAGGCTGCAGCCATTTTTGCAACCTGTGCAGCAACTCATAGTACTGCGGCCTGGCGGGTTCAGCCACTTTGAAGTCCCACTGGTGGACCCGCTGAGCCCGGACCAACACGCTTACCCCCAGTCTGGCCAGGATCTCCCCTTCACCGTGGAATAGTCAGCAGCCTGGTCGTCTGCCAAATCAAAAAACTTGCTGGGGTCCGGATGCCAGGAACGGAGCAACCACCTCGGCCCACTGGTCACGGGGTAGCTTTTCCCTCACGGCGACCTTCTCAAAACCGCCAGGTACGTCTCAACGTCGTCTGCGGGGGTCATTTTTGGGATCGCCGCACGGACCGCTTCCGGGCATCATGGACGTGGTGGGACGCTCCTGCCGCCTGTAACGCCATCACATGTTGTAGCAGTAGTTGGTTGGTCTCCCGCTGCTGCACGTTAGCCTCTATGAGAGCCTTCACAGCAGCCTCCATGTTGCCAGAAACTCCTGCTTGCAGCTTTGCTGGCTTAATATATTCCATGCACTTTAGAAAAACAAAACTTCGGCGTTCACGCCAGCCTCACTGCGCATGCCCGCATCCGACACCAAATGTGGGAGTCGCTCTGGTAGACAGCGGTGCGGGTGCAGTTTAGAGGCAAAACAAGGAGTCCAGATTGTGCAACAAACAGTGTTTTATTCACACTTGCACACCATAAATGAAAAACAGTCTCTTTGGTGACAGTTCACACACAACGGAAATAACGTGGCAAAACAAAAACAGGCCAACACAGGTTCAGTCACCTGGGAGGTGTAGGTGCAGGTTCGCACCACGCTGTCGGCCCAGCCGCAGGAGAATCCAGCTTCAGGTAGCCAGGAACAAAACACCTCCTTGCTGAGCTCTTTCCTCCAGGACAGAGAACTCCTCAGCCCTGTTAGCAGCTCCAGGATAATCACCACCTCCAGCTGCTGAGCTGGCTGAGCTTTTAAACCCAGCCCAAAACCCGGACTGGGTCGTGGGGAGCAGCCACCCACCCTACACTTTAGCTGCTCCCGGTAAGAGCCGGCCCGGATCAGCTTTGCAGCCATGCTATTTAAACTCTGTCAGTAGCACTAGCTGCTGCTGACATCAATAAAAACGGGCTCTTACCTCACCGAGGCTATGAACCTCGGTGACACATACCTGCCATCCACGACGGCACCCTGCACCTTACCACAATATATATATATATTAGAGATGAGCGAATCGGAGTTGATGAAGTGGAATTCGCACCGACTCAGAATTTCCTCATGCTTCGTGGTAACAAATCGCATTTTCTCCTAAAATGGCTGCTGCACGTGTGAGGACATGGAGCATGGAACTCTGGGAAGGCAGGATCACCCATAATGCCATGCATGCAGCCAATCAGCAGCCAGCCCTGTGATGTCACTGCCCTATAAATAGTCTCAGCCATCTTGGATTCTGACATTTACCAGTATACTTAGTGCAGGGAGAGACGTCAGCAGGCGCTAGTTATAGTGTTAGAAAAAATTTATTGAGCTAAAAAAGTGATTTACAAGTGCAGAGAAAGATTATTCGAGGTGTAGGTAAAAGATAGGGAGGAATCATTCCACATCATTTATGTTGAACAGGGTTCAGTAGGGGAGGTTACAGCCTGGGAAATAGGAGCAATCCTATTACACCTTGCTGCACTGACTGGGGACCCAAATTGCCATTATACAGCTCTGTAATTCCAGCAAACTGTTCTTGTTATTAGGGTGCAAGTGCTGTTTGATACAGCGACTAACAGGGTTTATTACAAGGAAATATTTCTATGTCTTATTTGCCCTTGTGCGGTGCAGTTTTATTAGCCATTGTGTGGTAAAGTGCTAAAATTACAGCCCTTTTTGTCATGTATTAGTGGCAAAAGAAAAATTTATTTGCCGTTTTGTGGTGCAGTTATATGTTCTAAAGCCCTTTTTGTCGTGTATTAGTGGCAAAAGAAAAATATATTTGTCGTTCAACGGATCGGTTATATTTTCTATAGCTTTTTGTGGCTTGTATAGGTGGAAAAAGAAAACTATATTTGCCATTCAGCGGTGCAGTTATATGTTCTAAAGCCTTTTGTGGAATGTATTAGTGGCAAAAGTAAAATATATTTGCTGTTCAGCGGTGCAGTTATATGTTCTAAAGCCTTTTGTGGCGTGTATTAGGGGAAAAAATATATATTTGCCATTCAACGGTGCAGTTATATGTTATAAAGCCCTTTTTGTCGTGTAATAGTAATAGTAAAAAGGCCGTCCCATGTGCAGAGACTGTATCTTTGCTCTGCACTATCCTCTACCTTGTATCGGCATGGTTTTGCCCATAGGGTCCCACCATCTTGGTACCTCTATATACCAGTAGACTGCAACTCCAATAATCTGTCAGTTTATTTCCTATTTACAACCTAGGACTTCTGGCTTACATATAGCTATTTGTTCCTGGCGCTTTTTTTTCTCCCCTGATGAGCTGCTCTTTTGTTTTGGCAGTGAAACATGCATGTAGGGAGCTATTGTTTGTAGGGATATACAGCATCATATCTTGAGGGACAGGTTCTGGACGGGGTTGTCCTTATCAGGACGAGTGCCCTGTGGTGAGGCTACTACTATTCATTAGTATCAGGGTACAGCATTCAGTTAGCCACAGGGCAGTAACAGGGACCCTACAGTGTGTGCTTCAACTGCCATTGCGTTTAACATCATCGCGGCAACGGCTGGACACTGCACATGTGACCGGACCTGGACCTGCTCTTTGTCCCTCGGTACTGGTAGGACGTACTGGTTTTTAGGTGTCGCCGTGCACTCACTTTTTGTTCTAATTGTTATTTATTTGTCCACCACCTTGTTGTGGGGGTTCTTATACCCCACATCTCGTTGGTCTATTCACATTTGCACGTTATTTTTGGACACCACCTAATTTAATGAAACATTAAATGTTAAGTTTTAGGGTTACCCTTGAATTATGTTGTGTAATAGTGGCAAAATAAAAATATATTTGCTGTTCAGCGGTGCAGTTATGTGTCCTAAAGCCTTTTGTGGCGTGTATTAGTGGCAAAAGTAAAATATATTTGCAGTTCAGCAGTACAGTTATATGTTATAAAGCCCCTAATTTCGTGTATTAGTGGGGGGGAAAAAGGCTTATTAGCCATTGTGTGGTGAAGTGAGAAAATTACAGACTTTTTTGAGGTGTTGTAATTTCCTTTTTATTTATTTATTTGATCTAACAGTATGTCAGACAGAGAAGTGCCAAGCCCTGCACAGGGGAGTGGCAGAGGCCTAAATGTTTCTGGCGCAGGCACAGGTCGCAGCAGAGTAAGGGGTCACTTCAAGAGGCCTGAGCTCCCACTGTCAGCTAGCGGTCGTGTCTTGACCAGCAACCCAGCGGTTCTTAAATAGTTAACTCGATCTTCGACTTCGTCGCAAGTGACATCAGAAATCCCCAGCCAAGAGTCAGTGGGTTCATCAGACACAACCCTTATTTGGCATGGCCCGGGAGCAGGCCCTGTGCCCTCACCTGTCCTCAACCTGCCTCTGTCCTTTTCTGTTCCCTCAGTCAGAGAAGTATTGTATGCTGTGGGCTCAGCTCCACTATACAGCGAGGATGAATCACTAGAGTACAGTCAGCAGCTATTGGCGAGTCAAGATGTGGAGGAGACATCCGCTGCTTCCTTCGCTAGGCGGGCAAGTAGTGATGAGGAGAGTGACGTGGGAGCTGGTGTTGTGAGTGGTCAGGCTCCTGACCTAGAGACGGTTGAGTGGAACATCAGTGACGTGCAGACAGTACTCGATGATGATAATGTAGCTGATAGCACTTGGGAGCCAGGTAACAAAGGGGCTTTATCATCATCATCGGGAGAAGAGGGCGGCAGCTTGCCCATGAGGCAGCGGCGGAGCCAGCAAGTTGATAGCATGACCAGGAGTCAGCAGGGTTGCTGCAGTGGGAGGTCTGGAGCCAAACATGACTAGGGTAGACCGGGGTAGACTTCGCAGGAGCCTATCTGCCCGGGAAGTAGTAGTGCACGGGTTCACAGAGGCAGCGGCGGTAGCAGTCAGTCAGTGCATAGTTGGAGGTATAATCACCTACTCAGCGGTGTGGCAGTTTTTTGTTAAGCTGCCGGAGGAGATGAACATGGCCATATGTAGAATCTGTGGGCAGAAGTGGAAGCGTTGCCAGGGTGCCAATGTTGGCACCATGGCACTGCGTCAACATATACAGCGTCACCATAAAGCCGCATGGGAGAACCGTGGCTCCGATGTGGTGGTCCAGCCTGCCGCAGCAACCGCTGCATCACCCAGTGGCACACAGCCGATTTCAGGCAGTCAAGGCTCCACCACCTCAGCCGAAGGGAGCTGTCTGTCCTTCCCATCATCTGCTGGTCCTGATGCTCCTGTTCCTCGCCATTCTACTCCTCATCAGTCATTCCATCAGCAATCGATCACTGAAGCGATTGCCAAGAGACAACAGTATGCGTACACTCATCCAACGGAGCAGAACTTGAACATGCTCCTGTCCAAGTTGCTGGTGCTGCAGTCCCTACCTTTCCAAATGGTGGACTCTGCTCCTTTCAGAGAACTGATGACTTGTGCTGAGCCGAGGTAGAGAGTCTCAAGCCGTCATTTCTTTGCCAAAAAGGCAGTACCAGCATTGCACACACATGTAGGACAGAAGGTAGGCCAGTCCTTGAGCCTTTTGGTGTCTACCAAAGTGCATGGCAGCGCCGACGTGTGGAGCTGTAACTATGGTAAGGGACAATACATCGGTGAATGTGGTTCCTGCATAGCCACACCAGCAACTAGGCCCGGCTACGCAGCTTCCGCCTCCACGTTCTCACGCCGTTGGTGCTGGGACAATGTCGCCTTTGCCACCTCATCCTCCACCGTGTCCTCAGCCTACACTGCAGGGACAATTCACAGTGCCCCTCCAGTATGCCACATGTGCAGGGCATGGCGGTGTCACGCTGTTCTGCATCTCGTTTGCCTGGGCAAACTGAGTCACAAAGGGGAGGAACTGCTCTGTGTCTTTCATCAAGAAATCGAATGCTGGCTTGGTGACCGACCATGGTGCAACCATGGTGACTGACAATGGGAAGAACATGGTGTCTGCACTGCATCAAGGAGGGCTGGGCCATGAGCCCAGCATGGCACATGTGTTCAATCTGGTTGTCAAGCGGTTCCTAAAGTCTTCCACCAATCTGCAAGACATACTAAAAATGGCCAGGAAACTTTGCATGCACTTGAGCCACTTGTACAAAGCAAAGCACACCCTCCTTGAGCTGCAGCGGCAGAACGGCATCCCCCAACATAGGATGATATGCCACATTTCCACCCGCCATATATTTGACTGACTATTCGAACAGAGAAAGCCCATAAAAGATTTCTTGATGATCCAAGTGGACAGGAGTACTCTTCAATCTTCAACCTCAATAACAGTCAGTGGCAGCTCATGCCTGACACCTGCGGTTTGCTCAGGCCCTTTGAGGAGGCCACGTTATTTGTCAGTCGCCAGGACTACGGGATGAACAACGTCATTCCACTGCTTTATCTGGCTGGTCAGGGGACTGGAGATGTGGTGCCTAGATCTCACAGCCACATGAGCCCTGTGGGGGCTGAACTGGAGGAGGAGGAAGACATTGGAGCACAAGCAATGTGCAGCGAAATGGGTGGTTTTTCTACACAGGTGACAGGAGAGGAGGAGCAGGAGGAGAAAGTGGAGCTACAGGGCGATGAGGAAGGCAGAGGACCCAGACACACCGTGGCAGTATGCAGTGGAGTTGGAGGCAGGGAGTCCCTCCGAGTCACTTGCACAAATGGCCCAATACATGCTCACTTGCTTGAGTAGTGACAGCCGAATTGTCACCATTCGGCAGAGGGATGACTTCTGGCTCTCCACCTTGTTGGACCCTCGCTACCGGTCCAAAATGGGGGCCTTTTTTACACCCGCTGAGAAGGAGGACAAACTGAACTACTATAGAGACATCCTATGTAGTCAGTTGTCCGCTGCCTATCTGTTCCATCGTCCTTCCTCTCTCAGGTCTGACAGGGGGGACCCTCTGTGCTCAGGCTCCTCTGCCATGCCTACTGAGGCAGGGTGGGGGGGGGGGTTAGGAGCACTTCCAGCTCTATCAGCAGCAACTTGAGTTTAGAGTTGCTGATGAGCAGCTTTCTTCACCCGCCTATTGAAGAAACTACTTAACAGCAGCAGCAGCTAGACCTGGAGCAGAACCTGAACCATCAGGTGGTGGTATACTTGGACAGTACCTTGCCACCCCACATTGAAGATCCGCTGGACTACTGGGCAGCCAAACTGGATTTGTGGCTGCAACTAGCAGAGTTTGCCCTAGAAAAGCTGTCCTGCCCCAAGTAGAACATTTCTGTCCACCCAAAATGTGGAGAGACTGACCTTTTTTTAAGATGAATCAGGCGTGGATAAGCCAGGATTTCCACCCACCAATGCCTGATGCATCAGATTAGATCATCCATGCTGCCTCACCCAAACCTTGACAATAGAGACCAGTTTCTTCTGGCTACCTGCTTCAGCTACTATTCTGATGCTGCCACCCGACTGATGCCACACACCTGATGCCAAGTGCTCCTTCTTTCACTCACCATCTTCGGCTGGTACTCGTATTGCCACCCACCTCCCCACTCTGTCACCGGATCACTCTGTGGTCTCCTGATGCTGCTGCCACCTCCTCAATATGTCACCTTGCCACTCTGTGCTATCCTGATGCTGCTGCCACCTCAACACTATGCCACCTTGCCACTCTGTGGTCTCCTGATGCTGCTGCCACCTCCACACAATGTCACCTTGCCACTCTGTGGTCTCCTGATGCTGCTGCCACCTGCACACTATGTCAACTTGCCAGTCTGTGGTCTCCTGATGCTGCTGCCACCTCCACACTATGTCATCTTTCTACTCTGTGGTCTCCTGATGCTGCTGCCATCTCCAGACTATTTCACCTTACCACTCTGTGGTCTCCTGATTCTGTTGCTACCTCAACACTATGTCACTTTGCCATTCTGTGGTCTACTAATGCTGCTGCCACCTCCACACTGTCATTTTGTCACTCTGTGGCCTCCTCCTGATGCTGCTTCTGCCACCTGCACACTCTGTCATTGTGCCACTATGTAGCCCCCTGATGCTGCCGCCACCCCCACACTGTCATTGGACTACTCTGTGGTTTCCGTATGCTGCTTCAACCTCACCACTGTCATAGGGCCACTCTGTGGACTTCTCATGCTGTTCCTACCCTCCCCACTTCATGACTGGGCCACTATTTTGCCTTTCTGCCTGGATGACATCATAATTTATTTGACCCTTCTTCTGATGTCTCAGAAGGAAGGAAAATGAGATGCACAACAGATCCTGTCTGTCTAGCAGCTGTAAGGCCTGTATGTTCCCATCAGAATTGGCTTGTGATTTGGTAACCAAAAGCAGGAGTGGGTACAAAACACAGAAGACATGCAAATATTCCATTCATGTGTCATCTCTTTTTTTGATCCACTCCTGTTTTTTTGGCATTAGCAATAATGATGGATTACTGACCAAATGCTGACCGAGTGAAGTCGGATGCTCAACAGACAGGATCCATTTTTTGGGGTTTATTGTTCTGACGGATCAGAGGAAGGGCAAAATAATCAGTGACGTCAACACAATCTTACTGCTGACACCCTCTCCACTCTAATATAGAGGAAGAGGACCGGCACTCACCAAATTCAATTTCTTCGCTTTATTTATCACACATGGCAAGACAAAATTTTTTGTCTTGCCATGTGTGATAAATAAAGCGAAGAAATTGAATTTGGTGAGTGCTGGTCCTCTTCCTCTATATTCAAGTGGACGTTGTTCCTGGGACGCGTGCACCACACCGCTGATATCGGAGTGCCGACTGATCTTCATATATACCCTCTCCACTCTGTTAGGGGGCTCTACTTGTAGAGCGTTTAATAGAACAGGGTCTGTAGACATCTATGTGGAATCAGCTGACAACGGTTTAAAAGGAGTGTGCTTCTTCTTTGCACAAACATCGACCTGTAAGGCTGAGTTCCTAATTGAGTTATTTGGTCAGTTTTGGCCCTGTGATTGCCCAAATAAGTGAAGTGTGCAGTGATTCTAAGAGTGACGCCTGTCATCTGCATGTCATACTGAATCACAGTATTATTTCACTACCACAGCAGACTCCCTATGCGTGTTACTGCAAGGCACAATGTTCTACACATTACAAACATTACAAAGGCTCTCTGAAGCCAGGAAATAGCAGTTTTTACCGCGGTTTGGATCCAACAGAATTTTTTCTAAAAATTTGGCGAACTGGCTGAATCGAACTTTTCTAAAATTCACTCATCTCTAATATATATATATATATATATATATATATATATATATATATAACCTATACACATTATGTGGTACATATGTGTCTTAGTGGAAACATGCAACAAAGAAAAAAATAGAATAGGGGACAAATACAACACAATAAGACTGCAGTATCATACTACACAGTTTGTTGTCTGTTTCCATTGGGACACATAGGAGCTGTGTAAACAAATTTGGTGAAAATATCTATTGCAAAATTACATTGATACATTTTAACAGTAAAGAAAAAATGTTTGCAAAGGTCAATATAGCCTTTCTACTGCTGCTGTACCAAATTTCATGGAAACAATACAATAAATGTGTATGTTAAAATCACCTCTAGAGTTACAATGAATATCTTTATGTCTAAGGGTGGGTTCACATCAGTGTTATGTATTCTGTTATGGCTTTCCGTTATAACATGGTTATAATGGAAAATAACGGAATCCATAAGATGGAAGTCAAAACAGAAGCTTTTAAGAGGTATTCCTGTTTGATCAGTCATAATAAAAGTGTATGGGAATCATAACGGACCCGTCTGGTTCCCGTTATGCAAGACGAAAAACAAAGTCCTGTTGACAGGACTTTTTTGTCCGTTCTGCATAGCAAGAACCCGACGGATCCGTTATGATTCCCATAGACTTCTATTATGACGGAAAGCAAACGGAATGCCTTTTAAAGGCTTTCGTTTTGCGTTTCGTCATAATACAAGTCTATGGGCAGCATAATGGATCCGCCCTGGTTTCCGTTATGCAGGACTGAACTCTTGTATAATGGATCCGTTATGCTGCCCATAGACTTGTATAGATTCCGTTATTTTCCGTTATAACCATGTTATAACAGAAAGCCATAATGGAATACATAACGCTGATGTGAACCCACCCTAATACTGTTTTAATAAATTGCTGGGGAGGAAATGTGTCTGACCACAAAAACATATTGTATGCTCCAACGTTAAAACAGGAAATAAGAAGCTACTTGCAGCATCCGATTTGTTAAATTGAAAATAGGTACAAAATGTATAGCGAAAGATTAAAATGTTATATCCAAATAATAGTGTTCTGGGATTTGAAAAATCAGCCACTAAAGTCACAAGAGACTTACATACAAGGAGGACCTTTCTAACATGACTCTATTATGATTCAGAAACAGTTACAATGAGGGGTGGATTATTTGTGGAAGATTAAAAATGGATGCACTGTCCATGATGATGGGTGAGAACTTGGTCTCAGATGGCATAATTTCCCAACTACAGAGGGAGGTATTTTGACACATACTGGGGGAGATTTATCAAAACTGGTGTAAGGGAAAACTGGCTTAGTTGTCCATAGCAACCAATCACATTGCACCTTTCATTTTCCAAAATAGCTCTGAAAAATGAAAAGTGGGATCTGATTTTCTGATTGGTTGTTATGGGCAACTAAGTCAGCAGTTGCCTTTACAGCAGCTTTGATAAATCTACCCCACTGTGTTAAAAATACCCCAAAATGAAACAAAAAGCAATGAAATAGCTATATGAATGCTAAAATAGAACCAGTAGAAACCACACAGCTCACCTTGCAAAAAGCAAGCCCTCACACAGATCTGGATAGCTCATGGGTGTCAGAATAGGGTGACCCTAAACACATTTTTTTACAGTATTTTTATTTAATTATTTTTTTATTGAAGTAATGCATACGAAAACCATAGAAATCTGATATCACTGTAATCATACTAACCAACAGAATGAAGATAATATGTGAGATTTATTTCAGTTTCCCTACTACAAAGAATTTTTCCAATACAGAACATGATAAAACAAATGGTGCCATGAAAAATACTATTCATCCTGCAAAAAGTAAGCCCAATTATGTCTATGCTAATGGAAAAAGTTCTGGCTCTTGGAAGGTGGGAAGAAAAAATCTAAATCAAATTATAAAAAAGAAAAAGAAAACATATACGGTGCCAAAACATTACATAGGTGGATGTCCCAGAGGTTAGAGCCCACCATTAGAAAAATGATATGGTATCACCTTATAAAATGAGAACACCCATTTAAAGAGTAGCTATATCCTTGGGGCCATAGTATTTGATGGAAATATTAAAGAGTAATTTGCTAAGGTATGCGAATAGACGAATATTAGGGAATTGCTAAAATAGCAATACCATAAAATTGACGTTCACAAAAATTAAGCTCAATATTATTGACCCTTGAAATCTTTATATTTAGTTATCATAAGCCATAGAATTATGTTCCGGGGTATTTCCACTTTATAAAGTAATGGCATATGGCTAGGATGAGCCATCATTTTATGATTATTGGGATCTAACTCCTGGGACCCTGATGTGTCCTGAGAATGAAGGGGATGGTCTGGTTTTCCCAGCTGTCCACTGTGCAGGGAACTGCAGTTTCCTATTCAAGTAAATGGGGCAGCACTGCAGTTTGCTTCCCAGTAGGATGGCTAGGAATTCAACTTTGTGGGGAAAATTTTGTAGGGGACCTTGGCCAAATTATAGGGAGGGCACCTGGGGCGCCTGCTTTGGGCCCTCTACCATCAAGAAGAAGTAAGAGTCCCCACCAAATACACATCGGGAGGATAAGGGGCCTTCCATCCCTGTACCAGAAAGCCTGCTGATCAGCACAGCAGTAGGTCAGGTCAGTGGGGAGCACACTGTCTGACTGAGCACACTTGCGGATTGCACATGGACTCATTCATAACTAGGAGTCGGCAAAAAATGAACATCCATGTGCTGTCTGCATAATTCCACAAATTATAGTACATGTCATAGTTCTGTCTGTATTGAGGACAAAAATATAAATTTCTAGTAACGGGAGTGAGAAAATGCAGATTGCGCACAGATGGTGTTGGTATTTTGCAGATCCGTGTTTTGCAGACCGCAATCCAGACAGTCATGTGCATAAAGCCGGTATAGAAGGAGTGGACTGTTAAAAAAAAGCATCCGCTGAAAGAGTTAAAAAGATAAGGGATGTAAATGCCTGAACTTCACCCCTTCCTCAGTACTTGTTAGGGTACTATACGTTGCTTTTACAACCCGTCTCTGTTCTAACCTTCCCCAACCAGGGTAAATAATGCACATAAGATGATGGATTATTAATCCTTAGGGTCCATTCACACGTCCGTGTGTGTTTTGTGGATCCGCAAAACACGGACATCGGCAATTTGTGGACCGCACATAGCCGGCACTATATAGAAAATGCCTTTTCTTGTCCGCAATTGCATGGGTCTGCAATTCCGTTCCGTGTGAATGGGGCCTTAGTGGGCTGAGTAAGACAGTATTCACATTCAGTGCTGTGACAAATCTATCACATGATGCAAAAAAATTGTGCTCCTCTGGATAGGTCATCATTGTCTGATTTGTGGGCGTCTGACACCCCAGACCCTTGCAGATCAGCTGTTCGAGAAGGCAGCGGTGCTCACAGTAGCGCCGCAGCCTTCTCTCAGCCTTCCCTATGTCAGTAATGTCATGTTCATTGGCCACTTGGCTTAGGTGCAGCTCAGCCCAATAGAAGTCAATGTAGCTGAGCTGCGATACCAAGCACAGCCACTATACAATGTGCGCTGTGCTTGGTGAGCTGAGTGAAGGCCATGGCGCTTACAGGAGCGCTGATGCCTTCTCAAACAGCTGATCAGTGAAGGTCCAGGGTGTTGGGCCCCACCGATCAAATACTGATAGAGGATAGGTCATCAGTATTAAAGTCCTGGAAAACCCTTTCAATAATAAATGTGGTGCAATGTGGTTTACACCTTTCAGTGTAAAAGTAGACTGAGGGGTTGCCTGGTGTGAGACATTTTTGTGACATAGTAAACATGCTATAATCCTGGTCAAATCTGGAGTTTTCGTCTAGAAAATGGAACTCTTACAGAATGGACGTAGAGATGAAAATTTTCCAATTTTTTAGACCAGAAAACAGGTGTACCATAGTTCATAAATGAACCCCATAGGCAGTGGCGGATTATAATTGGGGCGGTTGGGTCGGCCACCCTGGGCCCGGCATTGCTGGGGGGCCCATCGCTTACCCAAATGCTCACATACTGCGGCGGGACACAGGAGCGTATAGTTCCCTGCCCCACCAGCTATCACCGCCATAAGCCTCAGGCCTAGTAGGCCTGATGCCTATATGGTGGTAGAAGCCTAATGGAGAGCAGTGTGGGGGCAAATTAATGGATGGCAGTGTGGGGGCAAATTAATGGATGGCAGTGTGGGGGCAAATTAATCGATGGTAGTGTGCAGGCAAATTAATGGATGGAAGTGTGGGGGCAAATTAATTAATGTACGGCAATGGCAGTGTGGGGGGGAATGAATTAATGCATAGCAGTGTGGGGGCAGATTAATGGATGGCAGTATGTGGGCAAATTAATGGATGGCAATGTGGGGGCAAATTAATCGATGGTAGTGTGGAGGCAAATTAATGGATAGCAGTGTGGGGGTAAATTACTTAATGGATGGCAATGGCAGTGTGGGGGCAAATTAATGAATGGCAGTGTGGGGGGAGATTACTATATGGAGGCAGTGTGAGAGAAATTACTGTATGGGGCAGTATGAGAGAAATTACTGTATGGGGGCATTATGGGGGAAATTACTGTATGTGGGCAGTGTGGGGGAAATTACTATATGTGGGCAGTGTGGGGGAAATTACTATATGTGGGCAGTGTGGGGGAAATTACTGTATGGGGCAGTGTGAGAGAAATTACTGTATGGGGAAGTGTTCGGGAAATTACTGTATGGGGCAGTGTGGGGGAAATTACTGTATGGGGGCAATGTGGGGGAAATTACTGTATGGGGGCAATGTGGGGGAAATTACTGTATGGGGGCAATGTGGGGGAAATTACTGTATGTGGGCAGTGTGGGGGAAATTACTATATGGGGCAGTGTGGGGGAAATTACTGTATGAGGCAGTGTGAGAGAAATTACTGTATGGGGCAGTGTTGGGGAAATTACTGTATGGGGGCAATGTGGGGGAAATTACTGTATGTGGGCAGTGTGGGGGAAATTACTATATGGGGGCAGTTTGGGGGAAATGACTGTATGGGGCAGTGTGAGAGAAATTACTGTATGGGGCAGTGTGGGGGAAATTACTGTATGGGGCAGTGTGGGAGAAATTACTGTATGGGGCAGTGTGGGGGAAATTACTGTATGGGGCAGTGTGGGGGAAATTACTGTATGGGGCAGTGTGGGGGAAATTACTGTATGGGGCAGTGTGGGGAAAATTTTTGTATGGGGACAGTGTGGTGGAAGTTACTGTGTGGGGGCAGTGTGGGGGAAATTACTGCATGTGGGCAGTGTGGGAGAAATTACTGTATGGGGTCAGTGTGGGAAAAATTACTGTATGGGGCAGTGTGGGGGAAATTACTATATGGGGGCAGTTTGGGGGAAATTACTGTATGTGGGCAGTGTGGGGGGAATTACTGTGTGGGGGAAATTACTGTGTGGGGGCAGTGTGGGGGAAATGACTGTATGCGG
Source organism: Bufotes viridis (assembly GCA_033119425.1). Classification (NCBI taxonomy): domain Eukaryota; kingdom Metazoa; phylum Chordata; class Amphibia; order Anura; family Bufonidae; genus Bufotes; species Bufotes viridis. The sequence continues at coordinate 365,735,605 of CM065592.1, forward strand.
GCAGTGTGAGGGAGATTACTATATGGGGCAGTGTGGGGGAGATTACTATATGGGGCAGTGTTGGGGAAGTTACTATATGGGGCAGTGTAGGGGAAATTACTGTATGGGGCAGTGTGAGATAAATTACTATATGGGGACACTGTGGGGAAAGTTACTGTGTGGGGGAGATTACTATATGGGGCAGTGTGGGGGAAATTACGATATGGGGCAGTTTGGGGGAAATTACTATATGGGGCAGTGTGGGGTAAATTACTGTATGGGGACAGTGTGGGGGAAGTTACTGTGTGGGGGCAGTGTGGAGGAAATTACTAAATGGGGGCAGTGTGGGGGAAAATACTATATAGAGGCAGTGTGGGAGAAATTACTATATTGGGCAGTGTGGGGGGAATTACTATATGGGGCAGTGTGGGGGAAATTACTATATGGGGGCAGTGTGAACGGAAAATACTATATGGGTGCAGTGTGTGGACATTGGGGGACACTATTTTTGGGGACACTATACAGGTATTATTACCTGGAGCAAAATATAGGGTGTTATTATTACTAGGGGCACTCTAGGGGACATTATAACTGCTGTAGACACTATAGGGATCTTTGGGATCATTTATCAAACTTTTGTAGTAGACCTGGCTTAGTTGTCCATAGCAACAGACTCCACCTTTCATTTTTGACAGCTCCTCTGGAAAATGAAAGGTGGAATCTGATTGGTTGCTATGGGCAACTAAGCCAGTTCTAATATACACCAGCTTGATAAATGACCCCAATTATGAGAAATCTAACGTGTCTGTGTACCAAACTCTGTAGAGGCGAGATGCAGCTGGAGGACTTAGTCATAGGGGTCTGGGTCAAACGGAGAAGAAGAGGAAAGAGAAAATCTACATGACAGGAGATGTCCCTGGATGTAAGTGGAATGTGGCGCTATATTCTCCTATATGTAGAGCTGGCTCACTACTGTGACCTGCGTCTCATCTTCGCTTCCAAGTTTTTATCATAATCATATGTATTTTAAATTTGGCAACTAAAATTTGTCAACTGCAGTCCTATGTAAAAGCCCAGATAACAGTGATAACTTTCTGTGTGCAGATGATGTAGTAGATGTTCCATTCAGTCTAATGTAACACTCCATGTAATACAATAATTTACTGTGTTATGTGGGGTGTTACATAGGACTGCAGGTGACATCTATGACATCTGTACTCAGAGAGTTATGAGATCGTGGGGGTCCGACTCTTGACAACCCCTCCAATCAGCTGTTAGAGGAGAGTGCAATGTCCCAGTGAGCGCTGCAGCCTCTTTGCTGCTTCCCAAGCACAGTTCTGTCCATTTGATAGCACTGCGCTTGGTATTGCAGCTCAGCCCCAATCATTTAGATGGGACAGAGCTGCAGCTAGGCCACGTGAACGATAAATGTTATGTCATATGGCCTAGAAAGAGACTGTGACGCTCACGAAGCACAGCAGCCTCTTCATACAGAAAAAAACCTAAAACTTAAAATGTAGGGAGGGGCCCGAGTTGGGTAGACAGCCCTGGGCCTATCATGCACTTAATCCACCCCTGCCCATAGGTCATGGTGCCATATGTGCATATTTGCAACCTTTACCAAAATACCTATGCATTAACTTATGCATTGAAAACAAGACAGGACACAAAATTGGTGCAAAATGACCCCAGTTCTTTATTCAGGGTTAACATAAACAATAAAACCGTTAAATAACTATTTTAATAAATATTAATTCATTTTACCAAATCTTCACAATCAAATCCTGTAACCACACACAAAGTCCCCCCAGCAAAGTGACTAACCCCCCTCTAATGTTAGAACCGCGACTGAAAAGGAGGGCGGGCGGGGCAACATCTTATTTTCTTCTTGCCAGGTCCGGCACTGACAGCTGAGGACCCAGTGACAATCCTTATAAGCGCTTCATCTTCTCGCCCCTGACCACAGCCGGCCAATCAACAGTGGGCTGAATACAGGTACCCCAGCTACAGGTAAGCAACCAACAACCAATCAGGATCCATTCCATCTTTTACCTCAGGGATAACTGAAAGAATAAGGAAAAAAGAGACAGCCCACCAAACACCAAAACTAAGGGGAAAATTACCAACTCATATAATTTATATTAATACTGATACTCCTAAATTCCCAACGACACCATGGTGTGCGCCGGCATACGCCTTTACTCGCCCACGGTCATTCTAATCCTGCCTGTAATGATAAGCAGAAAACTGTGGTAAAGCAATCTGTACAAGAAGTAGAAAATGAAAAATAACCAACAAAATTCTTTAAAAATGTGTTTAAAGTGTACCAAATTTTATTTAAACCTATTGTAAATGTTCTGAAAGTATCTTTGCAATGTGCTTTAATTATTTAGTTATTTGTTTAGTTTTGCCATCAAAATAGGCACCTAAAGTTCAGGTACCTATCGCAATTCATACACCCATACTGATGTATGGACTCCTCTGAGCACAGTACAGCAGTGTATAGTTGTACGGATTGCAAATCACAATGGACACCTGAACTTCAGGTGTCTATTTTGCTAGGAAAACTAAAAAATAAGTATATTGCAAAAATGTTAGCACATTTACAATAGGTTTAAATAAATGTAATTTGAATGTTTAGGTACAATCTTAACATAAAAACTTAATTTAAACAAAAGGTTGTTTTCTGGTGATACATTTCCTTTAATAACTGCAATAAAATATTGCCTCACTGCAAGTGTAGACAGTGTCAGGCACATTTGGTTGCCTGGCAACATGTCTAACAAATTAGCCCCCTTATACAGTTAATGCATCTACACTTGGGTATGAAGGTCATTTGACGCATAATATTATCAAGCCTTCCATCAGAGCACTGTTCAGTCATTCAGGTGTAAAATAATGTAACTCGGAGCTCTTCCAAATAATGATGATGATGAACAGTAAGAATCTTCCGCAGATAAGCAATTGATAAATGTGTAGAATATGGTATGTACTAGAGGTGGAGGATGGCATTTTACGTGATTCCACAGTTAAATTGGACACCACCTATGATGTCGCTTCTAAATCATCTTTTCTCTCCCTTTTTCCTCCCTGTCCTGACCTATTTACTTCAGTGTCTATTATGTTTTCACTTTTAACCCATTACACGATGCAGAAGTAAGGAAGATTACATAACAGATCGTCAAGGTCATCTGATGTCAACCACAATATGTTCTATGGAACGTGTAGCAACAAGGATCATGGAGCTGTAGATCCCATGAGCATTTCCTTTAATATCAAGCTCCCTGCTCTATAAGACCAGTCTGAATACACCATATGTCTGTCTGCCTTGCTTCTTCACTAACTCTCTTGATTCATTTAATATCCTAAGGTAGTCAATAACACAATTTTACAGAACAATTGTGTTTAAGAAATTCTTCTCCATCCAATCTCCGGTAGGAATTGTTTGTCTAGAAGTGGTTAGGATCTATATTTATTGACATTTTTAGTATAAAACAGTTTCTGCATCTCATGAGAATAGCACAAGCAAGTTTAGTTTAAGTTTTATTATTTGTCTTGTCAATTTATAGTAGTAAAAAGCCAGTCTGTCAGGCAACAGTATAACCAAAAGATTAGGTAGGCATCTGAGATGTCTGAGCAGGAAACCTAGGGCTACATGTTAAAGAGATGTATGCACTGGAGACCTATTGTTGTATATACAGTATGTGTATATATATTTATATATACATATATATATATCTTGCTTTGAAAAAGTATTTATACCCCTTGAACTTTTCCACATCATTTCACATTACACCAACAAACTTAAATGTATTTTATTAGGATTTTATATGATAGACCAACACAAAGTAGCAAGTACATGTATGTGTGAAGTGAAAAGAAAATTATATGTATGTGTTGTTTTCAAAATTATAAATAAATAAAAATCTGTGTGGTGTGCATTTGTAGTCATGCCCCTGTACTCTGAAGCCCCTAAATAAAATCTAGTGTGACTAACTGCCTTCAGAAGTCCCCTAATTAGTGAATAGAGTCCACCTTTGTGTAATTTATTCTCAATATAACTACCGCTGTTCTGTGACGGTCTCAGAGGATTATTAGAGAACATTAGTGATCAAGGTGCATCATGAAAACCAATGAACACACCAGACAGGTCAGGAATAAAGTTGTGGAGAAGTGTAAAGCAGGGCTAGGTTATAAAAAATAAGCTCTGAACATCTCACAGAGCACTGTTCAATCCATCATATGGCACAACTGCAAACCTACCAACCTAAACTGATAGCTAAGGAAAGCACTAATTAGAGAAACAGCAAAGAGGCCCATGGTCACTCTGGAAGAGCTAAAGAGATGTACAGCTCAGGTAGGAGAATCTGTCCAGGGACAACTAATAGTTGTGTATTCGACAAATCTGGTCTCTATGAAAGAGTGACAAGAAAAAAGCCATTTCTGAAGGCAAGCCATAAGAAGTCCTGTTTGCAGTTTGCCACAAGTCATGTATAGGACACAGCAAACATGTGGAAGAAGGTGCTCTGGTCAGATGAGACCAGTGTGGTGGAAAACTAACACTGCATATCACCCTGAACACACCATCCCCAACGTGAAATATGGTGGTGCATCATACTGCGAGGATACTTTTCTTCAGCTGGGACAGGAAAACTGGTCAGAATTGATGGGAAAATGGATGGAGCTAAATACAGGGCAATCCTGGAGGAAAACCTAGTAGAGGCTGCAAAAGACTTGAGACTGAGGCGGAGGTTCACCTTCCAGCAGGAAAACCACCCTAAACATATAGCCAGAGCTACAATGAAATGTTAGGATCAAAGCATATTATTCATGTGTTAGAATGGTCCAGTCAAAGTCCAAACCTAAATCCCATTGAGAATGTGTGGCAAGACTTGAAAATTTATGTTCACAGATGCTCTCCACCCAATCTGACTGAGATTAAGCTATTTTGCAAAGAAGAATGGGCAAAAATTTTAGCCTTTGGATGTGCAAAGCTAGTGCATACCCCAAAAGACTTGCAGCTGTAATTGCAGCGAAAGGTGGTCTTACAAAGTATTGACTCAGGGGGGCAGAATACAAATGCACGCCACAATTTCCAGATTTTTAGTTATTAAAAATGTAGAAAAACATGTATCATTTTCTTTTCACTTCACATATACGTGATACCTTGTTTTGGTCTATCACATAATATCCCGGTAAAATAAAATACTTTAAGTTTGTGGGTGTAACATAAAAAAATTTGGAAAATTGCAAAGGGTATGAATATTTTTTCAAGGCACTGTATGCGAGAGCCTCCCCCAACATCACAATGCATAATACAGCCAAAGAGGTCAATTATACTAATATATCAGGTGTATCATAATCAGGTACTCGAAAGAAAATACCAATAATAAAGATCAAGTGATAATAAATATAATTACATATTCACTGACCCCTAAAGTATGGATACCAAAATCAATAAATAAATTCAACAAAAAAACTAATATCAAATGTGATATCACATAATCAAAGAAGATCAATAAACTGCTAGTGCAAGTGTATAAAATATACACTGTGAAAAAGGTACCATACAACCGGTTATTATAAAGCAGTGACCCTTTCAGAGTGCTCTGGGGCTGAACCTCATGCATATCACTGCCACAAGTCCTGCAGCTTCATCAGGGGTAATGTTCATAATGCAAAATGTTCATTAGATAGCCATGTAAATTACATAATTGAATGCAGGTAAATAATTAAACTTATGTATGAGAATATACATGGTGGTGTGGGCAAGAGGCCATCTGCACATGCCTGTGGCGGAGCGCAGGAAGAGAAAGGAAGCCGAAGCTGAAATTGAAATATCACACATGTGCCATAGAACTATGAGGAGAAAATATGCACCTGGGCCATATAACCCTCATAGGTAGGAAATGAAAGGAAACAAGTAATCCCGGTACTCTCTCTTCTTCAATACGATTTTATTTTCACAACATCAATTGTTACATTAGGATAAGAACGCTTTTCTGCCCGTCCTTAACCTGATCATCCTAATGCTAATGTAACAATTGATGTTGTAAAAATAAAAGCGTTTTGAAGATAAGAGCGTGCCAGGATTACTTGTTTTTTGAAAAGGCCGGGAACACAGCACTTCCACATGCACCGCTATCCCGAGTTCCGAGTTATCGAGTCCCTATAATAAAATTTTACTGTAGGTTTAGATTTCATAAAGTGCAAAATTCATATGCATTCCTATTTGTCGAAGTTTTATGATAGAATTGAATGTTTTTTAAATTGCCTTAAAGGGGTTGTCAAGGATTTAACGTGGATCTGTCATCTCTCCTGACATGTCTGTTTTATACTCGAGTACTTTGGGTATCCAGCAGGACAACAACCTGAAGCATACGTCGAGATTGGCAAAGAAATGGTTCAATGACAATGAAGTAAAGGTGCTGGATTGGCCCCACAGCCCCCAGACCTCAACCCAATCGAACACATGTATAGAGTTGACGAAAAAGCTGTATTCGTACCCAAGTGAGTTGGCCAGTATGCACCAAGATTGGGAATGTGTAGAAGAGACCTGGGAACAGATTTTGGTCGAGACATGCTTGAATCTGATCGAGAGCATGCCCAGAAGGATTCAGGCAGTATAGTGGCCAGAAGAAGCGCAGAGAGTTTGCGTGAAACGGCCGTCGCCGCTGTGGGTGAATCAGGCTAACACTGCTGCCAAGCCATTCATTTTATATGAATTTGGATACAATAAAAGGATTAAGAAAGAAAAGCCTTGGTGAGTGCTGCCTATTTATTCCTTTACTTTGTGAAGAAAAACCAAAGGTGGATTTACAAAATAGTAGCAAAATAATAAAAATAAAAAATTTGAGACTTCGCATAATAACTTCAGAAATTGATTTATACTGTAAAAAAAACATTTCCCGAAGTGGTACCTTGGAACCGAACCTGAGTTCGGGAAACGGTTTCAGAATGCATGGGGATAAAACTGATCATTTTTTTTTCCGTTATAGAGCCCCTATGACGGAACTCTATGCCGGAAAAGAAAAACGCTCGTGTGAAAGTACCCTTAAATATATATTACAAATATTTTGTTAAGTACCATACTTACAAATGAACAAAAAAATGAAAACACAACATCATTCAATAGATCACTGGCAAATGATTAGTTCATTCTTAGTTTACTTATTTATTTTTAAGGCTGTCTAAATGTCTTTCCATTTTCTTTGGTGGTACCAACTTCCTTTAAATGTAGCATTTTTATTTATTATTACTTTGCATCTAAAATATACAGTCTAAGGCAATCATTTATCAAACTGGTGTAAAGTAGAACTGGCTTAGTTGTCCGTAGCAAACAATCAGATTCCTCCTTTCATTTTGAACAGCTCATTTAGAAAATGAAAGGAGTAATCTGATTGGTTGCTATGGGCATCTAAGCCAGTTCTACTTTACACTAGTTTGATAAATGTGCCCCTAAAAGTCGCCGACACAGACATAAGATATTAGGAAAGATCTGCACCTGTTCTGTGTTTAGAGCCGCACCTGGTTTTGGATCAAAAATCACTGATGGAAATCACTGACAGAACACTGACGAGTGAGGCATTATCCTATGAATAATGTAAATGAAACAGATGTTATATAGTACAAGGCAATCTCTTTCTACCAACTCTCTCCCTGTCACAGCTTAGGTGGCATGTCCTTTCACAGGCATGACCTTTCTGCTGCAGCTCTCCCCTTGTAACTAACTTGTATCTAACAGTAAATGTGAGCAGCATGGTGGCTGGGGTTCTAGGTTTGAATCTGACCAAGGTCACCATCTGCATGGAGTCTGTATGTTCTCCCAGTGTTTGTCTAGGTTTCCTTCCATACTAATAGGGAACTTAGATTGTGATCCCCATTTGTGTCGGACTGGGGTGCCTAGGGCCACCAGTAAAATTTATTTTGGGGGCCCACCGTACCAATACATTCAAACATTACCTGCTCAAGATGCTATCAGATGATTGAATATGGGGGTCCATGCAGCAACTTTGAGAAGGTAGGTCCTGGGAGAAGAGGATACTGGCTAGCTTTCCTCTATATCTAAAAGTCATCTCAGCTCTGATAGTGTCTATAATAATAAACTGGGTGGTTTCTTTAATGATCTATCAAGTTTTTTATATGAACATAGGCTGGTTGAGTTGCTGTACATTGAATATATGTATGTAGTGCAGTAAGTCTACTGTGTTATGTGCCACTTGTGCAAGGTGTGGGAGACTAGGGGCCCATCTTGCTCAGGGGCCCACGGGGGGATTCACCTGTACCCATGTGGGCCAGTCCGAGCCTGAGCCCCATTGGGGACAGCGTGATGATAATGTCTGTAAAGAATTGCGGAATATGTCAGCGCTATATAAGTAAGCATAATAAATAAATAAAATATAAATATGGCTGGTGGCAGTTGAAGGATGGAACTGAGCAAGTGCATCCACCTCAGCAATGTTACTGAGGTGGATAGAGAAATAACAAAAAGAACAAACATCTAGTGGCGCTATACATATACATTTTATTGATTAACTCAGTGATTATGCTACAAAATTTTCATTTATATGCAATTACAAAAGTAATCAGATACAGGTGCTGGTTTAAATATGTAGAATATTTGGTGTGGGACAACCCATTTAACAAAGAGCTAAATGATACAATCAATATCTTGGAGAACTCCTTTAAGTACATTGCATCCATTTCAAGCTGTGCACCATAATATACTTTATATATTATTGTTATGGTAGTAGGTATGGAAGCACTGTGACAAACATCTGGCTTTGGGCTAATCCTGATCCTGATCACCCCCTATCACCCCAATTGACCCCTTGATGACCCCTTTCAATCACCTGTCAATCTCTACAGTAAGGCTGGGAGAACAGGATCCTTCCTCAAATTTCAGGAAGAGATCATCGAGAACCTCCTGTATCCAAACCCCAGTGTAGTGAGCCGTCTACACGAGCGACATTTCCCCAATGTCGTTGCTGGTACCTCAACCCAACCGCCACCCTGAAAAAGATGTTGTGTCTGTAGCAGGAGTGGAATAAGGCGTGACACCTGTTATTTCTGTTCTGACTGTCCTGACCACCCTGCCCTATGCCTAGGGGAGTGTTTCCGGAAGTACCACACTCAGGTACACTTAGGGACGTAGGGACAGCACAACACAAGTAGTTTTTAAAATCAGGCTCTAGGGTCTCTCAGGATACTAGGTTTTGAGAGACCCTAACACATAGGGGTGCTGGTGTGCTACAGCAGAAATGTGAAACGGTAGAAACGTCTCCTTTCACTTGTGATTTACACTTGAGCTGAAGTGGGTATGGATGTTTGGGCGGAGCCCCTATATCCTGGCAATCGCCAGGCCCCCCTTTTTTCTCGCATATTTTTTGGCAGAGATTTTTTCATCCACATAGATTGATGCGAATGAAGAAATCTGTGCCGTTCATTTTTTCCTTCAGCCCAGAGGCTGAAAGGAAAAATATCTCATTACCCGTATGCTCCATATAAGGAGAATAGCAGAAACTCCTAATGCTGGCCATACATGTAATGATTGCGGAGACCCTCAAATGCCAGAGCAGTACAAAAACCTCACATGTGACCCCATTTTGGAAAGAAGACACCCCAAGGTATTCGCTGAGGGGCATATTGAGTCCATGAAAGATTGAACTTTTTGTCACAAGTTAGCGGAAAGCGAGACATTGTGAGAAAAAAAAATCTAATTCCGCTAACTTGTGCCAAAAAAAAAAATCTTCTATGAACTCACCATGCCCCTCACAGAATACCTTGGGGTGTCTTCTTTCTAAAATGGGGTCACATTTGGGGTATTTTTACTGCCCTGGCATTTTAGGGGCCCTAAAGCGTGAGAAGAAAAATGCGCAAAAATGGCATCCTAAAAGGTACTCATTGGAATTAGGGCCCCTTTGCGCATCTTGGCTGCAAAAAAGTGGCACACATGTGGTATCGCCATACTCAAGAGAAGTAGGGCAATGTGTTTTGGGGTGTATTTTTACATATACCCATCCTGGGTGTGAAAAATATCTCTGTAAATTGACAACTTTGTATAAAAAAATTGAAAAAGTTGTCATTTACAGAGATATTTTTCACACACAGTATGGGTATATGTAAAAATACACCCCAAAACACATTGCCCTACTTCTCCTGAGTACGGTGATACCACATGTGTGCCACTTTTTTGCAGCCAAGATGTGCAAAGGGACCCTAAAACCAATGAGTACCTTTAGGATTTCACAGGGCATTTTTACGCATTTGGATTCTCACGCTTTAGGGGCCCCTAAAATGCCAGGGCAGTATAAATACCCCACAAGTGACCCCATTTCAGAAAAAAAGACACCCTAAGGTATTCGCTGATGGGCATAGTGAGTTCATGGAAGTTTTTATTTTTTGTCACAAGTTAGCGGAAAATGAAAATTTTTTGAAAAAAAAAATCAATTTTTGCTAACTTGTGACAAAAAATAAAAACTTCCATGAACTCACTATGCCCCTCAGTGAATACCTTAGGGTGTCTACTTTCTGAAATGGGGTCATTTATGGGGTGTTTCTACTGTCTGGGCATTGTAGTACCTCAGGAAACAGGACAGGTGCTCAGAAAGTCAAAGTGCGGAAATTCACTTTTTTGCACCATAGTTTGTAAACGCTATAACTTTTACCCAAACCAATAAATATACACTTATTGCATTTTTTTTAATCAAAGACATGTAGAACAATAAATTTAGAGAAAAATTTATAGAGAAATGTAATTTTATTTGGCAAATTTTCCAACAGAAAGTGAAAAATGTCATTTTTTTGCAAAAATTTCATCAAAAAAAGTAAAATATCAAAAAAAGTTCAAATGTCAGCAGCAATGAAATACCACCAAATGAAAGCTCTATTAGTGAGAAGAAAAGGAGGTAAAATTCATTTGGGTGGTAAGTTGTATGACCGATCAATAAACGGTGAAAATAGTGTAGTGCAGAATTGTAAAAAGTGGCCTGGTCATTAAGGGTGTTTAATCTAGGGGTGCTGAGGTGGTTAACCCCTACACAGGGATCTGAACTTCACAGCAGGGAGCTTACTGCAACTTACTGGTGTAGTCTCTGTGACTGAAGGCTGATCCATGGAGTCAGGAAAAATCATAGTCGGGTACAGGCCGAGGTCAGGGCAGGCAGGGTATTTGATCAGCTCGAGATCCAGGCAGACAGAAAAGTGTCAATACAGAGGTCATGTCAGGCAGCTTATGATCAGAATCCAGTAAACAGGCAGAGGTCGGAACATTAACAAACAACGAATACACCACACCTTCACTGGACATGGGCTGGGCTGTAACAAATATATACATACTTCATAAATCTGAAGTGAAGACTGTATTATGCTCCTTGTAATAATGCTTGATTATGTGGCATATTTACATAGATATACTCCCAGTACAGTAAAATACAAATGTACTGTAGCTTAATCGGTGTTAAACTGCTGTTATAATTTTCATATTTCTGCTAAAACCGGTAGCATAAACAAGAACAACAATCTGGCAAACTACCAAAAGCATAACAGAGAATGGAGGCAGAATGACAGAAGAGTCACATCAATAAATGGAAAACAGACTATGCAGATTGAATTGGTTTGGACCAAATTAAATCAATGTATCTGCTCAGCCTGCCAGCTATACACGTGGAGAGCTCTCATTTTCAAACATCTTGAAGGTATGACATTAGTAAGCAATTTCACGGGTCTAATTGTCTTAATTAATATAAGCCAAATTGTACAAAATAATAGTTTTCTGAGCCTTTTGGGAGAGAATGAACATAATTTGCCTGAAGCTGCCTAGGTATAATTTTTTTTCAGAATGCACCAAGAGTTATGTGCCCTTGAATGCATTAATTATGCTTTTCTCTGATTTATTTTTGCAATAGTGTTGAATAATTTTACAAAATGCATGTAATAAAATGAAGGATATTAAGCGCTTAGTTCTCTTAATGATGCATACTTCATAATTCAGCGACATACTTTTTTATTGTTGATTGAGAATTAGTATACTCTGCTTAATTGTGTTTTTTTACAGTTTTTGTCCTATTTACAATATAAAGATTTATTTATTTGATTTGATTTCAGAATTGAGAGAAAATTTGAACTCCCACATAATCCAAGCGGAAAGACTATTGTTTTTTCCGACAGTTATAAAATAAAAAAAGAATAAAATAGATCTATCATGAGCAAATTAACAAAAAAGGATCCTTCGTAGCTGGCAATATGAAAATAACTTTGAAGTTCAGCAAATAAGTTCAACCGGTGTAGGCAGAGCAGATGTAACAGTCATATCGGAGCACTGGCAGAAACTGCCACAGTTCCTGCCGCAGTTTAAAATTTAAAAGCTGCAGACTCTCTTGCAGTTTAGTCCCACTGAAGGGAGCTAAACAGTAAATGGGCATCCGTCACGACATCCAGAGGCGTCCATCCATGCACCATGCCAAGGCCGAACAGTGGTCTTGGAGTGGTCATGGCTTTAATTTACTGGTCGCATGGACAGCGGTGGGGCCTTTCATTGATAAAAATTGGAGGTGGATTACCTACAGCCACCAACAGCTTTTTACACGCCATGTGAATCGGGCCTAAGAAGGGTAGGTGGGGTAAAGAAACAAGAGGATGTGGTAGCAATTATGAGAAGGAAACAGCAGAAAAAAGGGGAATTGGTTGGATGACTCATCAAAAGGGTGGAGTGGAATACATGCAGACCGACTCAAGACCAGCTAGAAAACATGGACCATAAGTAAGGCTAGTTTCACACAGCCTGTCGGATGTCTCTGGAATCTTAAACATCACACGCAACAGTTTTCTTCTGCCCGTTTCTCGACATATTTGTAGGGTTGCGGCTGGATCTCTGCCTGTCCCCATTATAGTTAATGGGGCCAGATAGCGATGTTTAAAGAGGTTGTTAGAGCTTTTAATATTGATGTCCTATCCTCAGGAGAGCTCATGAATATCATAGACCACAGTGATGAACAGGAAGACTATAGACCACAGTGGTGAACAGGAAGACAGAAGGGAGACAGCACGTGTGCACTGCGTGCGCTGTCTACTCTTACAGCTGAACAGCGGGGGCATCGGATGTCGGACCACTGCCAATCTGATATTGATGACCTATCCTGAGGATAGGTCATCAATAGTAAAAACCCAGACAACCCCTTTAAGCTTTCGGCAATGCCGGAATGCAGAGAGATCCAGAGAGCTGTTCCCTGCCAGAATAGCCTGTCGGATCCTAAGTGCTAATGTGAAACTAGCCTAAATTTGTAATGTTAGAGTCTGTTACAAAGTACGATACATATGCCAAGAGCGGACACAAGGATCACCCTTAAGAATTAGTGTTAACCACTATCATGTGCTATGCAATTCTATATTAAACCTCCCCAAAGTCAAGAGTCAAGGTTATTTTCAAGATCTGAACAATCTTACAATAGGTATACATGGAACAGCATTCTGGACTTTGATCCGTTGGACCAAATCACTGCATTCAGGTCATACAGGAGTTGTCCAGGATAAGAAATAAACAATGCCCCCGGTTGTATCTGTCATTGTATGTCAGTTCCACTACCATAACCTGTGGCCAGAGGTGGTGACGCTTTGGAACAAAGTAGCTTCTTTTTCTAGTCTTGGACAAGCCCTTTAGTTGAACACTGTAGGGGGGTTGTGACTAGTGTTGAGCGCGAATATTCGAATTGCTAATTTTTATCGCGAATATTGGCACTTCAAGAATTCGAGAATATTTTGAATATAGTAATATATTCGTTAAAACAAATATTTGTCTTTTTTTTTTTCATCTGAACCCATTACCTGCCTGCTTCTTGCTTGTGGGCTTATGTGAGAAGGCTGCAATATCGTAGTCTGTAGTGAATTTGAATATTCTATCTTCATTATTTAATTTATTTCATCTTATGCAAAAAATCGGCTATGTAATATGCACGTTAATCGAGTAAGGGCGGGTTATAGGCAAGTTTCCTATTGGGTTGGCTTGCTAGAATTCGCGAATATGTAGAATATAGTGATATATTCGTAAAAATGAATATTTTTTTTTTTATCTGAACTCATAAGTAAATGTAATGTGTTCAGATGAAAAAAAAAAACTACTAATAATCATTTTTACGAATATGTCACTATATTGTATATATTCGCAATTTCTAGCCAGCCAACCCAATAGGAAAGTTGACTATAACCCGCCCTTCCTCGATTAACGCGCATTTACATTGCCGATTTTTCACGATAAGCTAAAATAAATTAAATAATGAGGAATATTCTAATTCCTACTGAATTAGAATATTATTCATTATTTAATGTATTTCATCTAATGCGAAAAGTCAGCAATGTAATATGCGTGTTAATCGAGTAAGGGCGGGTTAGAGGTCACTTTCCTATTGGTTGGCTTGCTAGAATTCGTGAATATGTGGAATATAGTGTGATATATTCATCTTATGCAAAAATCGGCTATGATATGCACGTTAATCGAGTAAGGGCGGTTATAGGCAAGTTTCTATTGGGTTGGCTTGCTAGAATTCGCGAATATGTAGAATATAGTGATATATTCGTAAAAATGAATATTTTTTTTTTTATCTGAACTCATAAGTAAATGTAATGTGTTCAGATGAAAAAAAAAAACTACTAATAATCATTTTTACGAATATGTCACTATATTGTATATATTCGCAATTTCTAGCCAGCCAACCCAATAGGAAAGTTGACTATAACCCGCCCTTCCTCGATTAACGCGCATTTTACATTGCCGATTTTTCGCATAAGCTAAAATAAATTAAATAATGAGGAATATTCTAATTCCCTACTGAATTAGAATATTATTCATTATTTAATGTATTTCATCTAATGCGAAAAGTCAGCAATGTAATATGCGTGTTAATCGAGTAAGGGCGGGTTAGAGGCCACTTTCCTATTGGGTTGGCTTGCTAGAATTCGTGAATATGTGGAATATAGTGTGATATATATTCTCAAAAACGAATAATAGTCTTTTTTTTTCATCTGAACCCATTACATTTACTAATGGGTTCAGATGAAAAAAAAAAAAAAAAAGAATATTTGTTTTTACAAATATATATCATACTATATTCTACATATTCGCGAATTCTAGCAAGCCAACCCAATAGGAAAGTTGCCTATAACCCACCCTTACTCGATTAACTCGCATATTAAATTGCCAATTTTTTTCATACAAGCGAATAATCTAGAATACGAATATCCGTGAATATTCTACCACATATTAGTGAAATATCGCAAATTTGAATATTGCCCCTGCCGCTCATCACTATTTGTGACACTGTAACTTATTCTGCTATGGAAAAATCATGGAAAAGTTGTGCAGATATTGGTCGCTATGGGCAACAAAGACAGTTTTTTTTTCTTTTAGAGAGTTTTATATACCTGACCCTGTGTGTCCTCGTTTCTGTGTAAAAGAAATGGCTGTGTCCATGCAGGAGCCATACATTTAGAGCCACGTATGCTTGCCACTAAATAAACACCTTCATATATAGTGCCAAAAGGTAACATTTAGGCTACATTCAACAAAATGTCAGTGAAGAAAATGTCAGTTAAAAACTGCAAAATTGTCTATTTTTTTCACTGATGGCTTTCTGAGAAATGGACGTTATAAATAACTCCTTTATTCGTATGGGGGATGTCTGTCCGTGACAATAGACAAAATTGGACATGTCCTAATATTTATTCACTGGCTGTCAAAAAATGGTCATGTGAATAAACCCATAGTCTACCATCGTTCAAAAAACAGGTGTGTCGCCCATTAAAAAATGCCTATCACTCGTTATATGAACGTTGCCTTATACAATTTGAGCCATGATGTGGAGGTGCAGTCATGCCTAGGATTATACCTTTCTTCCAAGATATATTTCGTAACAAGCATAACAATTTTCACTTTCAGTGGAATAGCCCTTGACCCTATCCAACACGTATAATAGCATATGCATCACTGACTAACTCTGACATTTGTCACAGTATATAATGCACCTTAATATTCATGCATGTTTCAGGAAGAGTTTATTCCCTAGGAAGAGATGCTTAAAAATGCTGTTGTCTATGCACAGAATAACAATTCACTACCAGACAACTGGTGAGATCATCTAATGGATGCCTAATGCAATGTAAATTTTTACAGGGTACAGAAAGGCTTTTTATAGAAAAAAAACATATAGCAATGCTATCAAGGCCAAACTGCCCATCTGGCAATTCTGGCAAATGACAGATAAGCCGGTGCCAGAGTGGTATGCCAAAGACTGGGCCAAAACATCCAGGGCTTGGGCCCTGAAAGTACTGGTCCTTAGAACTGCGATACAGCTAAATAGTGTGGTGGGGCATGGGAACACAATGTTCACTCTCATAGGTCACAGGCCACTAGTCCTGAAGCCTATAAGGCAGCGCAGGTAGTCGGAAAGTAATCACAACATAGCGATTGCCTGTGCTGGGTCTCAGGTGGTCACAATGATGTCATTGTGCCAGGACGCAGGTGGCGCCATGACTTCATAACTACCTTCTGTGTCAGGGCCAGAGCAGCTCAGGTTGCAGGCTAGAGGATGCCTGTGACCTGCTTCACAGACTGAAGCACGGAGTGTTACTTAGGTGAGTTTTTGTAATTTTTGGGGCAATACAGGGGAGCAGTATAACTACTGGGGACACTACAGGTTGACACTATAACTACTTGGTTGACTGCAGGGGGACAATAAAAGGGGGATTATAACTACTGGGAGCACTTCACAGGGATACTATAACTACTGGGGGTACTATAAGGGGCATTATAACTACTGGGGGCACTTCAGAGGGATGCTATAACTACTGGAGGGACTATGAGGGGCATTATAACTACTGGGGGCACTTCATAGGGACGCTATAACTACTGGGGGCACTATAAGGGGCATTATAACTACTGGGGGCACTATGAGGGACATTCAAACTACTGCTATAACAACTAGGGACACTCAAAGGGACATCATAACTACTGGGCGCACTTCAGAAGGATGCTATAACTACAGGGGGCACTTAAGAAGGATGCTATAACTACTAGGGGGACTATGAGTGGCATTATAACTACTGGGCCACTTCAGAGAGATGCTATAACTACTGGGGGCACTATAAAGGGCAATATATCCACTGGAGGCACTATGAGGGACATTCTAACTACTGAGGGCACTACAGGGGGACATTATAAATACTGGGGACACTACAGGGATGCATTATAACTACATGGGCAGTAAAGAGAGCATTATAACTACTGGGTGCATGATAGAGGGACCTTAGTTCTACTGGAGGCTCTACAAGGGTTCTTACGGAGGGACCTTATTACTAAATGGGACACTTTTGGGGGGGCTTATTACTATTGGGGGCACTTCAAGGAGTATTATTAATACTGGGGTCACTATGGGCCTTATTACTACTTGGGCTTCTGTGGAGGGCAATACTACTAATGGGGACACTCTAAGGAGGAATTATCACTGTAGGGGACCTATCACTAACGAGGGAACTCTGGGAGAGAATTATATTTGATGGGATTTGGTAGGAGCACTATAAGAATGAGGGAGAGGATCTATATGGTACTGTTATTTCTTTAGAACAGTATTTGGGGACATTGGGTATCATAGAGGGCACCGCATTGGTTGTAGCAGCAGGATAACACATTTGGAGGTTTCTGGTGTCCACGCTCTTCCCGGATAGGACAATGGGTAATACATTATAGCATCTATATTGCACTGTTTGATTGTTTGGGTCAGGTTTTGTTATTATATCCCACCTTTTTTGGTTGGGGTTTTTTCTGACCACTTGGTTGGATATTTATATGAGTTTATCCGTGTGGGGACTACATCCCTATATGTTTCAACTTGTATAGACCCATTGTGTGTATGTAGGATCATTATATTCCATATGTCTATAGATTCGGGTTGTGTGTGGACTCTGTCTTCCGGGTTGTGGCCTGCTGTGACAGGCACTTCGGTGTTTTGCTTTTCCCATATGTTATGTGTTACTTTATGATAATAAAATTGAGAGATATTTTATCTTACATGGTGTAACTCCTTTTTTGCAAGGGTTTAGTCCTTTTGGGTATCAGTATATAATACTCCTTGCTAGATATTGCTGATGATGAGTTTGAGGAATTTCTTTTTGGTTTTGTAACACATTTGGAGCACCAGGAATGGGGGGTGGTGGTGATGGAAGCATGAGGAATCTAAGATGTCTGTGTGGCAAAGTCTGCAGAGATGAGAAGTGGCTAAAAGATGTTATCATGACAGTTTGCTCCCAATGGAGAAGATGAGGAAAAAGAACATCTACATCAGAGTATCACTGGATGTAATAGGTATGTAGTGATGTTTGTTAGTGCTTAATAGAATGTCCATCTAAATATGCCCTTAACACTGTGGCAGGTGGGGGGTGGTGGGGGGCAGAGGGGGGCGTGTTATACTGGGACTAGCTCTTAAAGGGTTTCTGTCACCAGATTTAACCCTATTAAGCTAGCTGACATTAGCCATGTGCTAATGTCATCTAAACCTAAGTAGCCTATTCCTACTTTTATCAGTGCCCCTGTTACGCCAAAAATCTAACCTTTATAATATGCTAATGAGGCTCTAGGAGCAGGGGGGGCGTTGATCCTGCTCCTAGAGCCTCCGTTCTCCCAACTTGGTCTCCTCCCTCCAAGTCCTGATTGACAGGGCCAGGCAGCGCTTGCGTCCGTCTGCCAGCCCTGTGCTCTGGTGAAGTCTCGCGCCGCTCAGTATTTGGTGCAGGCGCAGTGATTATAGCTGGCAGCCAGCAAGCGTCCTATCCCTTACTGCCCCTGCGCCGAATACTGGCCCCTTCTGTATTATAGTAATAATTATGGCCCCCTTCAGCATACAGTCCCATGAAAAATACAACCTTCCCCTTGCCTACAGCCCCTGCAGCATACAGTCCTGTGTAAAATACACCACTTTCCTGTGTTCAGCTCCTCCAGCATACAGTCCCATGTAAGATACAACACTCTCCAACCTTCAGCCCCTCCACCATACAGTCAAATGTAAAATACATCGATCCCAGCCTTCAACCCCTCCAACACACAGTCCCATGTAAAATACAGAACTTCCCCTGCCTTCAGCCCCTCCAGCATACAGTCCCATGTAAGATATAACCTTCCCTGTGTCTTCATCCCCTCCAGCATACAGTCACATGTAAAATAAATCACTCCCCTGCCTTCAGCCCCTCCAGAATACAGTCCCATGTAAAATACATCACTCCCCTTCAGCTCCTCCAGCATACAGTCCCATGTAAGATACACCACTCTCCTGCCTTCTACCCCTCAAGCATATAGTCCCATGTAAGATACAACCCCCAGAGGATGCCATCTGCCCATCTCTGCTGTCCATATACTAGGCCTACCAGTATTATCCCATCATATACCATCTGCCTGCCTGGTCACCCCACACTCAGACTGAGTCACTTGTCTCCCTGAGTGTTAGGTGTTGGGTGACCAGGTGGGCAGGCGGTATATGAAGGGGTAATACGGCCTGGCCTGGTATATGGACAGCAGAGATGGGAAGATGGCATCCTCTGGGCAGTACTGTCTCTCTGGTCATCCTTCACCAGCACCATGACTGCCACCTGCTTGGCCAGTCACAGTGTGACTGATTGACACTGACTGTCACTCAGTGCCGATAGCCAAGCACCAGGCAGGGAAGTGCATGAGAGCCAGGCCAAGCAGGTGGCAGTCAGTCTGGGGAAGGATGACCAGAGAGACAGTACTGCCCAGAGGATGCCATCTGCCCATCTCTGCTGTCCATATACCAGGCTAGGCCAGGCCTACCAGTATTACCCCTTTATATACCACCTGCCCGCGTGGTCACCCCACACCTAACACTCAGGGAGTGACTCAGTGACACTGACTGTCACTCACTGTCAGTGTCGCTCATTAAGGCTGCCTGTGGAGTCTGTCATGAAGCGGCACTGCGGCAGCCATCTTCTTCTTGCTCCGGCTCCGCAGTGTCTTTCCTGTGCGTGCCCTGGTGATTCATCAGAGGGCACGCTCCTTCTGCTAAAACCGCTCCTCACTCTACAACGCTGCATAGTGCAGTAGAAGCAGAGCAGAGGGTAAAATTGCAGTCTGCCGCCCGGGACAACAGCCCCCACGCTATGCCACTGCTAGTTGGCAAATCCAACTAGGTACACTACAATATGGGGAAATAGGATTTATCAATTCATAAAGAGGCTGCATTCTGCAGTCTGGGAAAACTGGCTCAAAATCACTGTGGGGTGGTGATGGGGGCATATTGTTTTTTGAGGAACCTGAATAGGAAGCTGGTCTAGCTATATGAAGGGATTTATCGCTACATAACTAGGAAAATTTGGAATTCTGCATCTCATAAAGCTGGGTAACACAGATGACACAATGTATTTCCTATGACATTTAATTTTTCTCACTGTGGTGAAAAATATTTTTAATAAAATAGCTTTTTCCTCATCACCCTGTACAACATTTCCCTCATCACCTTTTAAAGGGCTAACACTTTCAGGTTTAATCTTCTTACCATATGCATAACTAAAGAACATTTTAGGATTAATTTTACACTCTTCGGCAAAGAGTCTCTGTGTCTCCAGCTTGGCTGCCTTTATCTATTTTTACATATTCTGTTTATTTTCTCGTAGATTTTTTTAGTGCTTCCTCTTTTTTTTGTAAGTTAAGTGCTTGCTTTTTGGTTTTTGTCACCCCTCACATTGGCTTTTCCCTGTTTCTAAAGCTTTTATTCCTAGAAGGTATATACCTCTCACAATAAAAATTTAAGATGCTTTAGAAAATATCCCATTTTATGGCTGTATTTTTATTTTTGAGCTCATACTCCCAGTTAGTGGGAACAGTGGCCTCTCTAAGCTAATCAAATTTTGCTTCCCTGAAGTTCAGCGTTTCTGTGCGTCCCTAACAGTTTATTATATAATGTTCACTTTTTTCCAGGTGTCCCCCAACCTGCACATCTGTTTTTCTGTTAGGTCTATTGGTTAACACTAAGTCCAGTATGATTGTCCTTCTAGTTGAATCCTTTACCAGTTAAGAAAGGTAATTGTCTTTAGTTATTGCCAAGAACCTGTTTCCTTTATGCCATCGGTGCCTGAGCTCTCAATAACATTTGTGCTTCAAATCTAGCATAATTTTTGATAGATCAGACAATATCTTCCCTCCTGATTTGCTGCCACAATGACAACCTTGCTGGGTTGGTTCCCCTCCTGGGGTCATGTGATCTTCCATCTTCATCTCCCCTGCCCAGTTTCCTTTGCCAAAACTTTGAATTAATTTGGAAGAAGATTTTTTGTGAAATATGTGACGAATCAGGTTTGCTTAGTATCAATTCGCTCATCACTATACACAACCTTCACAAAATGCACCAAAATGATTAGCTTCTTTGATCAGAACAGTGGGGCCCAAAAGGGCCCTTAAATTATTTCAAAATTGAAATCTTTTCTTACCTTTTATGGCATGCTTGTCACTTTTCCAAAAAAATGGGCATTAAATGGGTGGACGTAATCCATCCATGGTGCAACTTACACCTGAAATGTATGTCCGCTCCTAGCTGCATGGATTTCCATTTATAGTACATGGACTTCAAAAGATAAACCAAAATTATTGAGATGCACTCCTCTTAATAAATTTGGTGCATCTTATGCCAATGTATTTTGAAACACTAGTCATGAAATACCACTTATAATGATTCCCCCCACTATCTTGCCTTGATTTGTTTTAAAGTTAACAGAAACGTTTTTAAGAACTTTTGAGGAACCTTTGTAAACTATTCCTTTCTTGTCCTCTATCCCCTGAATTAGGGAAATAGAACTTACTTGCACTTGAGACCTCATAGAAGAGGGGTAAACATAAAGATTCCAGGAAGTAAGGAGGCCTAAATACTAAGGGTGAAATTATTACATGACTTTGTGACTTTACAAAAATATGTGCATCACATGTTTCTCTTAATAAGGTTGAGTTTCAAAAGTTTCAAGACTAGTGTATGAGGGAACTTGTTAGCTTCCCTATGCTGCCCTCACTGAGGCAGCAAGGTGACAGATCTGCTGATTTCAGTAGTTTGTCACTCTTGTGATGGCATTCAGTACTTTTTAGAGTACTGGTCTGTCAGAGCTCACATTGATGTGCATGCTGCCCATCCCTCCCCTATGCTGTCACGACCATGTGTATGGTCGTGACTCGTTTCCCCGTTGTGTTGTTGGCAGTGGAGCAGCCTGAGCTTGGTGCTAGGTGGCTCGCTGTCAACGCATGTGGTTGCCTTGGGCAACGTGTTTATATTTGTGCACTTCCCCCGTTTGGTGTTCACGGGGTTAAGGTGTGGCTGCTTTGTATGGTGGGTGTGTCCTCAGGCCTCCTTAAGTGTCAGTGTGTGGAGCCTGAAGGTCAGTCTTGTTTGTCCAGTCATGGTGTGTGCATGGCTGGAATTTGGCTGTATGTTTCCACCTTGATGTCTGCGTGAGCCACCCTTATTTGTTATATTGTTTGCTATGTTGTTCCTTCCCTGGTGAGTGTCTATGTATCCCTTTCCCACCTGGTTGCTGTAGTATGGTGTGGGTATGTTTGGTGTTTGTTGACACGGTGTGACGCTCCGGAAGGGGCTTGCTTACCCGGAGGGGTATAGCATATACCGGATGGTGTGCTGCCCGGCCAGGTCTCCCCCCAGGCATCTGATGTCTGCTTGGGGGTCCGGGAGGTCCTGGCGCTGCTCCTCTATATTCAGCACGGCAGGTAAGTGTGGGTTTCTTGTACTTGTTTCCTATGTTACTTGCCTGCCGTGCGGGCATACACTGTTCGGGTCCCGGCTGCTGTGGGGGCCTCTGGAGACTCCTGCTCATCCGCGGTCTAGGGTGAGCAGGTGGTCTCTGCCCTGATATCTTGTGAGGGCGAGACAGGGCGTCCAGGGCCATAGGTACGTGGGTATGAGTCGTCCCACCTTCAGGGTCCGCTCATACAGCCAGGAGACCAGGGCAAGTTTTAGGGACATGCCAGGAGGTCACCTGCTCCTTTGTCCCTGTTTTTAGGCCCGGCGGCCGAGGATAGTGCGCGGCGGGGGGTTTCCCCACTCCCTGTCGTGACATATGCCCAGACAATGATTCATGATTTTCTTTCCTATGTACAACAGAAATAAAACTGTCAATCATCATCATTAGGAAACATGCCCCTTAGTGATAGAGGGGCACTATCCCACTAACCATTGGGTGGCCATAGACCTACTAATGATAACCAGCAGGAAATCAAGGCAATGAACCAGGACCAATGAAAAATGTAAAAGCAGATACATTGAGAAGAGTACAACTAGGCTTTTGGTTGAACCCAGGCACTTAGGCTCAATGCACACGACCGTTGCCTGCCTCCGCATCCGCTTCTCCTTGAAATTTTGCGTCCGTCAAAAAAAACGGATGACGGACCATTTTTTTTGATGGATCCGGTGTTTATGGCAGATCCATTGTAAAGATGCCTATCCTTGTCCGCAAACGTGAAAAAACTAGGACATGCACTATTTTTTTGACGGAATGAAAACACGGATCACGGATGTGGAACAAAAACGGTTGACCATCTGCATTTTTTGACGGACCCATTGAAATGAATGGGGAAGCATCCTATCCGTGAAAAAAAACAGAACGGATGCGGAAACAAACATTGGTTGTGTGCATGGGGCCTTAGGGGGCAATTTACCTATGCTCCAGATCCAGGATGTTATTACAATAGTGACTGACAACTAGCTACATTTTTTAATATAACTGGAAATTAAAGAATTATTATACATTAATAAAAAAAAAAAAATTATTCCATTTAGGTGGGGAATATTGGCTTCTACCTCACAGTTTTTTTTTTTGCCTTCCTCTGGATCAACTAGCAGGATGACAGGCCAAACTGGATGGACAGATGTCTTTTTTCGGCCTTATGTACTATGTTACTATGTTATATATAATAATTAAATATGCTAAGATATGCTATTAGATATTTGAATATATAAAAATATGTGCAATCCAGTATTTAAAACCTTCATATTTTAAATAATAAAAGAAATCCTAATTTGGATATACATTTTGTGAGCAGAAATTTTGCTATGGCATATTTTAGAATAAAAGTAAGAACCTTGGAATGATGACAGTGAATGGCATAATGGAATATTTCTTCCAAGAGTTATAATTGAAACTCATAATTCATTTCTCTTTTGCAGCATTACACAATCATATATTACATTATAGATGCTGAGGTCATGAAAATGATTGGAAGAGTGGAAGATGCGAACTCATACAAGGGACATTATTAATGCCTTTCTTTTACTTGAGTGCTTTTACATTAACTTTATGAAATATTATATATTTTTTTTCCTTTTGCTCTAAAATTGGCACGCTTCAGTAACAGAAAGAAATACAAGGGTTCCCTAATTTTATATTAAAACTGCTAAAAGAAGTGATCACATGTTTAGGTCTTATGGTGTAGTACAAAGATATTGATGACCTATCGTCGGGATAGATTATTAATATCAGATGGGAAAGGGGGGTAGTTCAGCTCCTGGCACCTCTGCCGATCAGCTATTTGAAGGGTTAGAGTTACTTGTGCAAGCACTGCTTCCACTTAAAATTTTTGAACATTAATCTTCATGGCTGCTAGGCTGGCATAGGAGTTTGTCCTTCTTCATATTAATTCATAGATGTTGGTCGCAGACATGCAAGATTTCATTTGGAAGACATGACGGAGATAAACTAGATGTTATGTCTGCTATTTAGAAAATTCATAAACATCAAAATAGTTTCTTTAATGTTAGAGTTTCTTTAACGCGGAGACCCATAGAAAGCAGAAGGCTTGTGAAGGGAGTAACACCTGGTTCTGGATGGCAAAGGTGAGCATCAAGTGAAACTAATTTAGAGAAGTTACACATGGTCATGTTTCTATACCACAAGAGCCAGGAGAAGAGGAGAAAAAGAACAGCAGTATTAACAGAGTCCAGATCAAGAAGAGGAACATTTTATATGGGATGATTTCTGCCCATAAGAAGCATTGATGAATCACATACCAAATTCTCCAGTGCTTGTTAATGGCACATTTAGTTGTTGCAAGGAGCAGCTGATTTTCCCCTCCTAACAATCGGCTGCTTAAGTGGAGTCGATCACCTCCACAGTATGAAGACGAGTGATGGCTGCTGCTATCATTCATCTCCATACAAAATCATTGTGCCTGGGCAGCAGAGTGCTGTTTAGACAGCCAGATCTGCTGCCTGGGAATGGTGATTGATGTGTCCATTTCACCCAATGAATAGCACCTTTATACAGGTCGATTATTGGGAATGAGCATTCGTACGAATGCTCGTTCTGGATAATCGGCCCGGACATCAGACTGTGCAAAAGTGGCTTTAGCAAACTTGTTTGTCAATTATCAGCTGATAATTGACAAACAACTACTCGAACGTGGGTTTAATTCAATTTAAATTTAATTAAATTGTAAAGTTTACCTTTACTTTCAGGGTAGTTTAGATAAATTACTAGAAGAAACGACTTGTAGACAGTTGCCTAAAAGCCCTTTTACACTGTTTGAGGATTAGGGTAAGTGTGGAGAACAAACTGCTCATTTCCAAAAATTGACCCATATAAAGGTATCATCAGCCACCTGGTAAATGTGCAAAGTACTCATTTGTCAGATGATCACATCAGATCGCAAAATGATCTTAATAAAATTTATTCTGCCCTCATTCATTTTGCACTGAGCCATGCGAAAGGCCCTTTAAATGTGCTCTAAACAACTTGTATATCATCCATTGGCCATGTATTATGTCCTTTATCATACTCTTTATGCAACTTGGAGAAATTCCATTATTAGCTGTATATTATGGAATTATTACTATTGTAATTTCATGCAGAGAAGTGTTAAAACACTCCTGACAGTTGCCATCATCTGGAGTCAAAAGATGATTTAGAACAGGGATGCTCAACCAGCAGCCCTCCAGCTGTTGTAAAACTACAACTCCCACCATGCCCTTCTGTAGGCTGATAGCTGTAGGCTGTCTGGGAATGATGGGAGTTGTAGTTTTGCAACAGCTGGAGGGCCGCAGGTTGAGCATGCCTGATTTAGAAGCAATTTCTTGCAAAGGAGGTGGAACTTTATTAATGAATTCTATATAAGGTGTTTCAAGGGGGGATTGACTTCTTCATCAGGCTGTAAAATATGTCTTTCACTGTCTTCTACAGTGCCTACAGAAGCTTAAAATATTTCAGACTGACTGTTAGAGGGGGAAACATATCTACCATATTTTTTGCCCCATAAGACGCATTCCCCCCCCAAAGTGGGCATAGAGGTCTGATCTGAGACATGGGGGTCTGATCTGAGGCATGGGGGCCTGATCTGAGGCAGGGAATCTTATCTGTGGCATGCAGGTCTGATCTGAGGCATGGGGGTCTCATCTGAGGTCGGAATAGGGGTCTTATTTATATTTGGCGTCTTATGTGAGGTCTGATTGGGGGTCATTCACATTGAGGTCTGATCTGAGGTCTGATTGTGGGTCTAATCTGAAGTCTAATGAAAAATATTTTTTTCTTATTGTGTCCTCCTCTAAAACCTAGGTGCATATTATGCGTTGGTGCGTCTTATATGGAAAAATATGGTATATTATGGATCTATGATTTAGATTTTATGAAAACAGATAATTTCTATTAAACCGTACAGTAAGAAATAGTATTTGGGATTCAGTAAATGCAGTCAACATGCCAAATTCACTGTTAATCCTGAATTTTATAAATTTTTGGTCAATCTCTAGCAAAGAGATAGCAACACTTTTTTACATTGAGAAAAGTGGCTTTCATCAATCTATTGGAAAGAGCTCAACCATTGCTTAATTGTTTTATTTGTTAGCACAGATGGAAGCTGACATGCATAAAGCCTATATATTAATAGAGACTGCCTGGTAATGTCACTCAGGCATGCACTTATATACATTTACCGTGACACTTTTGTTCTTTCCAATTAATTTGATCATTAAATTCTATAACAGCATGGTTGCTTCCATTAGACACAAAATTCAGTCATTTTCATTTGGAGCAACCACAGTAGAGGCAAGTTTTATTATTATTTGCATGAGTGCATTTCAATGCATAGTCTCCATGTTCTCCTTTTTTTTTGCAAATAAAAAAGTAAATGTTTCTCATTATTTGAAAAATATATATACAAGAGAATATTAACTTTTCATATGTGCAAATGCTAAGGTCGACAACCATACTTCTCTGAAGGACTACATTATGCTCCTTAAAACAATTGATAAATGACCATTAATTTCAAAGAGTGTTCTCTCTTGCAATATTTTCCTAGAAGGGACTTCAAGCCGCTGACCGATTTTTTATAATGGGAACTAAGAAGGAATAGGTCTGTGAAGGTTCTCATTTATGCAGGTCATGGTATATCTGTAAAAAATAAATCAAGGCAACTGGACTTGCTATAGATTTCTTGAAAACGCTTCACTCGTTCTTCCAACGAGCTTTCTCAATTCTAATAAGGAATAGGTTCTTTATAAATGTATCTAAAATGGCTACCCTAATATCAGACAGATTTTGGCACCTACAATGAAGCTTTATGGGGGACAACCTCCAAAATAGACTATTAAAAATACCACAAAAGGGTAGTCCAGCTTTTTGATATTAATGACCTATCTTCTGGATAAGTCATCAACATCAGATCAGTGGAGGTCCAACACCCAGCATCCCCACCAATCAGCTGTTTCGGGCAGCTGCCATTGCTGAAAAATAAACAGTAAATGGAGCCAGAAGCAGAAGGCTCCATCTGTTGTGCAGTGGTCATACTGGTGTACTGTTTCTCCTGGGCAGTATTCAGCACAGCTACTACTACTCCGGCTCTGCCCACAGTTTAGTTTGTGGCGGCAGCCTGAAATAGCTGATCGATAGGGGTGTGGGATGTTGGACCCTACTGATATTTGATATTGATGACCTAAAAAGAGGATAGGCCATCAATATCAAAAATGCTATAATACCCTTTTAAGACTACCCTCTCGTTCTAACTCCACAGCTCACAGGCTCTTGACCAGTGACTGAATATCATTCATAGTAAAAACACATCATCTGATTATGGTCTATGGTCTATTGGCTGGCTACATCAGTGAACAGTCATCACGTAACACTGTCAACACAACAGTGATGCACATAGATGACTGTTGGGGGATCCTGGTAGATGCAGCATTGGATGGAATTCCTGTGGTAATTATATTTGATAGCTTGTACATTTTAAATTTCTCCCCGTAGACCTTTATTTTGATGATATTTAATATTTTATAGGCCTGAAATGCGTGTAAACCAAGTACTTACATCTAACACATTTGCATTTGCAAATCAAGTTTAAAATGATTTTGCTCCAGTTTTGTTCCACCTTATAATGTCTTTCCCGATCGTAATGTTTTAGCTTTTCATCTGTTCGGTGGCTAACCTCCAGACATTCTTCATCAAGATCAAACAAACTTTTAAAATGGGTTGTCTGTGGCCTGGTTAATGGGAGAGAACAAGTTCAATTCAGTTCACATAGAACAGAACAATGTCAGAAGAATTTTTCAATGTAATTGTATCAGAAAATGCCAGAGAAAAACCTCTTTCAACTGTAACTGTGAAGTAATGTCAATTACAGTACACAGGCTAACAGAAAGGAAAACAGAGTGGCTTTAAAAAAGTATGCATTTAAAATGTAGGGCAGAAGGAAACTATAGATGGGGCTTTATTTAAAAAGTCATTCTTGAGCCAAAAAACAAAAAAAGTCTTGGCTCAAATTTTGACTGTGAATCCCCCTAGACTGTACTACCACAGAAGGGCTTGCTTCCAAATTGAATAAGGATTGGATATTAGCAGTGGAATCACAGAAAACCACTCTAAAATGAGATATTTCCTTTCCACTAACAGGATCCAAACCTTTCTCAAGTGACAAAAAATTGGACAAGAGCACAGAATATAAATACAGTGTAAAGGCTCATGTACTCAGCTCCAATAGAAGTTCATGACTCTTTACTGTACTTTATATAGTGTGGCATACAGTGGTACTTTTTGTCAGATTCCACACCAATTCAACATAAAATAATTGTCACATGGTCTATTGGATGCCAGATGAATAAGTATTCTTTAGAGATGAGCGAATTAATTCTAAATGAATAAAATTTGTCGCAAATTACCCAATGATTTTGGTTTCTAATAAATCCAAGTTTTGGAGGATTCGTCTAGTACAAATCACACAAAATTGTGGTTGCCATTTTACTGCTCAGAAGAAGGCATATTCCACCAAAAACAGAATAAATGTTGGATCAGTTTTTAATTAAAAAAATAGTCCAACTTTCATATCATCCTTGTTTTGAATCAAATTTTGCAAAAAATCAGGGGTGTCTATATTAAATAAGTGATTATCAGAAGTACTAGAAAGTGCAGACCGCAATTGAAAGTATGCATACCAAGCCACCTCACCTACATTTTCCCTTTGTTTTAACTCCCCAAGGGTCAAGATTTGTCCATTTTCAACCACTTGACTCAAATAATTAATCCTTTTATTCCTCCAATATTGCTGACAGTTCGGGTCATCAAGACTCAGAAGTTTCAAATTATACCACAATGGGGTACAAGTAAGTGATGCCCTAACTTTAAACCAGCTCTTTATGACCGTCCAGGCTTTCATAGCCATTCTGCAGAAAAGTAGGTGATCATTCTGAAACTTAAGTAAATACTCCGACTCCAGTACTGTAAAAAAGTCTGGGAAGCCTGAATCTCTAACCAATTTCCTGCAGAGATGGCTATTTTCCCAGTCGTCGAAAAAGCAAAGTTGTGATGCCATAAAATAACCCTTAAAGTAGGGGAGATTAAGACCTCCCTGCTTGTAGGGCATAGAAAAGTAAACTGACTTTAATCTCACCCGTTTCCTCCCCCATAGTAGATCATTAATCAACCGCTCTATTAATCTAAAATACTTATCTTTAATCCAAATAGGAGAATTCTGAAGAACATAAAGAACCTGGGGCAGCATCACCATTTTTATTAACGAAATTCTATCCGCTCTTGCAGGCAGAATTATTTGCCATATCTTAATTTTTGATCTCAACTTTTGCAATAACAGAATCAAATTCAGCTGCAAATAGTCTTGAACCTTGGCGGAGATCACTATCCCCAAGTACTTCATTGTCTCGGAAATCAATAATCGATTGATCGAATCATCAAAGGATCCTCGCAATTCATCTATTGGAAGAAGAGTAGTCTTGGTCCAGTTGACCTCTAGACCAGAGGAGTTGCAAAATAAATTAACTAACTCCATAACTCGAGGAAGTGTACTTTCTGTTTGATGAATGAAAAATTGAATATCATCTGCATAAAGGGATATGCGATCCTGCTTCCCCCTTACCCCAAAGCCAGCTACCCTCGGGTCCTGCCTTATACTAACCGCCAGGGGTTCAATATAGATTTTAAACAAAAGAGGAGAGAGAGGACAACCTTGCCGGGTGCCTCTCTCTAGTTCAAAACTCTCAGTCAGCATATCATTAAAGTTAAAGTATCACACTGTTATAGGCACTTGATAAAAAAATTTTTTTGGGATAGTCTGTCTCCAGGGCAAAGAGCCTGGTCTACTTCACTGTTAGGTTTGGGTCCTCCGGATTGGGAGAATGTAGGTAATAGTTTAAGCTATGTCTCGCACAATTTTAATCACATTGTGGTTCAGTTTAATATTATGCACAAAATATCTATAACACCCCTGTGGCTCTACAAGAGAGGATTTGCAGCTTCCTCTGAGTGCCCTCGCTGTGGGGATCCCGGGGCAGATCATTTACATCTGTTCTGGGATTGCCCGACAGTGAGTAAGTACTGGAGGTTGGTTCAAAGAACTCTTACCCAAAGACTCAATATCGATATTCCCTTATCTCCCAAATGATGGGTTTTGGGGGATTTATCGGAGGTTAATTGTCAGATTATGAAGGGTCGATTTCTGACTAAACTGATTTTTTTAGCTAGGCTTCTTATAGCTAGAAGATGGCTTTCCTCCTCCGTTCCAGATTATAATAACTGGCTCAATCTGGTTAATAAGGTCAGAAGCTACGAGAGGATTCTGTACAGACAGCGAGGATCCTATGAAAAGTGGGATAATATATGGAAGGAATGGGACGATTAACGAAATGGTGAAAAATTTTATTATTTATTTTTCTTTTTTCCTTCCCCGCAAGGCAGGGGGGAGGGATTGGCTGGGGGGAGGGGGGGGGGATTCTTTTGTAACTATGTTCTTCTTATAAACTGTATGTTATGATGCAAATTGAAAAAAAAAAAAAAGTATTATTAAAAAAAAAATAGTCCAACAGTAGTGTTGAGTGAACCCGGTGAAGTTCGGGTTCGCACTGCCGGTCTTGTCTTCTTTCTTCTTCTTTGCAAGACCTGGTTGGAACAGGACCTATGGTGACGTCACCACACTCAGTACCCGGTGAGCGCGGTGACGTCACCACAGGTCCTGTTCTAGCCATGTCCTACAAAGGAGAAGAAAGAAGACAAGACCGGCTGTGTGAACAAGTGGATGAGGTGATTTTATTATTATTTTTAACCCCTCAATGGCCAAATACTATTATTTTCCTTTATAACCATGTTATAACGGAAAATAATAAAATAACCCGAACACCGAATCCGAACCCGGACTTTAGTGAAAAAGTCCGGGTACCAAAACCGCAAAGTTCGCTCAACCCTACCCAACAGTGTAGTGTGTTCTTAAACAGTCTTTGTTAAATTGCTATCACTTTGATTTTGCTAATGCTGTCTTGGCATTAAAGAGCTTGAACGTGGTTGGTTACAGTTACAGTTTTAAAAATACCTTAGTGTGTTATACACGACCATTCAGAGCAATAGGGCACTTTCTGTTTAGACCAAATCAAATCTGATGGCCAATTCAACTGACTCAGACCCTAAACAAATTCGCACATCTCTATTTCCCCTGAAAGCATTCCTTCTAAAGAGTATGTATCCATACATAAAGCATATGGAGACCGTGTTCTGCATTAGGGGTCTGTAAGACCTATGTGCACTAGATGCTGCCACATGCATTATCCCTAAAACAGAGCAAGTTAAATGAGAGGCAAACAGAATAAATTAAAATATAGCTCTACTTGTTTTTACTTTTTCTTTTATATATATTTAATTAATCTGCACAGTGCACTACTTATTAGCCTTTATCAAAAATTGTACAGATTTGTAAATTACGACGTAAAAGGGTTGTATGACTTTCAAAATAAATGTCTGATATTGTATTAGGCTACATTCACACGACCGTATGTGTTTTGCTGAGGTGTACTGTAGGTGAGAGTCTGATGTGTTGGTGTAGCGAGTTCCAGAGTGTGGGAGATGCACGGGAGAAATCTTGTAGGCGATTGTGCGAAGAGGTGATAAGGGAAGAGGAGGAGGTCTTGTGAGCATCGGAGATTACATGTGCGGATGTATTGGGAAAGTAGCTCAGAGATATAGGGAGGGGACAGGTTGTGGATGGCCTTCACCATCACACTGATTAAATAATTGCTGCTGGTCCTCCAGATTACATAGTTTTTAACCAATAGACACATCAATGTGATTAGCCTAATGGCTCCTTCACACAGACTTTTCTGTCATTTTATTATGTTTGAATTTTTTTTTAAAGAACGGTGTTTAAAAAAGAAAGCTTTTTACTATGTAATAATTATTTTTTAAGTTTTTAGTAGCATTTTTTATTTTGTATAATTTTGGTTTGAATGTTGTCATATATGCACCACCGTGTCCCATGACCAGGGATGAGTCTGCCATGGGCCAAACTATCTACAAGCTCTCACTCATTCTTTAGAGCAGGGGTGCACAACCTTTTTTGGTCTGGGGGCCGCATTGTCACATCACTCTATTTCAAGGGGCCGCAAAAAAAAAAAGTTAATCAGCGCTTGTTCGCATCAGCCTATTACACAGGCCGATGCAAAGTGAATGGGGAGGAATGATCGTTACCACAGTCACTGCTCCCTCATTCAGTTCTGTTGATTATTGGCAGCATATCCCTGATTACACGATGAGATTTGCTGACGATTATCGTACATCTTTCATCCTGATGAAAGATGCAAATCAGCCGACAAATAAGTGATCACTTGTTTATCAGCTGATCAGCGGCACGATTATACCGGCAAGATATCAGGAATGTGAAGGGAGAAGTTGAACGGCACACCTCTTCGGACTTTGCTCAGTGGTATTCGTGTTCATATAGTAGAAGTACTAGCAAATATATATCAAATATAACTTTTTATTAGTTGATTATTATAGCATTCATTCAGAAGGTGAACACAAAGTTACTGGCCAATGTTTCGGTCAACACTAGACCTTGATCACGGCCTTGGTATGTATGTAGGCACGCCGTCCAGAGAAGCCTCCCTACAAACATACCAAGACCATGATCAAGGTCTACTTCAACAACAGAGTGCCGTGGTCTATCTTCTAAGATATCAGGAATGAGCGCTCCTACGAACACTTGTACCCAGTAATTGTCCCGAATATCATGCAGTGTAATGATTTTGGACAGATTCCTACAGCCCTACAATAACAAGTAAGCACTTTCCCTGATGGCTTATGCACACGACCGTTGTTTTCGTCTGCATCCAAGCCGCATTTTTTGCGGCTCAGGTGTAGACCCATTCACTTCAGTGGGGCCACAAAAGATGCAGACAGCACTCCATGTGCTGCCCACATCCGTTTCTCCGTTCCGCAAAACAGTTCTGTGAACACACAAGGCTGGTATCCATGTTTTGCGGACCACAAAACACGGTATGGTCATGTGCATGAGGCCTTACTAGTGGGGAAAGCAGTTATTGGTTAACCCTTTAATGACCAGGCCTGAAAAGGCCTTAATGACCAGTCACTTTGTTGTTTAGCGTACGGGCTTCAAACTTTTTATTGCAGCTTTTTATTATATTACACAGGGAATTTTAATATATTTTTTAGTTTTATGTTAGTTTTTTTTATATTTTTTGTATAGGAAACTGTATATTTTTGTAAGTAATTTTTTTTTAACTATAGCTCATTCTTTAAATATGCAAATTATTATAATATTTTGTTTTGGATAGCTTTATTATATAATATGTATAGTTTCATGTGAATGGGGTGATAATAGTGATGGTTTTGGTTGATGTTGCCATTTCTTTTTCTTTTATGTATTTTATTATTTATTTATTTTTAACTTATTTTAAAATAGATTTCTGCTACAAAAAGACCTTTGAGGACACTGACTTTTTTAGTTTCCATTTGTTTTCCTTTTATTTGTATTAAATTTTTTTATATAATCACTTTATTACTTGTTTTTAAAATATATTTTTGCCACATATATCCCCCAAGAGGTCATAAAAAAGCCGTTGGGGGACAGTGAACAATTTTATTTTGCACTTTCCTTTTTATTGTATTTCATTTTTTTACATTATTTGTTAAAAAAAAATTCAATATCTTTTTGTAACACTGTATGTATGTTAAAAAGACCTCTGGTGGACACTGACCTTTTTTTCTCTTTTTTTTTTGAATATATATATAATTTGCCACATAATTTGTCCCCAAAAGGTCCATGAATGACCTTGGGGGACACAGATTTTTTTTGTACTTTTTCCACTGTAACTGGAGCATCCAAAGGAGCCCCAGTTACAGTGAAACCAGCCTGCTGGGTGGGGAAAGGGGGCTTTCTACAGGGCAGAGCAGATCAGGGTCTACTGACACTGCAGCTCTGCGCTCCTCTGCCCCCAAGACACCCTGCGATCATGTGATCGCTGGGTTTAAACTGCAGAGTGCTCCTTGAGGAGAAGGCAGAATCGCTGATAAACTGTGCCTGCCTCCTCCTCGGCTCCCCCACTCTCACCAATACCCAGGGACCGTCCTGCTACAGTACAGGGGCAGGAGCTGTCATCCTTACCTGTGTGGTGCTCCAGGAAGAAACACGGCTGATCGCACGATCAGCTGTGTTTCTGTCCAGCAGGACGGGGGCCGCAAACCTTGGCCCTGGGGGCCGCATGCAGCCCGTGGGCTGCAGATTGTGCACCCCTGCTTTAGAGCAACAAGGAGGACTTATAAAGTGAATATTTTATTCACAAAAAATACTGTAGTGCTCACAAAAAACAGATCTAAAAAGAGACAAAGAAAAAACAACGTACACAAACAGCAAGAATAAAATAAATAGGAGAATATACCGTAAAAAGAAACGTACTGCCCTAGTGAGAAGGGGAAGAACATTGGATACCCATCAGGTTGGCTGCAACTCACACACAGTGTAACAAATAAAATATGTCCATGCAAAATTATTATAGAACCAAGATTGGTTTCCAATTTCTAAGCGGCCCACTCATTGACTATACAAATGCCACTTCTTCCATTGGATGGAATTAATGAGGGGAGTGGAGAACACTTAATATTGAAATCTCTTTGTTTGAAACTTTCAAATCTCCCTCTGAAAATAATTCCTTTCTACAATATCTGGTTTGCCCAGGTTTATATATGAAGCAATATTTATAAGCACTTTTTTAATAATGCCAGATATTTCAATCCATTAAGGACCTTTCTCAACAGTGTTTCTGTGGCTTATAAGAAGAGACATCCAAGCAGCATCTCTTCTCAAAGGCCTGAATATTGCAGCCAACGCGTTTCGAACAGACGCTGTTCTTCATCAGGGAGTGTTACATGGCTACTAACGCTGCCTCTATTTATGCACTCACTGCCAGGTGTTAATTGATTGAATTAACTCCTCCTATACCTACGGTGTGTCAGGCCTGCAATACCACTGTCATTCAAATCCAAATAACTCTATTTCTGCATTTAGGCCGTTAGGTATTACCGAATCCATGTTAAATATCCATTTGGCTTCTGCCCGCGACATTTCTT
The DNA here is from genome assembly GCA_033119425.1 of Bufotes viridis. Lineage (NCBI taxonomy): Eukaryota > Metazoa > Chordata > Amphibia > Anura > Bufonidae > Bufotes > Bufotes viridis. Next base: position 365,771,479 of record CM065592.1, read on the forward strand.
TAATGAAATCACCACCTCTTTTATTTTTCTTTATTATTTCTATTCCGCAAAAAGAGCCTATAGATACATTTAAACATACAGACCTAAAACCAAAATCTAAGTATAACCCATTACAAGAATATTCCTCTGCCTTCAATAGCTTCATCAATCTAGTGACCAGAGACATAAGAAAAATCCGCCAGCCAAAAAATACCCAATATTTGAATAATATCACCAAAGAGGAAAATAATGCCATTACCACAATGCAAGATAAATAATCATTCCATTATTATCCGTCCGGCTGATGTATAGCAAAGGTATAGTCATCATAAACACTCAAAGATAAAAGAGATGGTACCGCGCTAGAAAGGGACAACAATCCACAGCAATCAAATTCCTTATCTCAGAGTGGTCCTAGAGGCGAAGTCCACATTCAGTCTCTGGTCTCAGAGTGATCATGGACACGACTTCTTATCCCGACATGGACCGCATGGGAGATCTCACACACCGTGCAGAATGTACGGCGTCCCGATTCAGCCAACCACATCCGGTTCCGGGTAGGAGTGCTGGACCTTAGATCAGGGAAAAAAACAAAACCACTGGTGCGGTATCTTTGATAGAATATAAAAGCGCAAGTTTATTTTACTTACAAAATCCACAATGAAATGAACATATAAAAAAGGCCCGACCCGGGTTTCACCGTGAAGGCTTCATCAGGGGCTTACATCTGACCAAACTCGGTCCGTAGTTGGTGAAATACATGTCAGTAATTGGTGTGACCCGAAGTATACACCCAGTGGGGTCAATATTGATCCCCAATGCATAACATTATCATAGGCAATTATTGCTATATAAGAATTTCATTAATAGATATATAAATATTTCATTAATAAATACATTAATAAAAGCACATAAAACCAGCAAAATTCATAAATAATCAAATTAAAATCCTAACAGCTCACACAGAATCGGGCCGCACCTAGAGGCTCCATTTAACTTTACCGAGCCACTCAATAGAACACCAGATAGTACCTCGCCCTATGCCATACACACATTCTTTATATCCCACTCAATATTAAGGCCCCTCGGTTGCAGCGTGCCCATCTTAAAAATCCACTCCGCCTCTTTTTTGTTTATATAGGTGACAGGATTCCCCCTCCAATGATTTGTGACTGTTTCAACCGCACAGAACTTCAAGCCCGCGGGATTTTTTGGTGATGTCGTTTAAAATGCGCAGAAACACTGTGTGTTTCCAATCCCTTTTATATTTCGGACATGTTCGGCCACTCTTACTTTTAACTTCCTCAAAGTCCTGCCTATATATTGGAGCCCGCAAGGGCACTCCAATAAATAGATGACACTTGCAGTTTCACAGGAAGAATTCCCTATGATCTTCAATACTGTTCTATTCGATGTGGCAGTAACTATATCCACCTTGTTCTTCTTCCTATCCTCCCTTCCCCTATTCTTGCACGCAATACAGAAACCGCACCATGTGAACCCGCTTCTGACTTTTGATGTAGATGTCACCTCTTTCAAACATCCATGGACCACACGGTTCCTGATCGTAGGTGCTTTCTTAAAGACAAAAGGGGCTTATCGGGTATAATGTCACCTATTATATTATCACCCTTTAGAACTTTCCAATTACTCCTAATAATCTGTTTTATCTGGGGGCAGAAGGTTGAGAAAGTGGTGGAGAAAGCAAATCTGAACTTCTCTGCATTCCCCTTCCTTTCCGAATTCCTATCATTTGTATCGGGGATGGTCTTAATAGCCTTATCTTTTAGAAGCACCTCCTCCTTCTGCTTATATAGTGTGTCAGCAGTATAACCCTTCTCCAAGAAACGACCGATGATGACCTCACTTTGGACCTCAAAGTCCTTCTCCTCTGTACAATTGCGTTTTATGCGCTGCAGCTGACCCTTTGGGATATTTCGAATCCAGGGTTCGTAATGGCAGCTGTTTCTTTCAATATATCCGTTTCTATCGGATGGTTTGAAGTATGTGCTGGTTTGCACCCTGCCATCTACAATCCTGATCACCAGATCTAGAAAATGAATCTCACTGTCACTGATATCCGCTGACAGAACAATACCCCAAGTATTAGCATTTAACCTGGAAATAAAGTGGTCCAGTTCAATCGCAGTTCCTGACCAAATACACAAGCAATCATCTATATATCTTTTCCAGGCTAAAAGATGGCCCCCTTTCTCTTTTTCTTGCAGCAGGGGATCGATATTGTAATATTCCCAATAGGACATAAATAAATTCGCAAAACTGGGTGCGAATTTCGCACCCATTGCCACTCCTGAGGTCTGAAGGAAGAAATCATCGTCGTACCAAAAATAATTATGTTGAAGACAAAAAAGAATGCAATCGACGATGAATGGGGATGATTATGTGGAGAGCTCTAAGGTGAACTGCAATCAAGATTTCCAACCCGGCTATAGGAGGGACTTCAATCGTTATAGGCCCAATGGTCAAAGTGAGTATGGTCCCTATCCTCCTTACCGTCAGAATAACTATCATCACGGCCAGGGATCCTTTAACGGTTTTCACCGGAGAGCCACGCATAACCATGATCCCAGAGGGGGGAGCGGGTACCAATATAGACCCTATTACAACTACCGAAGACATTATTCCTTCGGTCATAATAATTATTCTGACCACCGGAATGGGGGGCGCAACTATGACAGAAGGCCCTATGAGGGCAAAACCACCACCAGAGGACATCAGTCTAATATAAGAGAGCCCGACACAATGGGAATGAACAATAAGACCGCCCAGATAGCTCCAAATGACTACCGCCCAGCCATACATAGTGGGATAATACCAGAGAAGGGGAAGATCAGGGAGAGGGAATTAATGTACATATGGAAAATTTTCCCCATCAAATGATGAAAGGGAAGATCCATCAAGCAGATATACATCAAGGGGAAACACCCAAAAAGAAAAAGAGAAGTATAGGGGAAAGAGAGGAGGTAGAAGACACCATAAGTCCGGAAGCAAAAAAGGGCAGGGGGAACCTATAGGCATTTTTAATCTTAGCACATATGTACTATCGGAAGAAGAGATCTCTGTTTTGAATAAGGGGCTGAAATTTGCACCGACCTATAGGGGCAATAAATTTAATCTGTACTTGGACGTACATCGGTTCATCCGCAAACTCAATCTATGTAAATATGTACAAAAAACCCTATGGAAATGTCCCAGATGGGTAATACCGGCATACATACCAATCTTCGGAATAAATCCACCTTCTATCCGGAACATCAACAAAATGAATGTATTGAGGCCTTCAAAAGGGGGGTGCTAAAAGACTTGGATCGTCTAAAAGGTGGGACTAATAAAAAACCAATTTAAATAAAAAGAAAAAGAAGCACTTGAAAAATGGAAAATAATAAAGAAATCGTCATTAAACCCGCTGACAAGGGGGCGGGTAGTTATCCTTAATAAGGAGGACTACGACAAGGAGATGCGAAGATTGTTGAGTGATGCTGTCACCTATAAAAACTTAAAAGCGATCCTGTCACGCAATATAAAAATGATCTAAAAGCCCTTTTAGACAGAGGTCTAGCTCAAGGTGTGCTAAATAAAAGGAGTATCAATATTTAAATAATGCCCATCCGAGGACCCCAGTTATTTACTACCTGCCAAAGGTCCACAAAAATATGGAAAAACCGCCAGGAAGACCCATCGTATCGGGGATAGACTCCATAACCAGCCGTGTTTCTGAATATGTAGACCTATTCCTACAAAAAATTGTGCCTACCACCCTCATATTTGAAAGACACGGGTCATGTTTTAAGGTTATTAAAAGAGTTCGGACAGATATCGGAGGGGACACTATTGTGCACCCTAGATGTATCCTCCCTGTACACGATAATACCTAACCAGATAGGAATAGAAGCCGTACGATTCTATATGGACCAAGACCCCAAATGACAAGGGAAAGGAAGGAATTCATCGTCGATTGCATTCTCTTTTGTCTTCAACATAATTATTTTTGGTACGACGATGATTTCTTCCTTCAGACCTCAGGAGTGGCAATGAGTGCGAAATTCGCACCCAGTTTTGCGAATTTATTTATGTCCTATTGGGAATATTACAATATCGATCCCCTGCTGCAAGAAAAAGAGAAAGGGGCCATCTTTTAGCCTGGAAAAGATATATAGATGATTGCTTGTGTATTTGGTCAGGAACTGCGATTGAACTGGACCACTTTATTTCCAGGTTAAATGCTAATACTTGGGGTATTGTTCTGTCAGCGGATATCAGTGACAGTGAGATTCATTTTCTAGATCTGGTGATCAGGATTGTAGATGGCAGGGTGCAAACCAGCACATACTTCAAACCATCCGATAGAAACGGATATATTGAAAGAAACAGCTGCCATTACGAACCCTGGATTCGAAATATCCCAAAGGGTCAGCTGCAGCGCATAAAACGCAATTGTACAGAGGAGAAGGATTTTGAGGTCCAAAGTGAGGTCATCATCGGTCGTTTCTTGGAGAAGGGTTATACTGCTGACATACTATATAAGCAGAAGGAGGAGGTGCTTCTAAAAGATAAGGCTATTAAGACCATCCCCGATACAAATGATAGGAATTCGGAAAGGAAGGGGAATGCAGAGAAGTTCAGATTTGCTTTCTCCACCACTTTCTCAACCTTCTGCCCCCAGATAAAACAGATTATTAGGAGTAATTGGAAAGTTCTAAAGGGTGATAATATAATAGGTGACATTATACCCGATAAGCCCCCTTTTGTCTTTAAGAAAGCACCTACGATCAGGAACCGTGTGGTCCATGGATGTTTGAAAGAGGTGCCATCTACATCAAAAGTCAGAAACGGGTTCACATGGTGCGGTTTCTGTATTGCGTGCAAGAATAGGGGAAGGGAGGATAGGAAGAAGAACAAGGTGGATATAGTTACTGCCACATCGAATAGAACAGTATTGAAGATCATAGGGAATTCTTCCTGTGAAACTGCAAGTGTCATCTATTTATTGGAGTGCCCTTGCGGGCTCCAATATATAGGCAGGACTTTGAGGAAGTTAAAAGTAAGAGTGGCCGAACATGTCCGAAATATAAAAAAGAGATTGGAAACACACAGTGTTTCTGCGCATTTTAAACGACATCACCAAAAAAAATCCCGCGGGCTTGAAGTTCTGTGCGGTTGAAACAGTCACAAATCATTGGAGGGGGGAATCCTGTCACCTATATAAACAAAAAAGAGGCGGAGTGGATTTTTAAGATGGGCACGCTGCAACCGAGGGGCCTTAATATTGAGTGGGATATAAAGAATGTGTGTATGGCATAGGGCGAGGTACTATCTGGTGTTCTATTGAGTGGCTCGGTAAAGTTAAATGGAGCCTCTAGGTGCGGCCCGATTCTGTGTGAGCTGTTAGGATTTTAATTTGATTATTTATGAATTTTGCTGGTTTTATGTGCTTTTATTAATGTATTTATTAATGAAATATTTATATATCTATTAATGAAATTCTTATATAGCAATAATTGCCTATGATAATGTTATGCATTGGGGATCAATATTGACCCCACTGGGTGTATACTTCCGGGTCACACCAATTACTGACATGTATTTCACCAACTACGGACCGAGTTTGGTCAGATGTAAGCCCCTGATGAAGCCTTCACGGTGAAACCCGGGTCGGGCCTTTTTATATGTTCATTTCATTGTGGATTTTGTAAGTAAAATAAACTTGCGCTTTTATATTCTATCAAAGATACCGCACCAGTGGTTTTGTTTTTTTCCCTGATCTAAGGTCCAGCACTCCTACCCGGAACCGGATGTGGTTGGCTGAATCGGGACGCCGTACATTCTGCACGGTGTGTGAGATCTCCCATGCGGTCCATGTCGGGATAAGAAGTCGTGTCCATGATCACTCTGAGACCAGAGACTGAATGTGGACTTCGCCTCTAGGACCACTCTGAGATAAGGAATTTGATTGCTGTGGATTGTTGTCCCTTTCTAGCGCGGTACCATCTCTTTTATCTTTCATTACATACGGAAGGGACAGAGCCCGTTCCTTTAGGTTACCGCCGCTCTCTTCGGTGTGTACGCGGACAAATATTGTTGTGATTCACAGCTGTTTCTCATCATAAACACTCAAAATTAACATAAGGAAGCAAAAAACATCCTGAGTGACAATAGGACATACAAAAAACTAAAAAGTGACCCTACAGAAATGTTCAAAAAACAGCTTAAGAATCTACTGATGCCAACAGCTTTATTGCCATGGAGAGCTGCCACCTACCAAGGTGGCTACAAAATATACCAAGAAATCAATTCTTGAGAATTAAAATAAATTGTACGGAAATAAATGAATATAAAAAGGGAGGAGGAGCTTCTACAGAGAAGATTTGAGTACAAGGGATATGATAAAACAAAACTGATACAACAAAAATAGAAATAAACCAATTAAATAGACAGACTTTGATAATGGAGGGCCAAAGTAGAAAGAAAATAACTAAAAAAGAAGTAGAAATGATAGTTCCACAAATCATCACACCATATAGGTGCCCCATTTCAAGAAAATTCTAAGGAAACACTGGGACATCCTTAAAGAAGACAAGGTTGTAGGTAAAATGATACCAAAAGAACCCAAGTTTGTATTCAGAAAGGCAAAGAAAGAATGTAGGCAATAAAATTAAAGCAAATAAAATTAAACCAGTAAATGTATGGGAATGAATCTGAATGGCATAACAGTGAGCAAAAAGACAGAAGAAAGGAGGGGGGGGGGGGGGGGTTATCCATGCAGAACCTGCAGAGGCTGTAAAAAATCTTATGACAAAAAAATAAAAAAACAGATAATGAATATGGAGTCTTATCAGTACATTATAAAACAATTCATAACCTGTATTAGTAAGGGGGGTAATATATAGAATAACATGTCCCTGCGAAAAGATCTATATTGGCCGCACCAAAAGACCTCTCAAAAAACTAATAGGTGAACATATATATAATATAGAGAGGGACTATGAGGGTCATCCACTGTCCCGTCACTACAAATTGAAACATTAAGGTACATTTGCCGGTTCCAGTTTTTGCAGAATAGAAATAATAAAGAAAAATAAAAGGGGTGGTGATTTAATTAAAGAAATGTCGCGGGCAGAAGCCAAATGGATATTTAAACCCTTAAGGACCGGGCTCATTTTCACCTTAGGACCAGGCCATTTTTTGCAAATCTGGCCAGTGTCGCTTTATGTGGTGATAACTTTAAAACACTTTTTCTTATCCAGGCCATTCTGAGATTGTTTTTTCGTCACATATTGTACTTCATGACACTGGTAAAATGAAGTCGAAAAATTTCATTTTTATTTATAAAAAAATATCAAATTTACCAAATATTTTGAAAAATTTGCAATTTTCCAAGTTTCTCTACTTCTATAATACATAGTAATACCGCCCAAAAAAGTTATTGACTTACATTCCTCATATGTCTACTTCATGTATCGATCATTTTGGGAAAGCCATTTTTTTTTGGGGGGGACGTTACAAGGCTTAGAAGTTTAGAAGCGAATCTTGAAATTTTTCTGAAATTTTCAAAAACCCACTTTTTAGGGACTAGTTCTGGTCTAAAGTCACTTTGTGAGGCGTAAATAATAGAAACCACCCAAAAATGACCCCATTCTAGAAACTACACCCCTCAAGGTATTCAAAACTGATTTTACAAACGTCATTAACCCTTTAGGTTTTCCACAAGAGTTAATGGCAAATGGAGATAAAATTTCATAATTTCGATTTTTTGGAAAGTTTTCCGTTTGAATCCATTTTTTCCAGTAACAAAGCAAGGGTTAACAGCCAAACAAAACTCAATATTTATTGCCCCGATTCTGTAGTTTGCAGAAACACCCCATATGTGGGCGTAAACTGCTGTATGGCCAAACGGCAGGGTGTAGAAGGAAAGGAACGCCATATGGTTTTTGGAAGGTGGATTTTGCTGGACTGGATTATTGACACCATGTCCCATTCGAAGCCCCCCGATGCACCCCTAGAGTAGAAACTCCAAAAAAGTGACTCCATCTAAGAAACTACACCCCTGAAGGTATTCAAAACCGATTTTACAAACTTTGTTAACCCTTTAGGTGTTCCACAAGAGTTATTGGCAAATGGAGATAAAATTTCAGAATTTCTATTTTTTGTTATCTTGCCTCAAAAAAGTGTAATATAGAGCAACCAAAAATCATATTTACCTTAAAATAATACAAACAAAACTGCCACCTTATCCCGTACTTTCCAAAATGGGGTCACTTTTTTGGAGTTTCTACTGTAGGGGTGCATCAGGGGGGCTTCAAATGTGACATGGTGTCAAAAAAACAGTCCAGCAAAATCTGCCTTCCAAAAACCATATGGCGTTCCCTTCCTTCTACGCCCTGCCGTTTGGCCATACAGCAGTTTACGACCACATATGGGGTGTTTCTGCAAACTAGAGAATTGGGGAAATATATATTGAGTTTTGTTTGGCTGTTAACCCTTGCTTTGTTACTGGAAAAATTGATTAAAATGGAAAGTTTGCAAAAAAATAGCTATTTTCGGACCGTTTTTATTTTTTGTTATTTACATCGTTGAACTGACAGGTTAGATTGTGTGCTATTTCTATAGAGCAGGTTGCTACGGACGTGGCAATACCAAATATGGATACTTTTTGGGGGGATTTGTTTCAGTTTTACATAATACAGCATTTTTGAAAAAAATGATTTTTTAGTGTCTTCACATTCTGAAAGCCATATTTTTTTTATTTTTTAGACGACTGTCTTATTTAGGGGCTTATTTTTTGCGGGATGAGATGTCGGTTTGATTGGAACTATCTTGGGGTGCATATGACATTTTGGTCGCTTGCTATTACACTTTTTGTGATGTAAGGTGACAAAAATGGCTTTTGACACCGTATTTATTTATTTTTTTCTTGTGTTCACCTGAGGGGTTTGGTCATGTGTTTTTTTTATAGAGCAGGTTGCGACGGACGCGCCTATACCAAATATGTATACTTTTTATTTATTTATTTAAGTTTTACACAATATTATCATTTTTTAAAACAAAACAAATCATGTTTTAGTGTCTCCATAGTCTGAGAGCCATATTTTTTTTATTTTTTTGGGGTGATTGTCCTATGTGGGGTATCATTTTTTGCGAGATAAGATGACGGTTTGATTGGCACTATTTTTGGGTGCATATAACTTTTTGATCGCTTCCTATTACAGTTTTTGAGATGTGAGATGACAAAAATGTTTTGTTTACATTGTTTTTATTTTATTTTTTTAACGGTATTTGCCTGAGGGGTTTGATAATGTGATATTTTTATAGAGCAGGTTTTTACGGATGCGGCGATACATAATATGTATACTTTTAATTTTTTTATTTTACTTTAACACAATAATAGCATTTTAGAAAAAAAAATTATGTTTTAGTGTCTCCATAGTCTGAGCCATATTTTTTTATTTTTAGGAGCGATTGTCCTATGTAAGGACTCATTTTTTGTGGGATGAGATGGCGGTTTTATTGGTACTATTTTGGGAGGCATACGCCTTTTTGATCACTTGGTATTACACTTTTTGTGATGCAAGGTGACAAAAAATGGCTTTTTTACACCATTTTTTTGTGTTTTTTTTACGGTATTTGCGTGAGGGGTTAGGTCATGTGATATTTTTATAGAGGAGATTTTTACGGACGCGGTGATACCCAATATGTGTAGTGTATTTGATTTTTTTAATTTTTATTCAGTGATATGTATTTTTCTTATTTTTACTTTTCTTGTAGATCCAGTGGATCTGGTGTCTATATAATACAGTAAGTACACTATATAGTGTACTTACTGTATTTTTTACTTTACAAAGTCTGAATAGGCTTTTGCCTTTAGCAAAAGCCTATTCAGAGTTTCAGTGCCATGGAGAGCAGGACGCTTCTGAAAGCGTCCTGCTGCCATGGTAACCATCACCTGCTGCCATAACAGAGCAGCGGGTGATGGGAAGGGAGGGGAGCAAAGGTACAGCAGCCCCCCGATGGGAGAGGGAAGGAGCTCCCTCCATGTTAACACCTTCCATACCGCGGTCCGTACGGCCCGCGGTATAGAAGGGGTTAAACTGCTGACATCTGCAGCACAGATGTCAGCAGTTTATAGCAGGGGGTCAGCAATGTGCTGACCCCCTGCAATACCCACTAGACACCAGGGAAAGCATTTGAAAGGAGGCGGGCCTCCCGCGCCACCCACCCGCAGCACCGCCCGCAATCCTCCCCCCCTGCACCGCCCGGGGGGACACAAACATGGCGAGGTGCAGGGGGGGGGGGTTAATATTTATAAGTTTGGGGCATATTTTAGTCTCTTATCCCCGCGGTCACAGACCGCGGGGATCAGAGACTACAGATAGCGCAGCAAACCACATTGTGCCAAGGTGCCTGCTGATTGATTTCAGCAGGCATCTTGTTCCGATCACGGCCACGTGCGCAGCGGTGATCGGATATTCGCAGGGTGTACATGTACGCCCTTGGTCCTTAAGTACCAGGACACAAGGGCGTACATGTACGCCCTTCGTCCTTAAGGAGTTAACATGGATTCGTTAATACCTAACGGCCTAAATCCAAAAATAGAGTTTTTTGCATTTGAATGACAGTGGTATTGAAGGCCCGACACACCGTAGGTATAGGAGGAGTTAATTTAATCAATTAACACCTGGCAGTGAGCGCATAAATAGAGGCAGCGTTACTAGCCATGTAACACTCCCTGATGAAGAACAGCGTCTGTTCGAAACGCCTTGGAGGCAATATTCTGGCACCTGTGGTTAGCGGTAACCATGGAAGTAACGTCACTCGCTGCTCCTAGTGAGCGCAAAATTCTGCCTTACTCCTACCTGCGTTCAGCATTGCGCCACCGGCCGGGCGCCAAGCAGCACACCATCCAAGCGAATTTAGCTTTCACCTACCATTTGGACCTTGGGACTTGCGATATCTACCATCTTCGAAAAAACGCGACTACGGCGGATTGCAGGACTGAACCAATGTACACACAGGTACACTGTTTTGTATAAGATAAAACTACACTGCAAACCTGTGTGCATTTTCGGTAGATAGAATATCGCCAAAACCCCGTTCTCCCTTATTAAAACTTGTTCTATGTAACTTATGAGCGCAGTACCACTTGATTATACATTCAGTCTTCTCAAAGGCCACATAAGCACCATAAAGAAAGGTCTTTAATGGACTGAAATGTCCGACATTATTAAACAAGTGGCTATGAATATTGCTTCATATCTAAATCTGTACAAACTTTTATGTTAATAAAGTTTAAATTTGAATTGCAAAAACTCTTTCTGAAATGCTATAGATTTTCTCTGAACCATTGTGGACCACCTCTACATGCACCCAACACGGGCTAAAGGAATGCAGGTCTCACTAATTTGGAGGAATACTAATCAGGTAATAGTTTACCTTTGCCTACTATAACCTTGTGGCATAGTATTCAAAGTGCACACTATTTTCAATGAATTCCTGTACTCTGCAAATAATGGGGGGCTGAATCTATCTGGTAGTACTGTATGTGTAGTACTTGCTACAATTACTTGTGATAACAGGAGGAATTACCGCTATAGCATCTGGTATGGGGTCCGCAAGAGCAGCAATGCCTGAGCTGCCAGTATGCAAATTTCAGTAATAATTACTGTGTGTATGTGTACTGGCAGGTGAAGCCTCTACTGTAATACTGTAGATGACAGACATAGAAGCCAGGCTGTTTTGTCTGTCATCTGTTCTCTCTAGCAGGTGCAATGCATTGACATCATTGCCCCTGCTGTGCTGAGTAGGAACGTATACAGGCCGAAAATCATGCCCTGACCTGTGCCTAACATCTTCCTTAGCACAGCAGGCACAATGACGTCACTACATTGCGTCTGCTGCTGGGAAGAGTAAAGAGGAGCTTCACTACTGTAAAGGGGGCACTAAGGAGGCATAAGTACTGTGTGGGAGCACTGATGAGGCATTTAACTGTGTTTGGGCAGAAAAGAGGCATGCTACTCTGAAGAAGGTACTAAGGGGGACTAACTACTGTGTGGGGGTACTAAGAGAATATAACTATTTGTGCATTAATGCACTATGGGACATTCTTTTGTGAAGGGGGAACTAAGGGGGCATAACTATTGTGTGGGGGTTCTAAGGATATGTATCTACTGTATGGGGGCACTAAGGAGATATTCCATTGTAAATGGTTAACTAAGGGGACTTGTGTGGGGCACAAAGAGGGTACTGTACTGTGAAGAAGGCACTAAGGGTGAAAAACTACTGTGTGGGGGCACATAGGAGGCATTCTAGTGTGATTGTTGCAGTGAGGGGGAATGACTACTGTGTGGGGTCACTAAAGGGGAATAACTACTGTGGGCTCTAAGGAGGCATTCTACTGTAAAGGGGACACAACTACTGTGTCATGGCACTAAGGAGACATTCTACTGTGAAGGGGGTGCTTATGGGGCAATCTACAAAAGGGCATGACTAAGATGTGGGGGGTGCTAAGGGGACATTCTTCTGTAAAGGAAGCACTAAAGGAGTATGACCACTGTGTGAGGATATAAAGGGTGGGTGCATAACTACTGTGAGGAGGCACTAAGGGGGCATTCTACAATGAAACAGGCACTAAAGGGGTATAACTATTATGTGAGGGCAGAGAGTGGGCACTAAAACCGAATAGCTACTTTGTGGGGCTTTTAGGAGGCATTATATTGTAAAGGAGGCACAACTACTGTGTCAGAGTACTAAGTTGGTATTCTACTATGAAGGGGGCACTAAGGGGTATGACTACTGTGTGGCAGCCCAAAGAGGCGTGTGTGGGGGCCCTAAGGGGACATTCAACTGTGAAGCAGGCACTAAAGGGGCATGACTGCTGTGTGGGGGATACAAAGGGGGCATAAATACTGTGTGGGGGCATGACTAGTGTTGAGAAAATCAAAGTATCCAAGTGGACTTCGATCCAAATTTCAGAAAAAATACAATCTGCTGCGAAGCCGAATTTCCTTGTGCTTCATGGCAACAAATCTTTTTTTCCTAAAATAGCAGTAACCCCCCCCCCCCAAAAAAAAAAAAAAAGAATTCTCACCTCATCTATTTGCACGCGAAAAGGAGGTCCTAGCCATCTATATTGCAAAAACCGTCATCACATCACCACATGAGATTTCACGCAGTATTTTCAATCAAGATGGCCACGACGGCCTTTCGCGATCAAATGGATAGGGTGAGTATTTTTTTTTTTACCAGATTAGCCCCTGAAAGGCCTCAATTTTAATTTCAGATGCCATGATCAGCAATGAACGTGGCATCTTAGGGGTTTAATGAAGGGGCGGCGCAATCACCATTTCCCATCTTTGTGACCACTAGAAGTAGATACAAAGAAATGCGCTTTGTGACAAAGTAAGTAGTCACTAATCGAATTTCTTTGTAAATTCGGTGAAGCAGCCAAATAGAATTTTTTATAACTTCACTCGTCTCTAAGCATGACTACTGTAAAGGGGGTACTAAGGGGTTGGTTGTTCTACTGCAAAGGGGGCAAAAAGGGGGCATAACTACTCTGTGGGGAACAATGGGGGCATGACTACTGTGTGAGGGCACAAAGGGAGCATGAGTACCCCTTTGGGCACAAGCAGGGCATAACTACTATGAACAGGGCACTAAGGAAACATTCTACTGTGAAGTGGGCATAACTACTGTGTTGGGGGACAAAGGATGAATTCTACATAGAAGGGGGCACTAAGGGGGAATACAATTTATGTGGGGGCACTAAGGGTGCATTCTACTCTGAAGGAGTACTAAGGAAAAATAACAATTGTGTAGGGGCACTAAGAAGGCATGACTACTGCAAAGGGGACATAAAAGGGTCATTTTATGTGTGAGGACACTAAGGAGGCATAACTACTGTTTGGGGGCACTATAGCACTAAGGCATGACTACTGTGTGGAGGAACAAAGGGGGCCTAACTACTGTGAAGGGGGCACTAAGGGGGAATAACTACTGTATGGGGAACTAAAAAAATAACTACTATGTATGGTCACTAAGGAAGCATAACTACTGTTTGGGGGCACTATGGCACTAAGAAGGCATGACTGCTGTGTGGGGGCACAGAGGGGACATAACTACTTTAAATGGGCACTAAGGGAGCATGACTACTGTGTCACGGCATAAAGACGCATAACTACTGTGTGGTGCACTAAGGGACATACAGTATCCAGATGGCATACTGTAAAGTAAACTCTTGATTCCTCTTCCTGTTCAGAGCTAGTAAGCATTTTATTATTATATTGTTTTACAGTGAGTGAGTGGGTGGGTTTTGTATGGTATGGGCAATCTTGACTAGCCAGGGGAGTGGAGGTTGGGGGTTGTGGGGAGGTTGCTAGGTTGGTTCAGTTCAAAAATATTCTGTGGGGCCCAGCCTTCTCTAGGTAGACCCCTGCTTGTGTATGTTCTTTACTGAAGTCAGTGGGAGAAAACGTAACCTAATTGCTAATGTCACATGCTCTAATTATTGAATGTTTTATAGTTCTGGCTTGGAAGGCTAGACAGTTGAAGCAATTTGTCTGGCAATCACCAGAGTTGCTACTTCACTTGCAAGTCTAAAGATCTTCTCTGTAACCTTTCACTTTCAGTGTGACTTGCATTAATCACTAAGTGGCCAGTGACATTCCTCTGATAGGACGTCCCTAAGGGAACATTACTGTGTTTGGTCATTGTGCCAGCTATCAGTGTGCTTAGTGTTCTTGATTCTGATGGTGTTTGTACGACATAGGCTTCCAAACCTAAAATAAATACAAGCATTATCTCCTACAATGATAGCAGGTCGTAAAATGGAATCTTGTAAAACTTTTTAGACTGGAACTTTATTTACTGGAAAATTGTATTAGGTTAGAAATATTTCTGGATTAATATGTACAATAAATTACATAATGGTATAAATATCCTAGATGAAGGCCCAGGCTGTATATTCTATTGCACATCATATTATATAAAAAAGCATAAGTTTCATTATGAACACCATTTGCATACATACAATATATGCAAATACAGTGCATTATGTATCTTTCATCGAGTTTGTAGTACGACCTAGAGCTACATTTAAAAATAACCAGGCTTCAGAGAGGAAATCTCTCAGCATTCCTTGCTAACTCCATTTCCGCTCACAAAGATGAGCAGTGTGATTTAGGTGATTTAGGGCAGTGTCATTGGGCAATGTCAAGTAATCTAATACAGAAAAAAACTAACATCACCATGATGGAATATACAGTATCTCCCAACCTACTTGTTGACTGTTTTCAGCAGCAACCCACAGTAGGGTAGCTTAGAAAGTATCAGATTCCTATCTTAGCAGTCTATAGGTTTAGTACCACAGACCTGGGGGTATCTGCAAATGTTTTATTTAGTTTTAATGTTGAATATTTTCTTAGGTTTTGGCCATTTATTCCAGCAGAGTCCTCCTTTCTGCCAGGAGAGGGAGTTTGAGTCCAATAAGGAAGGAGTAAGGCTGCAGACCTTCTACTTCAAGGGACCGTATCCAGTTCTCCAGTGGGACCACCACTCCAGAGAGATCTTCAGAATCAAGAACACTGCTTCCAAGAAGCTACAGCATACAAAGACAGCAGAGTGATCAGCAAAATCACAGCTTTACAGACACCGCTGGTGAGGGACTACGGCTTAAATACCCATCACTCCCTGAGTAACCACCAGGTTAGACTAACTTAAAGCCGGCACCACATAGTGGGCACCCATATCCACAAGTGCCTGCAAGTGTCATTAAATTGCCACTCAACCAGCCACTATACCTCCTCATCTGGTGTCAAAAAATGTACTTTGTACTTACTAATGTTGGATGTGCCTCACGTTATATCTTGTTAGAAAGTGAAGAGATACTTTTATATGTTTACTTCTGGCCTCATTCTTCTAATTACCTTTCCACTGCATGGATCCCCAGGAAGCAACATTCTGGGGGAGTGCACCATAACACAACACCTCATCAGGGCCACTACCACTCCCATCATCTGCACTGGCTCCTCAGGCTCACTGCATTGACACGAATATCCCTAGTTCCTTACAGACTGCACATTTTCCCCTGCAATGTATGCCAATGTCTTGCTGCAGTTTTACCCCCAGATAATATGCCTCAAATAAAATGCCAGCCAAAATCCCCCTTTGACAACCATAGCATTCCTAATGCTAGCCACAATGCTCTTAGACCGGCAATAAAGCCACACGACTCTTCCTGGCAGCCACAATACCTCCATGGATAGCAACAAGAGTTCATAGCAGCAACAATGGACCGCTCTTTCATACGCCCTGCCTACCCATACCTTCCGCAGGCTGGCGTTTTATCTATATCTGACAGATGCAGACTCAGTAGACTTGAAAGTATTGATTGCTGATCTGGAACACCCAAGGGACTTAGCAAAAGACCTGGAGAATGACACCCTGGTTCCCAGACCTAGCCATACCACTGTTTTCTACACTGTAGAGCTTCTTTTGCGGTCCTTGTTCCTGCCTCTGACATGAAAGGAACACTGTGCACCATAGTAGCTTCCTTTTTGTGACAAGGACTGACCACATGTATTACATACATTTTGATGAACCTGTAGATTTGAGCAGCACCAGCCGACCATCTGATGTGTATGGGGGCCTCCTGCCTCCAATGGCAGATTGCAGGATAAAGAAGGATCATACAGTTGGATTTCAGCGTGCCAACCTTTTGTTCTCCAGGAAATACTAGAAGTGTCTAGCATCAGTTTATATCCCCTCTGCTCATTGAAAACATATACATTAAGGGCTCATTCAGACGGCTGTATGAATGAGTCCGCATCCGTTCTGCAAAATTCATTCATTTCAATGGGGCCATACCATGTCCTATTCTTGTCCTCAATCATGGACAAGAATAGGCATTTTCTATGATGGTTGCGGCCATGTGTGGTCCGCAAATTGCCGAATGCACATGGCCAGTATCAGTGTTTTGCGGATCCGCAAAGCACTACGGCAGTCTGAATGAGCCCTAAGTCAAGCCGATTATGCATGAGGTGATTGGGGAAGATAACGATTGGCCGAAGGAGCACTTGGCCAACTGCTATCTGACATGTATGATCAGACTAACACTGTAATACTGTGGATTTTTAGGGTCATAAATATCTTTTTTTATCCTAAATAGCCATACATGTCCTCAAAGAAGTAAAATAATCAGTGGCCACATTGTTCACACCATGCCACAGGCAGTTACTGAGGCAGCCAAAGCAGCTCTAAAGTAGATAGACCTCACGAGACAATCTTAGCACTTTGGCTATCTGGGCCCCTGGGAGTGTGTTGAGAAAGCGGCGTGTGAGAAATTGTAATTAACAGAAAAAATATGTAAGCGTGATATGCTCCAACAGAAAAGAAGAATCGGGCAGATTATAAGGGAATGGCCTGATGGTGCAGCTGGTCACATGTGGCCAAGGCATGCCCATCTGTGCCAGCCAATGACAGCAAGATTTTGTGATACAACTCGTGTGGTCATTGTCTGCAGTGGTTGTGTATGGCTTGGCCGCATTGGCCAGCTGCATCACCGAGCTGTACCCTAACACTGCTCTGTGCAGATGCACAGTTCGGCCTGTTTCCTACAAGTTGATCCAGAGGAAGGCAAAAAAAAACTGTGAGGCAGAAGCCAATTTTCCCCACTTAAGGGGGAAAAAATTCCTTCCTGACTCCAATCAGACAATCAGAATAACTCCCATGATCAACGACCCCTCTCTAGTAGCTATAGCCTGTAATATTATTACACTTCAGAAATATATCCAGTACCGTCTTGAATTCCTTTATTGTACTCACCATCACCACCTCCTCAGGCAGAGAGTTCCATAGTCTCACTGCTCTTACAGTGAAGAATCCTTTTCTATGTTTGTGTACAAACCTTCTTTCCTCCAGACGCAGAGGATGTCCCCTCGTCACAGTCACAGTCCTGGGGATAAATAGATGATGGGAGAGATCTCTGTACTGACCCCCGATATATTTATACATAGTTATTAGATCTCCCCTCAGTCGTCTATTTTCTAAAATGAATAACCCTAATTTTGATAACCTTTCAGGGTACTGTAGTTGCCCCATTCCAGTTATTACTTTAGTTGCCCTCCTCTGAACCCTCTCCAGCTCTAGATGATAGAAGAGCCACGTTGACTGAAATAACCACTTGTTACAACCGAGGTATGCAGCAAAGCATTTGTGAAGCCACAACACGCACAACCTTGATGCGGATGGGCTACAACAGCAGAAGACCCCACCGGGTACCACTCATCTCCACAACAAATAGTAAAAAGAGGCTACAATTTGCACGAGCTCACCAAAATTGGACTGTTGAAGACTGGAAAAATGTTGCCTGGTCTGATAAATCTCGATTTCTGTTGAGACATTCAAATGGTAAAATTTGGCGTAAACAGAATGAGAACATGTATCCATCATGCCTTGTTACCACTGTGCAGGCTGGTGGTGGTGGTGTAATGGTGTGGGGATGTTTTCTGGGCACACTTTAGGCCCCTTAGTGCCAATTGGGCATTGTTTAAATGCCACGGGCTACCTGAGCATTGTTTCTGACCATGTCCATCCCTTCATGACCACCATGTACCCATCCTCTGATGGCTACTTCCAGCAGGATAATGTACCATGTCACAAAGCTCAAATCATTTCAAATTGGTTTCTTGAACATGACAATAAGTTCACTGTACTAAAATGGCCCCCACAGTCACCAGATCTCAACCCAATAGAGCATCTTTGGGATGTGGTGGAACGGGAGCTTCGTGCCCTGGATGTGCATCCCTCAAATCTCCATCAACTGCAAGATGCTATCCTATCAATATGGGCCAACATTTCTAAAGAATGCTATCAGCACCTTGTTGAATCAATGCCACGTAGAATTAAGGCAGTTCTGAAGGCAAAAGGGGGTCCAACACCGTATTAGTATGGTGTTCCTAATAATTCTTTAGGTGAGTATATATTAAGCATGAAAAAGTAAGAAAAAAGAAACGTGGCATAGACTTCACAGGTAGTTTAGGCAATTCACACACTGGTACACAGTACACGTGCCAAACTGTGAACGGAGAGATGATTTGTCATTTTGGGATTTACATCAATTCATAGCGGTATGGTAGTAATACTAGTATTGATTCACCAAATTTGGAATTCACATGGAATTATTTTGCACATAGCAGTCAGGAATCCAGCCATTCACTGCGACTTGATGCAGGTTTCAGCTGTTCTGCAAGTACAGGTAAAGCACATAGGGATAAATGCATCTTTTGAGGAACATTTTCTTGGCATATCTTGCTCCAAAATTATGGCTGCACCACTTTTTAGGGGAATTTAACACTGAATTTAGCCTAATTCACTGCTCCGTGTGCCATGCTTGTCAGTTTAGGAAAGGGCATAGTTTTGGGGGCTTGGCTCCAGTGATCTAAGGAGTTTAGACTAACGTATGATGTGCAACATTTAAAATTGTTTCAAAATGTTTGCGCAAGTGCTCACCATCTGGGGGCGAGGGGATGGTTTTGTGGTATAGGAAACTAGGAGAAACTATGTTGTCCTGATTTATTAAAGGGGGGGTTTCCAGTGTCAATATCCTTTAAAACAATCATTTATGAAGGTAATTGTAATTTTGTAATTTATCTCTTTTACCTTTATTGCTCCTATCTCCTGTTCTAGGCTGCGGTCACATGACCATGTCATTGCAGCTCTTACTTATTTACTGTCTATGTAACTAGCTGGGTGGGAGGGGCTATAATCTGGCTGGGCATTATTGGGGGTGGAGCTGTGGCAGAGAAAGGAGAAATGCATCATGGGTTTGGTTGGATACAGCAAGTGCTGCATGTAGGATGGAAATAAACCAGAGGGATTTGTTTCCATAGGGAAAACATGTCAGGAGAGTCCAAATTGGTGTAAAAAAATAGCATGAGAAAGATGTACATGAGCATATCTGTTAAAAACCAGAGTTATCCTGGAAAACTCTTTTGAGGATGTGCAACTTTTTGATAAATTTGGCATAAACTGAAAAACCTTCACCACCTTCACACCAATCCGATTTTGACATACAGTATATATGCAAAAATGATTACATAGTGTGCGCCAAATAAATAATATTGCACACAAAAACACAATCTAAAGCCACAGGTTCACAATTTTGTTATTTTGTCAGTTATTTCCAACAGTTAATAAATGATGGAAATAACTGACCAAATAACTGAAGTGTGAACTCGGCCTAACATACCTACTTACAAAATCCTAAACTGATGCAAACAACCCAAATTATGCATTTCCCCCATCATTTTTTACGTGCTTCACTTGCACATGCTGCATGCCCAGAATCTGCAAGTTTACATACACCTTCATGAAGAATGAACTGAGAAGATTTTCTCCTTGGCAATGTTACTCATAAGGAATATCAAACACCCTGAAAGTTGTACACTGTGATAGTTTTGACTGACTGGGTGCTGGGTCTAGAAAATGTATCCAGCTCATCACTTACCGTGAAATGGATTCGTTTTGACAATGCAAATTAAGATTAAAATGACATTTGTGCGAAAGGTACATTTATTGTATTAGATGGATTGCAGTGGAAAATGATGATTTTAGGGTTCATCAGTATTAGATCATATACGTGTCTCCATTTATTGGATTTAATGTATGATAACATAATATCAAGAAGAGCTAAGGCAATTGAAGTAAAAAGTGAAAACTCATGTATTAGAATTAAACATGATGATATAAAAAAGTCAATCACAGTCAGAATTGGCTGGGGCGCATAATCCATTTCTGGAGCAAAGTCATTGAGGTTGATTCTAGAACACTTTGTTTTTTATCAATTATTGTTGTTTACTAGATTTATTTTTTAAATTGGGGATAACAAAATATAACATAAGGATAAAATATTCTTAAAGGGGATGTGGCACCTAGTTTTCTGTACTGATTTGAAGGGACACTTCCGTCAGAAAGTGGGAATTTTTTTTAACTCAATTTTTTTATTAATAATGTTTGGCTGTTTTCTTTTTTCATTTTAGCAGTACTATACGATTGAAAATTAAATACAAAATATTGTCAGAACAGAGAGATAAAGCTTGTTACAGATAGGTAATCTATTATTTTATTTATTTATGCTGCTGTAAGGGGAAATATGTTATCTCTTAGTAAAATAGTAGATTAGTAGAATTGTGGCGACAGTATGGCAGCTCCATTCGTCTCATGATAGGTCTAGATAAAGATGGCCACAGAAGAGCATTGAATTTATCAATATAATATATGTTAATTTAAAGGGGTGGGCCAATTTCCTCTATTGTTGACTTATCCTCAGGATAGGTCATCAATATTAGATCGGCAGGGATCCGACTTTTAGCACCCCCGCTTATCAGCTTTTCAAAGAGAATGCAGCACTTGTGCTACGTTCGTTTCACTCTTTTCCTGCTCGTCCTCGACATCACAGCAGTGGGCAGATGTAATCACAACTCCTCCGTCCGCATACACTTTAATGGTAGGGAGTGACTACACTCCATCTGCTCCTTCCCATTTAATTAAAAGGGGGAAATTTGTGCACGGTTTCAGTAGGTTTTAACTCTCATTTATAATGATGAATAGCTTTCCTATAGCCTGCCTAATCCATAAATGCCTGCATATATGCAAAATAGAAAGTTTCTATTAGCATAACTGACATTATCAAGGGGCTTGAATTGTAGGTGCGGTAGTGTCATGTGCACATGATGTAACTCAGCACCCCTGATTGACTGGTCAGTTCTGAGATACAATAGATTGATGTGTGTGTTTTTACTATGAACTTTGAACAAAAATAAAAATAAAAATTTTTTTTTGCTCCACCCTAGCCCTCTACCAAAATTGTGGTTTATGTACTTTTATACTAATACAACTTCATGACTATTACCGTATATACTCGAGTATAAGCCGACCCGAGTATAAGCCGACCCCCTAATTTTACCCTAAAAAAACTGGGAAAAGTAGTGACTCGAGTATAAGCCGAGGTGGAAATGGATGTCACTGTTATGGGGGGTATCTGTGGATGGCACTGTTATGGGGGATCTGTGGATGGCATCCACAGCCCCCCATCCCATAACAGTGCCATTCACAGCCCCCCGATCCCATAACAGTGCCATTCACAGCCCCCCATCCCATAACAGTGCCATCCACAGCCCCTCATCCCATAACAGTGCCATCCACAGCCCCCTCATCCCATAACAGTGCCATCCACAGCCCCCTCATCCCATAACAGTGCCATCCACAGCCCCCTCATCCCATAACAGTGCCATCCACAGCCCCCTCATCCCATAACAGTGCCATCCACAGCCCCCTCCCCCCATTACCGCTCCTGTAAAGTTTTAAAATTCAATTATACTCTTGCCCCCTCCTCAAATACCTTACCTCCTCACATGCCGCACTGAATCCTCCAGGCAGACCGGGCGGGCGGCGCAGCGTGACTGACGTCACGTGCCTGCGCCGCCTGCTTCATTCATAAAGCAGGCCGGGCAGGCACGTGACATTAGTCAGTCATGCTGCGCTCGCCTGCCGCAAATGCCCGCCCCCAGCTCCTCCTCCCGCTCCGTCTCGAGTATATGACTCGAGTATAAGCCGAGTTTGTGTTTTTCGGCACAAATTTTGTGCTGAAAAACTCGGCTTATACTCGAGTATATACGGTAGCTATTCTTTCCAAAAATGTAATATTAAAGGGGTTGTCCAAGTTATTTTTGTTGATGACCTATCCTCAGGATAGGTCATCAATAGCAGATCGGCTGGGGTCCGACATCCCGCACCCCTGACGATCAGCTGGTTAAATAGGAGGCGCGTGCCATGCCAGCGCTGCCTCCTCTTCATTGTTTACCTGCTCACCGTCGCATCCGCAGCTGTCACGATCAGTGTGGGAGGAAAACACCACACTGAACACAGGAGGGAAGGGGAAAAGTAACTAGGTCAGGAAACTTGGGAAGGAAAAGGTCACACCCTAGCACAACCCTAATTCGAGCCCTGACTACCTATAAATATGAACAGAACTTGATGGTAGGAAAGTTCATATGCTGTAAACCTTGAGCCCTAGCTCACCCTATAGGGCCCTGAAATAGGGTCAGGATCAGAGACTACCTATTCCTCCCCAGATATATAATTAGGAGTCTCTCTCTCTCTGGCCAAGATACAAACAATGGGGAATAGAACAAAGAAAATACAAATAGAAAAGACAAGACTTAGCTTCAGGTAGAACAACGGCAGCTCTGGAAGAACAGCAGAGTTCCAACAACCAACTAGCTAGAAGTCCAGGGGGAAAATTGATAAACCGCACCTCCAAGAGTGAGAGGTGGCTACTTAAGGGGAAGGCAAATTACCAACAAGTTACACCTGAAGCAAGTGGTGTGGTATTCATCAAAACACAGACACAAAAAGATCCACAAGGAACTTGTCAATTTAACCCATGTGATGCCAGTCTCACTGATTTCCTGGTACCAGCCACGGGAATGTCCATGACAGCAGTGATGTGCAGGTGTAATTACAACTAAGCCGTCCATTTAGAGTTGAGCAGAAACCTAAAGTCAATGGGGACCCGAACTTTTGGGCACTAAAATGGCTGTAAAATAGCCCTGGAAAGGGCTAGAGGGCTGGAAAAGGCAGCAAAATATGCCTAAGAACATGGCAACTGCTCTGCAAATAAATGTGGATAGGGAAATGACTTAAAATAACAAAAAATACAGAAAAATAAATGTTCTAAACCTGAGCCCAAGTGAGGGACAGTGGAACCTGCCACCCAGCAAACAGAGGATGTGGCAGCAACACCACCACATCTTTCAAAGTCACCAAGCATGTCCACAGAATCCCATGGAAGTGTTCAGCTGTCCATCTCCCAAACACTGGAGTAAAAGAGGAAGTACCCCCCTACCCACCTGCGATCCCTGGTTTTGAATGCCTGGATTTCAAAATTCCTGATCCTTTGAAATGCTGTCTGGTGGAGAGTTTTAAAAACCTTATAGTGGTGGCTGTCCCACAGTACGTGGTTCCCAGCCGCCACTACTTTTGCAGGAGAGCCATCCCTTCCCTGCACAACCAAGTGGCGGACAAAATAAGGTGTGCACTGCGCAACGCTATCTGTGGCAACGTCATAACATACGTGGACCGGTAAGCACAGGCAGGAAAGTAATATCTCCCTAACAACACACTGAGTAAATGTAGTGGCGGCTGGTCCAGAGGCGGATAGCATTTTTGCGAATGTCCTTCGGCCCCCGAGGATTGCAGGGCATTTCTATTTTCCTCCTATTGCCTCCTCCTACTCGGCTTCCTCCCCCTCTACCACCTCCTCATCCGCTCAGAGTAACACCTTCACCGCCAACAGCATCACAGCCAGAGGGAAACGACCGCAGGAGCTGTGGATGGGCATGGAACAACAGACCAATAATTGGATGGTGCCACTGAGCTTCAAGCCCGGCCTGGTGTTAGTTAGTGCGATATTGGGTGAAATATCATAGCAGGTCTGGGCCTAGCCATTTTGATGTACATCCCCTGCCTGCCACATGTGCTGAATTTGGTGTTGCAGAAATTCCTGAACACTAGACAGTGAAAATCAATTCAGTTAATCCAACACTTATATTCTGGTGGCACAAATTCACTTTTATTGTTGCTCAAGGACCCCTGCGGCCTGAGCTGCAGATGTAACAGGCAAATAATTTTATTAAATTTGTTGGTTAGATTGTCAGTTAACATTTCCACGGCTATCAGGACATTTTATTATATATTGGAACAAAAACTATACAAGGAACATTTCAACAAGAGAAGATTAACCTGAACAGCCTCACACCCTACACACACACAACACTCTCCCCTCCTTTCACTCAAAACATTAACACACTATTTACAAATTTACTTAAAAACATATTAAAATAACTATAATGCAGCTAAACTAACTATATAAACAAACAAAACTCTATACACGCCTTATCCTTAACTTAAGGCCAGCCAAATACAAGTGGCTCGGAGGGTCGGTTCCTGCACCAACATAGGCCCTGGCCTGGAACACAATTGTCCAGCTAGGGCACTGTTCTGGAGGAGGAGGAGTAGGAGGAGAAGTAGGAGGAACCGTGTTCTCAGCAGGGTGGCACCCAAGCCAGCTCATGGGCATCACTGGAGCGTGGCTGGGGGATACAGAGGACACAGACGATACACCTCCCTCGAAGAGGACAGCTTGTTCTTGCTTCTGGGCAGCCTGGGACACATGAGCGACTACTTCTAACTTGTGCTGATTACTGGGTGGCCACCCTGCTGGATCCCTGTTACAACGACAACGTGCTGTCCCTAATTTCCTCACTGGAGCGTGATAGGCCCGCTAGTAGACACGCTGCTGATGGCCTTTACACCTGACACCAGGGACTCAGTGGGAGCACGAGGTAAAGGCAGAGTCACCTCAGAAGGCAGGATTAGCATGGGCAAAATGTTAAAAAGCTTTGTCATCACGCCACAACAACCAGCACCACCAGCAGATATGGAACGTCTTAGCAGGAGGCACCATTTCAGCAACATGGTGGAACAGTACACATACTGACTGATGGGTCTGCCCAGGGGCATAGAAACAGGGGAAGCAGGGGAAGCTACTGCTTTGGGGCTCTGACCTAGAAGGGGTCCATCCAGGAGGAGGAGGACTAAAAGACTTTGTCAGGGCCCCCTTAACAGTATTATACAATGAAATTATATACAGGGACAGTATAGACAGTGTAGAAAACGGATGGAACAGCTGCCGGGCCTGATCTGAGAGAGCGATCTTTAGTAGCCACAGGAATGGCGGCATGAAAGGAAGGGGTTGCACAAAAATTACTGGGGGAGGGGGGCCACATTCAAAAAATTGCTGTGGTGCCCAATCATTTCTAGCTACGCCACTGGGTCTGCCCCATTCAACTTCTGGGTCTTCAAATTGGGTACATGGCCTGAGGTTGCCCTTTACGCCTTGGAGGTGCTGGCCTACCCTTCAGCCACTGTATTGTCTAAACTTGTGTTTAGCATGGCTAGGGGCATTACCACAGACAAGCGCAGACGCCTGTCGGCAGCCAATGTGGGCAAGCTTTCGTTTATTAAAAAGAACCAGGCATGGATCCCACATGACTTGTTTGTACCTTATGCAGAATAGACATGTATACCGGCCTCACCCAACTATTGTTATACTACCGTGCACTTATACTTTGTTTTATTTTGTATATTTCCCAATGTTTTGGGTCTACCCCAATTTATTTAGAACAATAAAAAATAAAAAACCTGTCATGCAACAATGTAACCGCCAATTGTAAGTTCCCTGTCATTTATCCAAATGCAGGGGTTTGTACCCAGCAAAAATGGTAATATTTCACCCAACATTTTAAAAGAGGATTTTCCACATTCTCAGTCCCTGTAACTGTTCAGAGCTACTTGACAGCAAAACATTTGAATATGTCAACCCCTGAACTCCCAGATGGATTAGCTATATTAATATAACTATATTAAAGGTAGTTCCTGGCCTAAAAAAATATGATTTCTTCACCACCCATGAAAAACATGGATTTAAGTGGTATATTTTGGGGTCTAGGACCTCATTGTTCTCAACATCATCTTCCACCCAGTCTTCACCCCTGCCCTCTTTGTCGGTCTGCACACCACAGAAGGCCGCAGCAGTTTGCACCTGTGTTTCGTCATCATCAGAGACGTGCTGCGGTGGTCTTCCCATGTCCTCATCCTCAAACCTAAGTGGTTGGGCATCCGTGCACTCAATCTCTTCCACTTCTGAGGCAGGGCTATGGTTATGGCCCTGGGAAACCCTGCCAGCAGAGTCATCAAAAAGCATAAGAGACTGCTGCATTTAACTGCCAATAGTCAACAATTAAGTTCACTAACAGTAAGGCAGTGCCCGTGTCATAAACAGAATACATTTCTTTAGGTCACACAACAGTGTAACGGAGCAATTTAATAAAATTACTTCACTATCACAAAAATAAGATTTTTCAAACCAACTATGTAAAAGCAGAAGTTAACGGTTTAATTTGACTGTCAAAAATGCAGCGTACACCGCAAATGTGCTATCTACCACAAAACCTTTGTTTTTGCAACCAACTATGTAAATGCGGAGTTAAAAAGGTTACTTTAAATGACTGAAATACAGAGTAGGCCTCAGATCTGCTATGTAGCACAAAACCAGTGTTTATTGCAACAAACTACAGAAATGTAGTATGTTACTGCTAAATTTTAAAATAAGTTTTTGTGCTCTGTGTGACAACAATACGGTTTTATTTCCCCCAAAATACACTGATGCAGTATTTCACAGCTGAAATTTAAACGTAGGTATTTGTGCGATGTATGCAAAACTGCTCTGTGGACCAACAATATGGGTTTCCTTCCCCAACATACAGTAATGCAGTTTTTCACTGCTGAAATTTAAATGTAGGTATTTGTGCAGTGTATACAAAACTGCTCTGTGAACCAACAATACGGGTATCTTTCCCCCAAATACACAAATGCAGTATTTCACTGCTGAAATTTAAAATAGGTATTTGTGCGGTGTATGCACAAGTGCTCTGTGAATCAACAATACTGGTTTGTTTCTCCAGAATACACTAATGCAGTATTTCACTGCTGAAATTTAAACGTAGGTATTTGTGCGGTGTACAGACAAGTGCCCTGTGAACCAACAATACGGGTATCTTTTCCCCAAATACACAAATGCAGTATTTCACTGCTGAAATTTAAAATAGGTATTTGTGCGGTGTATGCAAAACTGCTTTGTGGACCAACAATATGGGTTTCTTTGCCCAAAATACACAAATGCAGTATTTCACTGCTGAATTTTAAAATATGTTTTTGTGCGTTGTATGCACAAGTGCTCTATTGCACCACATGACAGGTTTTTGCTCCCGACTACAGAAATGTCACCCATAAAATATAAAATAGGTAATGTAGGGGACTTGACCTGTCAGAAAAAATTAATTTTTCCTTCACTGAGCTACCAAAAAAGGATTAGACTGATGTCCCTTGCAGGCTGGCACACATGCAGGTCACATGCAGTTCCAAGGACACTGCAGTTGCTAAAATGGCCGCCGACCCCCACCTCAGTAACAGATGGATTAAAAAATATAGATTTTCCAGTATCACTGAGCTCAGGGAGGGGTACACAAATGTAGGATAGCAGTAGCACCCTCCCTCAATAATTGCTGTAGCTTGAAGATTTCACACCACCAAGTTCAACAGATTTCTTTCCTAATCTCTCCCTGAAAGCACCGGTAGCAACCTGTCCCTACACTAAGATCAGCAAAGTGACGTGTGGCACTACGTGTCTCCAGCTTATATAGAGGCTAGGATACATGCTGCACTCAGCCAATCACAGCCATGCCATTAGTAGGCATGGCTGTGATGGCTTCTTAGGGCAAAGTTGCTGATTGGCTGCCCTGCAGCCTTTCAAAAAGCGGGAAGAAATCGACGAACAACGAACCCGAACCCAAACTTTTACGGAAATGTTCGGGTTCGGGTCCGGGTGCGAAAAACCGTAAAATTCGGTACAAACCCAAACTTTACATTTCACTTAACCCTTGTCCCATTCATTGCAATGGGCCATCTCCCTCCTATTCACTTGTATGGGTGAAGCTGTCAGTCTTAAGGTAGGTCATCAATAAAAATAACTTGGTCAACCCCTTTATAGATAACATTCTTCATGCCAGTAATACGTGAACTAAGGTAGCTATTTACTATTAAGGAGTGTTCAGAGTAATGAGTTAGTCCCCTTTTGGGACAATTTTTGGGGCAATTTTTTAATTATTACATTGTACTTATTTTGAGCTAAAAATCATTTTTTCAGTTGTTTTTTTTAACAATATGGAATCCTTTTTTCTGTAAAGAGCTGACATGCTGTACTAGCTGCCTGTGGATTTTTTGTCTTTTCCGTCATCTGAGGAACTGACGGCTCCTTATCTCTGCTCTCTGACAATTATAAACACTCATTATAGTTGAGTTCTTATCTTACTGAGAAGAATGTGGCTTAAGTAAGTGTTTATGACCTTTTAGTAGTTTAGAGATAAGGGTTTATAGATGACAAGCACAAAGTGAAAATACCAGCCACACCGTTAGAAAAACAGTTAACTCTTTGTGACAGTATGGCTCAATATTTTTCATAAAGGCCAATTGAAAATATGATTTAGTAAAATGCTATCATGAAAAACAATTGTCTCCAAAGGTGTACATAGCCTTTAAGCTACTGCCGAGGCGCTATAGAAGTGTAAGCATCGCCATAAAGTTCATTGCTGCTATTTCAGCTAATCAAGGTATTTAACTAAGGTGCACTGTGCACTTGAACGGCAATTTCTTGTACAAATAGAATAAAGCTTTAGTTGCCTGGCAACAGTGCCAATACAAATTCGAAAAAGCGATGAAGTAATGGAGACTTTTTTTTGTCAAGAACACATTATGTTGTATATAATATTTGATGTTGTACAATAAAAGTCATTATTGAATACAAAAAGAATTGTCCATATTTGCAGCTTCTGATGTCTGGGACAGTGGCTTGAGTTCAAAGCTAATGATTCATCTGGTGCTCAGTTGGGTTTTGGAATTTCTTTCAAGGATTTTAAACCATAAAGCAGACAATGCACAATTTTCCTACTGCATCCTATAATGCTGTTTTCAATGTCTAGAAGAGAATTATTGGATATTATTATGCGGTAATCGCAGTGACAGTGAGTAGTTCTGCACCATGGACGATGGTGATCTTAGTGACAATGAGTAGTCATCAAATGCAAATTGCCCATTACAAAATTTCATTTCACATCTGTATTCAAGTCATCATTAAAGAGGTTCTGTCACCAGGATCAACCCTATTAAACCAGACATACTCAATGGTAGGGCTCATCATTCTGATTAAAACTATACCTTTCTTTTGTCTGTGCGATAAACAACTGCCGAGAAATCTGCTTTTTATTCATATGCAAATGAGCAATTTGAGCACTCAGAGGCGGGGCTGAATATTCTGAGCACTGCTCTGTAACACCCCCTGTGCCCTGCACACACACCCCTCCCCTTGATTGACAGGGCTAGACATGAGGCTGAGGGCAGCGCTGTGCCCTGGCTTATACATATCTACAGTATATATGTGTGTATTATACACACTCTACTATAGTTTCACCACACTGAGATCTGCTCAGGAGGTTAATCTACATATTACTGCTGTATTCACAGGCAGAATGTATGATTATAAAGACACTGGTAATGTGTGTTAGCGTATAAGCATGGAAAACCTTGCATCTCTCTGTGGTAATGCTATAGCCTAGTGTTATAGTAATCTGCCTTGAATATAGATATCCCTGGTTTAAGTCCCAGGAGAGATATATGTTTTTTTTTCATTTCTTTTCTTTTTTAGTTAAAACCATATTAAAAGGTTATACTGTAATGAATAATATATAATCAATCATATAATAATAAGGCATTACTATATTGAGAATATACATTGGTGGGTGACATTTTGCCAGTTTTGCCGTATACAAACCCCTGCTCTGCATAAGTGACAGGGCAGTAAATTTAAAAAAATCATCTGTTACATTGGTGAGTGACATTTTGCCAACTTTAGCCTTGTGCTTCCACTGAGCCCTTGGTGTCACGTGTGAATGCTATCAGCAGCGTGTCTACCAGCGTTGGCTTCTTCCGATCACGCTTCAATGACGGAATTAAAGATGGCAAGTTGTCCTTGTAACGGGGATTCAGCAGGGTGGCCACCCAGTAATCAGCACTGGCTAGAATGTGGGCAACTCAGCAATCGTTGCGCAGGCACTGCAGCATGTAGCCGCTCATGTGTGCCAGGCTGCCCAAAGGCAACGACAAGCTGTCCTCTGTGGGGGGTGTATCATCTGTGTCCTCCGTATACCCCCAGCCACGCTCAAGTGATGGCCGTGAGCTGCTTTTGGTGCCACCCTGCTGTGAACATGGCTTCTTCTTCTTCTCTTCCTCCTCCTCCTCCACCTCCTCCAGAACTGTGCCCTGGCTGGACAATTGAGTACCTGGCCTATCCTGGTGCAGGTACCCACCCTCCGAGCCACTTGTATATGACTGGCCTTTTATAAGTTAAGGGTAGGGCATGTATATAGTTTTGTTTGTTTATTTCGTTTATTTGACTTATAGTTATTTAAATATGCTTATAAGTAAATTTGTAAATAGTTTATGAATGGGCAGTAATGAGTGGTTTGAGTGAAATGGGTGGGGGGGGGGGTGTAGGGTGGGAGTCTGGTCAGGTTAATTTTCTCTTTTTGAAATGTTCCTTGTATAGTTTTTGTTACGATTTATAATAAAAAGTCCTGATAACTGTGGAAATGTTACCCAACAATCTAACCGACAAATTTAATTAAATTATTTGCCTGTCACATCTGTGGCTAATTGGGAGATGGACAGCTGAACGCTTCCATTGGATAGTGTGGAGATGCTTGGCGACGGTGAAAGATGTGGTGGCGTTGTTGCCACATCCTCTGTTTGCGGGGTTGAAGGTGCCACTGTTACTCACTTTTCTCAGGTTTAAAATGTTTATTTTAAATTTTTAGGTATTTTATGTTATTTTAAGTTATTTCCCTATCCAAATTTGTTTGCAGGGCACTTGTCCTACTCTTACCCCCATTTTGATTTTGCTGAAATTCAGACCTCTAGCCCTTTCCAGGACTTTTTTCGAGCCATTTTAGAGCCCCAAAGTTCGGGTCCCCATTGACTTCAATGGGGTTCGGGGTCAAGTGCAGGTCAATTTCGGATCCCAAACTTGAACTTTGCAGTGAAGTTTGGCCGAACCTGGCGAGCCAGAACTTTCAGCTGTTCGCTCAACTCTACTGTGAAGTACTATATACTGTACGGTGTTGTACTTTATACTGCATACTGTGGGGTACTATATACTACGGGGGCTTTACTGGATACTACATACTGTAAGGTACTATATACTATGTTTTTTTTTTACTGTGGAGTACTATATATAGTGTTATACTGTATACTGCAGGGTACTATATACTATGGGGTGCTATACTGTATACTGTGGAGTACTATATACTGTATTGTGTTATACTGTATACTGCATACTGTGGGGTACTATATATTATGGGGTGCTTTACTGTATACTGCAAACTGCAGGGTAATATATACGGTGGGGTGGGGTTGCACTGGGTATCAAACTATCGATACCCAATCGATACTTTTAGACATGGATCGATATGATACCGGGATTTGCTATTTCCTGATGTTAGCCTCAGCCGACACAGTGAAGAAGGAGGCTTTCCCTCCCTCCCCACTGTGACGTGGCTGCCGCTGCCACTATTAGGGGATAGCCCTGAGGAGGAAGGGAGGGACTGTTGCCACTGCGCCACCAATTAAGATCATTTACCCCTAAATACAAATATAGGTTACGGGTGCTGGCGTTATCACATACCCGGCACCTGGCCTCAATTACAGGGCATGCGATCTGCCGAACTTGAGGGGCTAATTTGGTATCGTGACAACCCTACTGTGGGGTGTTATACTGTATACTGTGTAGTACAATATACTGTGGGGTATTATATACTTTGGTGTATTATACTGTATATTGTGGGGTACTATATACTATGGGGTGATATACTGAATACTGTAGGCTACTATATACAGTGGAGTGTTGTACACTATACACTGTGAGGGGCTGAGGGTGTTATATATGTGGTATCGTTTTCTTTAATATTTACCAGAAAAAATAACAATATGGGATGGAATGTGAAGGGGGGTGGCTTGGGCATATGGAGGAAGGGGCCCAAGATGTGTAAACAGCTCCTATGATACACTTAATCCGATGCCAATTATAGTTATATATTATTATGGTTACATGTATGATACCATTATATCTGAAGTACAATATTTAGATCCACCAAGCCATGCTGCAGGTGAAGTACAAGTGATGGCAGCACAGAATTGGGCATATCAGCAGGTGATTAGTTTGTATTTTTTGTGGAAAGTTAGGGGAATGGTAAAAGGAAAGTTGTTTCTGCTGCAAACTTTGCAGATACAAGGCATGACTAAAAGAAGTCACCGTTGGGGTCTGGGTCAGATACAAAAGAGAGGGTGTAAGTCATTGGATATAAGTGCACTTTAATCACTTGCATACTTTGCAGAGCATATGTGTAAAACGTATATCTACCACTGTATGGTCACTGTACAGTACAGTGATAATATTCAGTCACTTTTTAGTGGTATTGGTCATGGTGTGGCTTTACCTGGCTTAGGGGGTCACTTGGGTAGCAGTTGTGTTTTTCATCCCCCCTCCTCTATCCTGAACTCTTCTTGTATTATTTCAATACCAGCTACCTGTTGTGGGATGATTGTTTGGTGGTGTCCTATCAGCAATGTATAATATACCATATTTACATTGTATAATAAATATACAATAGGTTGAATATGTACGGTAAATCTACAGTACTGTGCCTACAGGTAAGTATTTCCCAAGTGAATATATATATATATATATATATATATATATATATATATACATACATATACATCCTTTTGTTTGCTGTTTTATTACTACATTGTATGTTACCAATCCAGATTCCCATACTCCACTGGTAGAAAGGCTATTGGATAGAGCCAAAACGTCGCTGCACCATGGGTGAAAAAAACAACCACATTTTATCATTGTTATCTTGGAGTGTTGCTCTATTTTGTTCAAGGTGGATATTGGGTAAGCTTATTGCCATTGAGCCTGCACCTAGCTTTCATTTTAGTGTCGGTGCTGCCTTCTTTTTTGTTTTTATATATATATATATATATATATATATATATAAAACCTCTGCTTGAGAAAGGTACCATTGGGCGTACCGAAACGTCGCGATTTTCTAGTAAATAATTTGACACAAATTTTTGGATGTGCCGTGGAAATTTTTTTTTTTATTCATATGGTTGTGGAGGACGGTTCCTGAGTCCACTGGCACTCCGTATACTAAGACACTTTGTGTCAGCTGTGCGACCCATTCAAACACATTTGTATGTATATATATATATATATATATATATATATATATACACACACATATGCATCCTTTTGTTTCCTGTTTAATTTCTACATTATATGATACCAATCCAGATTCTACAGGCTACAGGGGGTTTGGCTTAGGGGACTGCTGGAGTAACATGTAAAATGTAATCTTGTTGGTTGTCTTTATAGTATATACATTTCTAAGAACTGTTTTGTTTTCTTAGCATTTTTCTCATCTTCTTAGTAGTGTGCATTGTATACTTCTGAATAGTCATTAAAATGCTAATTGTTAATAGCTTGGTCTGGTCAGGTTAATTTTCTCTTTTTGAAATGTTCCTTGTATTAGTTTTTGTTACGATTTATAATAAAAAGTCCTGATAACTGTGGATTATGTTACCCAACAATCTAACCGACAAATTTAATAAAATTATTTGCCTGTCACATCTGTGGCTAATTGGGAGATGGACAGCTGAACGCTTCCATTGGATAGTGTGGAGATGCTTGGCGACGGTGAAAGATGTGGTGGCGTTGCTGCCACATCCTCTATTTGCGGGGTTGAATGTGCCACTGTTACTCACTTTTCTCAGGTTTAAAATGTTTATTTTAAATTTTTAGGTATTTTATGTTATTTTAAGTTATTTCCCTATCCAAATTTGTTTGCAGGGCACTTGTTCTACTCTTACCCCCATTTTGCTGAAATTCAGACCTCTAGCCCTTTCCAGGACTTTTTTCGAGCCATTTTAGTGCCCCAAAGTTCGGGTCCCCATTGACTTCAATGGGGTTCGGGGTCAAGTGCAGGTCAAGTTCGGATCCCAAACTTGAACTTTGCAGTGAAGTTTGGCCGAACCAGAACTTTCAGCTGTTCGCTCAACTCTACTGTGAAGTACTATATACTGTACGGTGTTGTACTTTATACTGCATATTGTGGGGTACTATATACTACGGGGGCTTTACTGGATACTACATACTGTAAGGTACTATATACTATGTTTTTTTTTTACTGTGGAGTACTATATACTGTATAGTGTTATACTGTATACTGCAGGGTACTATATACTATGGGGTGCTATACTGTATACTGTGGAGTACTATATACTGTATTGTGTTATACTGTATACTGCATACTGTGGGGTACTATATATTATGGGGTGCTTTACTGTATACTGCAAACTGCAGGGTAATATATACGGTGGGGTGGGGTTGCACCGGGTATCAAACTATCGATACCCAATCGATACTTTTAGACATGGATCGATATGATACCGGGATTTGCTATTTCCTGATGTTAGCCTCAGCCGACACAGTGAAGAAGGAGGCTTTCCCTCCCTCCCCACTGTGACGCGGCTGCAGCTGCCACTATTAGGGGATAGCCCTGAGGAGGAAGGGAGGGACTGTTGCCACTGCGCCACCAATTAAGATCATTTACCCCTAAATACAAATATAGGTTACGGGTGCTGGCGGTATCACATACCCGGCACCTGGCCTCAATTACAGGGCATGCGATCTGCCGAACTTGAGGGGCTAATTTGGTATCGTGACAACCCTACTGTGGGGTGTTATACTGTATACTGTGTAGTACAATATACTGTGGGGTATTATATACTTTGGTGTATTATACTGTATACTGTAGAGTACTATATACTATGGGGTGCTATACTGTATACTGTGGAGTACTATATACTGTGGGTTGGTATACTATATACTGTATATTGTGGGGTACTATATACTATGGGGTGCTATACTGTATACTGAATACTGTAGGCTACTATATACAGTGGAGTGTTGTACACTATACACTGTGAGGGGCTGAGGGTGTTATATATGTGGTATCGTTTTCTTTAATATTTACCAGAAAAAATAACAATATGGGATGGAATGTGAAGGGGGGTGGCTGGGGCATATGGAGGAAGGGGCCCAAGATGTGTAAACAGCTCCTATGATACACTTAATCCGATGCCAATTATAGTTATATATTATTATGGTTACATGTATGATACCATTATATCTGAAGTACAATATTTAGATCCACCAAGCCATGCTGCAGGTGAAGTACAAGTGATGGCAGCACAGAATTGGACATATCAGCAGGTGATTAGTTTGTATTTTTTGTGGAAAGTTAGGGGAATGGTAAAAGAAAAGTTGTTTCTGCTGCAAACTTTGCAGATACAAGGCATAACTAAAAGAAGTCACCGTTGGGGTCTGGGTCAGATACAAAAGAGAGGGTGTAAGTCATTGGATATAAGTGTACTTTATTCACTTGCATGCTTTGCAGAGCATATGTGTAAAACTACTTTCTACCACTGTATGGTGACTGTACAATACAGTGATAATATTCAGTCACTTTTTAGTGATATTGGTCATGGTGTGGCTGTACCTGGGTTAGGGGGTCACTTGGGTAGCAGTTGTGTTTTTCATCCACCCTCCTCTATCCTGAACTCTTCTTGTATTATTTCAATACCAGCTACCTGTTGTGGGATGATTGTTTGGTGGTGTCCTATAAGAAATGTATAATATACCATATTTACATTGTATAATAAATATACAATAGGTTGAATATGTACGGTAAATCTACAGTACTGTGCCTACAGGTAAGTATTTCCCAAGTGAATATATATAAACATACATATACATCCTTTTGTTTACTGTTTTATTACTACATTGTATGTTACCAATCCAGATTCCCATACTCCACTGGTAGAAAGGCTCTTGGATAGAGCCAAAACGTCGCTGCACCATGGGTGAATAAAACAACCACATTTTTTCATTTTTATCTTGGAGTGCTGCTCTATTTTGTTCAAGGTGGATATTGGGTAAGCTTATTGCCATTGAGCCTGCACCTAGCTTTCATTTTAGTGTCGGTGCTGCCTTCTTTTTGTATATATATATATATATATATATATATATATACACATATACATCCTTTTGTTTGCTGTTTAATTTCTACATTGTATGTTACCAATCCAGATTCTACAGGCTACAGGGGGTTTGGCTTAGGGGACTGCTGGAGTAACATGTAAAATGTAATCTTGTTGGTTGTCTTTATAGTATATACATTTCTAAGAACTGTTTTGTTTTCTTAGCATTTTTCTCATCTTCTTAGTAGTGTGCGTTGTATACTTCTGAATAGTCATTAAAATGCTAATTGCTAATAGCTTTCGATGTTTCATTTTAATTCATACCTTTTTATTGCTGCCCAAACAAGAAGTTGCTGAGCCAGAACAGATATTAATGCAATATTTTCATCCCTAGTTTCACATAATTAAGTGTGCTTTCGTTTGCTAGTCCTGTCCCTGTTTCTTT
This sequence comes from Bufotes viridis, assembly GCA_033119425.1. NCBI lineage: Eukaryota > Metazoa > Chordata > Amphibia > Anura > Bufonidae > Bufotes > Bufotes viridis. Next base: position 365,808,752 of record CM065592.1, read on the forward strand.
TTATTAATGCTATCTCTCTTTGCACATTTTCCATTAGCATCCAAATTATGAGTTGAGCGAATCAAATCCCACAAAGTGGAATTCGATCCGAATTTCAGGAATTATTCAATTCACCTAGAAGCCGAATTTCCTTGTGCTTCGTGTCAGCGAATCGATCAATCCTGAAATTCTAACTTACCGCCTCCATTTGCACGTGAAGAGCCGCCTGCCTCCATCTTGCTTGAAGATCTCGGCCGAAATCCCGTGCGGTGCGAGATTACATCATCATGCTGGCCAGCGTGATGGCGTCATACGTCACCAAGGCGGCCGGCGTGATGACGTAATCTCGCACCGCACGGGATTTCGGCCGGGATCTTCAAGAAAGATGGTGGCGGTCGGCCCGTCACAAGCAAATGGACGTGGTAAGTTTGATGTAATGTTTTTTTTTATGTTAATTTCACACTGTTTGTACACTAAGATACCACGATCATGTATGAAGGCGGCATCTGAGGAGTTCAATGACAGTGGCGGCGCTATGGCAGCTCCCTGTCATTGCACCCACTACTTACAAAAAATGCGCTCCGTGGCGAAGTAATTCGTCAAGAAGCGAATTTTTTTGCCAAATTCGGAAAATCAGCCGGATCAAATTTTCAAGAAATTCGCTTATCTATAATCCAAATCCTAATTGCATATGTTGCATGATAAACAAGTGTATATGGAAAATAAATTCTCAGAAAATGAGAATACATGTCTATTTTTCTTCAGCATTAGGTGGAGTACTATTGAGCAGCCAATAAGGAATATTGATAATGTTTGGCATCTGTAGATTATTGTATTCCTTAAAAACACTGTAGTAATTTACACACTCAATGCATGCACATACGCTCCAGCTCACACATTCTCTCCACTTCTCCACTCCATCTCGAGATCTGGCAAGAAGTAGGTCTAAAGGCTCCTTTACTTGGGTCGATTGAGCAGGTAATTACTGGGAATTAATCATTCATTCCTGATAATTGCCTGCTGGAGGTAAGAGCTGCATGTACATGCAGCAATCAACTCCTGCGTATGGAGACGAGCGATCGCTACTGGAATTGCTTATCTCCATAGAGAATTATTGTTTCTGGGCAGGAGGCTCCTGCTTACACATGATCAATCACCGCCAAGACAAAATAATTTTGGGTGCCACATCACCCAAAGAACTAGCGTGATCACTAGCACCTTTACATAGGACAATTATTGGGAACATGTACTTGTATGAACATTTGTTCCCGATACTCAGCCTGAGTAAAGGGTTGTTCCTAATACTCAGCCTGAGTAAAGGGTTGTTCCCGATACTCAGCCTGAGTAAAGGGTCCTTTAAATGTAGCGTAAAGCTGACCATAAAGATTAGCCAAATGTTGGCCAATGTCAGATCATCTGCAACATTCCCAAAATTTGATGCAACTGGTACTAAAAACCTGGCTCACACCTGTAGAAAATGGATAACCAGATTTGAAATCCTACTGAGTGAGCAAATATTAAAGTCTTGCATCAGGCTGCTGAGGAGCAATTCACCACAACTGATGACTTTGTTTGCATTGCCTCTACAACTAAAACTTGTATTGGACAGGCGGATTATACCGGTGATTGTCGAGAAGGAAGCATTGCTTCCTGCTCGTTAGTGGGCCATGATCATTGCAGCCAATTATTGACCTCAGTGATATACTGTATAGCACAAGACTGCTGAAGGCACTGATTGCCTGCAGTGGTCATGTGCCGTATATGGCTACATCACTGCTGCAGCCTGTACACAGATATTGGAGGTGAGGACCTGATTGGCAGGACTGGAAGTAGTAAGTGTGCATCTGGCCTGATTTTTAAATAAGTCAGAAAATCCTTTTAACCTATTAAAATATGTTTTTGGTTAACACCCCTTTATGTTTAAAAAGTCACTTCTAACACCTGTCTAAATCGGTATGAAATGATGAATTAATTTAAGAAATAAAAAAATATGGCTGCCACTGTTTAGGCATTGGAGAAACTCATCAGAAATTTTTTGGATGTGGTCATTATTTAAGGGTGTGGCTTAGGTGGAAAATATTGCTGTGGTATTCTAGGTGGGTCAATTTCTGACGCTATCAAAGGTAACCAAAATGGTTTGATGTCTGATGTGGTACAGTAACCATCCCTATGTTTCTCAAAAGTGCCAAAATGAGAAATAGACTAAAAGGCAGAACTATATTTTGACAGACTTAAAGGTGCCAGCTATGGTATATACACAAGTGCTTGGGAACAAATTATTTACTGTGCTAAAGTAGGTTTTGCTTATGGTTTAAATTAGGATGTGCACATTTCTTGTCATGTGTTTCTTTGTTATTTATTTAAAACCCCAAATAGAGTGTTTAAGGGTTTGGCCCCATAGGTTTCTACATGCAGTTTTGGAAGCCCAAACCAGGAGTGAATTTAAAAAAATTTAAAATTTTAAAATTTAAAAAAGTCCTATATACTTTTGCTCCTTTTATGACCCACTCTTGATTTTGGCTTCCAAAACTGAATGCAGAACCTCCACATCCTAATTTTATATCTGTAGTTTGGCTTACCGGAGATGGTACAGACCCACTTAATTGAAACAGATTTGACTAAACCCAGAAGTAGCGTATAAGACATTCCCAAATATTAATTCTTTAATCCCTACTTCAGTGCATAGAATACTAGAATACTCAGGAATACTAACAAAAGATAAGAAACTGAGCTAATGACACATGGATGTGGTTAGTCAGCAGATAGGTTGTAGTCAGGCCTACCAGGCGTCTTGGCAGGCAGCATATGGTTATCAATGGAAGACAGGAAGAGGTATGGGTGACAAGCTAATGGACGAGGTCAAATACACAAGCCAAATTAGTAACATGAAGCAAACTTAACAGAGCACTGGAACCTAAAGGATATTGTTGCTTGTAGACCGGTGGAGTGGAGTTAAGAAGGATGCCCCCTATAAATACCTGGATACTAGATGATTGGAGAATATCACTGGGTATTTGGTGCTACTGGCCTTTTGCAAAGCTTGGGCCATATGCCTGAGGTGAGCATCGGTGACCCTGGGAGAGAGGGCGCCTAAAGAGGAGGAAGAGTGAGCCCTAGAAAAATAATAGTGAGCAGGTGAGAACATCATAACAAATTAACAATATCTCATTTTAAACTAGGGAAGATTAATTTTCTGCCACATTGCATATTGTGAAATACAGCACTTAACCACCATTTTATTTCATTACCTGAAAACCACTCTTTAACTAACGTAGGTAAAAAGCAAACCTCACAGCATACAATATGATAAGTGAAGAGACATATGGAAAAAAGAGGAAGCGAACAATATGTTTGATGAAATGTATTTATCTTAAACATCCCTAAACATTTTAGCCCCAAAAATTGGCAACTATTCACCATGATTATTTCATCACACCAAGTAATGAGAAAATACCACTGACCCGTCTTACTTACTAGTTACTCAAAATTGGGAGCAATTGGCAACACTTCACATCAAATTTGGGGATAGATGAGCAGTTTCTTTTTGTGAAAAAACCCTACATATTTTACACGTTTTTCAGTACACCCACCAAGTCAATATCTATATCCCTATTATGATTGTGTAATAATAGGTTCATGTGATGTTACCCAAAGAAAAACACATTTTCTAAAAATTTGGGTAATTTAGCCAAGTTTGAGAAACACTGGGGTAATTATGTAAATATGATTGTTTTTAGCAATGGGTGATTATTGGAGATGGTGTAGCTTACTGACAAAAGTCATAAAGGTTAGATAATAATGCAAGGATCTATATGTAAATTGTGGATATGTAATTTAGTATATTTACACTATTTAGTAATATTTAGTATTTTAATAGTAAGTAAATTATGACTATGATGTGTATGTATTTAAAGAAAAAAAAAACTAAACTGAGCATTTTGCCGTTTACTCCAGACTCATCCACCTCACCAGGGCTCATTAGCCTAGTCTGTCTCTAAATAATCTTGCTGATAAAACCCATTTTAAAGGAAATACCTTCCTATCTACACCATGCTATCTTACTACAACCTGCCTTATCTTCCTTCAGTCCTGTAGGATAAGGTGTCTGGATGTTTTGTGACTTATTTGATCTGATTTGCCATTTTAAAGCTTGACAGGAAGATGTCATTACTTAGGACCTTGAAACACCTCAGAGATCTGACTGCTGTACCATATACATCTGTAATTGGAAACTATGACAAAGTTAGAATATTTTTTACTTTTTTAATATTTTTTATTTTTCTGAATTATTAAATGACATATATAAATGACTTTATATATAAGATATATATAAATATATATATATATATATATATATATATAGAAAAAGGAAAATAAGAAGCAGCACACTAAACACTGGGGTGCAAAGTCCCACAAGAGCCAGCAACACGGTTCTTTGTAATATAGATAGTCCAGAAAAGCAGGCAGCACTCCAAGAGGTAAAATTCATGTGCGTTTATTGACCCAGTATATATATATATAATCTATGTGGGGTTCTTTCCTACTATGTGCTATGGCACCAATGCTCAAGTGTGACTGCCATCTATGCACTCCTTACAGCTATGTCTGCTACGGCAGAATTCTGCTACTCAGGGGTCGAACTCCTAGCAGTTACAAATGATTACTGATGACCTATGGAATTTGGAGATCAATATTTTTCCCACAAAAAGTCCTTAATAATATATCCAGTAACATCTCTTAATATTTGCATCATATGCCATATCAAGGGTTGCAGCAAGAAACTTTAAGTCTTCCGTTTTTTAAAAGCTTTTCTCCTCCCTAATATGGCAGAATGTACTGATATGAAGATGCTCAAGCAAAAATATTTGGGCATTGCAATATCTATGATTACATATATTGATGGTCATTAATTAGGACCGGTGTTTTAGACGCCAGTCTTAATAACCCCTTTAGCCGGTGGTGGATTCACCGAAGTTATGAAGAGGCGTCAGCCTCTCCATAACTTCGGCACATCCAGTGCCAGTTCTAAATGTAAAATAACTTCCTTAAAAATATAAATACTCCTAATATAGGTGTATTTCAGGTTGATAAATGACCCCCCCCCCCCATTGTATCATAAAAATCCAAGTTGGATGTACTGTAGAGTATTGTATTGTAGCAGTAATTAGAGATGAGTAAATAAATTCCTAAGAAGTGAGTTATCTCATCAAACAGGGTTCTGCTCCTACAATGGGTTGTCCCTAAAGCTAGGGATGCTGCTCTGCTGCTTGATTGACCGGCCTGGACACTTCAAGGTAGCGCTGCATGAACAGTCACTGCTTCAGTAGTAGACACAGAGCCTCTGCTCTTACGCTGCTACGTGGAGCATTGGGGCAGGTGCAGCAAAGATGTTCAGTCCTGTCAATCAAGCATCGGGCCAGTGTCCTCAGCTTCAGGGACACCCCGTTGGAGATGCAGAACTCTGCTTCATGAGAGAAATAATTTTTTATGACATGGTCATCTCTAGTTGTAATATTCACTCAAGTGTGAGCAGTGCTGGAGTACTGTGCTAGTGTACATAGCTATGCCGTTTCTGTTGCACGCTTACATGGCTATTTTCAGAACGCCCATAGAATTGAAGGAATTAAGTTGTCCATGCACAGCCACTTCTAAAGTCAAAGCTGGCATGACACAGGGCAGAGATGGGACCCTCAACTCTCATACACTTATGGCATATCTTGTGAATTTGCCATAAATGTTGAGACACGAAAACCTCTTTAACCATAGCCTATGATATGGTGAATAAAGTTGAGATTTTCCGTACAAAGGTAAGTAGTCATAGATCATACATATTTCTTCTTCATCTATTTTTCAGGTCCGGTGGCTTCTAACAAATTTCCTGTGGCAATCACGTTTCCTGTTTCCGCTGTCCAGATCAAAATATTAATCTGCCACATCTAATACTAAGTATAATAGATCTGGTACCAACACTAACAGAGCTGTGTTTTATGTCAAAACACAGAGGCCAGGAAATGCATGTGTAGATGCCAAGTTCCACATCTGATGTCATGTATAAAGTTGGTATGTATGATTTCAATTGATGCCAGGTATAATACTGTCATGTTTTATATGAAGCATTAGTGCTAATGCCAATTGCCAACCATAATATTTCTCACAAAAAACAAGGCATGTACATGCCAAACCATGTTCCTGCGAGAACTCCTCTATTTTATTTATTGTGTGGTTGCCTCTTTTCTGTAGATCATTCTGTACTTTAAGCAAGAAGAAGCTAAAAAGACTGAGCGCTATAATTTCTAAAATAACTGTACATACAATGGTTTTTAGAACTCTACAATGTACTGAGCCTGCACCTATGTAAGGAACATTTTGTACTTCTAAAGCACAGGAAAGGACATCATCTAATTTTCAGACTGAATGCAGATTAGGTTCACACTTAGGAAGAGGCTATGGTGCTCACAGAGGTCGCAGTCTCTTCTGACAGCTAATCAGCAGGGGTGCCAGGAGTCGGTCCCCCACCGATAAATACTGATGACCTATCCTGAAGATAGTGTAACAGTCAACTGGACATCTCTCCCACCTCAACCATATCCACCCAACCTTTTCATCATGGGCGGAGGGGCAGCAACAATGGGACACACAAGTATCATATGAACATCAGTGGCAGCTTACCCTATATGTCTGCACTTTTCCTATTCATTTATAGGATATAGAAGCCAGTTTCTGTATACAGCTTTTTGCCTCAATATACAATGTACAATATGTTGGTTGTTGCCAGTTTATATAACTAAAGAATTGCTGGGGGCTTTAATCCTTTAACCCCTTGTAGCCAGCATGTATGTATTGTTATTTGACCCATATATTCCACTACATACTGACCTCTGACTGACCACAGAGAATATTACGTTGTGGGGCTGCACTTTTAACCCCTTAAGGACCAGAGTTTTGTTTTTTTTGCGCTTTCGTTTTGCGCTCCCTGCCTTCCCAGAGCCATAACTTTTTTATTTATCGGTTCACATAGCCATATGAGGGCTTGTTTTTCGCGGAACAAGTTGTACTTTCTAACGCCACCATTTAATATTGCATATGATGTAGTGGGAAGCAGGAAAAAAATTCCAAATGGGGTGAAATTTCAAAATAAAAAGCAATTCCACCACAGTTTTGTGGCATTTTAAATTCCAACGTTCGATGTGCGATAAAACTGACCAGTTAGTTTTATTCTTCAGGTCAGTATGTATAGGTTTTCTTGTGTTTTGATAGTGAAAAAAAAATTCAAAAGTGGGAAAAAATCTGTTTAACTTTTTTGTCGCCAAATTTTAACGCCTATAACTTTTTTGTAATTATGTGTACAAAGCTATATGGGGGCTATTTTTTTGCATCGTGATCTGATCTTTTTATTGATACCATTCTGGGGTTTGTGATGACTTTTTGATCACCTTTTATTTAATATTTTTTTAATGAAATGAATCGTCCAAAAATGGCGAATCGGCCACTTGGACGCTTTTTTCCGTTCTTCTGTTTACCGTTTGGGGAATATTTTTTAATATTTTTATAGTATGGGCGTTTTCTCACATTGTGACACCCATGATGTGTATTTTTTTTATTTTCATTTTGGCAAAAGGAGGGTGATTTGAACTTTTATGGGTTTTTTAAATTCTTTTTTTACTTTTTTATTTTTTTACACTTTTCTATAGTTCCCATAGGGAACTATAACCACCAATCATCTGATTGCTATTGTCATACATTCCATAGCATTGGAATATTTGAGAAAATCACATATTTCCTATGGAGCCTATTTCAGGTTAGGCTCCATAGGAAATACTATACAGAAGCCTGGGTTTCATTCATAGAGACCCAGGCTGCTCCGGGCTCCTCCAATGGCCACACGGGGGTTTGTGCACGCTCAGATGCCGTGGTCAGGATTGACCACAGCATCTGAGGGGTTAAATGTCCACGATCAGCATCGCTACCGGTCGCGGACATAAGCCACGGGTGTCTGCTTCAAGAAGCACGTGGCCACCCGCGGCTATGGCACCCGCAGTGGACAGGAGCGGGCGCCATCTTTAAAGACCCGACACAGGAAGTACCCGTACATCCTGTGTCCTTAAGAGAGTAATGCCTGAAATATTATACCTGTGTTAGACACGTGTAGATCTATGGACCACCATTCCGGGCCTGTACTTTCCCTCCTAACATATCAGGTATTTTGCTAACATGGATTGTTATATTTGTGGGGTATTATTCCCCTCCCACAATCAACTGAAGAACGGCACCCTAGACGGTGCAGAGAAACTAGTCGGGACACGTGTCATTGCTATCAGTTACCCTTTGTACATCTAGGGATATTGTATATTTCAATATGGCCTCTTTCAGACTGGCGTTTTATCTTTCTGTCCTAGAGTTCCGTCCTCGGGGCTCTAGGACGGAAATATACTGATCAGGATTATCCCAATGCATCCTGAATGGAGAGAAATCCGTTCAGGATGCATCAGGAGGTCTTCAGTTCAGTACTGAGACTTTTTTTGGCCGTAGCAAATTCCGCAGCATGCTGTAGATTTTGCTCTGGTCAAAAACCCTGAAGGCATGCCGGAAGGATGGATCCGGGATTAATGCCCATTGAAAAGCATTAATCCGGCTTTAAGCTAAACGTCGTTTCGGCGCATCGCCGGATCCGGCGTTTAGCTTTTGTGAATGGTTACCATGGCAGCCAGGACGCTAAAGTCCCGGCTGCCATGGTAAAGTGTAGTGGGGAGGCAGGGGAGAAGTATACTTACCGTCCGCGTGGCTCCGGAGTCTCGGGGCGCTCCACAATGATGTCAGAGCGCCCCATGAGCATGGATCACGTGATCCATGCGCGTGGGGCGCTCTGACATCATTGTGGGAGCCGCACAGACTGTAAGTATCTTCTCCCCTGGCTCCCCACTACTTACTATGGCAACCAGGACTTTAGTAGCGTCCTGCCTGCCATAGTAACACTGAAAGCATTTTGAAGACTGGCCAGTCTTCAAATGCTTTCAGTTGTCTTGCGTTGTGACGGATCCGGCGGGCATTTCCGGCGACGGAAGTGCACGCCGGATCCACACAACGCAGGTGTGAAAGAGGCCTATATTGGGGTATTTTTAACTATAAACAATATAGGTTAGACTGGTGAAGGTGCTCTATGACTAATTTAAACTGTAGTGACGGCAGCTATATCAAGATTTTTTCTGATCATCCTATATATTAGTGATATAGGTGTTTTTTTCTATTCTGAGGATGGGTCATATTAAACACTTGGACAACCTAACAAAAAAGAAATGAAATTTTTTTTCATGTGGCTTGAGTAAATGCTGACATTTTGACCTCTGTTTCAAGCCAAATGGGATCAAAAAATTTGTTTTGTTATGTTTTTGTCATATATGACGATGGTTGAACGAACTCGAACTGTAAAGTTCGGTTTCATACCAAACATTATGGTTTTTCGCACCCGAACATTTCCGTAAAAGTTCGGCTTTGCTGTTCTGCGATTTCTTCCCGCTTTTTCAATTTAAGCTGGAGTCACGTAGTGCCGCACGTCACTCTGCTCTTCTTAGTGTAGGGATAGGATGCTGCCGCTTCTGTGAGGGAGAGATTAGGGAAGAAATCTGTTAAACTTGATGGTGTTAACTCTTCAAACTACAGCAAACTACATATTTGTACCCAGCCCTGAGCCCAGTGATACTGCAAAATAATTTTTAATCCATCTGTTACTGGGGTCAGCCGCCATTTTAGCAACTGCAGTGTCCTTGGAACTGCATGTGACCTGCATGTGTGCCAGCCTGCCAGGGACATCAGTCTAATTATTTTTTGGAAGCTCAGTGGAGGAAAAATTCCTTTTTTTCTGGCAGGTCAAGTCCCCTTACATTACCTCTTTTATAATTTTGGGGTGACATAGTGCATTTCTGTCGTTGGGGGAATAAACCCATACTGTCGTACCACACAACACGTTTGCATACACTGCTGAAAAACCTATTTTAAAATTTTACGGTGAAAAACTGCATTTCTGTAGTTGGGTTAATAAACCCGTACTGTTGTGCCACAGATCACGTTTGCATAAAACGCAGAAAAAAATGTTTTCAAATTTTACGGTGAAAAACTGCATTTCTATAGTTGGGTTAATAAACCGTACTGTTGTGCCACAGAGCACGTTTGCATACAACGCAGAAAAAACTGTTTTAGAATTTTGTAATGAAAAACTGCATTTCTGTAGTTGGGTTAATCGACCCGTACTGTTGTGCCACAGAGCACGTTTGTATACAATGCTGAAAAAACTGTTTTAAAATTTTGTTGTGAAAAACTGCATTTCTGTAGTTGGGTTAATAAACCGATACTGTTGTGCCATAGAGCACATTTGCATACAATGCTGAAAAAACTGTTTTAAACTTTTGCTGTGAAAGACTGCATTTCCGTAGTTGGAATAATAAACCCCTACTGTTGTGCCACAGAGCAGTTTTGCATACAATGCTGTTTTGCCAGTTATACAAACCCCTGCTCTGCATAGGTGACAGGGAGGTAAGTTTCTAAAAATCGTATGTTACATTCTTGGGCCATAAAGTAACCCTGCACTGCATACCTGATTGGGAAATATATTCAATAGTAAATTAGGTGGCCTTCAGATTGGTAGGTGATCTGTAACCCTTCTTTCTTTCAAAGTACCCCTGCACTGCATACCTGACTGGGAATTATATTCTGTAAATTCGGCGGCGTTAACATTGTTGGGTGCTGTAGTTATATGCTGTAAAATTTCCATGATGTCTCCATGATAAATATATAAACTTTTAAAATAATCCTATAGCGAGTCAAATAGATGCCTGATGATGGGGATGTTCCATGACCCCTTTTTTCTTTCAAACTACCCCTGCCCTGCATACCTGACTGGGAAATATATTCTGTAAATTAGGTGGCGTTCAGATTGTTGGCTGATCTGTACCCCTTCTTTCTTTCAAAGTACTCCTGCACTGCATAACAGACAGGGAACTTAGTTCATTACAATTGGTGGTTACATTGTTGCCTGACATAAAGCCTTTTTTGGCTGTGAAGCCAAAGGTAGTCATCTAAAACAATGTGTTTTGTTTTCTTTTAATAAATTGGGGTAGCCCCCAAAACATTGGGAAATATAAAAAAGAAAGCAAAGAATAAGTGCGCTGTAGTATAACAATTGTTGGGTGAGGCCGGTATACATGTCTGTTCTGCATAAGGTATGAACAAGTCCTGTGGGATCCATGCCTAGTTCTTTTTACTGAACGTGAGCTTGTCCACATTGGCTGTGGACAGGCGGCTGCGCTTGTCTGTGATACTGCCCTCAGCCGTGCTAAACACACGTTCAGACAATACACTGGCTGCAGGGCAGGCCAGCAACTCCAAGGCATTAAGGTGAAGCTGAGGCTATGTCCCCAATTTGGAGACCCAGAAGTTGAATGCGGCAGTCCCAGTGGCGTAGCTAGACTGGGCCCAACAGCAAATTTTTGAATGGGGCCCCCCTCCTCCTGTAATTTTTTGCAACCCCTTCCTTTCATGCTGCCCCCATTCCTGTGGCTACTAAAGATCGCTCTATCAGACCAGGCAGCTGTTCCATCTGTTTTCAACACTGTCTATACTGCCACTGTATATAATTTCTTTGTATAATACTGTTGAGGAGGCCCTGATAAAGTCTTTTAGTCCTCCTCCTCCTGGATGGGCCTCTTCTTGGTCAGGGCCTCAAGGCAGCCGCTTTCCCTGCTTCCCCTGGAGCTATGACCCTGGGCAGGCCCATCAGTCAGTACGTGTAGGTGTGTGCACAGATACTATTCCACCATTTTGCGGAAATGCTGCCTCTTGCTAAGACGTTCCATATCTGCTGGTGGTGCTAGTTGGTGTGGTGTGGTGACAAAGCTTTTCCACACTTTGGCCATGCCTTCTGAGGTGCGGGCGGTGACCCAGCTGCGTTGGTGACTTCTTCCTCCTCCTCCTCTGCTTGAGCCTTGTGCTTCCACTGAGCCCCCGGTGTCAGGTGTGAATGCCATCAGCAGCGTGTCTTTCAATCATGCTTCAGTGACGGAATAAAGGACGGCACGTTGTCCTTGTAACGGGGATCCAGCAGGGTGGTCACACAGTAATATGCACAAGTTAAAATGTGGGCAACTCGGCAGTCGTTGCGCAGGCACTGCAGCATGTCGTCGCTCATGTTTGCCAGGCTGCCGAGAGGCAATGACAAGCTGTCCTCTGTGGGAGGTTTATCATCTGTGTCCTCTGTATCCCCCCAGCCACGCTCAAGTGATGGCCATGAGCTGCTTTGGGTGCCACCCTGCTGTGAACACGATTTCTTCTCCTCCTCCTCCAGAATTGTGCCCTGGCTGGACAATTGTGTACCTGGCCTATGTCGGTGCAGAAACCCACTCTCCGAGGCACTTGTATATGACTGGCCTTATAAGTTAAGGGTAAGGCATGATATAGTTTTGTTTGTTTATTTAGATTATCTGACTTATAGTTATTTAAATATGTTTATAAGTAAATTTGTAAATAGTTTATGAATGGGCATTAGTGGTTTGAGTGAAAGGGGAGGTGTAGGGTAGGAGTCTGGTTGGGTTAATTTTCTATTTTTGAAATGTTCCTTGTAAAGTTTTTGTTATGATTTATAATAAAAACTCCTGATAACCGTGGAAATGTTACCCAACAATCTAACCGACAAATTTATTAAATTTTTTTGCCTGTCGCATCTGCGGCTCAGTTCCCAGGGGTCCTTGAGCATCAATAAAAGTTCATTTGTCCCACCAGAATCTAAGAGCTGGATTAACTTAATTGATTTTCACTGTCAGGTGTTTTGGAATTTCTGCACCATCAAATTCAGCACATGCACCAGGCAAGGGATGTGTGTCAAACAGGCTAGGCCCAGAGCTGATTCAAGATTTCACCCATTATCGCACACCATAAGGCCGGGCTTGAGGCTCAATAACACCAAACACTCATCGGTCTGTTGTTCCATGCCCGTCCACAGCTCCTGCGCGGTGTGGGGTTTGTCCCCCAAACAGATGAGTTTCAGAACAGCCTGCTGTCGTTTCCCCCTGGCTGTGCTGATGTTGGTGGTGAAGGTGTTACGCTGAAAGGATGAGGGGGTGGTAGAGGAGGAGGAAGCGGAGTAGGAGGAGGAGGCAACAGGAGGCAAAGAGAAATGCCCTGCACTCCTCGGGGGCGGAAGTACATATGTCAAACTTCTATCCGCCCCTGGCCCAGCCACCACTTCATTTACCCAGTGTGCTGTTAGGGAGATATAACTTACCTGCCTGTGCTTACTGGTCCACGTATTAGTGGTTATGTGGACCTTGCCACAGATGGTGTTGCGCAGTGCACACCTGATTTTGTCCGACACATTGTTGTGCAGGGAAGGGATGGCTCGCCTGGAAAAGTAGTAGCGGCTGGGAACCACTTACTGTGGGACAACCACCTCCATAAGTTTTTTAAAAGTCTCCATCCATCTCCACCAGACAGAATGACAGCATTTCAAAGGACCAGGAATTTTGAAAACCTGGAATTCAGGGCCAGGGATCTCTGGTGTGTAGGGGGGTACTTCCACTTTCTTTTTCTAATTGTGGCATGGACAGCTGAACACTTCCATGGGATAGAGTGGAGATGCTTAGTGACGTTGAAATATGTGGTGGCGTTGCTGCCACATCCTCTGCTTGTGCTCAGATTTATTTTGAATTTTTATGTATTTTATGTTATTTTAAGTTATTTCCCTATCCAAATTAGTTTGCGGGCACTACTCCTACTCTTACCCCCATTTTGCTTCAATTTCCAGCCCTCTAGCCATTTCCAGCAGTTTTTTAGAGCTATTTTAGTGCCCCAAAGTTTGGGTCCCCATTGACTTAAATGGGGTTCGGGGTCAAGTTCGGGTCCGAACTCGAACTTTGCGGTGAAGTTCGGCCGAACCCGGCGAACCCGAACTTCCAGGTGTTTGCTCAACTCTATATATGACATATGAAATAACATAAAGCTGAAAATACATAGTAAATACAGAAAAATGTATCATCTCAACCACAAAAGATGAAATTCTAATGCTTTCGTTGACTTATATAAAGCTCTGTTCTTTGTAATCCATGGCCCTTCAATGAACTAGAATGACACGTAGTATAGGACACATTTTAATCTTGAAATTGGGAGTTTGGCAAATTTTATAATCTATCTATCTATCTATCTATCTATCTATCTATCTATCTATCAGCTAAATTACTGTTTTTCAACTTCAGTCCTCACGACCACCCATCAGGTCATGTTTTCAGGATTTCCTTAGTATTCAGCAGGTGATATAATTAGTGTTAATGCATCAGGACTAGTGTTGAGAGAACAGTTCGAGCATAGTTCGGGTCCGTACCGAATTTTGGGGTGTTCGTGACACGGACCCGAACCCGAACTTTTTTGTAAAAGTTCGGGTTCGGGTTCGTCGTTCGGCATGTATTTTGGCGCATTTTGAAAGGCTGCAAAGCAGCCAATCAACATGCATCATACTACTTGCCCTAAGATGCCATCGCAGCCATGCCTACTATTGGCAAGGCTGTGATTGGCCAAGTGCAGCATGTGACTCAGCCTCTTGATAAGCTTGTGCGCACGTCAGGACGTGCTCACTCCCGATGTGAATAGAACAGGGATAGACGCAGCTGATGCTAGGGCGAGAATAGGCAGGGATAATTGAATAACTGGAAGCAAATTTCTCTCCTCCACCTGTGATTCATCTGAACAACTGCAGCTGAGCTGCTTTTTTGATAGGGATTGGCTATTTTTAGAGTGGCCAGAGTGATTTTTCCATCCACATGTACCTAGGCTGACCGCCGGCCGCCATTTTGCGACTTGTAGTGCTGCAGCAGAAGCTGCCACAGTGTGCATTCCAAAGCTCCAAACAAGTCAGACATCTACACCTGGGATTCAGACCAATAGCGATTTAGCAGCACAGTCCAAGGCTATTTTTTTAAAGGTTGTGCAGACCATTTTGTGGCACATGTTACTGGGCTGATAGGCGGCGGCCATCTTGGGACTAGTGCTGCAGCACAATCTCTCCCAACGTCCATTAATCACTTGTAATAGTGGTCTGTGCCATAGAAATCCTACATCAGGGACTTGGGTGTGCTTGTGTCACCCCTACTAATACCAGTCCACCTGTAATCCATACAGTGAAAAGCCATAAAGTATTCCAGTGAGGGAATTTTTATTTTATTTAAAAAGGCCAAGTTAGTTTATCTGGCGTTCAATATACTAGATACAGTTAGGCCTGCGTTTCATACATCTGGAATTAGCAAACTAATGTGCTGGGGTTGGGAAAACATATATGTACCCATACTAGAATCTGTCAAAGAAAGCGGTACTCACATATAACAGTCATTCCATCTGTAATCCATACAGTCAAAAGACTGAAAGTATTCCAGTGAGGGAATTTTTTTATTTAAAAAGGCCAAGTTAGTTTATCTGGCGTTCAATATACTAGATACAGTTAGGCCTGCGTTTCATACATCTGGAATTAGCAAACTAATGTGCTGGGGTTGGGAAAACATATATGTACCCATACTAGAATCTGTCAAAGAAAGCGGTACTCACATATAACAGTCATTCCATCTGTAATCCATACAGTCAAAAGACTGAAAGTATTCCAGTGAGGGAATTTTTTTATTTAAAAAGGCCAAGTTAGTTTATCTGGCGTTCAATATACTAGATACAGTTAGGCCTGCGTTTCATACATCTGGAATTAGCAAACTAATGTGCTGGGGTTGGGAAAACATATATGTACCCATACTAGAATCTGTCAAAGAAAGCGGTACTCACATATAACAGTCATTCCATCTGTAATCCATACAGTCAAAAGACTGAAAGTATTCCAGTGAGGGAATTTTTTTATTTAAAAAGGCCAAGTTAGTTTATCTGGCGTTCAATATACTAGATACAGTTAGGCCTGCGTTTCATACATCTGGAATTAGCAAACTAATGTGCTGGGGTTGGGAAAACATATATGTACCCATACTAGAATCTGTCAAAGAAAGCGGTACTCACATATAACAGTCATTCCATCTGTAATCCATACAGTCAAAAGACTGAAAGTATTCCAGTGAGGGAATTTTTTTATTTAAAAAGGCCAAGTTAGTTTATCTGGCGTTCAATATACTAGATACAGTTAGGCCTGCGTTTCATACATCTGGAATTAGCAAACTAATGTGCTGGGGTTGGGAAAACATATATGTACCCATACTAGAATCTGTCAAAGAAAGCGGTACTCACATATAACAGTCATTCCATCTGTAATCCATACAGTCAAAAGACTGAAAGTATTCCAGTGAGGGAATTTTTTTATTTAAAAAGGCCAAGTTAGTTTATCTGGCGTTCAATATACTAGATACAGTTAGGCCTGCGTTTCATACATCTGGAATTAGCAAACTAATGTGCTGGGGTTGGGAAAACATATATGTACCCATACTAGAATCTGTCAAAGAAAGCGGTACTCACATATAACAGTCATTCCATCTGTAATCCATACAGTGAAAAGCCATAAAGTATTCCAGTGAGGGAATTTTTTTTTATTTAAAAAGGCCAAGTTAGTTTATCTGGCGTTCAATATACTAGATACAGTTAGGCTCATGCGTTTCATACATCTGGAATTAGCAAACTAATGTGCTGGGGTTGGGAAAACATATATGTACCCATACTAGAATCTGTCAAAGAAAGCGGTACTCACATATAACAGTCATTCCATCTGTAATCCATACAGTCAAAAGACTGAAAGTATTCCAGTGAGGGAATTCTTTTTATTTAAAAAGGCCAAGTTAGTTTATCTGGCGTTCAATATACTAGATACAGTTAGGCCTGCGTTTCATACATCTGGAATTAGCAAACTAATGTGCTGGGGTTGGGAAAACATATATGTACCCATACTAGAATCTGTCAAAGAAAGCGGTACTCACATATAACAGTCATTCCATCTGTAATCCATACAGTCAAAAGACTGAAAGTATTCCAGTGAGGGAATTTTTTTATTTAAAAAGGCCAAGTTAGTTTATCTGGCGTTCAATATACTAGATACAGTTAGGCCTGCGTTTCATACATCTGGAATTAGCAAACTAATGTGCTGGGGTTGGGAAAACATATATGTACCCATACTAGAATCTGTCAAAGAAAGCGGTACTCACATATAACAGTCATTCCATCTGTAATCCATACAGTCAAAAGACTGAAAGTATTCCAGTGAGGGAATTTTTTTATTTAAAAAGGCCAAGTTAGTTTATCTGGCGTTCAATATACTAGATACAGTTAGGCCTGCGTTTCATACATCTGGAATTAGCAAACTAATGTGCTGGGGTTGGGAAAACATATATGTACCCATACTAGAATCTGTCAAAGAAAGCGGTACTCACATATAACAGTCATTCCATCTGTAATCCATACAGTCAAAAGACTGAAAGTATTCCAGTGAGGGAATTCTTTTTATTTAAAAAGGCCAAGTTAGTTTATCTGGCGTTCAATATACTAGATACAGTTAGGCCTGCGTTTCATACATCTGGAATTAGCAAACTAATGTGCTGGGGTTGGGAAAACATATATGTACCCATACTAGAATCTGTCAAAGAAAGCGGTACTCACATATAACAGTCATTCCATCTGTAATCCATACAGTCAAAAGACTGAAAGTATTCCAGTGAGGGAATTTTTTTATTTAAAAAGGCCAAGTTAGTTTATCTGGCGTTCAATATACTAGATACAGTTAGGCCTACGTTTCATACATCTGGAATTAGCAAACTAATGTGCTGGGGTTGGGAAAACATATATGTACCCATACTAGAATCTGTCAAAGAAAGCGGTACTCACATATAACAGTCATTCCATCTGTAATCCATACAGTCAAAAGACTGAAAGTATTCCAGTGAGGGAATTTTTTTATTTAAAAAGGCCAAGTTAGTTTATCTGGCGTTCAATATACTAGATACAGTTAGGCCTGCATGCTTCATACATCTGGAATTAGCAAACTAATGTGCTGGGGTTGGGAAAACATATATGTACCCATACTAGAATCTGTCAAAGAAAGCGGTACTCACATATAACAGTCATTCCATCTGTAATCCATACAGTCAAAAGACTGAAAGTATTCCAGTGAGGGAATTTTTTTTATTTAAAAAGGCCAAGTTAGTTTATCTGGCGCTCAATATACTAGATACAGTTAGGCCTATGTTTCATACATCTGGAATTAGCAAACTAATGTGCTGGGGTTGGGAAAACATATATGTACCCATACTAGAATCTGTCAAAGAAAGCGGTACTCACATATAACAGTCATTCCATCTGTAATCCATACAGTCAAAAGACTGAAAGTATTCCAGTGAGGGAATTTTTTTAATTTAAAAAGGCCAAGTTAGTTTATCTGGCGTTCAATATACTAGATACAGTTAGGCTCATGCTTTCATACATCTGGAATTAGCAAACTAATGTGCTGGGGTTGGGAAAACATATATGTACCCATACTAGAATCTGTCAAAGAAAGCGGTACTCACATATAACAGTCATTCCATCTGTAATCCATACAGTCAAAAGACTGAAAGTATTCCAGTGAGGGGATTTTGCTTATAAAAATAATATATTTCATTGTGGTGCGAGTTGAATCGCAACAATGAAGAAAAATACTATTAAGGGACGAGGACGCGGTCGTGGTGGTGTCCGTGGAGCCTCTGTTGCTGGTAGAGGACGTGGCCGTTCGGCCCCAGGCGCACACAGTAGGGAACGAACTCCCTCAACTAGCCGGCAGAATGTACCGCAATATCTCGTGGGGCCCAATGCCGCTCTTAGGATGGTAAGGCCTGAGCAGGTACAGGCATTAATCGATTGGGTGGCCGACAGTGCTTCCAGCACGTTCACCACATGGTCTTCCACCCAGTCTTCTGCGGAAAGCGCACAGGTGGCACCTGAAAACCAAGCCCATCAGTCTGTCACATCACCCCCAAGCATATCAGGGAAACGGTCTGAGCCACAAGTTATGCAGCAGTCTCTTCTTCTGTTTGAAGACTCTGCTTCCAGGGTTTCCCAGGGGCGTCCACCTAGCCCTTCCCCAGTGGAGGAAGACATACCATGCACTGACGCACAACCACTTATGTCTCCAGATGAAGAGGACATGGGAATACCACCACAGCAGAGTCACCGACTCTCTGATGATGACGAAACACAGGTGCCCACTGCCGCGTCTTTTGCAGTGTGCAGACTGAACAGGAGGAGGTCAGGGAGGGAGACTGGGTGGAAGACGATGCAGAGGACGATGAGGTCTTAGACCCCACATGGACTGAAGGTCGTGGCGATGACTTTCACAGTTCAGAGGAAGAGGTAGTGGTGAGACCGAGACAACAGCGAAGCCAAAGAGGGAGCAGGGGGCCAAAGCAGACGAGCCGCCGCCCCAGAGTTCGCTCTGCTACTGGACATCGCCAACAGGGACCCAGCCCCACAAAGGCAGCTTCAAAGAGTTCCCTGGCATGGCACTTCTTTAAACAATGTCCTACCGACAAGACCCGAGTGACTTGCACGCTCTGCCATCAGAGCCTGAGGCGAGGCATTAACGTTCTGAACCTCAGCACAACCTGCATGACCAGGCATCTACATGCAAAGCATGAACTGCAGTGGGGTACACACCTTAAAAACCAGGCACTCGCTGAGGCTCCCCTGCTCCCTCTACCGCTGCTGCCTCGGCTTCCGCCTCGAGAGGAATGTTGCCACCTGCCGAGCAGCAAACAGAGGATGTGCCACCGACACCACCACCACTGCCACCGTCAACTAGCGTCTCCACTATATCACACAGCAGCGTTCAGCTCTCAATATCTCAAACCTTAGAGAGGAAGCGCAAATTCCCCGAGTCACCCTCGAGCCCTTGGCCTGAACGCCAGCATTTCTAAACTGCTGGCCTTTGAAATGCTGTCATTCCGGCTGGTGGACACAGACAGCTTCAAACAGCTGATGGCCATGGCTGTCCCGCAGTATGTGGTTCCCAGCCGCCACTACTTCTCCAAGACAGCCGTGCCTTCCCTGCACATGCAAGTGTCCGATAAAATCAAGTGTGCACTGCGCAACGCCATTTGTGGCAAGGTCCACCTAACCACAGATACGTGGACCAGTAAGCACGGCCAGGGACGCTATATCTCACTAACTGCACACTGGATGAATGTAGTGGCGGCTGGGCCCCCGGCGGACAGTTCCTTGGCGCACGTCCTTCCGCCCCTAGGATCGCAGGGCATCATTCTCTGCCTCCTGTAGCCTCCTCCTCCTACTCGGCTTCCTCCTCCACTGCTTCCACCAGCTCATCCGGTCAGCCACACACCTTCACCACCAACTTCAGCACAGCCCGGGTAAACGTCAGCAGGCCATTCTGAAACTCATATGTTTGGGGACAGGCCCCACAGCGCAAAGGAGTTGTGGCGGGGTATTGAACAACAGACCGACGAGTGGTTTCTGCCGGTGGGCCTCAAGCCAGGCCTGGTGGTATGCGATAATGGGCGAAATCTCGTGGCAGCTCTGGGACTAGCCGGTTTGACGCACATCCCTTGCCTGGCGCATGTGCTGAACTTGGTGGTGCAGAGGTTCATTCACCACTACCCCAACATGTCAGAGCTGCTGCATAAAGTGCGGGCCGTCTGTGCGCGCTCCGCCATTCACATCCTGCCGCTGCTCGCCTGTCTGCGCCACAGCGGAACTTTGGCCTTCCCGCTCACCGCCTCATATGCGACGTGCCCACCCGGTGGAACTCCACCTTGCACATGCTGGAGAGACTGTGCAAGCAGCAGCAGGCCATAGTGGAGTCTCAGCTGCAGCACGCTCGCGTCAGTCGTACTGCCGAACAGCACCACTTCACCACCAATGATTGGGCCTCCATGCGAGACCTGTGTGCCCTGCTGCGCTGTTTCGAGTACTCCACCAACATGGCCAGTGGCGATGACACTGTTATCAGCGTTACAATACCACTTCTATGTCTCCTTGAGAAAACACTTAGGGCAATGATGTTAGAGGAGGTGGCCCAGGTGGGAGGAGGAGGAGGAGGATGAGGGCTCGTTTCTAACACTTTCGGGCCAGTCTGTTCGAAGTGGCTCAGAGGGAGGTTTGTTTAAGCAGCAGAGGACAGGTTCACAAGTCGCCAGCCAAGGCACTGTACTGGAGGACGAGGAGGATGAGGAGGAGGAGGAGAGGGGACGAGGATGACGCAAGTTCACAGCGGGGTGGCAGCCCAGGCCCATCACTGGTGCGTGGCTGGGGGATACGGTGGACGATGACGATACGCCTCCCACAGAGGACAGCTTGTCCTTACCCATGGGTAGCCTGGCCCACATGAGCGAATATATGCTCCAATGCCTGCGCAACGACAGCAGAGTTGCCCACGCTTTAACGTGTGCAGACTACTGGGTGGCCACCCTGCTGGATCCCCGGTATAAAGACAATGTGCCCACTTTAATTCCTGAACTGGAGCGCGACCGTAAGATGCGCGAGTACAAGCGCACGCTGATAGAGGCGCTCTTGAGAGCATTCCCACATGTCACAGGGGAACAGGTGGAAGGTGAAGGCAGAGGAGTGGCAAGAGGTCGCCAACGCAGCTGTGTCACGGCAAGCTCATCTGAGGGCAGGGTTAGCATGGCAGAAATGTGGAAAAGTTTTGTCTCCACGCCACAGCTATCTGCACCGACACCTGATACGGAACGTGTTAGCAGGAGGCAGCATTTCACTAACATGGTTGAACAGTATGTCTGCACACCCCTCCACATCCTGACGGATGGTTCGGCCCCATTCAACTACTGGGTTTCGAAATTGTCCACGTGGCCAGAGTTAGCATGTTATGCCTTGGAGGTGCTTTCCTGCCCGGCGGCCAGCGTTTTATCTGAACGCGTATTCAGCACGGCAGGGGGCGCCATTACTGACAAGCGCAGCCGCCTGTCCACAGCCAACGTGGACAAGCTGACCTTCATAAAGATGAACCAGGCATGGATCCCACAGGACCTGTCCCTCCCTTGTGCAGAGTAGTCCTTATTAACTGCCTAAAACATGTCTTGTTGTGCTACGGGCCACTTCTTTATTTGATACAAATTTTATGAAACCCACAGTTGAATGAAACTCTTCTCTGTCTGGGCGCCGGGGCCTAACCAGATGAAAGTGGCCGGTTAAACTAACTGGTGACATGAAGCCATAACCTCTGCCATGCTACCTCTGTCTTCTGTCTGGGTGCTGAGGCCTAAGTCAAATAAAGCGGTCTTCTGCTGTGCTGGGGGATATGAAGCTAATCTCTGACCTCTCTCCTCTGTCTGGGTCCAAAGGCCTAAATCACTGAAAGAGGCCTTCTCCTGTGGTGTGTGATATGATGCCAGAATATGTGCTGTGGGGCCTCTCTCCTCTTCCTGGGTGCAGGGGTCAAATAAACTAAATTGTGGCCTACTCCTGTGGTGGTTGATATGATGCCTGATTCTCTGATGTGGAACCTCTCTCCTCTGTTTGGGTGAAGGGGTCAAAGTAACTAAATGGTGGCTTCTCCTGTGGTGGCTGATATGATGCCAGAATATGTGCTGTGGGGCCTCTCTCCTCTTCCTGGGTGCAGGGGTCAAAGTAACTCAATGGTGGCTTCTCCTGTGGTGGCTGATATGATGCCAGAATATGTGCTGTGGTGCCTCTCTCCTCTTCCTGGGTGCGGGGTCAAAGTAACTCAATGGTGGCTTCTCCTGTGGTGGCTGATATGATGCCAGAATATGTGCTGTGGTGCCTCTCTCCTCTTCCTGGGTGCGGGGGTCAAAGTAACTCAATGGTGGCTTCTCCTGTGGTGGTTAGTATGATGCCAGAATATGTGCTGTGGGGCCTCTCTCCTCTTCCTGGGTGCAGGGGTCAAAGTAACTCAATGGTGGCTTCTCCTGTGGTGGCTGATATGATGCCAGAATATGTGCTGTGGTGCCTCTCTCCTCTTCCTGGGTGCGGGGTCAAAGTAACTCAATGGTGGCTTCTCCTGTGGTGGTTAGTATGATGCCAGAATATGTGCTGTGGGGCCTCTCTCCTCTTCCTGGGTGCAGGGGTCAAAGTAACTCAATGGTGGCTTCTCCTGTGGTGGCTGATATGATGCCAAAATATGTGCTGTGGGCCTCTCTCCTCTTCCTGGGTGCAGGGGTCAAAGTAACTCAATGGTGGCTTCTCCTGTGGTGGTTAGTATGATGCCAGAATATGTGCTGTGGGGCCTCTCTCTCTTCCTGGGTGCAGGGGTCAAAGTAACTCAATGGTGGCTTCTCCTGTGGTGGTTAGTATGATGCCAGAATATGTGCTGTGGGGCCTCTCTCCTCTTCCTGGGTGCAGGGGTCAAAGTAACTCAATGGTGGCTTCTCCTGTGGTGGCTGATATGATGCCAGAATATGTGCTGTGGTGCCTCTCTCCTCTTCCTGGGTGCAGGGGTCAAAGTAACTAAATGGTGGCTTCTCCTGTGGTGGTTGATATGATGCCTGATTCTCTGCTGTGAAACCTCTCTCCTCCATCTGGGTGTAGGGGTCAAAGTCTTTCAAAGTCGCCTTCTCCTGTGCTGATTGATATAAAGCTGATGGTTGTGCCATCTGACATGGTTGCCAGGGTCTGATTCAATGGGGGCCTACTCCTGTGGTGGGTGATCTAAATGCCTGATTCTCTGCTGTGAAACCTCTCTCCTCCGTCTGGGTGTAGGGGTCAAAGTCTTTCAAAGTCGCCTTCTCCTGTGCTGATTGATATGAAGCTGATGGTTGTGCCATCTGACATGGTTGCCGGGGTCCCATTAAATTGGGGCCTACTCCTGTGGTGGGTGATCTAAATGCCTGATTCTCTGCTTTGAAACCTCTCTCCTCCGTCCGGGTGTAGGGGTCAAAGTCTGTCAAAGTCGCCTTCTCCTGTGCTGATTGATATAAAGCTTATGCTTGTGCCATCTGACATGGTTGCCGGGGTCTGATTCAATGGTGGCCTACTCCTGTGGTGGGTGATCTAAATGCCTGATTCTCTGCTGTGTAACCTCTCTCCTCCGTCTGGGTGTAGGGGTCAAAGTAACTAAATGGTGGCCTACTCCTGTGGTGGGTGATATGATGCCTGGTTCTCTGCTGTGGGACCTCTCTCCTTTGTCTGGGTGCTGTGGTCAAAATAATAGTAAGTGACCTTCTCCATTGGTGGGTGACTTGAAGCCTGATTCTGTGCTATGGGACCTCACTCCAATTAATATTGTTTAATTTTTATTTATTTTATGTTAACTCATCATTTCCCTATCTACATTTGTTTGCAGGGGATTTAACTACATTTTGCTGCCTTTTGCAGCCCTCTAGCCCTTTCCGGGTGTGTTTTACAGCCTTTTTAGTGCCCAAAAGTTCGGGTCCCCATTGACTTCTATGGGGTTCGGGTTCGGGATGAAGTTCGGGTCGAGTTCGGATCCCGAACCCGAACATTTTTCGAAAGTTCGGCCGAACTCGTCGAACCCGAACATCCAGGTGTTCGCTCAACTCTAATCAGGACTGACCATAGGTATTTATTCTGTGTCATATTCTCAAATCATGATCGTTGGTGAGCCCTCAGGACTTGAGTTGAGAAACTTCTGAGGACTGGAGTTGGGAAACCCTGTTCTGAACAGATGAACAAAAGTTACAGCACTTAATGAATATCCAGTGGCGTTTCCATTCCACAATGGAACTTCTTTCAAGCAAGTTTTAATATGTAACTGAAACTTTGTACTAATATGAGCTAATAAACCTTCACTTGTTCACTGGATTAGATTTTATTTTATAATGCTACGTTTTTATTCATTAACATATTTTAAGTGTGTGTGGATTATATTCCCCTTAATAATGTTAACATAGACAGACAAGGTTATTCTTGGAAAGCCATGCAGCCATTTAACATTGCAACGATGTCTGTCCCTATCAATCAAGCAGCGGGTGGGTGCTTCTTAACCGGCAGGGACCACCAATCACAGGTGAAGAACTCCTGCTGGTGAGACTCGCTCATCCCCATGCAAAATAAACTGACATGCGCTGGATTTTATCATAAGTTGCAGTTTTGTTATGACAAATATTCTGTGTAGAAGAGATTTGTTAAAATCTCATCCACCTTTTTGCTCCTGTAAATGCTGCATGATTTTCATACAAAATCCAATACACAAAATGTGCAGTGTATACGTCTCAGCAGGGGCGTAGCTAAAGGCTCATGGGCCCTGAAGCAAGAGTTCAGCTTGGGTCCCCCTTCCTTAGCGCTTTGTGGCCAGGGGCAGGAAAGCACTTGGCCTTTGTGCTGCCTGAGGCAAAAATTGAAACAGCACCCCCCTCCCCCCTTGCAAATTCTTGACCTAACGCCTTCCCTTCAGACAGAGGTGTAACTTGACCAGCATGCACTTTCTATAATACTAGTGTCTGTTTGGTAGCTGTAAGTAAACCTCTGTATAGTACTTACAATCTGCTGCAGAGCTTATAATGGTATTAGCTCCAGTGAACATATGGGTTGTATGAGCAACACCGGCCAACTACCAATTTACACCCAAAATGACTAATGCCCACATACTGTAGGTGGGTAACGATAGATTAGTTCTACATGAACACATAAGAATTCAAGTGTACGGAGCAATAAGCAGTTTTACAATATCCCACTTAGAGTCATAGATCCCAAGTGATGTCATCACCAGAGATCTCCTGGAGTATGTCAGATCCTGACAAGTAAATTAGCTTCATAATTGCATTCATTACAGTGATCCATCTCCTGTCTTTTGTTTAAACAGCCTGACACATTGGTGCAGGTTCTCAGTGTTTTGAACTAGCTCAAGATGTGTGGCAATGAAAGATATCATGAATATGGCTTCACACATAATGCTAACAGTCACTCCATATACAGATAGGAAGATTTTCTGTTTTGAACAATCCATTTCTGTTACAAGTAAAAGAAATAAAAGAAATCCAAAATGAGTGGACAGTTCTCTGATATATCACTGGTTAAAATAGCATGGTCTCCAAACACATCTCCTCTCCCAAGACCTGTAGCCAGCCAGAAAGAATGAGCAAGAAATACAGTAGTGAAGCACTGCAACTAAAAATAAATACACAGCATTTATTGTACTTACAAAATCTTTTAAAACAATAGGCATATCACATTTAAAATATGTCTCCCATCATGTGCCCAACCCGGGTTTCACTTCTGTTTTGTCATGGTATACCTCTGACAGGACCAATCCCTCATGAAGCCATGCTCATGCAGCCTTATATGGTTATTTTCACTGAGATACTCTCACCCCTATCTTAACCCCTTTCCTACTGCCATACGGTTATATAAGTGTTATCTGCACATACCCCGGGCAGATAGCATGTATATAAACATTATGGCGCCTCTTTAATCCAAGTGCTGCAAAACGCTTGGATTAAAGCTTCTGCCCCTGGACTGCCACTGTCAGGGACAGTGTACAGTCCAGTAATGCCAGCAAGGGACCAATTAGAGTGGTTTCTTTGCTGGCGATCGCTCCGATTGGTTAGTCTGTGCAGACTAACCAATCTGATTGCGGCAGTGTAAATGTGCACTCTGCAGAATAGAGCCTGAAATCAGGTACTATATGCTCCGTGCCCCCCAATCTGTGCCCCAAATATGTGAAACCCCTGCCCCGATCTGCGCCTCCTTCTATGTTCCCTGCCTCTAGCTTTGCTGGCTGTGCACTATGTATGTGCCGGCAACTGTGCCTGACTGCCTCCATCTATGTCCCCTGCCCCCATTCATGTCCCCTGCCCTTATCAGTGTCCCCTGCCCCAAGCCCTCATCTTTGCCCCCTTATGCGGTCCCCCTGCTGTATGTGATGGTGGCAGCTCCGTTCCTGAGCTGCTGCCATCAGCAGCGAATGTTAGCTGTATGCTAACACTCTGCTGCAACCCATTAGATGCCGCAGTCAGCGGCATCCAAGGGATTAACAGAGGGAGTGGCTCCCTCTTTTAACCATTGGGCTGCTGCGCTGCGATGGCAGCGGCCGATGGTTGCCATGGCAACCAGACGCCTTGCAAAGATGTCCAGTGTTGCCATCTATCAGTGTAAAATTGATAATATTATAATATTATACGTTGCAATGCATAGTACAGTCGTCAAACATAATTGTAAATAAAAAATAAAGTAAATAAAAAATAAAATAAATGGCCTTTTCCCACATTGCTCATTTATAAGAGATTAAAATTTTTTAAAAATTAAATAAACTACACATAATTTGTATTGCCACGTCCGTAATGACCTGATATATAAAATGATCATGGTACCAATACCGCATGGTGAACGCTGTAAAAAAATATAAATAAATAATGGTTGAATTGCTGTTTTTTTGCCTCGCCTCCCATAAATATCTAATAAAAGTTGATCAAAAAGTCATATGCCTCTTAAAAATGATACCAATAAAAACTACAGCCCATACCACTAAAAATAGGCCCTCATACAACTATGTTGATGGAAAAATAAAAAAGTAATGGGCCTTAGATTTTTGTGATGCAAAAAAAAAGTTTAACAAAAAGTGATTTATGATTTAAGTGGTAGAAAATGAAAAAAAAAACTTACAATTTTGGTGTCGCCATAACCATATCCTCCCACAAAATAAAATTATCATATCAAATATACTTGAAGAACCCCATAAAAAATAAAAATAAAAAACACTGACAGAAATGCTATTTTTGCATTCTTCATCTCCAAAAATTTTTTATTAAAAGCAATCAAAAAGTAAAAACAAATTGTACCAATAAAAATTACAGCCCGTCGTACCAAAAAAAACAAGCTCTCATGCAGCTACATTGATGGAAAAATCTAAAAGTTATGGGTCTTCGATTTGGTGATGCAAAAATAAAAAAAGTTTTATAAAAAGTGATTTATGTCGAGCCGATTGGGGGGGGGATGGTGGTAAGGAGGGCAAATTTAAGTATGATGTTTAGTGATATATGTCTTTTATATGAACAACTCAATGAATTAATGTATTGTATTTTTACAATTTGTACTAACAATAATAAATAAAAATAAATTAATAAAAAAAAAAAAAGTGATTTATGATATAAAAGTGGTAGAAAATGAATAAAACAATATATATTTGGTATCGCCAGAACTATATCAACCCACAGAATACAACCATCTTATCAAGTATGCCACATGGAGATCCCCATAAAAAATAAAAAAACACAGAATGGCAGAATGGCAATATTAGCCACTTCACCTCATAAAAAAGTTAATAAAAAGCGGTCAAAAAATTATATGGTACCCAAAAATGGTACCATTAGAAAACTAACGCTCACCCTGCAATGAATAAGCTCCCACACAGTTCAGTCACCAAAAAAATTAAAAAGTTATGGCCTTTAAAATTTATTTCAGCAAATTTCATGTTAGAAAATGCAGATGCCGCTCCTTTCCTTTTGAACTCTGGCGTCTGCTCATACAGCAGTTAAATTTAGAAAATTAATTTTTTTTCCAAATTTTCTGTCAATTTTAGATTTTTTATAACATAAAGGTGAAACTTATTGACTCAAATTTACCCCTAACATTAAGTACAAGATGTCATGAAAAAACAATCTTGGATAAATGTCACAAGAAAATGGCTTGGATAAATAAAAGTATTCCAAAGTTATTAGCACATAAAGTGACACGTGTCAGATTTGTAAAGATAAGCCTGGTCACGAAGGTGAAAAATGTCTTGGTCTTGAAAGGGTTAATCTGCACTTTTAAGCTGCACTTCTTTCTGTGTCAGACATACCACTTTTAATGGGAAGTTTACTTTGACACTCTGCATTTCATCTGTTAATTTTCCTCAGTGAATATAGTTGCTAGAGAGAGAATGTGAGCCTTTGGAGTTTAGAATTACCTGAATTTCTGCACTGATTAATAAAAAGTGTGGTCTGTTATCTAAGTCACAATTATAGACAAACACAATGCAACTAAACTAATATCAGCACAAACAGTTGTGCCATTCATCTCTTTTATTGAGTATACTGAGTAAAAATCCACAGGGCAGGGAATAAAAACAAGTGAACCTTTAAATTTAGGGGTTAGAAGTAATAATCTCCACCAAATGTTTCCTGTAGCTGCAACTTTGAACCTGGGATTTTGAACCATTTGAACCTGCAAATGTACTTCAGTACATCAGTACTCCTGAGATGCAGGGCTGGCGTCAGCACCCGGCATACCCGGGCAAGTGCCAGGGCCCACTGCTCCTGTGGGGGCCCAGTGCGCTGCTATGAGCTCTTCCATCAATACAGATGGAGGCGCTCATTGCTGGAGTGCAGGGAGCTTAGTCACAGGTTATCACTAAAATATAACTTTTAATTCAGCTTAGTAAAAAATAATACAAATGATAGAGTCTCCAATCCGAATAGGGAGGGGAGTAGGCAGTGGAGGGAAATGGCTATCCCTAGTCTGTCCACTACACACTTGCGTCCCTGCCTAAGAACGGAATAGCCACCCCGATAGGGGCGATCCCGTGTCAGGAACCTCCTAGTGTCCCTAGTAAGGCCCTGACACAGAAAAGTACCCACCACCTATATACAAGTGCAAGAAGTCAAAAAGCGTCTGTCAAACAGTCAAATGTAGTATATTTACTAAAACAGACTCAATAGATATCATATCATAGGAATCAAATATAGCGGTTCCTTCCTGATATTCAAAAAATCCCAACGCGTTTCACTGCAACCATGCAATGGGTTGCAGATCATCAGGGGACCAACTTTACAACGATGGTGTCTCAAATTATCACAAGCACCATCCAACAAATGAGTACGCTCAATTTGGTGGATCACAAATTCAGCGATCAACTTGCATTATTTAAAAACCAACATTAACATTCACATTCACTATCCCTCACACACACAAGATAAGTGTGAAATGCAGTGCGACCGGCAGGGGAATAGTTGATGTGTATATCAATAGTGCATGCTATAGGGCTATACTCTCATATTGCAGAATATGCCAGATGGGGTTAACTTCAAACCCAGAGGGTAACAGCTGGCATATAGGTCACCAATGCCTAATATAGCAATACAATAACACGGCTAAAGATGTCTCGACAAGGTGTATCAAAACACTGGAATGATCTAAACCAGTGTCAAACAATAGGTGCAGTAATTCAAGATTACTTCCCTTTTCTGGGTCAGCAACCAGATGAGAAGGCTGGCCAGAATAGATGTATAGGCTGCATCCTAATGTCTCCGTGCCGCTTGCAGTGATGTGCTGTGTTGGTAGTGCCGGGCATGAACGCTGACTGCCGCTGGATTTAAATAGCGACCCTCAATTAGAGGAGGAAACTTAGATCAAATCCTAAAACAGAAGGAAGCTCGTTGGACGTTCAAGCTGGAGACTCAGGCCCCCCTGGGTCTCAATGAACAAATCGACTATACATGTTTTATTTAAGTGACTGGGTCTTTTGTTCTATTATCTAGAATGGGGTATGACAGACCTGCGCTATCTGCTGGACTGTGTGTAGCATTTTGGGACATCCAAGTTGGGTGGCCCTTGACGCTCTGTACAAGGGTATAGATTTTTCCCCCATTCATAATCTCTCTGATCGTGGAGAATCAATGTGGATATATCTATATACTTACATTGTCTTATTAAGTTTTTGTCCTTTTGTATTGGTCTCCATTAGTTAAATACATTCTGATGAATTAATATTCTAGGTTTGGTGCCCCCTTCCTTTTGAATGTCTAAGCAGGTGGAACGCATGTGTGGCGTCCGTGGAACGCAGGCTGACGTCACTGCCTGCCGCCCCTGGCTCACTATACATACGTAATCATCTGGAGCGCACCATGAGTGCTTGTGGAACGCAGCATATCGCGTCGAGCCGATCATGTGACCATTCTTGATCACCTGACCGGAACTGGTGTATGGAGAGGCGCGCGCTATTTAAATCCAGCGGCAGTCAGCGTTCATGCCCGGCACTACCAACACAGCACATCACTGCAAGCGGCACGGAGACATTAGGATGCAGCCTATACATCTATTCTGGCCAGCCTTCTCATCTGGTTGCTGACCCAGAAAAGGGAAGTAATCTTGAATTACTGCACCTATTGTTTGATACTGGTTTAGATCATTCCAGTGTTTTGATATATGTTATCGAGACATCTTTAGCCGTGTTATTGCATTGCTATATTAGGCATTGGTGATCTATATGCCAGCTGTTACCTTCTGGGTTTAAATTAACCCCTTCTGGCATATTTTGCAATATGAGAGTATAGCCCTATAGCATGCACTATTGATATACACATCAACTATTCCCCTGCCGGTCGCACTGCATTTCACACTTATCTTGTGTGTGTGAGGGATAGTGAATGTGAATATTAATGTTGGTTTTTAAATAATGCAAGTTGATCGCTGAATTTGTGATCCACCAAATTGAGCGTACTGATTTGTTGGATGGTGCTTGTGATAATTTGAGACACCATCGTTGTAAAGTTGGTCCCCTGATGATCTGCTACCCATTGCATGGTTGCAGTGAAACGCGTTGGGATTTTTTGGAATATCAGGAAGGAACCGCTATATTTGATTCCTATGATATGATATCTATTGAGTCTGTTTTAGTAAATATACTACACTTGACTGTTTGACAGACTCTTTTTGACTTCTTGCACTTGTATATAGGTGGTGGGTACTTTTCTGTGTCAGGGCCTTACTAGGGACACTAGGAGGTTCCTGACACGGGATCGCCCCTATCAGGGCGGCTATTCCGTTCTTAGGCAGGGACGCAAGTGTGTAGTGGACAGACTAGGGATAGCCATTTCCCTCCACTGCCTACTCCCCTCCCTATTCGGATTGGAGACTCTATCATTTGTATTATTTTTTACTTAGCTGAATTAAAAGTTATATTTTAGTGATAATCTCTCGGTGATGCACTTTAACTACATTATCACTTTCTATCTTACCCACTGACGGTTGACATGTCGGAACGTGATTAGCTTAGTCACAGGAAAGCGTTTTTCAGCAGCATGCAGAGTCCGGCTGCCACCGTCCCCCTTATAAGCTTCTGTGCTGTGCAGCTTCAGACACCCCTCTATTCACTTCAACAGAGCAGCACTGTTACCTTACAAGCTTCAGACACGCCCCCTCTACACAGGATGTATTGACTGAGGAGGAGAGAGACCCCAGCAGAGCAGAAATGTTAAGAGATGCAGACAGTCTGTGAGTGAGTCTGCACTGTAACTGTCTCTTCTCTGTGGGACAGAAGGGGGGGTGGGGGGAAGAATGTCAGAGAACTCTTCAAGCTGCTGCTGGATGCTGTAGTAGACCAGCAGCTTCATGCTATTTAGTTGTTTTACTGCATCATTAAGCAGTTTGCCTCCGTGACAACTGCCCCCCATATCCTGTCCTTTTCTTCTCTTACTCATCCTCATGAAGCCCCTGCTGTCTCCTTTCCTCCCCCATGTATCCAGAGCTCCTGTTTCACCCTCCTATCTCCTATTGCTGCCATGCACAGACCTCCTGCCACTACTTCTTCTATGAATCACCTTCAGAGTCCCTTCCACCTACTTGCTGTGTCCACCCCTCCTGTCCATCCAGGGTCCCAGAGTCCTGTCTCACTCCTCTGCCTCTCATTATGGTGGTGTCTAAACTGCATGCACCATAAGGACCTTCAAACGTCATAGGGTCACGTGACTGTACCCTCCAGCCCGTACTGTGCCCCCTAATACCCTGCATTGTGTCCTCTTACTACACCCTGTACAGTGCCCCTAGTCATTCCCTGTACTGTGCCCTCTTATACCCTTTTATCCGGTCACTGTATGGTAATGCTATCCACTCCAGTCACTGTATGGCAGTGTTATCCAGTTACTTTATGGCGGTTTTATCTGGTCACTGTATGGAAGTTTCCAGTCACTGTATGGAGGTGTTATCAAATAACTATATGCCATAACTGTATCCCCTTCCCTTCCCACGCCACTTTTTTTTAGACCTGGCATGAGTGGAGAAAAGTTGCAGATTGCTGAACTCCAGGACCAGGTTGTGTGCTCTGTCAGTACATGGCGGCCTCCCCTATCTGCTCCGCTTTGTACTATTGCTTATTTTGACACTAAGGCTGGGTTCTCATCACATTTTTGCCATCTATTTAACCACTTAAGGACCCATGACGTACATGTATGTCATTTCTGGACGGGACTTAAAGACCCATGATGTACATCTACGTCATGCTGATCGGGCGGGTGCAGGAGCTGCGCCCGCCCGATCAGCGTCAGCGGTCCGGCAGTCACTGATAACTGTATGTGCCGGCACCGGTAAAAACATAGATGGCAGCGCATTAACTCTAGATGTGTCGGGGTCAGCTCTGAGCGTTGCACTTGCTATGTGTGGAGAGGGAGTGAGCACCCGGCTGTGACGGGGACCCGATGGCAAGGAAGGCAGCTCGATGCCTTCCTTAGGCTTCGTGGCTGCCTTCCGTGACAACCTGTGAGATCCAGCATCCTTTTCCCAAAGTAAAGTAAAAAAAAAGTTGTAAAAATTAGGAAAAATAAAATATTTGACATGTAAGGTATCGCCACGTCCGTATCGACCGGCGCTATAAAAACATCACATGACCTAACCCCTCGGGTGAACACGGTCAAAAAAATAAAATAAAAATGGTCACATTACATCACTAATGTTTTAAAAATGATATTATTATGTAAAACTTTAATAAATAAAAAAAAGTATAAATATTACGTATTGCCGCATCCATAACAACCTGCTCTATATAAATACCATGTGACATAACTCCTCAGGTGAACACTGTCAAAAAAATACACTAAAAACAGTGCTAAACAAAATTTTTTGGGTCACCTTACATCACTAAAAGTGCAACACCAAGCAATCAAAAAGGTGTATGCCCCCCAAAATAGTACCAATCTAACCGTCGCCTCATGCCACAAAAAATGAGCACCTACCTTAGACAATAGCCCAAAACATAAAAATGCTATGGCTCTCAGACTACGGTGACACTAAAACATGATTTTTTTTGTTTCAAAAATGCTGTTATTGTGAAATATTTAAATAAATGAAAAAGTATACATATTAGGTATGGCTTTGTCCGTAAGTGCCTGCTGTATAAAAATATCACATGAAATAACCCCTCAGGTTAACACCGTAAAAAAAAAATAAGTGTAAAAAAAGCCATTTTTTGTCACCTTACATCACAAAAAGTGTAATACCAAGCGATCAAAAAGTCATACGCACCCCAAAATTGTACCAATGAAATCGTCATCTCATCACGCAAAAAATGAGACCCTACCTAATACAATTGCCCAAAAAATAAAAAAACTATGGCTCTCAGAATATGGAGACACTAAAACATGATTTTTTTTGTTTCAAAAATGCTGTTATTGTGTAAAACTTAAATAAATAAAAAAACTATATACCATATTTTTCACCCCATAAGACGCATTCCCCCCCCCCCCAAAGTGGGGGGAAAATGTTAATGCATCTTATGGGGCGAATATAGTGCAGGGGGGAGAAAAATAGCCGGCTCATTGCATGTTGCCGGCACATCGCAGACTGTGTAGCATAGGGATAGCAGCCTGCGATGTGCCGGAAGTCTTTTCACTGACTTACTCTGCAGAGTGAGTGCGGCGGGGGCTGGATAAATGTGCTGCTGGAGAGCCAGACGGACGGGGGTGAGGCTGGACGAATGTGCTCCTGAAGGGCAAGAAGAGGGGGGAGGCTGGAGGAATGTTCAGCTAGAGAGCCGGGCTGTGGAGGCTGAAGGTAGGACAGCTGGTGTCTGAGCCAGCTGAACAGTAGCAGGGAGACCGGGGCTGGTGCGCTGGAGCATGCAGACGATGGGCGGGAGCAAGCTTTCATGTCACACATGGCTGCTCTGCCCTTACGTCTTTCCACATGCTTGCTCCTGTGTACCTGTGTCCCCTAGTGATGATGGTGCTGTGAAAAAGTCTCTGGAGTACAGCTAAACTAATAAAAGGTACCTAGAGTGTCCCCCTAATAAAGTGTCCCTCCAAAAGCCTATCACTGGACATCCCTCTACCACAAGTGTGTCAGCAGATTTCCCCAACCCAAAACAGTGCCTCACAGCAGATTCCCCCCCATAACAGTGCACCACAGTAGATCTCTTTATAACAGTGCGTCACAGCAGATTCCCCCCCCCCCATAACAGTGCGTCACAGCAGATTCCACCCCATAACAGTGCATCACAGCAGGTTCCCCCCATAACAGTGCACCACAGTAGATCCCCTTATAACAGTGCGTCACATCAGATTCCCACCCCCCCCATAACAGTGCGTCACAGCAGATTCCACCCCATAACAGTGCATCACAGCAGGTTCCCCCCATAACAGTGCGTCACAGCAGATTCCTCCCCATAACAGTGCGTCACAGCAGCTTCTCCCCATAACAGTGCGTCACAGCAGGTTACCCCCATAACCGTGCGTCACAGCAGGTTACCCCATAACAGTGCGTCACAGCAGATTCCTCCCCATAACAGTGCGTCACAGCAGATTCCACCCCATAACAGTGCGTCACAGCAGATTCCACCCCATAACAGTGCGTCACAGTAGATCTCCTTATAACAGTGCTTCACAGCAGATCCCCCTATAATATTGTGTCAACGGCAGATCCCCATAACAGGGTGTCATCAGCAGACCCCCCCATAATATTGTCAGCAGCAGATCCCCTCCCCCATAATGTGTCAACATTATTTTAACACACCTTTGGTTAAAAATATTTTTTTCTTATTTTCCTCCTCTAAAATCTAGGTGCGTCTTATGGGCAGATGAGTCTTATAGGGCAAAAATACGGTATATTATGTATCGCCGCATCCGTAAGAACCTGCTGTATAAAAATATCACATGAACTAACCCCACAAGAAAGGTAGTAGAGAGGAATCGGGCAACTATAGGCCAGTAAGCCTGACATTAATTGTGGGGAAATTAATGGAAACCATACTCAAGGAGAGGATTGTGGAACATCTAAAAACCCATTGGTTGATTGATAAAAAACAGCATGGGTTTACTTCAGGGAGACCATGTCAAACTAATCTTATTGACTTTTTTGATTGGGTGACTAAAATAATAGACGGCAGAGGTGCAGTAGACATCGCTTATCTGGACTTTAGTAAGGCATTTGATACTGTCCCACATAGAAGGCTTATCAATAAACTGCAGTCTTTGAGCTTGAGCTCACATATTGTTGAATGGATTAGGCAGTGGCTGAAGGACAGAAAACAGAGGGTTGTAGTCAATGGAGTATATTCAGACCATGGTATTGTTACCAGTGGGGTACCTCAGGGATCTGTTCTGGGACCCATATTGTTTAATATCTTTATCAGCGAAATTGCAGAAGGCCTCAATGGTAAGATGTGTCTTTTTGCTGATGACACAAAGATTTGTAACAGGGTTGATGTTCCTGGAGAGATACACCAAATGGAAAAGGATTTAGGAAAACTAGAGGAATGGTAAAAAATCTGGCAACTAAAATTTAATGTCGATAAGTGCAAGATAATGCACCTGGGGCGTAAAAACCCAAGAGCAGAATATAAAATCAGTGATACAGTACTAACCTCAGTATCTGAGGAAAGGGATTTAGGGGTCATTATATCAGACGACCTAAAGGTAGGCAGACAATGTCATAAAGCAGCAGGTAATGCCAGCAGAATGCTTGGGTGTATAGGGAAAGGCATTAACTGTAGAAAGAGGGAGGTGCTCGTGCCGCTCTACAGAGCACTAGGGAGACCTCATTGGGAGTATTGTGTGCAGTACTGGAGACCATATCTGCAGAAGGATATTGAAACTTTGGAGAGAGTTCAGAGAAGAGCTACTAAACTAGTACATGGATTGCAGGACAAAACTAACCAGGAAAGGTTAAAGGACCTTAACATGTATAGCTTGGAGGAAAGAAGAGACAGAGGGGATATGATAGAAACTTTTAAATACATAAAGGGAATCATCACGGTAAAACAGGAGAGAATATTTAAAAGAAGAAAAACTGCTACAAGAGGACATAGTTTTAAATTAGACGGGCAAAGGTTTAAAAGTAATATCAGGAAGAATTACTTTACTGAGAGAGTAGTGGACGCATGGAATAGCCTTCCTGCAGAAGTGGTAGCTGCAAATACAGTGAAGGAGTTTAAGCATGCATGGGATAGGCATAAGGCCATCCTTCATATAAGATAGGGCCTGGGGATATTCATAGTATTCAGTATATTGGGCAGACTAGATGGGCCAAATGGTTCTTATCTGCCGACACATTCTATGTTTCTATGTTTCTCAGGTAAACACTGTAAAAAATAAAAAATAAAAGCTGTGTTGTAGAGCCATTTTTTGTCACCTTACATCACAAAAAGTGTAATCCTAAGCGATTAAAAAGTCATATGCACCCTAAAATAGTACCAATCAAACAGTCATCTCATTCTGAAGAAAATGAGCCCATACAGAAGACAGTCACCCAAAAAAAAAAAAGAAAAATGGCTTTCAGAATATGGAGACACTAAAAAATCTTTTTTTTTCAAAAATGCAAACAAACAACCAATATTTGGT
The DNA here is from genome assembly GCA_033119425.1 of Bufotes viridis. Taxonomy (NCBI): domain Eukaryota; kingdom Metazoa; phylum Chordata; class Amphibia; order Anura; family Bufonidae; genus Bufotes; species Bufotes viridis. The sequence goes on from CM065592.1 coordinate 365,846,185, forward strand.
ATAGTCGCATCCGTAACAACCTGCTCTATAAAAAAAAACACATGATCTAACCTGTCAGATGAACGTTGTAAATAACAAAAAATAAAAACAGTGCCAAAAATGCTATTCATTCTTACCTTGCCTCACAAAAAGTGTAATATAGAGCAACAAAAAATCATATGTACCCTAAAATAGTACCAACAAAACTGCCACCTTATCCCATAGTTTCCAAAATGGGGTCTTTTTTGGCATTTCTACTCTAGGGGTGCATCAGGGAGTCTTCAAATGTGACATCGCAACTTAAAATTATCCCAGTGAAAACTGCCCTCTAAAAACCATATGGTGTTCCTTTCCTTCTGCGCCCTGCTGTGTTCCCATACAGCAGTTTACGTCCACGTGTGGGTGTTTCTGTAAACTACAGAATCAGGGCAATAACTATTGAGTTTGGTTTGGCTCTTAACCCTTGCTTTGTTACTAGAAAAAATGATTAAAATGGAAAATCTGCCCACAAAATTAAATTCTGAAATATCATCTACATTTCCCTTTAATTCTGGTGGAACACCTAAAGGGTTACTAAAGTTTGCAAAATCAGCTTTGAATACCTTGAGGGGTGTATTTTCCAAAATGGGGGCACTTTTTTGGAGTTTGTACTGTAGGGTTGCATCAGAGGGGTCTTCAAATGTGACATAGCAACTTAAAATTATCCCAGTGAAATCTGCCCTCCAAAAACCATATGGTGTTCCATTCCTTCTGTGCCCTGCCGTGTGCCTGTACAGCAGTTTACAATCAGAAATGGGGTGTTTCTGTAAACTACAGAATCAGGGCAATAAATATTGAGTTTTGTTTGACTGTTAACCCTTGCTTTGTTACTGGGGAAAAATGGATTAAAATGGAAAATCTGCCAAAAAAGTGAAATTCTGACATTTCATCTACATTTTCCTTTAATTCTTGTGGAACACCTAAGGGTTACGAAAGTTTGTAAAATCAGTTTTAAATACTTTGAGGGGTGTATTTTCCAAAATGGGGTCACTTTTTTGGAGTTTCTACTCTAGGGGTACATCAGGGTGTCTTCAAATGTGACATGGCAACTTAAAATTATCCCAGTAAAATCTGCCCTCCAAAAACCATATGGTGTTCCATTCCTTCTGTGCCCTGCCATGTGCCCGTACAGCAGTTTATGACCACATATGGGGTGTTTCGGTAAACTACAGAATCAGGGCAATAAATATTGAATTTGTTTGGCTGTTACTTTGTTACTGGAAAAAATTTATTAAAATTGAAAATCTGCCAAAAAAGGTAAATTCTGAAATGTCTTGAACATTTACCTTTAATTCTTGTGGAACATCTAAATGGTTAACAAAGTTTGCTAAATCAGTTTTGAATACTTTGAGGTGTAGTTTCTAAAAGGGGGTCATTTTTGCGTGGTTTATATTATGTAAGCCTCACAAAGTGACTTCAATTGACATGCTAATAAAATAGTATTCCCATATTGGGATTTTTTTTTAAATGTTATAAATAACGTAATAAGAAATAAATAAAAATTGCAGTCCTCTTCACCAACAAACTCCAATTATTTAGTGTAAAATACATTTTATTGTGCATATATTAAATAAAAATGAAAAAATAGACATATTGACTGACTGTAATAACCTGAAGAATTTAAGTATTAGGTTATTTCATGTCAAGTATGAACAATGTTAATAAAAAAAAAAAAAAACTATGACAAAAATCACATTTTTCTATATTTCTACAGCAAAAAATATACAAATTACACCATAATTTATATGAACCCCAAACAGCACCTGCATAAAACAAGGCCTCAAACAGTCATGTGACTGTCCATGAAAAAAATAAGTTATGGCTGCTAAAATATTGAGAGACAAAAATTTAAACATTTTAGCTGGACCTTAAGACCTTTTCAGTTAATACATTGAACAAATACTGTAAAACAGAATGCAGTAGGCTCATAAGCTCCCTCTAGTGGTAACTGCAGGCGGAAACCTCATGTTCTAGTCCTCACCTCCGGTTTGTATATAGAAGCAGATGCAATAGCGATGACATAGCTGAGGCCAGTGATTGGCTGTATTGGTCATGGTCACATGTCATATACAACTATGTCACCACTGCAGCCTGTGAATACAGACTGTAGGTGAGGACCTGAACGTCAACCCCTTTAACTGTATGTCTATGCAGGGGATTGAAACCCTATATCAAAAGGAAACTGTAAATCCAACTGCTCTAAAAAGATATTAAGACATGAATCAGCTCAGGATGTTAGACCTAAAAATAACAAAGTGTTAAAAATATGAACATTCACTCTCAGCATTGTGAGTCTAATCTTTGATCTACTGTAGAGCCTTCCAACATAATGATTATTGACTGCAATATATTTCTGTAGAAAATATAGCGTATTAACGTCTTCCCAGGAGATGATGCCACATGAATATAACATTGTGTTACCAGATATTCTAGAGAATCTTCTCACTCTGCTGTATGTGAGCAAACCCTTTTCGGCATTGAACAAAAAGAGGAATCCTATAGTATAGGCTGTCATAAAGGATGGTGGATCGGTGCAAATTATGTTTTTATGCCACTATTGTACATGATTTTCAATTTATGTGACAAACTAGCAACTTTCTTACTAAATGGATTAACAGCTATACAGAGAATCATATTTTTTAGCGCAAAAAAAGGTAACATAGGATGTAACTTATTTTTTGATGGCTGTTAGTCATGGCCTGTGATAAAAATGGCCTTTTATATCCATTTGCGAATGTACCATAACTGTTGCTTTAGTTTATTTTTTCTATAGTGTAAGGGCAGAGTTGTTAAACATTTTTGTAATATACTTTATAAGGGACATATGTTTCTTTGTGCTAGAAAACAGTGTAAAGAGGCTTCTTAGCAAAGCTCTGTCCATTGCTAAGGAGAAACTTTCCTCAGTCTTCAGTTCTCCTGAGCACTAAAGACATCTGTATGTAACATAGAGGCTTCCAGCTGCATCTAGTCCCTACCCGCATCTTGTCCCTATGAACTTTGAGTGTGGCTACTTTCAAGCCCTTTTCCCATACCTCTCTGCAGAAAGTCTAAAATATCCGCTAGGTTGGGTTTTTCCAGGTCAAAGGAGGCAAGATTAATTGAGGAAAGAAATGTTCTCCAGATCCTGATGTAAAGTCTTTTCTACTGGCTTGCAAGATGGCGATGACAGCATCAGACAACCCCTTAGCTCTTAAGGTCAACCTCTCAAAAGCCAAGCCGTCAAATGGAGATTGAGCGCCTCCGGATGACAAACCGGCCCCTGTAAGAGCAAATTGGGAAGCTCCGGAAGGACCAAGGGATCCCCCAGCAACATGGCTCTCAGACAGGAGAACCAGGCCCTCCGAGGCCACCAGCTTTTTGGCGAAGAGATCTATTTGAGGCCTGCCCCACAAGGCAGAGATTTTCCGGAACACTTCTGGATTTAATTGCCATTCTCCTTGACGAATCCGGTGTCTGCTGAGATAGTCTGCTCTCAGGTTCAGGTCCCCTCTTAAGTGAACTTCTGATATTGAGCTTAGTTGAGACTCAGCCAGAGAGAGAAACTGAAAAGACAGTGACATTAGACTTGTACATCTGGTAGTTCCTTGTCTGTTGATCAGGGACACTGTAGTGGTATTATCAGACAGTATTTTTACATCTTTTCCCCTGATAGAAGGGGCTAAGGATTGAAGAGCCTTAAAAACGGCAAGAGTTTCTTTGTAATTGGAGGATCTAGCTTGAAACTCTGATTTCCAGGAACCTTGGCAGTTTACATTCCCCATGTGCGCCTCCCAACCATAGGGGCTGGCATCTGTGGTTATGACCGCCGAACACCTCTGGATACATTTACCTCCTGTAACCACCAATCTAAGGAAGAGATAACCTCTTTAGTTAACTTAATCTTCCAATCTAGGCCCAACTGAGAACCATCCCAGGAATCTAATAACTGTAACTGTAATCTTCTAGAATGCAGCTGATCCCAGGTGGTAAACAGGCCCAACAGAGACATCCCCTTCCTTATAGTTATAAAGGGAGCAGAGGAAACTTCATGAATTAAAGAAAAAATCCTTTCAATTTTTTGCCTAGGAAGAAAGGATTTTTGAACCTCAGAATCTAATAAGATTCCCAGAAAAACCTTCTGCCTTGTAGGAAGGGGAGAAGATTTTTCCCAGTTAATTTCCCAACCCAGTTTTTCCACAATTCCTTGTGTATGAACTAGGAAATTTTGTAACTTTACTTTGGATTCTGCCACCAGCAGGAAGTCGTCCAAGTACGGGATAAATATACCGTCCCCTTCTCTGATGTGAGCCGCCTTCTCTGATGTGAGCCGCCGTGGAGGTGGCGAGGAGCGGGCGGAGGGAGCAGGAGGCGGGCGACAAGTGCCTGCTGCTGGGGATGAAGAACTGACTCCAAACCCGGAGTGATACGGGGGAGCCGGCTACCCAGAACTACCGGGAATCACAGAGGGCGCCTACATTCTCACACTGTGCGAAGGTCACAGCACAATGTATGGCAGCTGAAGCCTAGGGAATAGTGAGTACAGCACCAGCACAGAAGGCACTGTATTCACTGCTCCTTGGTCCTACTGTACTAATGAGTGCTTCCATAATGGAAGAACTTATAAATATTCACCCTATAAAATGTACGGACTGTTTTACCCCCACTTTTGAGGGGAAAAAGTGTGTCTTATAGGGTGAAAAATATATAGTATATTACTAGAGTTGAGCGAACACCTGGAAGTTCGGGTTGGCTGGGTTTCAGATGAACTTCGCCGCAAAGTTCGAGTTCGGGACCCGAACTTAACCTGAACTTGACCCCTAACCTGAACCCCATTAAAGGCAATGGGGACCCGAACTTTGGGGCATTAAAATGGCTCTCAAAAAGTCCTGGATAGGGCTAGAGGGCTGAAAATTGAAGCAAAGTGCCCTGCAAACAAATTTGGATAGGGAAATAACTTAAAATAACATAAAATACATAAAATTTAAAAAAAAACGTTCTAAACCTGAGCACAAGTGAGTGACAGTGGCACCTGCCACCCCGCAAACAGAGGATGTGGCAGCAACGCCACCACATCTTTCACCGCCACCAAGCATCTCCACACTATCCCATGGAAGCGTTAAGCTGTCCATCTCCTAATTAGAAAAAGAAATAGAAAGAGGAAGTACCCCCCTACCCACCAGCGATCCCTGGCCCCGAATGCCAGGATTTCAAAATTTCTGGTCCTTTGAAATGCCGTCATTCTGTCTGGTTAAGATGGAGGGAGACTTTTAAAAAACTTATTGAGGTGGCTGTACCACAGGACATGGTTCCCAGCCGCCACTACTTTTCCAGGTGAGCCATCCCTTACCTGCACAATCAAGTGGCGGACAAAATCAGGTGTGCACTGCGCAACGCCATCTGTGGGAAGGTCCACATAACCACCAATACGTGGACCGGTAAGCATGGGCAGGCAAGTTATATCTCCCTAACAGCACACTGGGTAAATGTAGTGGCGGCTGGGCCAGAGGCGGATAGCAGTTTGGCGCAAGTCCTTCTGCCCCTGAGGATTGCAGGGCATTTCTATTTGCCCCCTGTTGCCTCCCCCACCTACTCCGCTTCCTCCTCCTCTACCACCTCCTCATCCTTGCAGCGTAACACCTTCACCACCAACATCAGCACAGCCAGGGGGAAACGACAGCAGGCTGTTCTGTAACTCATCTGTTTGGGGGACAAACCCCACACCGCGCAGGAGCTGTGGACGGGCATGGAACAACAGACTGATGAGCGGTTGGTGTTATTGAGCCTCAAGCCCGGCCTGGTGGTGTGCGATAATGGGCGAAATCTCGTAGCAGCTGTGGGCCTAGCCGGTTTGACACAAATCCCTTGCCTGGCGCATGTGCTGAATTTGGTGGTGCAGAAATTCCGGAACACCTGACAGTGAAAATCAATTCAGTTAATCCAGCTATTAGATTCTGGTGGGACAAATTCACTTTTATTGGTGCTTAAGGACCCCTGCGGCCTGAGCCGCAGATGTGACAGGCAAATAATTTTATTAAATTTGTCGGTTAGATTGTTGGGTAACATTTCCACGGTTATCAGGACTTTTTATTATAAATCGTAACAAAAACTGTACAAGGAACATTTCAAAAACCAGACTCCCAACCTTCACCCCCCCCCCCTTTCACTCAAACTACTCATTAATGCCCCTTCACAAACTATTTACAAATTTACTTAAATAAATAATAAATAAATATAAGTCAGATAAACTAAATAAACAAACAAAACTATATACATGCCTTACCCTTAACTTATAAGACCAGTCATATACAAGTGGCTCGGAGGGTGCACCAACATAGGCCAGGTACACAATTGTCCATCCAGGGCACAGTTCTAGAGGATGATGTGGAGGAGGAGGGGGAGGAAAAGAAACCATGTTCACAGCAGGGTGGCACCCAAAGCAGCTTACGGCCATCACTTGAGCGTGGCTGGGGGATACAGAGGACACAGATGTTACACCTCCCATACAGGACAGCTTGTCCGTGCCTCTGGGCAGCCTCGTAAACATGAGCGATTACATGATGCAGTGCCTGCGCAACAACTGCCGAGTTGCCCACATTCTAACTTAAGTAGATTACTGGGTGGCCACCCTGCTGGATCGCCGTTACAAGGACAATGTGCCGTCCTTATTTCCGTCACTGAAGCGTGATCAGAAGAAGCCAACGCTGGTAGACGCTCTGCTGATGGCATTCACACCTGACACCGGGGGCTCAGTGGAAGCACAAGGCTAAAGCAGAGGAAGAGGAGGAAGAAGTCTCCAACGCAACTGGGTCACCACCAGCACCTGAGAAGGCAGGGTTTGTATAGCTGAAATGTGGAAAAGCTTTGTCACCACGCCACAAAAACCAGCACCACCAGCAGATATGGAACGTCTTAGCAAGAGGCAGCATTTCCGCAAAATGGTGGAATAGTATCTGTGCACATGCCTACACGTACTGACTGATGGGCCTGCCCAGGGTCATAGCTACAGGGGAAGCAGGGAAAGCGGCTGCTTTGTGGCCCTGACCAAGAAAGGGCCCATCCAGGAGGAGGAGGACTAAAATACTTTGTCAGGGCCCCCTCAACAGTATTATACAATGAAATTATATACAGTGGCAGTATAGACAGTGTTGAAAACGAATGGAACAGCTGCCTGGTCTGAGAGAGCGATCTTTAGTAGCCACAGGAATGGGGGCAGCAGGAAAGGAAGGGGTTGCGAAAAAATTACAGGGGGAGGGGGGCCCCATTCAAAAATTTGCTGTTGGGCCCAGTCATTTCTAGCTACGCCACTGGGTCTGCCGCATTCAACTTTTGGGTCTCCAAATTGGGGACATGGCCTCAGCTTCACCTTTACGCATTGGAGGTGCTGGCCTGCCCTGCTGCCAGTGTATAGTCTGAACGTTTGTTTAGCACGGCTGGGGGTGTTATCACAGACAAGCGCAGCAGCCTGTCCACAGCCAACGTGGACAATCTCACTTTCATTGAAAAGAACCAGGCATGGATCCCACAGGACTTGTTCGTACCTTATGCAGAATAGACATGGATACCGGCCAACCGTTGTCATACTACAGCGCACTTACTCTTTGTTTTATTTTTTATATTTTAAAATGTTTTGGGGTCTACCCCAATTTATAAAAAAAAAAAAAGAAAACAAAACACATTGTTGTTGGTGACTACCTTTGGCTTCACAGCCAAAAAAGGCTTTATGTCAGGCAACAATGCAACCGCCAATTTTAATGAACTAAGTTCCCTGTTTGTTATGCAGTTCAGGGGTACTTTGCAAGAAAGAAGGGGTACAGATCAGCCAACAATCTGAACGCCACCTAATTTACAACATATATTTCCAAGTCAGGTATGCAGGGCAGGGGTAGTTTGAAAGAAAAAAGGGATCATAGAGAGTCCCCGTCATCAGGCATCTCTTTGCCCCGCTAAAGGATATTTTTAAAAGTGTATAGAAGCCACAAGGGGCCCCCACGCTGCAGATTTATCATGGTGACATCATGGAGATTTTACAGCATATAACTACAGCACCCAACAATGTAAACACCGCCGAATTTACAGAAAATAATTCCCAGTAAGGTATGCAGTGCAGGGGTACTTTGAAAGAAAGAAGGGGTACAGATCACCTAACAATCTGAAGGCCACCTAATTTACTGAATATATTTCCCAATCAGGTATGCAGTGCAGGATTACTTTATGGCCTAAGAATGTAACATATGATTTTTAGAGATTTACCTCCCTGTCACTTATGCAGAGCAGCGGGATTGTATATGGCAAAAATTGGCTAAATGTCACCCACCAATGTAACAGATAATTTTTTGAAATTTACCTCCCTGTCACCTATGCAGAGCAGGGGTTTGTATACGGAAAATCTGGCAAAATGTCAACCACCAATGTAACAGATTGATTTTTTGAAATTCACCTCCCTGTCACCTATGCAGAGCAGAGGTTTGTATACGGCAAAACTGGCAAAAAAACAGTTTTTTCAGCGTTGTATGCAAAAGTGCTCTGTGGCACAACAGTACGGGTTTATTCCCCCAACTATAGAAATGCACTATGTCACCGCAGAATTTTAGAATAGGTTTTTCAGCGGTGTATGCAAATATGCTCTGTGGTACGACAGTACGGGTTTATTCCACCAACTACAGAAATGCACTATGTCACCCCAAAATTTTTAAATAGGTAATGTAGGGGGACGTGACCTTCCAGAAAATAGGAATTTTTCCTCCACTGAGCTATTAAAAAATAATTAGACTGATGTCCCTGGCAGGCTGGCACACATGCAGGTCAAATGTAGTTCCAAGGACACTGCAGTTGCTAAAATGGCCGCAGACCCCCACCTCAGTAACAGATGGATTTAAAATGATTTTGCAGTATCACTGGGCTCAGGGCTGGGTACAAATATGTAGCATAGCACCCTCAATAATTGCTGTAGTTTGAAGATTTAACACCACCAAGTTCAACAGATTTCTTCCCTAATCTCTCCCTCACAGCAGCAGCAGTAACCTGTCCCTACACTAAGAACAGCAGCTTATATAGAGGCTGGGTCACATGCTGCACTTAGTCAACCACAGCCATGCCAATAGTAGACATGGCTGTGATGGCTTCTTAGGGCAAAGTAGTGAAACGCTTGTTGATTGGCTGCCCTGCAGCATTTCAAAAAGCGTGAAGAAATCGCCCAACAATGAACCCGAACCCGAACTTTTACGGAAATGTTTGGGTTCGGGTCCGGGTGCGGATACCCGTAAAGTTCGGTACGAACCCGAACTATTCAGTTCAGGTTCGCTCAACTCTATATATTACAAAAATGACCCTACTCTACAATATATAAAAAATACACTGAAACAACAGTTACACTTGCAGAATAAAGAAGAGACAGGTACAGCATGCTGACTATAGGATCAGTAAGAAATCTTCCAGAACTTTTGAATTGATTTAACTCTTCTTTTCCCTTTTAAACATCTTGTCCAGGATTTTGAGCTCTACAAGAGGATAAGCAGACCACCCACCCACATTGTGTCTCCTATTATTAAAGGGAAGGCATTTGTGATAAGGATTATGATAATCTTTTCCTTATCAGTGTTGCTAATGACATTTGATAGAAAGACACATTCTATTTTTAGTAACCAAGTTCCGTATCCCTTGCAAAACTAGAGGTTAATACGATCAGGCTTTTTTTTAAAGAAATAATTCAGCTGTGTTTGAGATAATGGTTATACTCCATTAGTACTTCATTCATACTCAAACTTCATTCATATAAATTTGAGAAAACAGAAATGTAACTGCATATGAGAAACATCGCCCAGTTATTTACTAACTTTTCATGATATTTTTTATATCATAATTTCTTGAACTAATATTTAAGTTTTTTTTTAATCAAAGAAATGTACCCATGTTGCTGTAAAAATGCATATGGTCATTTGCATGAGGCCTTATACAATTGAACGTACTAAGACCTATGTGAAATCTGTATACAGTGAGCTACTAATGGCTGCTTCAGGTAAATAATATTTTACGGACAAGTAATAAAGATGTGAGGGCTATATTTTTATAGGGTGCAAAGAAAAAAACTTTCCTCACATGTCTATTAGTGATGAGCGGCAGGGGCAATATTAGAATTTGCGATATTTCGCGAATATTTGGGTGAATATTCGCCATAAAATATTATTATTATTTTCTTGATTGCGAAAATCAGCAATGGAATATTTGCGTAATGCGCTCGCAATACAGGCGTGGATCACTTTTTTAAAAAATAAAGAAAAACGGTGGCTGTCCCACCCAAGGGAGCTTGGTGCATGCGCACTTCTCCCTAGAACTGCTCAGAGATAGAAAATACAAAATGCAAAAAGGGCAGTAACATGCTAAAACATAACTTTTAATAGTTATAGGTAAAATCTCATCAAAGACGAAGGCCCCTTACAACAAATAGCGACTGGGTGTGGAAATACAGGCGCACCTGAACAGTCAGGCTTACTGAGTATGCACATGGAAACTGTGTCCAGAAATGCGCTGCCAGTCCCAGTCAGACAAAAAAACAAAACACAGATCTACCTCCGTCCGACGTCTTGGTCCAGGATTGTGGCCATATGCCCACTCTAGGATATTTATATCATCATGGTATGCTGCTGTATCTGTGGTGGTTTGGCTCTCCATGCCCGGGTCCGGGACTAATGCCATACGTTTGCTGCAGACACCGTAATATCACCACTCCATGCAGTCTGAGCCCACCCCACTCTATCTAAACCTATTATACAGCTGTGTTTAGTATGAGTCAGCTCACTACATAGCCCTTGTGTCCCCTGATGACTCTTAGTGCTTTTACTTATCTTTGATACAGACCAACAGATATATTCAGCTATCGATCTATTTATGATAAAGACCAATAGATATATTCATCGGAGGAAACGCGTAGGAACACGTGAATATATTGAGGTTATTTTACCTTTATTCTTACCTCACCTTGGCAAGCACCCACACTAGTCCCAGCTGACACTTTGTGTAGGGATGTGTAGAGATTTGAGTGTAGGGTGAGGTTCCGGACGGGGCCAACCCTTTGCGGGGCAAGGACCCCGTGTTAGTAGGCTGTGGAGGGTCAAACAGGCCAAGTAGGGCAGAACAGGGACAGCCTGTCATCTGGTATGTGCTCTGATACCCACCGCACCTGACTTGTAATCCTCTCCTCCCCCAATAATAAAGCTGGACTTCTCATCCGTGGCCGGGTGAATAGAGTTTAATCTACATAAAACCAGTAAGAACTTTCCATCTACTACCCGAACGGGCATGTTTTTTTACTGGTATGGGGTTAGATTTGTGTTGTTTTGTTTTTTGGTCTGACTTTGTCTGGCAGCGCATTTCTGGACACGGTTTCCATGTACATACTTAGTTAGCCTGACTGTTCAGGTGCGCCTGTATCTCCACACCCAGTCGTTATTTGTTGTAAGGGGCCTTCGTCTTTGATGAGATTTTACCTATAACTATTAAAAGTTATGTTTTAGCATGTTACTGCCCTTTTTGCATTTTGTGGGTCACTTTTGCTACATTTTTCAAGCTGCTCGAAGTTTCCTGAGACTGGAGAAAATGGTTGGCACGGCAGAACATTACAATAGCTTTATATGCAGATAGAGTGCTCCAATATATTTGCGATTGCGCAAATCGACACTAATGATACGAATATTTTTGCGCAATGCGTGCAACTTCATTTTAGCAGGTCTAACTACATATTAGTGATTGGTGCACTAAGTATTGTTGTGAACTTGCGACATCACAGCACTATGTATGTATTTATGTATGTATGGACAGCAAAACCTATTACACTACCTAACACCCTGCACTGGAACAGGTGCACTATATGACAATCTAACTTACACTGACTATTTTCCGCTATCTATCTGTATTATATATATAAGCTAACTAACTAACTAACTAACTAACTAACTAACGTAATGTGACACAGCAAAGCACAGAGCACAGCAATGACACTGCTGTCTCTCTCAGAACTGTAATAAACTCTCAGTATTGGGCGTGATTATTTGAATAGCAAATTTTTATCACGAATATCGCGACTTCAAGAATTTGCGTATATTTAGAATACAGTGATATATATTCATATTTTTGAATATTCTGGATTTTTTTCATCTGAAACCATGATCCCTCCCTGCTTCTTGCTTGTGGGAGAATAAGAAGGCTGCAATGTCTTTGTCTGAGCTTAGCAACACCGCTAGCAACCAATTGGAAAGTTGCCTACCCTTTTACTATGTAAGAAACTCCCCAGAAGCCATTTTCTGTTGTTTTTTGCAGTTCTGAGAGAGACAGCAGTGTCATTGCTGTGCTTTGTGCTTTGCAGACTCATCTGTATCCTTATTTAATTACATTAAATAGTTAGCTCATATATATAATACAGATAGTGGGAGATAGTCAGTGTAGGTTAGATAGTGATATAGTGTAGCTGATAGGTTCCAGTGCAGGGTGTTAGGTAGTGTGATAGGAATTACTGTGCTGTAATAGAGATTAGTGTCTCTGTTAGATACAGTGCTGCGATGTCACGACAACACTTAGTGCACCAATCAGTAATATCTACTCAGACCTGATAAAATGTGAAGTTGCACGTATTGCGCAAAAAAAATGTGCATGATTAGTGCCGGTTTGTGCAATCGTGAAAATAATGACTGGAGATCGTGAATTCTAGAATTCGCGAATTGGTTGCGAAAATTATGAGAAAGATTCGTGAAATATTGCGAAAACGAATATTGCCTATGTCCCCATCACTACTCATCAGTTTATTTTACCCTTCTTCTGGTTTGTTAGAAGAGCCGAAAAATGAAAAATACAATTGATCCTGTTTTTAGAGCATCCATAAGACCTCTATCACACAGTCAGTATTTTGCATCAGGATTTGGTCATGATTTGGAAGCCAAAAGCAGGAGTGGGTCCAAAACGTAGAAGACATGAAAATACTTCCATCATGTGTTTTCTCTGTTTTGGACCCACTCCTGTTTTTTTGGTCTTTCTAATACTGATGCAAAAAACTGACCAAATACTGACTGTGTGATAGAGGCTATTAAAGTCCCGCATGCAGGACTTCTTTTCCATCTGAATAAAACCGATTTTAGAGGCAAATAGCCCAAACTCATGCAAACTGAGTATGAGGCCCCTATCACACGGTCAAAAACATTTTTTCATCTGTATTTGCTCATGATTTGAAAGCCGACACCCCTGCTAATCAGCTGTTTGAAGAGGCCACGGCTCTCACCAGAGCTTCGTTGAGCACTGTGGTCTCTTTATAGTTTACCAAGCACAGCGCCGTACATTAGACAGCAGCGATGCTTGGTAATGCAGATTATCTCCTTTCACTTGCATGGGACTGAACTGCAACTAGGACATGTGACTGATATACAGTGACATCACTGGCCTCCCAACAGTTGATCGGCAGGTGTCCTGGGAGAAGGATGCCACCCGATTTGATATTGATAACCTATCCTACAGATAATCTTATACACCTTGCTGGTACTGTATTAGGCTACATGCACACGAATGTATGTTTTGTGGTCAACAAATTGCGGATCCGCAAAAAAAAGGATGACGTTTTTTTTTTTGCAGATCTATTGTAATAATGCCCATCCTTGTCCGCAAAACGGACAAGAATAGGACATGCTCTATTTTCTTTGCGGGGCTACGAAATGGACATGCGGATGCGGATAGTACATAGTGTGCTGTCAGCATTTTTTGCGGACCCATTGAAATGAATGGGTCCGCATCCTATCCGCAAAAAAAAATTGAAGGGATACGGAAACAAAATATGTTCGTGTGCAATATTTCTTTTGGGGCCCCACTTAAAATTTTGTCGAGGGCCACAATTTGTCTAAAACCGGCCCTGTGTACCAGTAATAAGTCCTGCACCTGTGTACTGTATATTACTGGTAATCAGTGCTGCATCTAAGTACTGTACTGTACCAATAATCAGTCCTGCACCTGTGTACTCTACTGTAACGGTAATCAGTGCTGCACCTGTGTACTGTACTCTACTGGTAATCAGTCCTGCACCTGTGTACTGTGCTGTACTGGTAATCAGTCCATCACCTGTGTACTGTACTGTACTGGTAATCAGTCCTGCATCTGTGTACTGTACTGATAATAAATACTGCACCCATGTACTGTACTGTACCTGTAATCAGTCCTTCACCTGTGCACTGTACTGTACCGGCAATCAGTCCTGAACTTGTGTACTGTACTGTATTGGTAATTAGTCCTGCACCTCTGTACTGTACTGGTAATCAGTCCTGTACTCATGTACTGTACTGTACCAGTAATCAGTCCTGCACCTGTGTACTGTACTGTACCGGCGGTAATCAGTCCTGCATCTGAGTACTGTAATGTACCAGTAATCAGTCCTGCACCTGTATACTGTACTGTACTGGTAATCATTCCTGCATCCGTCTACTGTACTGTACCAGTAATCAGTCCTGCACCTGTGTTCTGTACTGTACCGGTAATCATTCCTGCATCCGTCTACTGTACTGTACCAGTAATCAGTCCTGCACCTGTGTTCTGTACTGTACCGGTAATCATTCCTGCATCCGTCTACTATACTGTACCAGTAATCAGTCCTGCATCCGTGTACTATACTGTACCATTAAATTGTAATCAGTCCTGCACCTGTGTATTGTACTGTACCAGTATCACTCCTGCACCTGTGCTCTGTACTTTACTGGTAATCAGCCCTGCACCCATGTACTGTATTGTATCTGTAATCAGTCCTGCAAACGTGTACTATACTGTACCAGTAATCAGTACTGCATCTGTGTACTGTACCAGTAATCAGTCCTATGCCCTTTTACTGTACTGTACCGGTAATCAGTCCTGCACTGTGTACTGTACTGTGTTCTGTACTGTGTACTGTACTGGTAATCAGTCCATCACCTGTGTACTATACTGTACTGGTAATCAGTTCTGCACCTGTGTACTGTACTCTACTGGTAATCAGTTCTGCACTGTGTACTATACTGTACTGGTAATCAGTTCTGCACCTGTGTACTGTATTGTATTGGTAATCAGTCCATCACCTGTGTACTGTACTCTACTGGTAATCAGTCCATCACCTGTGTACTGTACTGTATTGGTAATCAGTCCTGCACCTGTGTACTGTACTGTAATGGTAATCAGTCCATCACCTGTGTACTGTACTGTAATGGTAATCAGTCCATTACCTGTGTACTGTACTGGTAATCAGTCCTGCATCTGTGTTCTGTACTGGTAATAAATCCTGCACCCATGTACTGTACTGTACCGGTAATCACTCCTTCACCTGTGCACTGTACTGTTCCGGTAATCAGTCCTGAACCTTTGTACTGTACTGTATAACGGTAATTAGTCCTGCACCTCTGTACTGTACTGGTAATCAGCCCTGTACTCATGTACTGTACTGTACCGGTAATCAGTCCTGCACCTGTGTACTGTACTGTACCGGCGGTAATCAGTCCTGCATCCGTGTACTGTACTGTACTGGTAATCAGTGCTGCACCTAAGTTCTGTAATTTACTGGTAATCAGCCCTGCACCCATGTACTGTATTGTATCTGTAGTCAGTCCTGCAAACGTGTACTGTACTGTGAAGGATTAATGGTAGTATATAGATCGGCACTCTATATCTGGTCACAAATAGATTAGAATATATATAAAATATAGATTTATTTAAATATAAAATTATAAAAAGGGTACCCTGATTAGTTCAAGGGATATAGTGTAGGATAAAATATCAAATCAAAGAAATAGAAATCATACTTAAAGGTCACACTGGAAGGTCACAATGGAATAAAACTTATGAGTCCTGCTTCTTGATAGAAAAAATGTCCCTTGTTAGCAGTGAATGAATATCAATATAGGTGGGGAGTGTATACTCCAATATACTTCTAATATAATTCCAATATGATATACACAGTCTCAGTAGCAGAGCGTTCTCCCGCGTACTGCACAGTAATAATAGGTGGAGGCTGATGTAATTAAAGAAAGTCGCTTAGTAAACTGTATTGGGCTTGCGTTTCTCAACTGTGGCGTCCCACAGGATGGCAAACGCAGCCTCGGTTTACCTTTCTGTAGTTACCACGGTGTCTGCGTGGTGGAGCGATGCTCCTGTGCGGTGTCTGTTTCGGCATCCGTGTGTTTCGGTGTCCGTGTGTACCACTGAGGAAGGGGTAGGATTTAACCCCGAAACTCGTCTGGTGACTCATTTGCCTGTCAACCAACAAAATCCCATGGAAGTGCTTCCCTTACAAGATTTGCTGTACTTCTATTATTGGATTTAGCCAGCAATAAAGATCGCGGTATATGGACCGGCTAATACCCTGATACCACGTGGGACGCCGAGCCTTCATAGCAGCCACGCCTCCAACATCAAGTGGATTCCGGTATCCCCTCCCAGCAGCGACGCTGCGCGCGATACACACGGACGCCGAAACAGCCACCGCACAGGAGCATCGCTCCACCACGCAGACACCGTGGTAACTACGGAAAGGTAAACCGAGGCTGCGTTTGCCATCCTGTGGGACGCCACAGTTGAGAAACACAAGCCCAATACAATTTACTAAGCGATCTTACTTTCTTTAATTACATCAGCCTCCACCTATTATTACTGTGCAGTAAGCGGGAGAACGCTCTGCTACTGAGACTGTGTATATCATATTGGAATTATATTGGAATTATATTGGAGTCTACACTCCCCACCTATATTGATGTTCATTTACTCCTAACAAGGGACATTTTTTCTATCAAGAAGCAGCACTCATAAGTTTTATTCCATTGTGACCTTCCAGTGTGACCTTTCAGTATGATTTATATTTCTTGATTTGATATTGTATCCTACACTATATCCCTTGAACTAATCAGGGTACTCTTTGTATAATTTTATATTTAAATACATCTATATTTTCTATATATTTTGATCTATATATATTCTAATCTATTTGTGACCAGATATAGAGTGCCGGTCTATATACTACCATTAATCCATCACTTCATTCTGCTACCGTCTGGGTGAGTCAGAATAGATCATTGAGCACCACACATTATTTAGTATCAGGGGAGCACCTATATATACATCCTTTGAATTGTGTACTGTACTGTACCAGTAATCAGTCCTGCACCTGTGTACTGTATTGGTAATCAGTCCTGCACCCATGTACTGTACTGTAACTGTAATCAATCCTATACCCGTTTACTGTACTGTACCGGTAATCAGTCCTGCACCTGTGTACTGTACTGTAATGGTAATCAGTGCTACCCCCGTGTACTGTACTCTACTGGTAATCAGTCCTGCACCTGTGTACTGTACTGTACTGGTAATCAGTCCTGCACCTGTGTACTGTACTGTAATGGTAATCAGTGCTACACCTGTGTACTGTACTCTACTGGTAATCAGTCCTGCACCTGTGTACTGTGCTGTACTGGTAATCAGTCCTCCACCTGTGTACTGTGCTGTACTGGTAATCAGTCCTGCACCTGTGTACTGTGCTGTACTGGTAATCAGTCCATCACCTGTCTACTGTACTGTACTGGTAATCAGTCCTGCATCTGTGTACTGTACTGTACCAGTAATCAGCCCTGCACCTGTGTTCTGTACTTTACTGGTAATCAGCACTGCACCCATGTACTGTATTGTATCTGTAATCAGTCCTGCAAATGTGTACTGTACCGGTAATCAGTACTGCACCTGTGTACTGTACCTTACCTGTAATAAATCCTATACCTGTTTACTTTACCAGTAATCAGTCCTGCACTGTATACTGTACTGTACTGTAAATCAGTCCATCACCTGTGTACTGTACTGGTAATCAGTCCATCACCTGTGTACTGTACTGGTAATCAGTCCATCACCTGTGTACTGTACTGTACCGGTAATCAGTCCTGCACCTGTGTACTGTACTGTACTGTAAATCAGTCCATCACCTGTGTACTGTACTGTATTGGTAATCAGTCCTGCACCTGTGTAATGTACTATATTGGTAATCAGTCCATCACCTGTGTACTGTACTATATTGGTAATCAGTCCATCACCTGTGTACTGTACTGTATTGGTAATCAGTCCTGCACCTGTGTACTGTACTATATTGGTAATCAGTCCTCAATCTGTGTACTGTACTGGTAATAAATCCTGCACCTGTGTGTTCATCTCTTGACCAGAATTGTAACCACTAGAAGTAAACAACAAAGGTTTCTATGTAATAAAAGCAAGCAGAGATTTTGAAAACTATAAGGAATTAATACACAAAGTATATTAGAACTTTCATAATGCAAGATATAAAATGTATTTGCTAAAACTGGAATGCACCTTTAAATAGTGATTCCCTTTTCTTTGACTTTGCTGTGAAGCTGAACAGTTTTGATGCTGCTTTAACTCGTGCATATTAACAACTCTGTCACTTGTGCTTCCATATTAACATGAGATAATTAAAACTGTCTCTGAACCGATGTAGCTGCTGGGATCTCTCGACTGCACATCCTTCAGAGTTCTGTCACTGAACAGAGCAAACAATGCTGCTTTAGGTTTCTATCACTGTGACTGGGATAATTAGAACATGACATAAGCAATAGATGTAATTTTAGAACGTAATAAAGTTGCTATTTTTTGTTCCCAAACTATTGTCTTTTATGCTCCGTAAGCTTTGTTTAGGCTGTATTAATGGAGAATATTTAGTAACTTTGAGATAATATTATATGAAGTAAAAATTCCTTTAATTCAGCGTTAACCCTTTACCATATTATACAACTAGCACCCTCCTCTTAATGCCTGGATTAGAGATAACTCCGATCCTGGCAGTTTAACCTCTCAGATACTACAGGCAATAGAAGCCATGGCATAGTAAAGGATAGATAGAGAAGGCTACTGCTGTTCTCCGACAGATTCGCAGAATGCCGAGTAGTTGTCATTGCAGCCAGGGGCCTTCTGCTTTCAGCCAGGGCCCCCAAGCCAACCATGTCATGTCTTTTACTGAATACATATATTTGTATTTCCTGCATCATGAGATGCACTGGACCACAAGGGCTAGTTCACATCACTGTTCAACATTTCTGTTCTAAACGGAGCAGGAGAATGGACAGGACGGATTCGGCACATAACTGAGCCCTAACGGAGCCGAACGGAGCCTAAAGACCCCATAGACTATAAGATGACTCAGAAGATGATTTTGGAGAGGAGACAAAAGTCCTGCATGCACTACTTTTGTCTCCGGTCCAAAATCATCTTCTGAGCGGAACCCTAATGGACTCCATTATAGTCTATGGAGTCTTTAGGCTCCGTTCGGCTCAGTTAGGGCTCAGTTATGTGCCAAATCCGTCCTTTCCGTTATCCTGCTCCTCAACGGAGCCGGAGAACGGAAAGGCTGAACGGTAATATGAACGAGGCCTTAGACTCACCCAGGGTTTTAGCGGAGTAGAATAAAAAAATATTTTTTATTAGAGCTTAGATCATTCCCCCCTACATTACACCACCAACCTTCATCAGTCCTCAGATCAGACTACTAGAAATGTCTGACATTGGTTGGAAGAACATGACCGAGACTTCCAAGTACAGCTGCAGTTTTTGTCTGGCCAAATCCTGGCATATTTGCTAGGTAGCGGCCGGATCCCATATTCTCAATGTGGTTGGCGGGCATTGTTGTAACATCTGGCTATGTCGAATCCAGAGAGCTCCAGCAAGCTGTTCTCTGCCAGAACAACCTGTTGGAGCTGATAACGTAGTTGTTAAAGAAGCCTAACTCAGAAGAAAGGGGTGCAAACAAGCTCTTAAGCTCTGCATCTAATGCCACTAGATGTAAGGCATCTATCCTATAAGTCAACATTTGACCCTTCAAATAGGCCTTGAGACATGATTCCAATATTAAATAAGCCAGCACCTCATCTGCAGACCTGCATTACCTTTCAGGGCAATTGCCCCTCATCAGTGCAGAGCAGAGTATACTAGCTTTACTGAGTGAGAGGTCAGGATTTGTGGGGTACTATCCCTCCTTGGGGAGAGAATGCCTTAATCGGCGTGAGGAGACTTACAGGCCATACACGCTCCTCTGGAATTCTGTGAAGAAAGGGATGCAAATGAGCTCTTAACAAGCTCTGTCTCTAATGCCACCGGATGTAAGGTAGCTATCATATCACCCTAAAACAGCTGTCTGTAGATGAGGTGTTGGCTTGTTTAATATCCAAGTCATGTCTCACGGCCTATTTAAAGGGCTGAATGTTGACTTATAGGATCACTGACTTACATCTGGTGCATTAGAGGCAGAACTTGTTGAGAGCTCATTTGCATCCCTTTCTAACCAGAATTGCAGAGGAGCATGTATAGCCTATCAGCCTCCTCACGCCGATTAAGGCTCTCTTTCCACAAGGAGAGATAGTATCGCACAACGCCTAACTTATAATCATACTGACCTGCACAATTAAAACTTAACATCTGATTTTCACTGCACAGCGAACTTCATGAAAGTGTAATCCTAAGAATAGGGTTGAGCGAACCCGAACTGCCCGGACCCGAAACTGCACTTTTTCACTGTAGTTCGAGTTCGGTATTCAGGTGATTTTATTATTTTCAATTATAACATGGTAACCTTGTCTGTGTTACAGGAAAAAAAATGATTAAAATTGAAAATCTGCAAAATAAAAGTGAATATTTGAATTTTAGCCACCCTTTTCCTTTAATTGTTGTGGAATTAACAATGTTTGTAAAATCAGTTTTTAAAAATTTCAAGGGCATAGTTTCTAAAATGGGGTAATTTATGAGTGGTTTTTGTGACAGCAATCAACAGGCTAACATAACATTACTAAAATGTTTCTTATGTTGAGAGCGGACACGTCCTTGCATCTTGTTTCTCGCTATACATTTATAGTAAATGTTAACCGTTATGTTTCATTATGGTTACCTATGCTTACTAGCAGTTGCAGGGGTCAAGTTATTTTGTTGACCTATTTTTAATGCATCTGCCTAGCTATGGTGCTGATACATTTAGGTATGTAAATTATGCTTACATAAGAAAAGCCACAATAATGTATCTATAATTGGTTAAACGCTTTTCTAAACTAAAGTCTGTCGGGCCAGTCCAGGTCCAGAGCCATTCCCTGTTGATTCTCTCCAGTATCCTGTACAGTATTTCTTCTTTAATTTGGAACTTAGCATGAAGGCTATAATGAACTACTTTAACACACCAATACCTGATCTCAGGGAGACCAGCTACAAAAAACACAGCGGAGCCTCATTTAAGAGTCTCAACACAGCAATCCAAAGTGCAAAGCTCCCTGGGAAACAGTAATATGCAAAATAAATGTGGAGCCCCAGTTATGGGTCTACAACCCAATGAAAGCCAGATATGCCTCAAAGGAAGGAAAACCGAGCAAAGGGGTGTCTCCATTACAAAGATCACCAAATCCACCATATTTAGTGGCTCCTATGTCAAGATCCCGCTTTTTTTATAAGCTTCAAGGATGTGACAGGGAAAACCTAAGCCAGTTATACATCCACAGACAGCTGTTTCGGGGTGTTGCCCCTCATCAGTGCAGAGTAGGATTCTGGCTAACCGGGAGCAATGCCTCGGAGACTACGCAAACACACCAATACCTGATCTCAGGGAGACCAGCTACAAAAAACACTGTGGAGCCTCATTTAAGAGTCTCAACACAGCAATCTGAAGTGCAAAGCTCCCTGGGAAACAGTAATATGCAAAATAAATGTGGAGCCCCAGTTATGGGTCTGCAACACAATGAAAGCCAGATATCCCTCAAAGGAAGGAAAACCGAGCAAAGGGGTGAACTACTTTAACAGCTTCTATTATGTAAGCCCCACAAAATGACTTCATAACTGAATTGGTTCTTAAAAAAGTGAGTTCTTAAAATTTTATTGAGTAAAGAATATGGTGAATGTTAATTAATAACTATTTTATGAAGTATGACTATCCAAGTTAAAAGCAGAGAAATTTTTATTTAGAAAATAGCACATTTTTACAAATTTTCTGTAAAAAAATTTTTATAAATAAAGTTAAAACATATGGATTAAAATTTACTACTAACATGATGTACCACATGTCACAAGTCTCAGAATCAGTTTGAAAAGTAAAAGTATTTTAAAGTTATTACCACATAAAGTGGCATATGTCATATTTGCAAAATTTAGCCATGTCTGGAAGGGGTTAAACAAAAGATTGTGGATTGAAGACAACTTTATTTCAGTCAATCAATATACATACATACTTTTGGTGCTAGTTAGCACTCAATAAATTACATTCAATCGTCTTTGTGAGCATGGCATTGTTATGTAAATCACAGGCTAACCTACGCTATACATCACAATACATGCTACACTTGCATACCTATTCAATCACAATAACCCTTTCAACAAAGCATACAGACAGTGATGTGGGGTGGGGTGTGGGAAGGTGGGGGTAGGTGGGGGGAAATCACATGCCCGAAGCTTTATTGACAAGACAGAAACAAACGGGGGGAGAGGGGGAAGGAGAGGGGTTTAGTCCTCTTCTTCGTTGTCGACGTCCTCCAAGATGTTGTAGTCCCGCAGCAGACTATGGATAAGCCTGCGGCAGTCCAGGACGGACATGGTCTCCCTCCTGAGAATAAGCCGGTTCCTGGCGACCCATATAGCGTCCTTAAAACAGTTCATAAGGCGCCAGGCCTCCTGGATGGCCTCAACAGTATGAATCCCAGGAAATAGTCCGTACAGCACCGAAGTGTGTTGCAGGCTGTTCCTGGGCACAGAGTCTTTGAGTTCATGTTCCAGGGCATCCAACAGGCCCTGCGCAAAGCGGCACTCCCAAAACAGGTGGTAAGATGTCTCCTCCATAAAGGGGCACCTGGGGCAGTACCGGGTTTTGCACAGGTTGCGGGCGTGCATGAATGACCGGATGGGCAAGCCACCCTGGATGGCCATCCATGACAAGTCCTTGTGCCCGTTGGTTAACCTGTCTGGCGACACATTAGTCCAAACTGTCTCTACGGTGTCGTCATGGACCCCTGGAATTGACTCCACCGCATCCTTTGCTCTGATGAGCTTGTGGATAGTCTTTGGTTTCCACAAGTCGGGCTTGAGGCCCTCCAGTTGATGTTCCTTCACAAACCTGACGACATCTCCGTAGAACCAAGGAGCGTGCCAGTTGTAAGGGATGGAGCTGTCCCACTTGTCCCAACCCAGACCCCTCCAGAGGGGCAGGAGGAAGAAGCGAGACATAGCCTTGCCCGCAGAGCCGTTGGCTGTTCTGAGAGTCCGACGAACGCTGTCACAAACAAAGGCGGTCCGCAGTAAAGTGGGCAGGTCCGGAATGCCCTTCCCGCCCTTGCGGGGCTCTTTGTACATGATGGCTCGCTTCACTCTGTCCATCTTGGATCCCCAGACGAAACGAAACACTGTCCTGGTGATGGTATCCTGTACAGTATTTCTTCTTTAATTTGGAACTTAACATGAAGGCTATAATGAACTACTTTAACACACCAATACCTGATCTCAGGGAGACCAGCTACAAAAAACACAGCGGAGCCTCATTTAAGAGTCTCAACACAGCAATCCGAAGTGCAAAGCTCCCTGGGAAACAATAATATGCAAAATAAATGTGGAGCCCCAGTTATGGGTCTACAACCCAATGAAAGCCAGATATGCCTCAAAGGAAGGAAAACCGAGCAAAGGGGTGTCTCCATTACAAAGATCACCAAATCCACCATATTTAGTGGCTCCTATGTCAAGATCCCACTTTTTTTATAAGCTTCAAGGATGTGACAGGGAAAACCTAAGCCAGTTATCCATCCACAGACAGCTGTTTCGGGGTGTTGCCCCTCATCAGTGCAGAGTAGGATTCTGGCTAACCGGGAGCAATGCCTCGGAGACTACTCAAACACACCAATACCTGATCTCAGGGAGACCAGCTACAAAAAACACTGTGGAGCCTCATTTAAGA
The DNA here is from genome assembly GCA_033119425.1 of Bufotes viridis. Lineage (NCBI taxonomy): Eukaryota > Metazoa > Chordata > Amphibia > Anura > Bufonidae > Bufotes > Bufotes viridis. The sequence goes on from CM065592.1 coordinate 365,870,126, forward strand.
GTCTCAACACAGCAATCTGAAGTGCAAAGCTCCCTGGGAAACAGTAATATGCAAAATAAATGTGGAGCCCCAGTTATGGGTCTGCAACACAATGAAAGCCAGATATCCCTCAAAGGAAGGAAAACCGAGCAAAGGGGTGAACTACTTTAACAGCTTCTATTATGTAAGCCCCACAAAATGACTTCATAACTGAATTGGTTCTTAAAAAAGTGAGTTCTTAAAATTTTATTGAGTAAAGAATATGGTGAATGTTAATTAATAACTATTTTATGAAGTATGACTATCCAAGTTAAAAGCAGAGAAATTTTTATTTAGAAAATAGCAAATTTTTACAAATTTTCTGTAAAAAATTTTTTATAAATAAAGTTAAAACATATGGATTAAAATTTACTACTAACATGATGTACCACATGTCACAAGAAAACAGTCTCAGAATCAGTTTGAAAAGTAAAAGTATTTTAAAGTTATTACCACATAAAGTGGCATATGTCAGATTTGCAAAATTTAGCCATGTCTGGAAGGGGTTAAACAAAAGATTGTGGATACCAGCGCTGGCCATATGATTGTCTTGGAGCCCTTGAAGAAAGAGAGCTCTGTCCAAAGCTATTGGTTAAACAAAACAATAGCTAATCTTGGGGAGACCAGCTACAGAAAACACTGTGGAGCTTCATTTAAGTCTTAACACAACAATCCAAAGTGCAAAGCTCCATGGGAAACAATGATATGCAAAATAACTGTGGAGCCCCAGTTATGGGTCTTCAACACAGTGAAAGCCAGATATCCCTCAAAGTAAGGAAAACCGAGCGGGATCTTGACATAGGCGCCAATTAATATGGTCAATATAAAAAGGAAATTGGCCGCGCTGCTTTTGTTCAGGAATGTGTAGACCATCAAACAGATGAGATTCCAAGATGGAAACCGGACATGGAGAGTCGTTCAGGATTAGCCCTATGTTGTATTCCTAAACGAAGGAAAGGCGTATCCTGATAGTGAAGCACTGTCAACTCCAAATAAAATCAAATGGTTTTATTATATTCACAAGTATACATCTGGAGTTAAAACATATCACTGTTTCACAAATACGTTCCACCCGATCCAGGTTTCGCTTACGTGCTTCATCAGGGGTGTCTGAACTAATGAGGGACCAGGGGTTGTTTTATGGGTAAATCTCCTCTCATGAACATGTGTTGCCAATCAATGGGCAGGTAGATAACCCCACCCTCCATTCACATAGCATTCAAATAGACATATAAAATTCCAGCTTATTTCACAAACATCATTATAATTCACATAAAAAATATATACCTAAAATTATCCATAATAACCAACTCTATAACAACAAGGATACACTCACTTTTTTTTATTTAAAAAAACTACTCCTTATTATTCCCATCCTTTAATTTGCAGGGGTAAATCAAACATCTTCCCTAATCTCACCTTAAGTGTCATACCACTAGTCACCTCACCTCTAGGGGGGCGCCCCACCACTTTAAATATAATATCCCCAAATACAACTAGGTTGTTTGACAGCTAGGTCCAGCGGATATCTCACATCAGATGTTACTATTTTTTTACAAATTTTATTGAAAATACTGCGGCAAACTAAAATAAACAAGACCTCACATCACATTCAATATTAAGACCTAGAGGCTCTATTGTCTTCAATTTGAACATCCATTCTACCTCTTTTTTTATTAATCCTAGATATATAATCACCACTTATCGGTTTTTCCACAAGTTCCACACCTGTGAACTGCAGACCTTTAGGAACTTTGTTGTGGCACACCTTAAAGTGTGCGGAGACACTGTGGGACACTACGCCATTTTTAATGTTGCGTATATGTTCTTGTATGCGTGTCCTTAATTTGCACGTGGTTCTCCCCACGTACTGGAGGTCACAAGGGCACTCCAGCACGTAGATAACCCCTGTATTTTCGCAATTTATATTCCCTTTTACACTGTGCTCCACTTTATTCGTATTCGAGATTATAGAGGTTACTACCAATTTCTTCTTTTTGTCTGATTTTATATTTTTGCATGCACTACACATACTGCACCATCTGAACTTGTTCCCAGTTTTCTTTTGCGGCTTTTTTATCTGTGCGCTATGTACAAGTTTTGCTTGCAGATTCCTAGCCTTATTAAACATAATCCGCGGTTTCTCTGGTATTACATCATCTAATATAGGGTCACTTTTTAAGATTCCCCAATTTTTCTTCATCTCATTTTTCATTAACCCTGCATTTACATTAAACTGAGTAAAAAAAACAAACCTAAAATCTGTCATTTTTTCACACCCTCCTTTTACCTTCGTTACCACCTTTCCTTTTTCTTCTATCTCAAGACAATGGGAGTCCAGAACTGTTTCTTGATATCCTTTATCTACAAACCTATTTTTAATTAGTTGAGCCTGTTTTCTGAAATTCTCTGGTTCACTGCAGTTTTTCTATACTCTCTTCAGTTGCCCTTTTGGAATATTTCTCAACCAGGGTCCATAGTGACAACTAGTAGTATCTATGTAAGTGTTTACAACTGTTGGTTTAAAAAACTTCAGCGTTTTCAATAAACCTTAACCACCTCAGCCCCCCTAGCTTAAACACCCTTAATGACCAGGCCACTTTTTACAGTTCTGCACTACACTATTTTCACCGTTTATTGCTCCGTCATACAACTTACCACCCAAATGAATTTTACCCCCTTTTCTTCTCGCTAATAGAGCTTTCATTTGGTGGTATTTCATTGCTGCTGACATTTTTACTTTTTTTGCTATTAATCAAAAATGACTGAAATTTTTTCAAAATTTGTTGTAATTTTTTTTTTTTAACTACATTTCTATATAAATTTTTAGCAAAATGTATTGTTCTACATGTCTTTGATAAAAAAAATCAAATAAGTGTATATTTATTGGTTTGGGTAAAAGTTATAGCGTTTGCAAAAAAGTGAATTTCGGCATTTTGAAGCAGCTCTGACTTTCTGAGCACCTGTCATGTTTCTTCAGGTGCTAGAATGCCAGGAAAGTATAAATACCCCCCAAATGACACCATTTTAGAAAGAAGACACCCCAAAGTATTCACGGAGGGGCATGGTGAGTTCATGTATGATTTCATTTTTTTTCACAAGTTAGCAGAAAATGACACTTTCTGAGGAAAAAAATTAAAATAATAAAGTTTCCATTTCTGCTAACTTCTGGCAAAAAAAAAAAAAATCTCCCACGGACTCACTATGCCCCTCAGTGAATACCTTGGGGTGTCTACTTTCCGAATTTGGGGTCATTTGTGGGGTGTGTTTACTGTTCTGGTATGTAAAAGCTAAAGGTACTCGTTGGAATTTGGGCCCCTTTGCACACCCAGGCTGCAAAAAAGTGTCACTCATGCCCTACTGTGTCAAAGTGTCACTTTAGCCCTACTGCTAAAGACATATTTGGATAAACATTACATACAGCACTTCCAAACATGCAGAGTAATACAGAAACACATACCCCTAATGTTCAGTCATATCTCCTCTGATTTAATTGTCTATTTTCCTCATCTTCTCCATATGGACCATACCACCATGACAAATAAATTCAGCAACGTCTTGTCTCTGTAGAGTTTGCCCATAGACATCTTAGATTCCTCATTTTTCCCCCACCCTCTCCCCACTATTGCCTCAACAGTGTTACCCTGCTATCACCCCAAATAATGTGCCTACTGTGCTGCCCAATGCCCTTAAATACTATATTGCAAAATAATTGTGCCATCTAGATAGTCCCATAAAGTCCCACCAATACTAATAATTCTCTCCCAGAGTGCCCTTATTATTAATAGTGCTCCCAATAGTGATGATGTGCAAGAGTTCCCCATTAGTAGTAGTACCCTATGTATTGTGTCCAATGATAATAATAATACCCACACGGAGTCCCAGTAGTAATAATGTCAGTATAAGGATACAGCCATATATTCAGGTTTCCTGATGCAGTTTTGGAAGCCAAAAGCAGGAATTAATTAAAAAAAAGAAGATAAGCCATATCTGTCCTTAATATACTGCTGGACAATAAAAAAAAATAACACCTAAAAGGAGTTTTAGATAAAAAGCATATTTTACAATATAGCAATCCAGGAGGTTTTTACATGGTGTGGTCAAGTTCTAAGATCCTTACATATGGATGCTCCACATGCTTTTTTTTTTTTTGTCTGGCATGGTTTCATCTTCTCTCTTATAGCAGAAGATTGGGTGTTGTTAAAGTGTTCAATATGGCTGCTAAACAAAGGCATTCACTATTTGTGCAATTAACAGACTTTGAAAAAGAGCCAAATAGTACAACTTCGAGAAGCTGGATGGTCCATTAGTTAAATCTTGAAAAAAGTTGGATGACAAGTTTCTGCAGTGCATCTGTGGTGTCAACAGTGGTCAGAGGAGGCCACCCACATATGCAGAGAGGGTTCTGGATAGTCAAGACAGTTATGCATGCCAAGATCACCAATTAAGAAGATCTGCTGGACAGCCATGGCCTCACAAATTGGTTCCACAATAGTCCCTGCAGTAACCACCCAGATAATAAAAAAAAAAAACATTTACTTAAAGCAGGACTGCATTCACAAACTCCACCAGCTCATTTTTCACTTACCTTTTATTATTTTCAAGGAGCACCTGCAGTGGTGCCATGAGAGAGCCAATTGGAGATATGAATGGCAGGTTCTACCTTGATACTAATGTTGGCCCCGTCAGAGTCCATAGGAGAGCATCTACTGCCATTGTGCATAGTGGAGAGACACAAAGGACTGACGGCAGGTATCATGACTTGGTACTCCATTAGCAACCATTGCTGTTCCCATCTGGTATTCCAGGAAGGGTAGAATTTCCTTGCGCTTCGTGGTAATTGATCAAAATTTTTCCAAAATGGCTGCTGCACATATTACAAAGTAAAAGTAAGAAGCCCAGGAACGAGGGAGCACCCACAATGCCATGCAAACAGCCAATCAGCAGATAGCCAGCCCCTGTGATGTCACAGCCCTATAAAAAGCCCCCTCATGTCCGGTCTCCGCCATTTTACAGTGAACTGTAGGGAGAGATGTTACAGGCACTAGGTACAGTGTTTAGAAAAGGCTTTATTCCCCCAAAAAAACGATTGAGCAGTTCAATGAAAGATTCTTCATAGTATAGGGAAAGGATAGGGAGGCATTATCCACACTGTAGCGAGAGCTTTTGGGGTGAATTTGCAGTCTGATACAATAGGTTTTGGGGTGTATTTAGTTGATATACAACTACTTCCATTCACTCTTGCTTCTGTATTGAAAGTGTGGTCTGATACAACCAGTTTAGGGGGGTATTTAGTTAATATATAAGTAGATTTGAGCGAACACCTGGATGTTCGGGTTTGAGAAGTTCGGCCGAACTTCCCGAAAATGTTCGGGTTCTGGATCCGAACTCGACGCGAACTTCACCCCGAAACCTAACCCCATTAAAGTCAATGGGGACCTGAACTTTTGGGCACTAAAAAGGCTGTAGAATAGCCCAGGAAAGGGCTAGAGGGCTGCAAAATGTAGTTAAATCCCCTGCACTTAAAGATGCAAAACAGTTTGTGCAAATGTAGAAGGATTATGCTGTATTTTAACACTTACTGTAATATACCGTTTAACGGAAAGAAATACACTTGGAGATGCACGGTAGCGTGTGAAGTTATTGAGGATGACCCTATCAGCACTTGTATTTACACCTTGAGTGTAATATATCCTTTTAAGGACAGAAATACACTATGAGATGCACAATAGTGCGTGCAAATTTAAAGGATTATGCTTTCAGCAATTGTAATTTAACACTTTGTGTAATATACCCTTAAAGAAATACACTTGGAGATGCACGCTGAGTGTAATATACCCTTTTACGGACAGATTTACACTTGGCCTGCAACAGCTGGAACACCAGATTTACGGTATTGCTATTTTGGCAATTGAATTTCACCCCAGAACAAAATATATCCTTTGATGGATACTTTTAAACTACTTGTCCAGCCACAGCTAAAACACCAAATATACTGAATTTCTATTTTTGCAACTGAATTTCAACCCAGAACAAAAGCTATACTTTTACGGACACTATGAACATGACACATTTTAGGGCATTCAAATTCTTTTACACTTAATTTGATGCGTCAATCAGTAGTTGCGGAGTTGGTTGAGGCTGAGCCATCAGGGTGGTAGTGTGGCCGTGAGTTAGCATGGTGGCAGTGTGAGATCTGTAACCAAACGTGCCAGGGGTAGACTGCCTGCTATGCAGGAGCCTACCTGTCCGGAAAGAAGTAGCTGTGCACGGGTTCACGGAGGCAGTCAGTATGGAGTGTTGGGGGGAAAATGCCATACTTGGCCGTGTAGGAATTTTTCATCAAGGTAGAAGACGATCAGCATGGCCCATTCTGTGACTAGGCCACTATGTTGACTCCTCATGCGATTCCTCATGCGATTCCCAACCTCACCACTCTGTGACTGGGCCACTGTGTTGACTCCTCATGCTGTTGCCACCTCACTACTCGGTCATGGGGGCACTACTTGTTTGAGTTCTGTGGAAATCTATGTGGAATCAGCTGACGACGGTGTAAAAGGAGTGCGCTTCTTCTTGACGCTAACATTGAGTTCACACTTGAGTTATTTGGTCAGTTTTGGCCCCGTAACTGACCAAATAAGTGAAGTGTGCAGTGATTCACTAGCACAGCAATGCAATGCATAGTATTCTACACCACTAATTCACTAATTATTACTAGAAATGAGCAACGTTTAGAAAAATTTGATTTGGCAACTTTGCTGCATTTAGCCAAGAAATTAGATTTGTTACAAATTATTAATTTGTCATGAATTGCTATAAATCAGATATACCCAGGCCACTCTGCCTTTGGGTACAGCCACGTGCTGTGGGAAGGTTGCGGGCATGCTGCGGTGAAGAACCGTGCGGCCACTTAGCCTGCAGCTGCAATATATAGTCTGTCTTTATTGTTAATGGCTGAGCAGCACCTTTAATGCACCTTTAAACAGGGGGGCACAATATGCAAAGTATTGCTGTTCTGGCCTGCAATCTCCTGCAGGTTATTTGACAGTAAACACAAAATATTAATCAGCCACTTCTCCAACCCCCGCACTCTCCTCCCCTACAGGTGGGAACCCTTCTTCTGCCATCTGCTTTTCTACATCATGTCTAATATTGATAAGAATATGTCATCAGGAACATCCAACTCCTCCTCTCTCTACATCTTCCTGACTTTTCTAGTACATGGAGACTTTGTAGGATGATTTGGAAGAAGTAAAATGAGCAAAAAACGAGTATGGTCATCATTAAGACCTGCACCCCCCCCCCCACAGATAATACACACAGATAATACACTGTACATTTGAAGAATGCTGCTGTGCCTGACTTTCCCTTTAAGCCTTTTTTAATTAGGGTATTGTGTATAGTTGAACATGCGCCTTCTGCTCATGAAAGGTTTGCGGACAGCTTGTATCGCAGCAAGAGGTGATGCCACCAAGTATTAATGTGACCCTGCCTCAATATACATATACCCCACTGCAGAAACAAACACCACAGGCAGTTTGTACAACTAGTGTACTTGCTTTCCTCCTGATTTTTGCTTCCAAAATAACATCAGAAAACCTGGACATTTTGCCATACCCTATGGTGCTTCACTATCTTGTCACGCTGGAACAAACTAGAAAACCCCTTTAAAAGGAAGCAAGGAATTACAATCAATAATCATCCCTTAAATAGAAGAAATCGTCTTGAAGGTCTCCTGTTTAAAGGGGGTACCCATACTTTCACCCAGGCAGCCCCCCTGATGTTGGATCGCACAGGGCAAGGGCTCTTTTATTTATAATAACACACTGCCGGGCAGAGGCTACCGCCCAGAAGTGTGTTCGGTGACATCACCGGCTCTGATGGGCTGGCTTTAGCGCTGCCCTAGCCGTTTTACAGGCTAGGGCAGGACTAAAGCCCTTCCATCAGTGCCGGTGACGTCACCAGGCTGACTGCTGGGCTGAATCCTCCACCTGGCAGCCCTAAGGAGAACACAGGGCAAAGGAGAGTATCGGAGCATGAACTGCTCCGATGCTCAAGTCAGGGGGGCTGTCTGGGTGAAAATGGGGATATGTCCGGGTTCAGCTCTGAACCTGGACAGCCCCTTTAAGAATCCAGAGAGAAGCTATATATAGCAGAAAACAGCCTGTAAGCTTGGGATACTTTTAGTGACTACTTGATAAATAAAAATAAAAACTTATTGAAGCCTTTGATATAAACTTCCGGAGGACCTGGGCAAGAGACTGTAAGAACAATCAATTATTTCGCTGCTGTTAGCCTAATTGTTGCTTGATAATCTGCCTAGTACTCCCACTTTGACTTGTAATATACTGTTATTGCTTTCACATTTGAGATTGGTGAAGATTATTTATTATTAATTAGTGTGTTTTTATTGCTTTCTTACCATAAACCAGTCTCAAGCTCATCTTGTTTGACTCAAGGTAAAATCAAGAGAGTGAAATTAATATTTGTTAATTTGAGAAAACTCGACAGGGTAAAGTTTGTGGCAGAGATTTTAATTAATTAGTGTACATGTTCATAAACTGGTTGTACAGTAAGTGGCATGTTGCAGCAGTGGGAAACCATTTTTACCCTCGCAGAAATTATTCAATTCATTAATCATAGCAGTAGGATATCACATTTCCCTTACTGTAAATGATTTGAAAGACACGTCTTATAGAAAAAAAAAATCTCTTTTCCTTGATTTAGCAGTCCTGGTTTTGCCAAAACAAAGACATGTTCAAAGAGGACCCGTCCCATGGGACTGGGAACTTAAAGTGGCCCTGGAAAAACCTAAAAGTGGCCCTAATGTTGTACCAGCTTTTACCCCAATATATGGTGTCACAGGTCTAGGATTTATAAACCTTTAACACTATCTCACAGATATGGGATGACAGGGTCACTCCAGAAGAGGGCACATTATACCATATACGGTACCTTATGTTTTTTTATTTTTTCTATTATTATTGTTCATACTATAAGCCAACATTCATTAATGTTTAGTTCTTTATAGTGTTACCACAGTCTGGTGCCCATGATGTCTGGCAATAACCTCTGAAGCAAGAGGTTATTTCTGACATATTTTGTACTCCAGATGCAGTACTAGTCCTTCCCCTTATGCGTTGCTTCTTCCTTACTGACGATTTTGACACAAGTGTTTTTTAAGTTACTTTATTTTGATGACGACAACATATCTGATGTTTATACTTTTTCTTTATACGACCAGTGTCTGACGAAAGCCTTGCGAACCGAAAACATTTACATGTTGATTGTCGCTTGTACTGAATATCTCCGAATAAAAACCATACTACTTCAAGCAAAACTTTGTTGCTGTGATTTATAGTTATATTGATTCATTTTTCCATCACATTATACACTGCTTATTTCCACTGTTACAACCACCCTGCAATCCAGCAGCGGTGGCCAAGCTTGCATATTATAGTACAGTGGTAGGACTATGTTCTCATCATGGGCATCTATGCCCCTTTTGATGCACACCATAATCTTTTTGGCCTTGGCAGCAGCTACCTGGCACAGTTAAGTTTGCTGTCCACTAAAATTCCTAAGTACTTTTCCTTTTCAGTGTTACCCAGTGTTTTACCATGTAATATGTATGGGTGAATTGCATTATTCCTTCCCATGTGCATAACCTTACATTTATCAGTGTTAAACCTCATCTGCCACCTCTTTGCCCAAGCCTCTAAACTATCCAGATCCATCAGTAGCCGTATACTGTCCTATTTTTGGTTAAAGGGGTTATCCAATCCCTATAATGACCCCCAGAATGCCCGGGCCCCTCCTTAAGAGCATATTTACATGCTTCCCTTAACTCGAATCCCTCCGGATCCCTGCACAGCCACCACTGGATCTGCCCATTATGCCGATCAAAATATCCGGCGATGGGGGGAGCAGGACATGACCGTGACCAGCCTCCCTAAAATCATGGGTGACACTAGGGAGGCTGATCACTGTTGCGGCCTGGTATTGGCTGCTATCCCCATCGGCAGATGTTTGGATCCGCGCGACAGGGGGATGCAGTGGCGGCCGTGCAAGTATCCGGAGGGATGCGGGTGCCGGGGAGCAGGTAAGTATGCTCAAAGGGCCCGGGCAATTCGGGGGTCATTATAGGGAATCGGGATTGAATAACCCATTTAATTGCTTCACACAGTGACCAACCTTTTATGTGGCATAGTAGCAAATGTTTTGGAGAAGATATCTGACATCCATTGACTCACCTCGGTCCAGTCTAGAACTTCCTCATAGAAACTGATTAAATTAGTTTGACAGGAGCACTGTTGATACAGTGTTATCCGCTTATTTTAATCGAGATACTCTGAGATAGCATCGCTTAGAAAACCTTCAAACAGTTTACCCATAACAGATGTTAGACTTACCAGCCTATAGTTTCCAGGCTCTGTTTTAACCCCCTTCTGAATATTGGCACCACATTTGAAAGGTGCCACACCTGTGTAACACTCCCTCTTATTTATATTGAATCCTTAAATATCAGAAATAAGGGTCTGTTTATGTTATTATTTAATTCTCTGAGAACACAGGGGAGTATGCCATCTGGACCAGGTGATTTGTCTATTTTAAATCTTTTAAAAAAATGGGACTGATGTTGTCTTGAAAGCTTGCTATGTAACATAATTGCTTCTATTTTTGTTAGCCATTGAAAGGTATCAGACCTGCAAGACTCTTACTTTGTTTCTCTTAATGAGAGCACTAAACTTGTTTTAGTGATTTTAATGGTTTCTCTGCTATCCCATGTTGCAGGCCACAGCCTGGCTGCAAGATCTCTTCTTGTGTGCATCAAATAAACTGTTTCCTGCACCACTGAATGGGTTAGTGCCCTTTCTGATCTTGTGCTCAGATGCTTGGAGTTTTCCTATATAGCTATGCTGCTTACCTCACTTCCTTGACTGAGCACTAAGTCTCAATAGATCTTGCTAGGTCTCTCTAGCTTGCTAGAGTCTGTTAAGGACTATAATCTGTTTGTTTTCCTGTGTAACCACCATTGCCTTTATCTGAACTGATCTTTTGTGCTGCCTGACTTGACCTTAGGATTGTTTCACCGATTTGCAAGAACTCTACCAGCCATGAACTCTGCCTTTTTCTTGACTATGGGTATAGACTGCACCCTCGTGCCATGCACCAGTGTCTCTGTTTTACGTGGGTCAGTGGCCAACCACGCCTGGACTATTCCAAAAGGTATCGGATTGGTGGCTCCCCTGAAGCAAAGATAGGATCCCTGGATAGGGGTTAAAGGGTGAAAACCTGGGAACTGAGAGGAAAACACCCTTAGAACTAGCCCAAAGTCAAACTGGTTGGTTGGCACAGTAGATCCACATCCACTGTCTGTATCACTAATATTGTGCTACAACTTTAAGCATAGCCACAGGCCAAGGCCAGTTTTTCTGGAGAAAAACCTAATATATACCTGCAGACTACCTTGCCTAGTTTTTACACATTGTCTTGTTTTTTAGATTTTTTGGTGACTCAAAGAGCAGAAATGTCATCCTCCCCTACAGCTAAGTAAATCAGGTGGATAAAAATCTATAAGTAGACATGAAAATCCTATTGGCACAATGTGATGTAATCATGCCGGTAAAATGGCAGTTTGAAGTTTTTAATGGTGGTATGCCCTATGTTTGGTCTTTTTGTTGGCAAAGCAAAAATGCATGCTACAAAAACTGTATATTAGGATGTACATTTAGCCCTCCACTTGGTTTTCCATTAGGTTTATATGCAGCCATAGATTTTTTTCACATTAATGAGGCAAACAGAGTTAAAAGATTTTGCCTTGCTTTCCGTTCTTTCCCAGAATAGCGTAGTTGATTAGGTGTCCTCATAAAAGTAGTATAAGTGACTTGACTTTTTCTTGAGGACTTTTTTTTTATAAAAACCAATGGAATAACTAACATCTGTCAGCAATTATACCTTCTCGAAACACACCAGTTTATCTATTTTTGTAATACTTATTGTACGAGTACTAATAATTGTTTACTGCATACATTATAGGAATGTAGGTTGCACCTGCATTCAATATTATAACATACAACATGACAATCATGAATATCTCATTATTATTTTTGAATATTCATATACAGTAGGAGTCCAAACAACCTAAAAATAATTTAATTACATTAGATTTTTTTTTAACCTATAGGTTCTCAGGACATATGTCGAATTTTCCATATAGTGGCAATATATTCTGCAATGCCATATTTAAACTGTATTCATATAAGACCCACCTGATGGCTGAGCTATTACAGTGGTGCATGAAAGTTTGTGAACCTTCTGAATGTTCTATTTTTCTGCATAACTTTGACCTAAAACTACATCACATTTTCACAGAAGTCCTAAAAATAGATAACCAAATCAAACGAATGAGTCAAGAATATTAGACTTGGTCATTTAGTTATTGAGGAAAATGATCAAATATCACATGCCAGTGAGTGGCAATTATAATTCAAAGGTGAAACTAGCCAGCTGTTTTCAAACAATAGGATAGCGATCAAGTGTGATTGGGCAACCTGTATTATTTAAAGAAAAGAGAGTCGGATCTGCACAACACATTTGTGGAAGTGTATCATGGCACAAATAAAGGAGATTTTTGAGGACCTCACAATAAGAGTTGAAACCAATAAAAACAGTTTCTGTCCTTTTATGTACAAATAACCACTGCTGCATCTAACTGAGAATAGGTCCAGATTCTTACTGTCAATGATAAAAAATGTTAACGGATCGGCATCACTGGAACAGAAAGTCTCTCATGAGGTAGGTATTTTCAGTCCTGGGAATCCCTCCACTTCAAGTTTCACATCCACCTCTTCTCTGGAACATAATCCACCGATAGTAATATTCCTCCACTTGGTAGCCCTTATTCAGGAATGTAGCAAGAGAGTGCAGGTCTGCTAACAGAGATTATGCAAAATACACATTTATTAACTTACAGGAAAACAGCTTTCACATCAGCGTATAAAAGAATCAAATCCAAATATGTCCGACCTGGGTTTCGTTCCACTCCGTCAGGGGCAGAAACATAAACTCAATTAATGCTAATTATGTATTTGAGGGCACTCTTAATATCTGGGTTTGAAATGATATTTGTGATGCGGAGCTCCAAGACATAGCATCAAAATCTCTGCTTAAATCCCCTTGTAGCTGAAGAATCAGGTCAATGTCCATTCCCCCAGTAACTGGACGACACACAGTTTTGGGAGTCAACTGCCTTTACTAGGAATGGCACACGTTTAAAACCTCCAACAGCCTCATTTACAACCAATAGTACATAGATTACAATAATACAAGGAAGGAGCCCCCCTCCTTCCTATGTGAGACAATAGCAAAGGCCGATGGGAGGTCTAGGAGGGACAAAGCAGCTAGTTTAACTTCTTACCGACCGCCTAACGCAGTATTGCGTCCTGCGGGCGGTCGGTTTGTTCCTCCTTGACGCGCGGGCGCGTCATCTCGCGAGACGCGAGATTTCCTGTGAACGCGCGCACGCGCGTGCGAGCGTTCACAGGATCGCATCGGGGAGAACTTTAACTACAGCCTGCCAGCGCTGATCGTGCGCTGGGGAGAACTTTAACTACAGCCTGCCAGCACTGATCGTGCGCTGGCAGGCTGTAGAAGTTAAAAAAAATGGCATATCAGACGCTGTTTTGTTAACAGCGTCTGATATGCTTGCTGTTCATTCCTTCGGTGGTCCCTTTTGCTTGGGACCACCAAAGGAAACTTTTGTAAGTGCACCAATCACCACACAGACCCCCCCATCCATCCCCCCGTCACTGATTAACCCCTTATTAACCCCAGATTAACCCCTGATCACCCCATGTCACCCCCCTGTAAGGCTCATTCAGTCGTCCATATGTGTTTTGCGGATCCATGGATCCGCGGATCCGCAAAACACGGACACCGGCAATGTGCTTTCCGCATTTTGCGGATCCGCACATTGCCAGAACTATATAGAAAATGCCTTTCCTTGTACGCAATTGCGGACAAGAATAGGGCATGCTCTATCTTTTGCGGAGCTGCGGCCGGATGTTTGGGGGCCGAAACCCGGAAGTTTGCGGCCGCAGCTCCGCAAATGCTGATGCGGCGAGCACATAGTGTGCTCTCCGCATCACCGCCGGCCCTATTCACACTGAATGGGTCCGCATCTTTTCCGCAAAATTGCGGAATAGATGCGGACATTTTTGCGGACGTGTGAATGGGGCCTTACTACTTTTTTTTTTTGCACATTTTTTGGCAGAGATTTTTTCATCCACATTGATTGATGCGAATGAGGAAACCTGCGCCGTTCATTTTTTTTTTTTTTGCACATTTTTTGGCAGAGACTTTTTCATCCACATTGATCGATGCGAATGAGGAAATCTGTGCCGTTCATTTTTTTTCTTTTTTCAGCCCAGAGGCTGAACAGAAAAAAAAAAATCTCATTACCCGTATGCTCAATATAAGGAGAATCGCAGAAACTCCTAATGTTGGCCATACGTGTAATGATTGCGGAGACCCTCAAATGCCAGGGCAGTACAAACACTTCACATGTGACCCCATTTTAGAAAGTAGACACCCCAAGGTATTTCGTGAGGGGTATGGTGAGTTCATGCAAAATTTTATTTTTTGTCACAAGTTAGTGGAATATGTAAAGAAAAAAAAATATATATATCAATTTCCGCTAACTTGTGCCAAAAAAAAAAAAAATTCTGTGAACTCGCCATGCCCCTCATGGATTACCTTGGGGTGTCTTCTTTCCAAAATGGGGTCACATGTGGGGTATTTAGGCCTCTTTCACACGAGCGTGTCCGGATTAGGTCCGGATGCGTTGCGGATGCGTTCAGTGAAAACTGTGCGATTTCACAGGCAAAGCCATTCAGTTTTGCCTGCGATTGCGTTCAGTTGTTCAGTTTTTTCCGTGCGGGTGCAATGCGTTTTGATGCGTTTTTCACGCGCGTGATAAAAAACTGAAGGTTTACAAACAACATCTCCTAGCAACCATCAGTGAAAAACGCAACGCACCCACACTTGCTGCGATTTTCACGCAACGCACAAGTGATGCGTGAAAAAAAACGCTCATGTACACAGACCCATTGAAATGGATGGGTCAGGATTCAGTGCGGGTGCAATGCGTCCTCCTCACGCATTGCACCCGCGCGGAAAACTCGCCCGTGTGAAAGGGGCCTTATACTGCCCAGGCATTTTAGGGGCCCTAAAGTGTGAGAATCCAAAATGCGTAAAAAGGCCTTTATATAAACTCAATTAAATCTGTTCTAAGTTTAAATCTCAACCCGCCCATTCTCAGTAACACTTTCTTTATGCTTCATGCTAAATCCAAATGAATGACTTCACCTTCCAATCAGAAGCTGATCTCCATCACCAGTCCCTCTTTTTTTCCTTTCTGAATAGAACTACGTGACTTACTACATACAATCATACAATTAAACCTATGTTCTTTCTGTATTTAACAATAAAAACATGTATAATGTCTCACCAATCCTTGGCTTTACAGAGGATCTTTCTGCAATTCCACCACAGTTTTGCGAGTTTTTAAATTCTGACGTTCGATGTGTGATAAAACTGACCAGTTACTTTTACTCTACAGGTCAGTATGAATCCGGCGATACCCTATATGTATAAGTTTTCTTGCGTTTTGATAGTGAAAAAAAAATTCTAAAGTGGGAAAAAATCTGTTTTACTTTTTTGTCACCATGTTTTGACCCCTATAACTTTTTTGTTATTATATGTACAGAGCTGTATGGGGGCTCATTTTTTGCATCATAATCTTATATTTTTATTGATACCATTTTAGGGTGTGTATGACTTTTTGATCACCTTTTATGTAATTTTTTGTGGAAAATGAAGCAATCAAAAATGGCGAATCCGCCATTTGGACGCTTTTTTCCGTTTGGCTGTTTGACATATGGGGAATATTTTTTTATATTTTTATAGTATGGGCATTTACGCACATTGCGATATCCATGATGTGTATTTTTAATTATTCTTTTTTTTTTGTTTTTTGTTTTTTTATTTTAGCAAAAGGGGGGTGATTTGAACTTTTATGTTTTTTAATTTATTTATTTTTCAAAACTTTTTATTTTATTTATTTTTTACACTTTTATATAGTTCCAATAGGGAACTATAACTTACAATCATCTGATTGCGATGATCATACATTCCAATGCAATAGCATTGGAATATATGAAAAAATAGCATATTTCCTATGAAGCCTATTACAGGCAAGGCTCCATAGGAAATACTACAGAGAAGCCTGGGTTTCATTCATAGAAACGCAGGCTACTACAGGCATGCTCCGCCTCCTCCGATCGCCACACGGGGGAGCCGGAGCGCAAACCGAAAGTAAAACTTTCGGTTTGTGCGCACTCAGATGCCGTGGTCAGGATTGACCACGGCATCTGAGGGGTTAAATGTCCGCGTTCGGCATCGCTGCCGGTCACGGACATTAGCCGCAGGTGTCTGCTACAGGAACCATGTGGACATCCGCAGCTAAGGCGCCCGCATGGAGCAGGAGCGGGCTCCATCTTTGAGACAGGACACAGGACGTACGGGTACGTCCTGTGTCCTTAAGAGGTTAAAAGGGTTTTGCCACTTAAGCAAATAGCATTTAATATGCAGAGAAAGTTTCCATGGTTACGACTACCCTGCAGTCCATCAGCACGGCTGTGCTTGTACATTATAGATAAAAGTACCAGCTTATGTGAGGATTACAGAGTGGTTGTAACCATGGAAACGAGCAGTGTATAATGTGATAGAAAAATGCATCCAGCCAGCAAAGGATGCAAGATTGACAATCACAATACATTAGTAAGGGCCTTGTATTAAGTTTCTCTACTTGATAAATGCCACTTGCTGAAGTGAGACGATCCCTTTAACTACTACAGGACCGCCTAACGCAGGGATGCGTCCTGCGGGCGGTCCTGTAGCTCTGAGATGACGCGTCGACGCGTCATCTCGTGAGAGCCGAGATTTCCTGTGAACGCGCGCGCTTGCGCGCGCGTTCACAGAGAAGCGCGGCACGGCAGTTAGGCTACAGCCTGCCAGCGATGATCCATCGCTGGCAGGCTGTAAATGCGAATAAAATCGCATCAAACAGCTATATCAGACGCTGTTTTATGAACAGCGTCTGATATAGCTGCTACCTGGTCCTCTGGTGGTCCCATTTGCTGGGATCGACCACCAGAGGACCAGGTAACTACAGTAAAGTTGCACCAAACACTACACTAACCCCCCTCACCTATTAACCCCTTGATCACCCCATCTAGACCCCCTGATCACCCCCTGTCATTGATCACACCCTTGTAAGGCTCCATTCAGACGTCCATATGTGTTTTGCGGATCCGTGGATTCACGGATCCGTGGATTCACGGATCCGCGGATCCGATCCGCGTATCCGATCCGCAGATCCTCAAAACACGGACACCGGCAATGTGCTTTCCGCATTTTGCAGATCCGCACATTGCCAGAACTATATAGAAAATTGCGGACAAGAATAGGACATGTTCTATATTTTTGCGGAACGGAAGTGCAGACCCGGAAGCGCGGATCTGTAATTCCAGATCCGAGCGGGACAAAGTCTGTCCCCATAGAAATGAATGGGTCCGCAATTCCGTTCCGCAAACAGAATTTCGGACGTGTGAATGGGGCATAAGGGTCCCTTATCACCGCCAGTTAGTTAGCTACTTGTTAGGTAGCTAGCGCCCAGCCCACTGCACCGCAGTCACTGATTTTGGCAGAGATTTTTTCATCCACATTGACCGATGCGAATGAAAAAATCTGTGCCGTTCATTTTTTTTTTTTTTCAGCGCAGAGGCTGAACAGAAAAAAAATCTCATTACCCGTATGCTCAATATACGGAGAATCGCAGAAACTCCTAATGCTGGCCATACGTGAAATGATTGCGGAGACCCTCAAATGCCAGGGCAGTACAAAAACCCCACATGTGACCCCATTTTAGAAAGAAGACACCCCAAGGTATTCCGTGAGGGGTATGGTGAGTTCATGCAAAATTTTATTTTTGTCACAAGTTAGTGGAATATGAGACTGTAAAAAAAAAAAAAAAACAATTTCCGCTAACTTGTGCCAAATTTTTTTTTCTGTGAACTCGCCATACCCCTCACAGAATACCTTGGGGTGTCTTCTTTCCACAATGGGGTCACTTGTGGGGTATTTATACTGCCCTGGCATTTTAGGGGTCCTAAAGTGCGAGAATCCAAATGCGTAAAAATGGCCTGTGAAATCCTAAAGGTACTCATTGGTTTTAGGGCCCCTTTGCGCATCTTGGCTGCAAAAAAGTGTCACACATGTGGTATCACCGTACTCAGGAGAAGTAGGGCAATGTGTTTTGGGGTGTATTTTTACATATACCCATGCTGGGTGTGAGAAATATCGCTGTAAACGACAACTTTTTAAATTTTTTTATTCAAAGTTGTCAATTTACAGAGATATTTCTCTCACCCAGCATGGGTATATGTAAAAATACACCCCAAACACATCGCCCTACTTCTCCTGAGTACGGCGATGCCACATGTGTGACACTTTTTTGCAGCCAAGATGCGCAAATGGGCCCAAATTCCAATGAGTACCTTTTAGGAGGGCATTTTTACGCATTTTTCTTCTCACGCTTTAGGGCCCCTAAAATGCCAGGGCAGTATAAATACCCCACATGTGACCCCATTTTGGAAAGAAGACACCCCAAGGTATTCGCTGATGGGCATAATGAGTCCATGAAAAATTAAACTTTTTGTCAAAAGTTAGCGGAAAGGGAGACTTTGTGAGAAAAAACAATAAAAAATCAATTTCCACTAACTTGTGCCAAAAAAAAAATCTTCTATGAACTCGCCATGCCCCTCATGTCCTGGCATTTTAGGGGCCCCTAAAGCGTGAGAAGAAGTCTGGAATCCAAATGTGTAAAAATGCCCTGTGAAATCCTAAAGGTACTCATTGGTTTTAGGGCGCCTTTGCGCACCCAGGCTGCAAAAAAGTGGCACACATGTGGTATCGCCGTACTCAGGAGAAGTAGGGCAATGTGTTTTGGGGTGTATTTTTATATATACCCATGCTGCGTGTGAAAAATATCTCTGTAAACGACAACTTTTAAAGTTGACAATTTAACTTTTAAAGTTGACAATTTACAGAGATATTTCTCTCACCCAACATGGGTATATGTAAAAATACACCCCAAAACACATTGCCATACTTCTCCTGAGTACGGCGATACCACATAAGTGAGATTTTTTTGCAGCCTGGGTGCGCAAAGGGGCCTAAATTCCAACGAGTACCTTTAGGTTTTACATGGCGGCTCACAATTTAGCCCCGCCCAAAATGCCAGAACAGTAAACACACCCCACAAATGACCCCATTTCGGAAAGTAGACACCCCAAGGTATTCACTGAAGGGCATAGTGAGTCCGTCTGAGATATTTTTTTTTTTTTGCCAGAAGTTATCAGAAATTGAAACTTTTTTTTTCTCAGAAAGTGTCATTTTCCGCTAACTTGTGAAAAAAAATGAAATGATACATGAACTCACCATGCCCCTCCGCGAATACTTTGGGGTGTCTTCTTTCTAAAATGGTGTCATTTGGGGGGTATTTATACTATCCTGACATTCTAGCACCTGAAGAAACATGACAGGTGCTCAGAAAGTCAGAGCAGCTTCAAAATGCCGAAATTCACTTTTTTGCACCATAGTTTGTAAACGCTATAACTTTTACCCAAACCAATAAATATACACTTATTGGACTTTTTTTTATCAAAGACATGTGGAACAATAAATTTAGAGAAAAATTTATATAGAAATGTAGTTTTTTTTGAAAAATTTTACAACAGAAAGTGAAAAATTTCATTTTTTGCAAAAGTGTCGTTAAATTTGTATTAATGGCAAAAAAAGTAAAAATGTCAGCAACAATGAAATACCACCAAATGAAAGCTCTATTAGTGAGAAGAAAAGGAGGTAAAATTCATTTGGGTGGTAAGTTGCATGACGGAGCAATAAACGGTGAAAGTAGTGTAGTGCAGAATTGTAAAAAGTGGCCTGGTCATTAAGGGTGTTTAAGCTAGCGGGCCTGATGTGGTTAAGACCGCTTGCACACTACAGAAAAAAATGTAAGCCTCTCTGGTGGCCAGGATCGTCGGAGTGCACATAGGCCTGTGCTTTTTTCTTTAGTGTACAAGCACAGCCATGCTGCTGGACTGCAGGGTGGTCGTGACCTTGGAAACTTTCTCTGCATAATAAATGATATTTGCTGAAGTGGAAAAACCCCTTTAACCCCTTTAGGACACATGACGTACCGGTACGGCATGTTTCCCGAGTCCTTAAGGACACATGACGTACCGGTACGTCATGAGTTGTTCCGATCACTGCTGCTCAGCTGAAATCATTGAGCAGGTACCTTGTTACAATGCCCAGGGGGGTCCTGTGACCCCCCCATATGGGCGATCGCTGCAAACCGCAGGTCAATTCAGACCTGCGGTTTGCAGCGCTTTGTGTGATCTCTGATCCCCGCGGTCTGTGACTGCGGGGATCAGACAGTTAATTGCCCCATAGTATTGATTTTTAACCCCCCCTGCAGCCCCCAATCATATTATGGCGGCGGGGGTGCAGGGGGGGTGGTTGCGGGCGGCGGTGCGGCGGGCGGGATCGCGATTGCGATCCCCCGCCCGCCTCCTCTGTAATCTATCCCTGGTGTCCAGTGGGTCTATCAGAGTGTCAGCACATTGCTGACACTCTGATAGAAACGGCTGGCATCTGTGCTGCAGATGCCAGCCGCTTAACCCTTCCGTACCGCGGTCCGTACGGACCGCGGTATGGAAGGATTAACAGGAGGGAGCTCCCTCCCTCTTCCCATCGGGGGCTGCTGTGCCTTTGCAGCCCCCAACAGGATGGGATCGCAGAGGAGGGTGCTCCACTCCTCTGCTGCCAATCACCCGCTGCCCTCTTATGGCAGCGGGTGATGGCTGCCATGGAGACAGGACGCTTTCAGAAGCGCCCTGCTCTCCATGGTGCTGAAAGTCTGAATAGACCTGCTAAAGGTCTATTCAGACTTTCTAAAGTACAAAATACAGTACAGTGCACTATATAGTGTACTGTACTGTATTATACAGACACCAGATCCACTGGATCTTTCAGAACCAAGTGGGTCTGGGTCAAAAAAAAATGTAAAAAAGTGAAAAAAAAGTAAAAATGAAAAAAACACATATCACTGAATAAAAATTAAAACAAATAAAATACACTACACATATTAGGTATCGCCGCGTCCGTAAAAACCTGCTCTATAAAAATATCACATGACTGAACTCCTCAGGTGAACGCCATAAAAAAACCCCAAAAATGGTGTAAATAAGCCATTTTTGGCACCTTACATCACTAAAAGTGTAATACAAAGCGATCAAAAAGGCGTTTGCCTCCCAAAATAGTACCAATCAAACCGCCATCTCATCCCGCAAAAAACGAGCCCCTACCTAAAACAATTGGCCAAAAAATTAAAAATCTATGCCTCTCAGACTAAAACATGATTTTTTTTGTTTCAAAAATGCTTTTTAGTGTTAAATGTAAAAAAAAAATTAAAAAGTAGACATATTGGGTATCTCCACGTCCGTAAGAATCTGCTCTATGAAAATATCACATGACCTAACCCCTCAAGTAAACACTGTAAAAAAAAATTTATAAAAACTTTGTCAAAAAGCCATTTTTTTGCCACCTTACATCACAAAAAGTGTAATAGCAAGCGATCAAAAAGTCATATGACCCCCCAAATAGTGCCAATCTAACCGTCACCTCATCCCGCAAAAATGATACCCAACCTGAGACAATTGCCTAAAAACTGAAAAATATATGGCTCTTAGACTATGGAGATACAAAAACATGTTTTTTTTTTTATTCTAAAAGGATATTATTGTGTAAAACCAAAATAAATAAAAAAAGGTATACATATTATGTATCGCCGCGTCCGTAAGGACCTGCTCTATAAAAATATAACATGACCTAACCCCTCAGATGAACGCCGTAAACATAAAAAATAAAAACGTTGTCAAACAAGCCATTTTTTTGTCACCTTACATCACAAAAAGTGTAATAGTAAGCGATCAAAAAGTCATATGCACCCCAAGATAGTACCATTCGAACCGTTATCTCATCCCGCAAAAAATGAGTCCCTACATAGGACAATCGCCGAAAAAAAAATATATATATGGCTCTGAAACTATGGAGACACTAAAACATGATTTTTTTTTTGTTTTAAAAAATGATATTATTGTGTAAAACTTATATAAATAAATAAAAAGTATACATATTATGTATCGCCGCGTCCATCACAACCTGATCTATAAAAATAACACATGACCTAACCCCTCAGCTGAACACAGCAAAAAAAAAATAAAAAATACGGTGTCAAAAGCCATTTTTGTCACCTTACATCACAAAAAGTGTAATAGCAAGCGACCAAAATGTCATATGCACCCCAAGATGGTGCCAATCAAACCGCCATCTCATCCCACAAAAAATGAGCCCCTACATAAGACAGTCGCCCAAAAAAATAAAATAAAACTATGGCTTTCAGAATGTGGAGACACTAAAAAAAAATTATTTTCAAAAATGCTTTATTATGTAAAACTGAAACAAAAAACCCCAAAAAGTAGTCATATTTGGTATTGTTGCGTCCGTAACAACCTTCTCTATAGAAATAGCACACAATCTAACCTGTCAGTTCAACTATGTAAATAACAAAAAATTAAAACAGTCCCAAAACAGCTATTTTTTTGCAAATTTTCCATTTTAATCCATTTTTCCAGTAACAAAGCAAGGGTTAACAGCCAAACAAAACTCAATATTTATTGCCCTGTTTCTCTTGCTTGCACAAACACTCCATATGTGGTCGTAAACTACTGTATGGCCAAACGGCAGGGCACAGAAGGAAGGGAATGCCATATGGTTTTTGGAAGGCAGATTTTGCTGGACTGGTTTTTTGACACTATGTCCCATTTGAAGCCCCCCTGATGCACCCCTACAGTAGAAACTCCAAAAAAGTGACCCCATTTTGGAAACTACGGGATAAGGTGTCAGTTTTATTGGTACTATTCTAG
Source organism: Bufotes viridis (assembly GCA_033119425.1). Taxonomy (NCBI): domain Eukaryota; kingdom Metazoa; phylum Chordata; class Amphibia; order Anura; family Bufonidae; genus Bufotes; species Bufotes viridis. Next base: position 365,893,258 of record CM065592.1, read on the forward strand.
GGTAAACATGATTTTTGGTTGCTCTATATTACAGTTTTTTTGAGACAAGGTAACAAAAAATAGAAATTCGGAAATTTCATCTCCATTTGCCAATAACTCTTGTGGAACACCTAAAGGGTTAACAAAGTTTGTAAAACTGGTTTTGAATACCTTGAGGGGCGTAGTTTCTTAGATGGAGTCACTTTTATGGAGTTTCTACTCTAGGGGTGCATCGGGGGGCTTCAAATGGGACATGGTGTCAAAAATCCAGTCCAGCAAAATCTGCCTTCCAAAAACCATATGGCGCTCCTTTCCTTCTGCGCCCTGCAGTTTGGCCATACAGCAGTTTACAACCACATATAGGGTGTTTCTGAAAACTACAGAATCGGGGCAATAAAAATTGAGCTTTGTTTGGCTGTTAACCCTTGCTTTGTTACTGGAAAAAATGGATTCAAACGGAAAATTTTTCAAAAAATCGAAATTCTGAAATTTTATCTCCATTTGCCATTAACTCTTGTGGAAAACCTAAAGGGTTAATGACATTTGTAAAATCAGTTTTGAATACCTTGAGGGGTGTAGTTTCTAGAATGGGGTAATTTGTGGGTGGTTTCTATTATGTAAGCCTCACAAAGTGACTTCAGACCTGAACTGGTCCCTAAAAAGTGGTTTTTGAAAATTTCTGAAAAATTTCAAGATTTGCTTCTAAACTTCTAAGCCTTGTAACGTCCCCAAAAAATAAAATGGCATTCCCAAAATGATCGATACATGAAGTAGACATATGGGGAATGTAAATCAATAACTTTTTTTGGCAGTATTACTATGTATTATAGAAGTAGAGTAATTGAAACTTGGAAAATTGCAAATTTTTTAAAATTTTTGGTAAATTTGGTATTTTTTTATAAATAAAAATGAAATTTTTCGACTTCATTTTACCACTGTCATGAAGTACAATATGTGACGAAAAAACTATCTCAGAATGGCCTGGATAAGAAAAAGCGTTTTAAAGTTATCACCACTTAAAGTGACAATGGTCAGATTTTGAAAAAATGGCCTGGTCCTTAAGGTGAAATAGGGCCGTGTCCTTAAGGGGTTAAGCCCTATAGGTTGCAGAGTCCGTAAATTGTAGATCCATTCCACTTCTCTTTTATTGATACTCTTAATGGAGTTCCCGCCTCTCCATTTGTTCTGAACCCTATAAAATTAAGGCCTCTAGGGTTTTTTTCCACTATGTTTTTTGAAGTGCACCAACACAATGTGTGTTTCCAATCCCTTTTTGATTTTCCGTATGTGTTCCTGAATTCTTGTTTTTAGTTTTCCTAAAGTTCTTCCCACATACTGAAGCACGCAAGGCCATAACACCATTACATTCACAGAAAAGGTTCCCTCTTATCTTAAATACTTTCTTCTTTGTGTAAGAGGTAATATTGTCTTCTTTTTTCTTACTCTTCCTCTCTTTAGATCTATCTTTATACCATGTGAAACCACTCTTGTGGTTGTCTTTGTCTTTCTGAAACAGACTACTGTGGACCACCTTATTTTTGTTGGTGCTTTTTTTAAAATGAAGGAGGGGACTTTCAGTAAGGTAGGGCCGAGAACTGGGTCATATTTAAGGATTCTCCAGTTGTTTTTGAAGATGTATTTGATTTGTGCATGATTGATCTTGATCTGTGTCAGAATACTTAAGTTAAATCTTTCATCTTTTTTATCCAGTTTTTGTGCTTTCTTCTCATTTTCTACCTCCTTTATACTTATTTTCAAGTTATCCATCTTCTATCCTTTCTGTAGGAATCTTCTATTAAGTATCTAATTTTATAATCTTGTACTTTTGTATAGTTCCTGCGCAGATGTAGAAAATTGTCCTTTTGGTATGTTCTGAATCCACTGTTTTTAGTGGCAGCTAGTCACATCAATATACCCATTCCGATCTGTCAGCTTAAAAAATGTTCTGGTATTCAATCTACCTTCTTCCACAAAAATTTCCAGATCCAAAAAAGTCACTACCCTTTGGTTGATGTTTTCAGTAAATGTAATGTTCCACTCAATATCGTTAATATACACGATGAATTTCTGTCTTCTTTTTTTTTTTTCTTTCCAAATGTACAGGCAGCTGTCTATATATCTTTTCTTTTCCACAGGATTAGTTTTTTTTTTTATCCTCATCCTGGAGCAAGGGGTCTATGTAGCGGTTCTCCCAGTATGTCAAAAATGTTTGCAAAACTAGGGGCGAATTTCACTCCAATCACCGTCCCATTGACCTATAAATAAAGACAATGCCCAAACCAAAAATAATTATTCAATCCAAAATAAACAATTTTTGTTCTTGTGTAACACATCCAGTACTCTTAGCCCTATATCCTTCGGAATTATTCTATATAATGAGGTGACATCTATAGTGACTAAATACGTATCATCTGAAAAAACAATATTTTTCTTTATAATTTCCAGAACCTCTCCTGTGCCCTTCAAGTAAGAAGAGACTAACTTCATAGACTTTTGCAGGATGTTATCCACATATTCTGAAATCCTACTGGTAAGTGAGTCAATCCCTGTAATAATTGGTCTTCTGGGGGAATTGATAGGATTTTTAAGCACTTTCGGCAGATAATATATTACTGGAGTGATAGGGTGGGCAATGTTCAAATAATCAAATTCTTTCTTATTTAAAATCTGTTTATACCGTCCTTTCTTCAACAGATCAAATCATTCTTTTCTTGTATAAGGTAATTGGATTAGTTCTGAGTTTCCTATAGGTAGTCGCATCAAACAAGATTTTTTTCATCTCATTTTCATACTGGTTCCAATCCCATATCACAATGCCCCCTCTATGTCTGCTTACTTAATAACTATACTTTTATTTTCCTTTTTCCTCTTAAGAATTATTTTTCTTTTCTAGTAAGATTGTTTTTTTCTTTTTGTTGTGTATTCATTTCTTTTAGATCTTTTAATACTCTTCTTTGAAAAGCCTCCACACAGTCATTTTCTTTATTTTTTGGGTAAAACCACAACGTATTCCTCAATGATGATTGTGTATAGGGATCTTCTGTCTACAGATATTTAGTTTTCTGATGTATCTATGTACAGCTAGATAAAACTGGAACTTGTTACATTTATATCTAGGGGCAAATTTAAGACCTTTGTTTAACACTTGTGTAAGCTTGTGGGCACTTAAATTGAAAATGCCTCTGTTTTCTCTCTCACTTTCTTTGCTCGAGGACTTAGATCCTTTCTTTCTCCCTCTGCTGCCTCTAGTAACATAGTAACATAGTATATAAGACCGAAAAAAGACAATTGTCCATCCAGTTCGGCCTGTTTCCTACAAGTTGATCCAGAGGAAGGCAAAAAACCCCTGTGAGGCAGAAGCTAATTTTCATCACTTAAGGGGAAAAAAATTCCTTCCCGACTCCAATCAGGCAATCAGAATAACTCCCTGGATCAACGACCCCTCTCTAGTAGCTGTAGCCTGTAATATTATTACACTCCAGAAATAAATCCAGTCCCCTCTTGAATTCCTTTATTGTACTTACCATCACCACCTCCTCAGGCAGAGAGTTCCATAGTCTCACTGCTCTTACAGTGAAGAATCCTTTTCTATGTTTGTGTACAAACCTTCTTTCCTCCAGACGCAGAGGATGTCCCCTTGTCACAGTCACAGTCCTGGGGATAAATAGATGATGGGACAGATCTCTGTACTGACCCCTGATATATTTATACATAGTTATTAGATCTCCCCTCAGTCGTCTTTTTTCTAAAGTGAATAACCCTAATTTTGATAACCTTTCAGGGTACTGTAGATCCCTCATTCCAGTTATTACTTTAGTTGCCCTCCTCTGAACCCTCTCCAGTAGTGATGAGCGGCAGGTGCCATATTCGATTTCGACGAAATTCGCGAATATTCGAATGAATATTCGTTTCATATTCGTCGAAATCGAATATTCGTCATTTTTCTAGTTATCGCGATTAACATGCGATTTAAATAATCGCATATTGCGATTTGTACTTAAGGCTACTTTCCTATTGGTTTCATATCTAGAATTAGCGAGGATGACGAATATGACGAATGTATTCGTCTATTCCTCAAAACGAAGATAACGAAGTATTCTACATCTTCGTTTTAGCTACCTATTCGTCAACTTCGCTAATTCTAGCAATCAAATAGGAAGGTTGACTATAGAGACAGCTGTGTTAAATTCGCTATGCGATTTTTTTTTTTAATAAATAGAATACTTATAATAATTTTATCAAGTAATATAATTATTGTATTAAAAAAAAATCGCATAGCGAATTTAACACAGCTGTCTCTATAGTCAGTCAACCTTCCTATTTGATTGCTAGAATTAGCGAAGTTGGCGAATAGGTAGCTAAAGCGAAGATGTAGAATACTCGTTATCTTCGTTTTGAGGAATATGACGAATACATTCGTCATATTCGCTATTCGCTAATTCTACCAAGCCAACCATAACTTCTGTGCTCATGGAGCGTCCCCATCACCATGGTACCGTCTCCATATACTAAAATGTACTGTCGGATTTGAGGAATTACGTTGAAATCGCAATGCGATTAATTCAAGTTATATTAATCGCATTGCGATTTCAACTTAGAGCTGGGTTTATAATGGGTCAGCTTGCTAGAATTAACAGGTTAACGAATATGGAATATAGCAGCAGTGCTAAGTTGAAATCGCAATGCGATTAATTTAACTTAAAGTATTCGCATTGCGATTTCAACTTAGCACTGCTAGTGCATAGCTATATTCCATATTCGTTATTCTAGCCTATGTAAGATAGCAGTGCTAAGTTGTAATCGCAATGCGATTAATATAACTTGAATTAATCGCATTGCGATTTCAACGTAATTCCTCAAATCCGACAGTACATTTTAGTATATGGAGACGTTCCCATGGTGATGGGGACGCTCCACATGAGCACGGAAGTCGGCAGAAGCGGCAACGGGCACTGACTAGAGCAGCCAGGAAGCCAGGAATCCTCAGGACAGGTAAGAACTACTTTTGGGAAGTAGGAAAGAAAAAAATATAACTAAAAAAAAAAAAAAAAAAAAAACGAATATTCGAAATAGCGAATTTATAGCGCTATATTCGAAATATTCGCGAATTAGCGAAGTGCCGATATTCGCTAAAAAAATTTGCTTTTCGAATATTCACGCTCAACACTACTCTCCAGTTCTGCTATGTCTGTCTTGTTCACAGGAGCCCAGAACTGTACACTGTACTCCATGTGTGGTCTGACTAGTGATTTGTAAAGTGGTAGGACTATGTTCTCATCACGGGCGTCTATGCCCCTTTTGATGCAACCCATTATCTTATTGGCCTTGGCGGCAGCTGCCTGACACTGGTTTTTGCAGCTTAATTTGCTGTTTATTAAAATTCCTAGATCCTTTTCCATGTCAGTGTTACCGAGTGTTTTACCATTTAATATGTACGGGTGACTTGCATTATTCCTTCCCATGTGCATAACTTTACATTTGTCAGTGTTAAACCTCATCTGCCATTTTCTGCCCAAGCCTCCAATCTATCCAGATCCCTCTGTAGCAGAAAACTGTCCTCTTCAGTGTTAATTACTTTACACAGTTTAGTGTCATCTGCAAAAATAGATATTTTACTGTGCAGGCCTTCTACAAGATCATTAATAAATATATTGAAGAGAATAGGGCCCAATACTGACCCCTGAGGGACTCCACTAGTTACAGTGACCCAATCTGAGTATGTACCGTTAATAACCACCCTCTGTTTTCTGTCACTCAGCCAGTTACTTACCCACATACAGACATTTTCTCCCAGTCCGAGCATCCTCATTTTATATACTAACCTTTTATGAGGTACGGTGTCAAATGCTTTGGAGAAGTCCAGATATACGACATCCATTGATTCGCCACTGTCAAGTCTAGAACTTACCTCCTCATAGAAGCTGATTAAATTTGTTTGGCATGACCGATCCCTCATGAAGCCATGCTGATATGGTGTTATTTGCTTATTTTCATTGAGATACTCCAAAATAGCATCTCTTAGAAACCCTTCAAACAGTTTACCAACAATAGATGTTAAACTCTGGTGGTGATCTTTTTACTGGGATGCTTTTTATTTGAGACATTCCTCCTAGATTCCCCTTTTCCTTTTCCAAATGTACTCCTTTGGATATCGGGTGCGGAAAATGTTCCTCCCGTATCTCCTCATGTCTCAATGTTTTTAAGTGGTTTGAAATTTCTCTTCTCCCTTTTTCCAAGAACTCCTTCCCCCTTTCATCTTTACTTGTTTCTTTATTACAGGTAATCAGTTCTGGATTATTCCATCTTTGACATGTCTGTCTTTTATAACTTCTCTCAGTTGTGTTTATTAAAATATCCATCATTTTGCGGCTTCCATCACTTTCCATGTGAGCGCTGCTTCCTCTTCATAACACTATGTGTCGTCTCCTCTGGAGCGGTGGTGTAATGTAATTGCAAGTATTCGCTCCATTCAAGTGAAAAGAGTGTGTAGATGTCATTACGCTGCATCGCAGTAACTTCTGAGATGACAGCCAGTATAATGAACAGGAAGCAGCGCACGCATGGAGAACCACTTCCTCTTCAAACAGGTGATGGTTGGGGGTGGCAGGTGTCACCCCTGCCAATTAGATATTGATGACCTATCCTGAACTGCAGGCCATGTGTGCCTATGCACACTGCCATGGACCTGGCCACTGGAGCATCCAGAGCTTTTTTGTATAGTGTGCAAGCATGGCCAATGCTGCTGGTGGTCGTAACCCCTGAATACAAGCAGTGTATAATGTGATGGAAAAATAAATTAAGCCAGCAAAGGAGGCAATATGGACAATCACAATACATTAGTAAGTGCCTTGTATTAAAACTTTCCTCCACATGATAAATGCCATTTGCTGAAGTGAGACAACCCCTTTAAATCACCCACTCTTTAATTATAATGAAATGTCTCTGCTGACTCTTTCCCAGTCTGTACAGCAAGCTGCAAAGTGATCTGCAAAAATTTCAGCTTCAGTAGCTAGTGCAAGTATTTTAGGAATTTTTAATATGGATAGTCACAAAATCTCTAACAACATTTTAAAACAAATATGCTATTAAATTAATAAACTATTCATTTATACACTATTTCCCTCCTATTAGTACATATTAACATAGCCTGCTTTACATAATATACAATGGCTTTACCTTTATTCTTGATTTTGGGTCATTGAAAATAATTCAATGGCAGTCTAGCAGTCCATGAGGCTATCAGATTTTAAATTGAGTTTTGACATAGAAATGTAGTGATTCTGTAAATCAAATGGCATGGTTATTTACTTTGAAAGCTTGAATGCACAAGATCAGTTCACTGTCTTATTTGCCCTGGTCGATAACAGTTCATTATTGATCAGACTGTCAAGGCTAATATTCCAGAGGTTATACAAAGATTATACTGCAGGCTGAAGAAGCAAATGAATGACCCTTTTTAATATACAAAAAAAAAAAGAAATATTAATGGAAACTAGAAAACATTAAGCCTCAAACACCTATTGTTTGTTTTCCTGCAGAAAAACAGTTAAAATTGCCTAGTCATCCATGCTTCAGAGATGAAGACTGACAGAGATGAAATCTGTTCTTTTCTCCATTTTTCAGGAAGCAGTTTTTAAAATGGCAACCGGTTCAGGAAACTGCAAAGATGTAAAGAACCAGTTCCTCGATTCTATTGCAAACATGTCCTAAGGATGCAAGGGTGCTGGCTGGGCAGTGAAGTGTATGATGACGCATGGTGGGTTATTTATTTCATGTATAGATAGTATGAATCATCATATCTTTTTTACACAACTGATATAATGTCTGCACTAAGCATTCTACACTTTCCCATTATTTTTCTAACGTACTGTATTGTTTGTGCCATCGTAATAAATTCATTATTGTATTGATTAAATTGAGCTTACTGGGGTAAGTTTAATAAGCTGGGCGTTTCATGTGTATTATGTGATGCATGCCTTGTAATAAATTTAGCACATCTTCACCTGTCTAGATCTTTTTTTGATTCAGACATTAAGATCTACACTTGCCATGAGCCTCTTGGCTTAAGCTGTTATGTGAACTTTTGCTTCTATATTTCCTTTCTAAGGCTTTGATCACTATTAGTGTTAAGTGAATCAAAGTCCACAAAGTGGACATTGATCCAAATTTCAGGCAAAATTAGATCTGCCACGAAGTCGAATTTCCTTCTGCTTTTGGATAGCGAATCAATTTCCCTGAAATAGTGTAAAAAACAAGAAAAATCATACTTACCACATCTATTTGGTCGTGACAGGCCATCCAGGGCCATCTTGATTAAAGATCTCGCACTTCACTCAATATCTTCAATTAAGATGGCGGCTGGCTCGTTGCAAGCAAATGGATTAGGTAAGTATGATTTAATTTCTGTTTTTAAAATATGACACTGTATTATTACTGCCAGATGCCGCAATCATGAATTAATGCAGCATCTGGAGGGTACAATGACGGGGAGCTGCGCAATCGCTTCTCCCTGTCATTGCACCTACTACTTACAAATAAATTTGTAAAATTTGTCAAAGCAGCCGAATCGAATTTTTTAATACTTCGCTCATCTCTTGTCACTATAATACCATACATAATTTGAACCCTTTTCTGCACTATGATTTAATAGTACATCACAGTCTGTGGGTCATTCCTACAAACCTCAGTGTACGCGCACAATATTTCTGGTGGTTTAGGATGGTGCAGTGGTTCATGGAGGAGGATTAGGGCAGGAAAATGTTTCTATAATTTAATTATATTCCATATAAGGCTACTTTCACATTGGCGTTAGGCTTTTTTGGCAGGCAGTTCGGTAGTACCATTTGCACATGTGTGCTATGATGGTGACCAGCCAGACATCCGGCCTGCAGCACGGCAGACATGAAGAGAGACGGTTAGACAAGAACTGCTGCAAACTACAGTTTTTGTCCTTCCTGCTATAAGAAACAGGGGGCCACCCGCGGCTATGGCGCCCGCAGCGCTCAGGAGGGGGCGCCATCTTTAACCACTTCAGCCCCCCTAGCTTAAACACCCTTAATGACCAGGCCACTTTTTACAATTCTGCACTACACTACTTTACCCGTTTATTGCTCCGTCATGCAACTTACCACCCAAATGAATTTTACCTCCTTTTCTTCTCACTAATAGAGCTTTCATTTGGTGGTATTTCATTGTTGCTGACATTTTTACTTTTTTTGCCATTAATACAAATTTAACGACTTTTTTGCAAAAAAATTACATTTTTCACTTTCTGTTGTAAATTTTTTTTTTTTTAAAAACTACATTTCTATATTAATTTTTCTCTAAATTTATTGTTCTACATGTCTTTGATAAAAAAAAATCCAATAAGTGTATATTTATTGGTTTGGGTAAAAGTTATAGCGTTTACAAACTATTGTGCAAAAAAGTGAATTTCCGCATTTTGAAGCAGCTCTGACTTTCTGAGCACCTGTCATGTTTCTTCAGGTGCTAGAATGTCAGGATAGTATAAATACCCCCCAAATGACACCATTTTAGAAAGAAGACACCCCAAAGTATTCGCGGAGGGGCATGGTGAGTTCATGTATCATTTTTTTTCACAAGTTAGCGGAAAATGACACTTTCTGAGAAAAAAAAAAAAAGTTTCAATTTCTGCTAACTTCTGGCAAAAAAATAAAAATCTCAGACGGACTCACTATGCCCCTCAGTGAATACCTTGGGGTGTCTACTTCCGAAATAAGGTCATTTGTGGAGTGTGTTTACTGTTCTAGCATTTTGGGGGGCTAAATTGTGAGCCGCCATGAAAACCTAAAGGTACTCGTTGGAATTTAGGCCTTTGCACCCAGGCTGCAAAAAGTGTCACTTATGTGGTATCGCCGTACTCAGGAGAAGTAGGGCAATGTGTTTTGGGGTGTATTTTTACATATACCCATGCTGGGTGAGAGAAATATCTCTGTAAATTGTCAACTTTGTATAAAAATTTTTAAAAGTTGTCGTTTACAGAGATATTTCTCACACAAAGTATGGGTATATATAAAAATACACCCCAAAACATATTGCCCTACTTCTCCTGAGTACAGCGATACCACATGTGTGCCACTTTTTTGCAGCCTGGGTGCGCAAAGGGGCCCTAAAATCAATGAGTACCTTTAGGATTTCACAGGGCATTTTTACACATTTGGATTCCAGACTTCTTCTCAGGCTTTAGAGACCCCTAAAATGCCAGGATAGTATAAATACCCCACAAGTGACCCCATTTTGGAAAGAAGACACCCCAAGGTATTCTGTGAGGGGTATGGTGAGTTCATGTAAAATTTTATTTTTTGTCACAAGTTAGTGGAATATGAGACTTTGTAAAAAACAAAAAAAAATAAAAAAAATAATCAATTTCGGCTAACTTGTGCCAAAAAATAAAAATTCTGTGAACTCGCCATGCCCCTCACAGAATACCTTGGGGTGTCCTTCCAAAATGGGGTCACTTGTGGGGTATTTATACTGACCTGGCATTTTAGGGGCCCTAAAGCGTGAGAATCCAAATGCGTAAAAATGCCCTGGGAAATCTAAAGGTACTCATTGGTTTTAGGGCCCCTTTGCGCATCTTGGCTGCAAAAAAGTGGCACACATGTGGTATCGCCGTACTCAGGAGAAGTAGGGCAATGTGTTTTGTGGTGTATTTTTACATATACCCATACTGTGTGTGAGAAATATCGCTGTAAACGACAACTTTTTAAATTTTTTTATTCAAAGTTGTCAATTTACAGAGATATTTCTCTCACCCAGCATGGGTATATGTAAAAATACACCCCAAAACACATTGTCCTACTTCTCCTGAGTATGGCGATACCACATGTGTGACACTTTTTTGCAGCCAAGATGCGCAAAGGGGCCCAAATTCCAATGAGTACCTTTTAGGAGGGCAAAGAAGACACCCCAAGGTATTCCATGAGGGGCATGGCGAGTTCATAGAAGATTTTTTTTTGGCACAAGTTAGTGGAAATTGATTCCGCTAACTTTTGACAAAAAGTCCAATTTTTTTATGGACTCATTATGCCCCTCAGCGAATACCTTGGGTTGTCTGCTTTCCAAAATGGGGTCACATGTGGGGTATTTATACTGCCCTGGCATTTTAGGGGCCATAAAGCGTGAGAAGAAAAATGCGTAAAAATGCCCTCCTAAAAGGTACTCATTAGAATTTGGGCCTCTTTGCGCATCTTCGCTGCAAAAAAGTGTCACTCATGTGGTATCGCCGTACTCAGGAGAAGTAGGGCGATGTGTTTTGGGGTGTATTTTTACATATACCCATGCTGGGTGAGAGAAATATCTCTGTAAATTGACAACTTTGAATAAAAAAATTTAAAAAGTTGTCGTTTATAGCGATATTTCTCACACAAAGTATGGGTATATATAAAAATACACCCCAAAACACATTGCCCTACTTCTCCTGAGTACGGCGATACCACATGTGTGCCACTTTTTTGCAGCCAAGATGCGCAAAGGGGCCCTAAAACCAATGAGTACCTTTAGGATTTCACAGGGCATTTTTACGCATTTGGATTCTCACGCTTTAGGACCCCTAAAATGCCAGGACAGTATAAAAACCCCACAAGTGACCCCATTGTGGAAAGAAGACACCCCAAGGTATTCTGTAAGGGGCATGGAGAGTTCACAGAAAAAAAAAAATGGCACAAGTTAGCGGAAATAGTTGTTTTTTTTTTTTTTGTTTTTTTTTTACAGTCTCATATTCCACTAACTTGTGACAAAAAATAAAATTTTGCATGAACCCACCATACCCCTCACGGAATACCTTGGGGTGTCTTCTTTCTAAAATGGGGTCACATGTGGGGTATTTATACTGCCCTGGCATTTGAAGGTCTCCGCAATCATTACACGTATGGCCAGCATTAGGAGTTTCTGCGATTCTCCTTATATTGAGCATACGGGTAATGAGATTTTTTTTTTCCGTTCAGCCTCTGCGCTGAAAAAAAAAACAAAAAAAAAACGGCACAGATTTTTTCATTCGCATCGATCAATGTGGATGAAAAAATCTCTGCCAAAATCAGTGACTGCGGTGCGGTGGGCTGGGCGCTAACTACCTAACAAGTAGCTAACTAACTGGCGGTGATAAGGGACCCTTAGGCCCCATTCACACATCCGCAATTCTGTTTGCAGAACGGAATTGCAGACCCATTCATTTCTATGGGGACAGACTTTGTCCCGCTCGGATTCGGAGTTACGGATCCGCGCTTCCGGGTCTGCACTTCCGTTCCGCAAGAATATAGAACATGCCCTATTCTTGTCCGCAATTGCGGACAAGAAAAAGCATTTTCTATATAGTTCTGGCAATGTGCGGATCTGCAAAATACGGAAAGCACATTGCCGGTGTCCGTGTTTTGAGGATCTGCGGATCCGTGAATCCACGGATCCGCAAAACACATATGGACGTCTGAATGGAGCCTTACAAGGGGTGTGATCAATGACAGGGGGTGATCAGGGGTCTAGATGGGGTGATCAAGGGGTTAACAAGGGGTTAATAGGTGAGGGGGTTAGTGTAGTGTTTGGTGCAACTTTACATAGTTACCTGGTCCTCTGGTGGTCGATCCCAGCAAATGGGACCACCAGAGGACCAGGTAGCAGCTATATCAGACGCTGTTCACAAAACAGCATCTGATATAGCTCTTTGATGCGATTTAATTCGCATCTACAGCCTGCCAGCGATGGATCATCGCTGGCAGGCTGTAGGAGAACTCCTCAGACGCGCTTCAGGAAGCGCACTCAGACGCGCACAGGAAGTCTCGGCTCTCGCAAGATGACGCGCCGATGCGTCGTCTCAGAACTACAGGACCGCCCGCAGGACGCATCCCTGCGTTAGGCGGTCTTGTAGTGGTTAAAGACCCGGCCAGCGCCGTACTATTAAGGCGCTGGTCAGGAAAGGGTTAAAGGAAAGAAGTGGAATATTCTTGAATGGCCAAGTCAGTCACCTGATCTGAACCCAACAGAGCATGCATTTTACTTGTTAAAGGCTAAACTTCAGACAGAAAGGCCCACAAACCAACAGCAACTGAAAACCTCTGCAGTAATGGCCTGGCAGAGTATTAAAAAGGAGGAAACACAGTGTCCGGAGATGTCCATCCATGAGTTCAAGAATTTAGGCAGTTATTGCCAACAAAGGGTTTTCAATCAAGTATTAGAAATTAACATTTTATTTACAATTATTTAATTTATCCAATCACTTTTGAGACCCTGCTTTGGTTCCTCACATTTTTATGCAATCATTTTGGTCAACCCACTGAATTAAAGCTGAAAGTTTGAACTTCAACTGCATCGGAATTGTTTTGCTCAAAATCCATTGTGGGAATGTACAGAACAAAAATGTCACAAATGTTGTCTTTGTCCAAATATGTATGGGCCTAACTGTATTTATCATTTGCAGGGGTGTTTCCAGAATCACATTAAAGGGGTTTTCCAAGACTTTTATACTTTTATCCCTCTGGATAGGTCATCAGTACAGATGAGCGTAGTTTTGAAACATTTTGAAAAAGTTCTCCAAGAAATGTTTTTCGCTCTGAATCAATTTGTCATAAATCACGATAAATCATATATACCCAGGCCAATCTGTCTAATCATATTTTTCCCACTTGGTGGTCCAATCTCAGTGTGGAGACTTGGAAGTTAAACTGTAGTGTGAGTGCAGGGAGCGTGTAGGAGACTGCTGAACTACATCACTGTGTGCATAACTGTGCAGTGCACCAATATTAAGATAGTGGCCCCATGAGTGGGGAGTGTGGCAGGAGTAGCAGTGGCAGTGACACTGTGCACCAAGATTCATAGCTAATCCCTTCTGTTAAACAAAAAGAAATGCATACAGCTCCCTTCTGTAAATCAAAAATCTGGTCCGTGCCCTTGCAGAAGCTGTGTCCAAGTGTTTTAATCAATGTTGTGGCAGTCCAAACACCTGCTTTTTAATCCCTTCTGTTAGCTGTAGATTCACTGTGCTTCAGTATTACTTTTACCGACAAGTCTAATTTATCACCCTGTACATAATTGTGCGGTGCACCAAGATTCAAGTAGTGGCCACATAACAGAGTGGGGAGGGTGACAGCAGTGGCAGTAGCAGTGACAGTAGTGGCCCCATGACAGTGTGGGGAGGGTGGCAGTAGCAGCAGTGGCAGTAACAGTGACAGTAGTAGCCCCATGACAGAGTGTGGAAGGTGGCAGTAGCAGCAGTGGCAGTAACAGTAGTGGCCCCATGACAGAGTGGAGACAGTGGCAGCAGCAGCAGTGGCAGTCAGGCTGTGTTCACATCACTATTTATTTTTCCATTTTTCTGATCATCATAAGAACAGAGAAATAAAATAAAAACTGATCCTGTATTTTCAGCATCTGTAAGGCCTTGTTCACATTATTTGGTCAGTATTTTGCATCAGTATTTAATCAGTATTTGTCAGCCAAAACCAGGAGCGGAACCCAAAGAAATAACATAAATGGAAGTATTTGCATCTCTTCTGTGTTTTGGACCCACTTCTGGTTTTGGCTAAGAAATACTGATCAAATACTGATGCAAAATACTGACCAAATACTGGAAGTATGAAAGGCCTTTTGCTTAATTTCTATCTGTTTAGGCCATTTAAATAGCCTCTATCACACTGCAGTATTTTGCATTAATATTTGATTAGTATTTGTAAGCCAAAATGAGAAGGAGTGGAACCCAAAGAGATAAAATATAATCAAAATATTTGTTTGTACCTACTCCTGCTTTTGACTTATAAATACTGATCAAATACTAATTCAGGATCTTTTTTTTTCAGTTTTTTTCCAGATGGATTAGAAGAATGCAAAAATAAGCAGCTGCATGACAGAGTGGTGGTGGTGGTGGTGGTGGTGGGGGGGGGGGGCAGCAGTGGCATGCAGCACAAAATGGTGGCACATCACAGTAACAGCAGAACCCAACAACGGCAGTGTGATAGCAAAAATGTGATTGTAAAAATGTATCATGTACATATCAGCAGGCCAAGAAGCTGCCTTGTAAGAATGGCAGTAGAGGCTGCAGACAGGTGACAGCATCAGAATGGCAGCAGCACATGGCCAGAGGTAATAGCCCATTTTGCACAATACTCCAGTGTGTCAGCACACTGCAGTATGCAGTGGAAGTGGCAGAATGATCAATTCTGTTGCATCAGGCACCAGTGTCTGGTGTTGATTCATCTTTGTATTAAGCAAATATATTTGCTGTATTTGTGGGAGGGGAGGCTGATTACTAGGCTATTTATAGGCACCTGTGGGCCCAGGCTGACGCTGATTCAGCTGATTTCACAACTTCTGGGACATCTCTAGGATACAGCACTATGGTATAGCAGGCATGTCCAAACTCTGGCCCTCCAGGTTTTGCAGAACTACAACTCCCATCATGCCCTTCTGTAGGTTGATAGCTGTAGGTTGTCCAGGAATGATGGGAGTTGTAGTTTTGCAACATCTGGAGGGCCAGAGTTTGGACATGCCTGGTATAGAGGCTCCTTACAGCTGCGCGATGGCAAAATATCTCAGGTGGGCGCTGGTATTCATGGTAGGATCGGAGTGGTTTGCATGGGACCCATGCTGCGGTCCGCGACCTGTAGCACTCTAAGATGAAGCAGAGTTTGGGCGCTAATGGTCGAGCGATGGTTGTTAGTATTGTTTGTCTGGCTATTCAGAGGCCTGTGGGGGGCATTGTATACAGTTATTGGGGTAGCATGCGCTTAGAGTAGGTATGGTTGTATGTTTCTGATACCTGGTTTACATGTGGGGTACGTGTCTGCAGTTGGCTCAAGGTAAGCACGCTGTGTTTGTGTTGTGTTTCAATGGTCAATTTAAAAAAAACAAAAAAACGCAGCAGCATCATGTGGAGGCTCATTCATGTCTGGGCATTGGCAGAAAGTGCCAGGCGAATGCTGGCATTCACTGTAGAATCGCACTTATTGGCACGGGACCCACAGTGCGGTATGCGATTCGCAATACTCTGGGACGAAGCAGAGTTGGGTGCTAATGGTCAAGTGACTGTTGTTAGTATTTTTGTCCGGCTGTTTAGGGGCTTGTTGGGGGCTATTGTAAATAGTTATTGGTGTAGCATGCGCCTAGAGTATGTATGGTCGCATGTTTTTTCATATCTGTTTCATACGGGACGCGTGTCTCCAAGCTACGCACGCTGTGTTTAAGTGATGGTATTATTTAGTTATCTCTCTGGAAGGGTCATGTATCAATGGTCGTTAATAAAAAAAAAAAAAAGTGCATGTTTTTCTGTCACCTGTTTTACATGTGGGGCGCACGTTCCCAGTTAGTGCCAGACATGTATTTGGGGTCACAAGAAAATTGGTCAAGGCGCCTGTGTTTGAGTTCTGATGCTCTTGTATGTTAGTGTGTTTAATCTATAAACTGTATGTTATGGGCACACATGTGTCAGCGGTTCTGTGCTAGGTTTATAGGTGCACTATTATGTCGATTAATTGGCGTTACATCCGGGTTTATGTCCAACCATGTTTATGTTTACTTAGGGGAACATGAGGTGGTGTTGTGGTGACCATCATTTAAAAAAAACAAAAACAAAAAAACCTGCAGCATTATGTGGCGGTTCGTTCGTGCCTGGGCAATGGCAGAAGGTGCCAGGCAAGTGCTGGCATTCACGGTAGGATCGGACTTGGTTACACGGTCCGTGTCTTGTAGCGCTCTGGGGCGAAGGAGGTTGGGCACTAATGGTCGAATGATCATGGTTAGGTTTGTTACCTTCAAAAGCTACGTCCATGTGTCTGCATTTACATTTTGTCCTATACTTCATTCACTACTAGAGCTGCGTTCATGCATTTGCTGTTGCATCACAATAATACTCTGCTCACTTTCAGATTGCATTCATACGGCTGCGTTATACCTTGCTCTTCATGCTCAGAGCTGGGCCCATACCATGTTTTTAGGCACCACTCACATCCAGAGCTGCATTCACCCACCTGTTCTTACATCAGATGTTATCCTCTGCTTCCACTTAAGGCCTCATGCACACGACCTTATGTGTTTTGCGGTCCGCAAATTGCGGATCCGCAAAAAAAACGGATGGCGTTCCGTATCTATTTTTTTGCGGAACGGAAAAACGGACACACGGAAACGGAATGCACACGGAGTACCATCCGTTTTTTTTGCGGACCCATTGAAATGAATGGTTCCGCATATGGTCCGCAAAAAAAACGGAACGGACACGGAAAGAAAATACGTTCGTGTGCATGAGGCCTAAAGCTGCATTTTCCTTTTCATTGCTACATCATGGTTTACTCAGTATATTCACTAGGGCAGTTAGCACACTGCTCTGATACCGTTCTCCCTATAAACATAGCTGCTTTCTTTCAGGTTTACTTTGCTTTCCTCGCTGGTTGTTACATTCCATAGGCCTACTTTTTCTGTTTCACTTCGGTGGAAAGAAAAAAAATAATAATAATTGTGCCGTTCTTTAGTCCTGGTTCGCATTCACTTAGATTGGTCTCCTGCCCCAGTTCACCATACAGTCCTTCAGCGGTCAGTGGGCTAATAGGAGTAAGTTCCTACTATGTTTCACAAGTTGTTCATTCATTTGTCACGATGATAAGGGTCTTCTCTTACCGAACTGTAATGCCTCTGGCTCTTATTTTTCTCCCATCTGTTTAATTTCACGGTTGGTTTAATGTTTTATTTATGTACGTAGTTCGGTTCACTAATGTCTGGCTTTTAATTACTTATCGTCACTGTAATGTCATCCAGTTCAGTCTTGGCTTCGGGGGCCCGATGACCGCTTCAGCCTCATGGCTCCACGGGGCCTATGACCGTTCTTCACATTATTCGTTAGGGGTACAATATGATTGTAGGCTGGTTAGTGTCCTAGGTTCACTGTCAGAGGTAGTCATGGTTATGAGAGTCCCCAAGTCATACTGGTGCTGCATAAGTAGTTTATATTTAAAAAAAAACAAAAAAAAAAACATTAGTCTCGCATTCATGGCTACGCCATTAGAGTCTCTCACGCATAGCTTCTCCGTTTAAGTTTGACAGACATGGCTACGCCATTAGAGTCTCTCATGCATGGCCCCGCCATTAGAGTCTCTCACGCATGGCTCCACCATTAGGGTCTCTTACGCACGGCTTCTTCGTTTAAGTTTGACAGACATGGCCCCGCCATTAGAGTCTCTCACGCATGGCCCCACCATTAGAGTCTCTCACGCATGGAACCGCCATTAGTCTATCTCACGCATGGCCCCGCCATTAGTCTCTCTCACGCATGGCCCCGCCATTAGTCTCTCTCACGCATGGCCCCGCCATCAGTCTCTCTCACGCATGACTCCGCCATTAGTCTCACACATAGCTCCACCATTAGTCTCTCGCATGCATAGCTCTGCCATTAATATCTCTCATGCATGGCTCCGCCAGTAGTTTCTCTCACACATGGCTCCACCATTAGTCTCTCTCCCGCTTGGCTCCGCCATTAGTCTCTCTCACGCTTGGCTCCGCCATTAGTCTCTCTCACGCTTGGCTCCGCCATTAGACTCTCTCACGCTTGGCTCCGCCATTAGTCTCTCTCACACTTGGCTCCGCCATTAATCTCTCACGCTTGGCTCCGCCATTAGTTTCTCACACTTGACTCCGCCATTAGTCTCTCACACACATAGCTCCGCCATTAGTCTCTCTCACGCTTGGCTCCGTCATTAGTCTCTCACGCTTGGCCCCGCCATTAGTCTCTCACGCATGGCTTCTCAGTTTAAATTTTACACACATAACTCCGCCATTCGAGGTCGGCTGTGTGGTCCCGCCACAGTAGGTTCCATGTCTTTTTCTGCCTTCAGGCCCGCTCGCATGGCTCGGTCAGCTGTGGCTCGCAATACAATTTTTCTTGTGGAGGCTCGCATGCATGGCTTTTGCCATTAGAGCCTCACTCACATTATTGTTCTAGGTCGTTGGGTCTTCATTGTTTTCTTTTCAAGCAGTCATCCCAAGCCTTCATTTTCGGACATCACCTTCTCCCAGGTTCGCATTTTCTCCCACTTACCCTCTCTAGGTTCTTGCTTCCCCTCGCTCCCCGCTGTTACTTTTCTTTTGCCCGTCCATACATTATAAACCCATTCTCCCAGGAAGCTGACCCTGTGGTCTCATTTTTCATGTTTCTCAAATTCTGCCTCTCCAGGGGTTGTTCAGAAAAAAAACAAAAAACACTATACTATGCAGTCAGTTTCGTCCACAGGGAGTCCTGTCTCACCACTACAGGCGATTTACGAAGTCTGTCACGTCTACATACTAATAAGTCTTGTCTCACCACTACAGGCGATTTACGAAGTCTGTCACGTCTACAGACTAATGAGTCCTGTCACGACTACAGGCGATTTACAAAGTCTGTCACGTTTACTGACACAATAAGTCCTAGCTCGACTACAGGCGCAGCATGCGTAGTCTATCATGACCTTAAGCTTTTCCTGTCATAGCGGCAGGCATTGTGTGTACATTATGTCTTCATTACAGGTATGCTTACTTCATCTACAAACTCGGGCTGAGGGTGTTGGTGTCATGCCTAGTTTCTGGGTACCGGTCCATCTTCCAGTAGGAGGTACAATAATAAGAAACAATATACGTAGTCTGTCACGTCTACAGACACGACAAGTCCTATAACTACTACAGGCGCAGCATACATAGTTTATCACGACCTTAAGCTTATTTCCTGTCACAACTGCTACTATGGTGGGTACGTTTTCTTTCCTCATTACAGGCAACATTAGCTCGTTAATTGGAATGGCCATGTATTCGTGTTTATGGTTCCCCAAGCCTGGTGAGTTTACACATTTCACTTAATCTACTACTAGAGTTAGACGGCATACGCCATCTTCTAACTTTTTGGGTCCTTTATAAAAAAATAATAATAATAATAAAAGCTGTGGCCTGGGGAATAAGTATAGGTGAAGTATTTTGCTTCCAGTAACAGTTGGTGTCTGAGCAGGGACCTTCCATCAGATTCACCATAGTTATTTCAGTCTGCAGCTCTCAGGATTCAGACCTTCTCGTAATATGTTCATATGTTGGTCAACATAGGAGTAAATCGTTTCTGATTACCGGCCACTCTTTCAAAAGCACCAACATTAGCTACCTCCAAGAACGACGTGCCGGCACACTTAACAAAGAGGTAAGGTACATAGAAGTCTCTGTGATATGTACTTCATCGTGAAGTGTCTTTTGCGTTCAAAGTGGGTGTCGTAATGGTATGTATATATTTTTCTCTAAACTAAGGTCTGCTCTTTTTGGTCCCTTTAGGCTGCCCTACTGCAGCAGTTATGGCATAATTCTACCGCTTGTTGTAGATAGGGTTAGATAGGTTAGGTACACCTTTCTGATAGCCGATCCGACCACAAGTATTAAGCAAATATATTGCTGTATTTGCGGGAGGGGAGGCTGATTACAAGGCTATTTATATGCACCTGTGGGCCTAGGCTGGCTGATTACTAGGCTATTTATAGGCACCTGTGGGCCCAGGCTGACGCAGATTCACCTGATTTCAACCACCCACCCACCCACCCACACCATCTTACAGTCACTTCATATTAGGGTAGCCCCCTTTAGGCTGCCCTACCGCAGCAGTTATGGCATAATTCTACTGCTTGTTGTAGATACGGTTAGATAGATTAGGTACACCTTTCTAATAGCCGATCCGACCACAAATGAAGGTTAATCTCTCAACACTTTGGGAGGAAAGGCGAGTTCTCTTAGAGGTAACTATGCCCCCTGCTGCACTGAACACCCGCTCTGATGCCACACTACTAGACAGGCAGGAAAGCATG
Source organism: Bufotes viridis (assembly GCA_033119425.1). Lineage (NCBI taxonomy): Eukaryota > Metazoa > Chordata > Amphibia > Anura > Bufonidae > Bufotes > Bufotes viridis. Next base: position 365,914,038 of record CM065592.1, read on the forward strand.
TCCATGGCAAACTCAGCCAATTGCGACCATACTTCAAGTTCGCATGGCAAGTAGTCCAGGGGATCTTGGGTGACAGGGTGCAGTCCAAGTATGCCACCACCTGCTGGTTGAGGTTCTGCTAAATGTCCCACTGCTGCTGCTGGGTGGTGTCTTCAGAAGGCAGCTGAAGAAAACTGGCATCAGAGACTCCAGTCTTAAATTTCCACTTATGGAGCTGGTGCTGCTCTTTCCCACCCCCCACCAGTCATGGTAGTGGAGGATGAGCGGAGAGGATACCCCAGGTCAGACCTTCCCGAGGACCGGCAATGGCACTTGTAGGCAGCAACCAACCGACTACACAGCATGTCTCTATAGTAGTCCATTTTTGTATCCTTCTCGGAAGGTCTAAAAAAAGCACCCATTTTTGATCTGTAGTGAGAGTCTGATAAAGTGGGTAGCCAGTAATCATCCCTCTTCCAAATCCTGCCAATGTGGATGTCACTACACAAACATGCCATCATGCATCTGGCCATTTGCTCAAGCGACTCGGAGTGTCTCCCTGCCTCCATTTCCACATGCAGGGTCTGCTGGGGTCATCTGTGTCGTCTTTGTTGCCTCCCTCCAGCTCCTCGTGCTCCTCCTGGTCCTCTCCTGTCTCTTGAGAAGATAAACCACCTAGTTGTGTATAAAGTTCCTGGGCGTTTATGTCCTCCTCCTCATAAGGCCTAAGCAAACGTGGACATTACACCTGGGAGTAAACCTGTCCTTCTGCAGCATTAAGAAATCGTTGACCGCCTTCCTCTGCTCATACAGGCGGTCTAACATATGGAGCGTGAAGTTCCAACAGGTGGAAATGCTGTATACCAGACTATGTTGGGGAAAAGCATTTTGCCTTTGCAGCTCAAGGATGCATGCACTTCAGCCACTTTTACAGTGTAAAACATGCCCATTTTTAACAGCTCTTGCAGTCCAGTGGAAGACTTGAGGAACCAGGTGACAAGGAGATTGAAGGTATGCAGGGAGCAAGTATCAGCCCTCTCTGACACAGTGCAGACAAAATGTTATTCCTGTTATCAGTAACCATGGTTCCTATCTCCAGTTGGTGAGGAGACAGCCAGTGTTTGATTTCTTTATTGATGTGGCTTAGCAGTTCCTCCCCGATTTGGCTCCGTTCACCCAGGCTGACGAGGTGCAGAACTGCATGACTACGCCTAGCTTTGCATGGCTGGAGGACCACTGTGAACTGTGCCTAGAGGGGCGAGTGAGAAGATGAGGAGGCAGAGGAGGACATTGGTGTATAAATCCCATGATTACAACACTGAGACAGCACTGCCATCACCTGGCAAAGTTGCTGGTGTGCCTGGGCTGGAACAACATTTACCCAGTGGGCTGTGAATGACATATTTTGTCCATAGTTACAACTCCATATGTCAACACTGGTGTGAATTCTACCAGACACTGAGAGGCCCAAGTACTGGCCCACCTTCTGCTTAACATACATGTGCAGGGCTGGTACAGATTTTGGTAAAAGTAATATTGGCTTGAGACTCTCCACCTTGGGTGGGCAAAAGCAGTCAGTTCTCTGAAATGCGCAGAGTGAACTACATACATGGAAAGGGAGGGACTGTAGCACCAGCAGCTTGGTCAGGTGCATGTTCAGCTTCTGCACCACTGGATAAGTGCAAGCATGTTGTCTTTTTGCAATCATTTCAGTGATCGATTGCTGCTGAAACAAGGAGGGCGTGAAGGAGGAGGAGGAGCGTCAACAGCAATAGACAACATTGAAGTCAATGGGAAGGAACAACAGCTTCCTTCTGCTGACATAGACGAGTCCTGAATGCTGGTGAGGGGTTGCAGGCCGGTGGGAGATGCATTGATTGTCTGCATCAGGCTGTAACACTAAATGAGTGGCACTGTTTTTCTACGCCACTTTATGGTGATTCTCCATGTGTTGATCCAGGGCGGGAATGCCAACATTAGCACCCTGTCCGTGCCTCACCATCATTTTTGCCACTGCCCGTTGCTTTGTAGGGCCCAGGCAACTGTCTGTTGGCCATAGTTAGTGTTGAGCAAATCAAAGCTCCAGGTCCAGATGGATTACACCCAAGAGTTCTGTAATCGGGGTGAAATGACACTCTATTTTTTCAATTATTTGTTTCTCCACCTTGTTTTATAGATAAGTAATTCCATTAGGCCTTGATTTTCTAATTGGAGTGAAAAAGTGGCCTAATGCCATTGGCATACTAAGGGGGGTGATCGGTCCGCCCCGGGCACCGGCTCTCAATGGGGTACCAGAAGCAATAAGCACTCCCATCAATACAGATGGAAGCGCTCTTTGCTGGAACACTAGGAGCTGCTGTCCTGTCACTCACCGCTCAGCTCCCAGCACTCCTCCCCTCCTTCAGGCCAGCAGTGCAAAGAATGGTGAAGCAGGAAGACTTCTCCCAGCTCCACCATTCAGCCTGCAGACACAGATCACGCTGCCAGCATGTGGGGGCGGAGCCTGCAGCCCGGAAATCTGCATAAGCTCCACCCACACAGTGCTGCAGAGCGATCTGAGGGGGCACAGAGGGAATTACTACTATGGAGGGGGCACAGAGGGAATTACTACTATGGAGGGGGCACAGAGGGAGTTACTACTATGGAGGGAACACAGAGGGCATTACTAATGTGAAGAGGGCACAATGGGCATTTCTACTATGGAGGGGGCACAGAGCCAGAGGGCATTACTATAATGAAGGGTGCACAGAGGGCATTATTACTGTAAAGGGGCACAATGGGGATTTCTACTATGGAGGGCGCACAGAGGCCGTTACTAGCACAGTGGGCATTACTACTGTGAAGGAGCACAATGGACATTATTACTGTGAAAGGGGCACAATGGGCATTATTAGTATGAAGGGGCAAAGTGGGCATTATTACTATAAAGGGGGCGCAATATGGATTATTACTATGAAGGGGACACTGGGGATTATTACTATGAAGGGGGCACAATGGGGATTATTAATGTGAAGGGGGCACAATTGGGATTATTACTGTGAAGGGGGCACAAAGAGGGCATTACAATTGTGAAAGGGGCACAGAGAGGGTATAACTACTGTGAGGGGGGAACAATGTGGGCATAACTACTGTGAGAGGGTACAATGTAGGCATAACTACTGTGAGAGGGCACACATGTGTACAAAACGTGTACAAAACTACTGTGAAGGCTGTACAATGAGGGCAATACTACTGTGAGGGGGTACAATTTTTGTATTGGGGGGTGCCAGAGAAAGGACCCACCCTGGGTGCCAAACACCCTAGGCACGCTACTGCCTAATACTACTGCTATTTTACACCTACAGCTGCTGTTACTGTACAGTATGTCTGACAGATAGGTTCCAGGGCCTTCCAAGGGAACAGGCAAAAGTTTTCCTGGAGCCAGCAGATGTAGCAGAAGAAGAAGGGGAGGGGGGGTGGCAGCAGCAGTCGCAGTGACAGGCCAGAGTTGCCAGTGTCATCCAGCGGTCATGGTTTTACCAGTAACTCAGCTGTCCGTTAATGGTTGACTCGGTCTTTAACAGCATCCCAACTGACATCAGACACCCACAGCTAGAAGTCACTGGGTTCTTCTGACACCACACTTAGTTGGCATGGCCCAGGAACAAGCTCTGTGTGCTGAACCTGCCTCTTTCTTTTTCTGTTCCTTCTGCTTGGGAAGTATTGTATGCTGCTGGCTCTGCTCTGCTTTTCAGGGAGGATGAGCATATTGAGGACTGTCAGCAGTTACTGGCCAGCCAAGATTTGGAAGAGAGATCCGCTGCTTCCTCCTGTAGACGGACAAGTAGCAACTATGAGAGTCGCGTGGTAGTAGGTGTTGCCAGCCGTCAGGGATGTGGCCATAAAACTGGTAAGAGTGACATCAGTGACATGCAGACAGTAGTGGATGATGATGTAGCCGATCACACATGGGAGCTGGGTAAGGGTGGCAATTTGCGTGTGAGACAGCAGCTGATCCAGCAGGGTGCAAGCGTGGCCGTAAGGCAGCAGGGTGGCAGCAGTGTGAGATCTGGAGCCAAGCATGCAGTGGTAGGGGTAAAATGCCATCCTCGCCAGTGTGGTAATTTTTCATCAAGTCGCCGGAGGGCATCAGTGTGGCTGTGTGTAGAATCTGTGGGCAGAAGGTGGCCAGGATGCCAATGTTGAAAATGTGGAAAACCATGGCACTAATGTTGTGGTACAGCCTGAGACATCTCCTTGTGGACTGCAACCCTTTTCGAGCAGTCAAGGCTTCACCACCTTAGCTGTAGTGTTGATCGCGAATATTCTACTGCTTCTTGCTTGTGGGCCAATGAGAAATGTGCCTGCCCCTTTACTATATAAGAAACTCCCCAGCAGCCATTTTCTGCTGTTTTTTGCAGTTCTGAGAGACAGCAGTGCCATTGGCTGTGCTCTGTGCTTTGCAGACTTATATAGATCCTTATTTAATTACATTAGCTAGTTAGCTCATATATATAATATATATCTAGATAGTCAGTGTAGGCTAGATAGTGATATAGTGTAGCTGATAGGTTCCAGTGCAGGGTGTTAGGTAGTGTGATAGGAATTACTGTGCTGTGATAGGAATTAGTGTCTCTGTTAGACACAATGCTGTGATGTCACAACAACACTTAGTGCACCAATAAGTAATATCTACTCAGACCTGATAAAATATGAAGTTGCACGTATTGCGCAAAAAAATGCGCGTCATTAGTGATGATTTGCACAATCACGAAAATATTGACTGGAGATCGTGAATTCTTGAATTCGTGAATTTATTGCGAAAATTATGCTAAAAATTTGTGAAATATCTCAAAAACGAATATTGCCTATGCCGCTCATCACTACTCAACAGTTTATTTTACCCTTCTTCTGGTCTGTTAGAAGAGCCGAAAAATGAAAAATACAATTGATCCTGTTTTTAGAGCATCCATAAGACCTCTATCACACAGTCAGTATTTTGCATCAGGATTTGGTCATGATTTGGAAGCCAAAAGAAGGAGTGGGTCCAAAACATAGAAGACATGAAAATACTTCCATCATGTGTTTTCTCTGTTTTGGACCCACTCCTGTTTTTTTCGTCTTACTAATACTGATGCAAAAAACTGACCAAATACTGACCGTGTGATAGAGGCCATTAAAGTCCCGCATGCAGGACTTCTTTTCCATTTTAAAAAAAAAACGATTTCAGAGGCAAATAGCCCAAACTCATGCAAACTGAGTATGAGGCCCCTATCACACGGTCAAATAAAATTTTCATCAGTATTTGCTCATGATTTGGAAGCCGAAAGCAGGAAAGTGAACAAAGCACAGAAGACATGCAAATATTCCCATCACATGTCATCTCTGTTTTGGGCCCACTCATGTTTTTTTGGTCTTACCAATACTGATCAATTACTGACCAAAAACTGGTGAAGGTTCTCAAAAGACAGAATCCATTTTTTGAGGGGTTGTTTTTCTGATGGATCAGAGGAAGGGAAAAATAAACAGTGACATCAACACAACTAACTGATGACACCCTCTCCACTCTGAGAAAAATATGGTTCTTGGACACCACTAATCTTGCTTAATCAATATTTATTATACAAATTGCGGATTGGCAGTTACAGAAAGGACGTTTCTGTATTAGCCTTCATCAGGACACTGTAAATGATATAGCAACTGAGTTTCGTATGGCATAGTTTTCAAAGTTACATGTCAAAATTTACATTGTGTTGGTCTATTGATCTATTATAGTCAGCATTTTTATGCCTCCCTAATGCATAATCATGTAATCTAATGATGTTATATTTACCTGTGACTGTTTTCCCCAATTGTGAACTTGAATAAATTTTGACGTGTAACTTTGAAAACTATGCCATATGAAACTCAGTTGCTATATCATCTACATTTACAGTGTCCTGATGAAGGCTAATGCCGAAAAGTCTTTTCAGTAACTGGCAATCTGCAATTTGTATAATAAATATTGATTAAGCAAGATTAGAGGTGTCCAGGACCCATCTTTTTCTCTACATGAATACTTGGCTTTGGAACCATTCCCTGTGACCCACACCTATTAGGTGGAGCGCCATCCAACCCGAATTACACCCTCTTCACTCTGTCGTGGGCCCACTACTTGTATCAGCGTGTAACAGACCAGGTTCTCTAGAAATATAATTGGAATTAGCAGGTTGGTACAATCTTGGGCCACTACTGCTCGGTTAAGTACATAATACCTGATGCTAACATTGACCTGTAAGGCTAAGTTCACACTTCAGTTATATTTTACCTGCCTTTCATGATGATGCACAGTAACTGTATGGCTACCACACGGACTACCTATGCATGTTTCTGCTCTGAACAGTGATGTCCACCAAGATACACTCTCCCTGCAGGCCGGGAAATAGCTGATATATAGCACTCTTCATGATAATGAATTAATTCGGATCGAATAAAATTTTTTTGGCAAAGGGTCCAAATCGCATTTTTTAAAACTTTTCTCATCTATAGTATTAATACGAAAAAAATAAAAAAAATGGAAAACATTTTTTTATCGCCATATTTTGATACCTATACGTTTTTTAGGACTTTTTGATATTTTTTTGTTCAATTATATTGGGCGTTAAGCGATGAAAAAAAATGCCTATTTTGTTTTTTGTTTTTCCATTGCTGCGTTCACCCTACAAGATAAGTAGGTTTGGTCATAGTATGTTTACACTTTAATTATTTGGGTGTTTTGGGATGCAGCTATGCCTATGATTACGGATGAGCGAAGCGAGCTTCAGATCCTAGATCTGAAGTTGCTTCGCTCCAAGTTTTAATGTTGTATGGGGATCTGTCTTTGTACAGCATCAAAACGTATGGGCTCCGGCGAGGACAATTTGTTATTACCGAAATCTCAGAGGACTTTGGTCAAAAACTTCGGGATTTGATTTTTCAACATGAAAACCATTTTAAAACTTAGTTCTGAAGTCGTCTTTGGTACCGAGGTACCAGACGGTCCGGAAGCTGACTTCGGATACCTGTTTTAAAATGTTTTTCAAATTTAATAATATAATGCCGAAGTTATTCACTGATGTCTCATGAGACTTTGTTATAATTAATTTTGCCTCGCCGGATGCCATACATTTTAATAATGTACGGAGATGATTAAAACGAAGTTTGGAGCGAAGTGACTTTGGATCTAGCATCAAATTCCTACCTATGATGTTCATTTTGTCATTGTTTATTTATCTTTCTATTTTTTATGGTGAATGGTGATTAGACTTAGTTACTTTATATAATTTTTATATTTTAAAAACCTTTTTTCTACTTTTTTTTTACTTTTACAATTGCAGTCTATGGGATATATAATACATTCCTATGGAGTCCTATCCCAGGCAGGGCTCCATAAAAAACGTATTGCTGTGGTAGCCTCAAGCCATCCTAAGGCTCAAGACTAACACAGAGAATGAGCAGCTCAATCTCCTCTCAGGGGAGCCATTTTGGCTTCAAATGCCAGGGTCGCAATTGCGCCTGGCGTCCTCATCTCCATGGTGACAAGAGGGTGGGGAGGACCCAGGCACGCACGTCTCCTCAGTGTGGCCGGCGTCCTCCATCTCCTAGACAACAAGCAGTTGGGGAACTGAGCTCCTGGGTTAATGAGACGCTGGCCACGTCACGTGACCGATCAAGATGACCTATTTAAACAGGTAACCTGCAGGTCACAGGTTGCCTTTGATTGGTCTTACTTCCTCACAAGTGTATCCTGTTTGTGTAGCTTCTACCTTTTGACCTTGGCTTGTATTTGACTCTGACCTGGTGTTAACCCTTGTATTGACGCGATCTCTTGGTTCCTCACCTCGGTTTGTATTTGACTCTGACCTAGTGTACCCCTTGTACTGACGTGATCTCTTGGCTCTTGACCTTGGCTTGTACTTACTTGATATTATAGTACCTGTGTGCTTGTGTTACCTCCTGACTCCATGACCTCGGCCCCATTGCTTCTATTGCTGTTCTGTGCTGGCCTGGGAAGCTTATGTGTGATCTGTCTTATTACTTGTGTTCTCCCTTTGTTGTTTCCTTTCTTTAAGCCCCTGCACGTACATAAGCCAGGGACTGCCGCCCAATTGTACGCCGTCAGTTAGTACGGACTGTTCAAGTAGGTAGGGATAGTAGTGTGGGTGGAGTTAGGGCTGCACTTATTCCTACCTATTTGTGACAAGCAGCTACCATCTGTTTGCCCATAGCCATATACAGTATGTGGCTGTAATTTTGACATTATTGATGCTGCCTTGGCGTTAAAGAGGGGTTGAAGGGTTTGGATACAGTCAAAGTAATACCCAGAGCGTTATATATGACTTTTCAGGGCAATTGGGTCACTGTTTATTCGGACCCAAATTGAATTTGATGACCAAGCAGCGCAAATTGTACCTAAAACAAATGTCAAAAAATTCACTTATCTCCATTTCTGATCGTAATAAACCCCAACTATACCTTTACTGTGATTTTTTTGTGAACAGATACAACTACACTGGCTCTCCTGGATATTCTGAACTTGAATTATAGGTGTTTTGTCGACTACAGATGGTTAATGTAAATACAATACAGACTAAAAGGCAGACAATTCAGGAACCTTTCAATGAGATGAGTCAACTGTACTAAATCCACAAACCTGATTAGAATGCATTTAACTGTTTTAAAGCATTTTTCTGCCTTACACAGTAGGTTTTAATTAACTGGCTGTGTATTGCACTAGCAATGTAAATCCTCAAACAAAATCAATCTTCCCACAGCTTTTATTAAAATGCCACTGTTGCAGGCTAGGCAGAGAGAATATAAAATAATAACATTATTATGCAGTCTGTAGGCTGCATTATCTACATTTATAAGTGAAAAACACATAGACAAATCAAAAAGATCTAGAATACTGAATAATAATGCAATGCCTACAAATTCTTATTACCATATTTTTCGCCCCATAAGGCACATTTTTCCCCCCCCAAAAGTCTTATGAGGCGAGTACTAATGAAGCGATTGCATTATGGAAGCGCTTCATTAGTACTGGGGGACCAGGAAGCGGTAACAGCTCAGTACTCACCGCTTCCTGGTCCTTGGCTGTCAGCTGTGCAGGGCTGCGCACAGCGTGAGGGCGCACTGTGATTTCACGCTGTGCGCTCCAGTTCACAGCACAGCCGACAACAGAAGCAAGAGGATCGCAATTTAGGTGAGGAGCAGTGGCGTCCAGGAGCAGGAGAGGTAAGTGGGTTTTTTATTTTATAAAACATGAGGCACTATGGGGCGGCTGGGGGGGAGTAATCTGAGGCACTATGGGGCTGCTGGGGGATGTAATCTGAGGCACTATGGGGCTGCTGGTGAGGTAATTTAAGGCACTATACACACAATGAGACTGCTGGGGGTTATATGAGTCACTATGGGGCTGCTGGGGGGGTAATATGACTCACTATGGGGCTGCTGGGGGGTAATAGGAGCCACTATGAGGGCTGCTGGGGGGGGTAAAATGAGGCACTATGGGGCTGCTGGAGGGGGTAATCTGAGGCAATATGGAGCTGGTGGGGTTTTTAAGGCAATAATGGGGCTGCAGGGGGATGATTAGGGGCAATATGGGGCTGCTGGGGGATGACTTGAGGCACTGGGGCTAAAATAAAAGGCAATGGAGCTGCTGGGGGCTGATATGAGAGGCAATGGGGCTGATATGAGGCAAAGGGGGTTCATGAGAGGCATGGGGCTCTTATCTGAGGTCTGATTGGGGGTCAATCACATTGGGGTCTGAGCTGAGGTCTTATTGGGGTCTTATTAACATTGGGGGTCTGATTGGGGCTGTTAGCTGAGGTCTGATTAACATTGGGGGTCTGATTGGTGGTCTGACCTGATGTCTAATTAAAAATATTTTTTTCTTATTGTTCTCCTCTAAAACCTAGGTGCGTTTTATAGGGCGAAAAATATGGTATGTTTTTTGTCCAGAATAAAAAGCATTGATGCAACCTATTATAACAGAATAATGCCTCATTCACACGTCGGTGTTCGATCAGTGATTTCCATCAGTTATTGTGAGCCAAAACCAGGTGCGGCTCTAAGCACAGAACAGGTGCAGATCCTTCCCTTATACCTTATGTCTGTGGAGGATACAGTCCTAGTCTTGGCTCACAATCACTGAGAACACATCTGCTTTGAGATTTCCATTCTTTTATCAGAAGAACAGAAAAATGAAAAATAAATAATCTGTCTTAATTTGAACATCGGTTGTGATCAGTTTGCATCAGTTTGTGTCAGTTGGGTCAAACATCAGTGAGAATTCACATCTCTGTTTTACTTTCCGTTCTTCTGATCCAGCAGAAGAACAGAAAAAAGCAGAATCCTGTAAAAAAACAAAACAAAATAAAAACGGATCCTGTTGTACATTTGGAATCTGTTTGAGCCATTTTCGTCTGAGATACGTTTTGCATGCAGGACTTTTTTCTGTCTAAAAAATGGATGGTAGGCATGAAAGTATTTACTGGTAGAATTATGATGGCTCCAGATTAGAGATTTGTTTTGGATCCGATTTGTCTTTTGTCGATTTGTTTTTTCCCAAAAATTGATTTATGTCCAAATCGATTCTAAAAAATCAAATATGCTCTAACTGGCCTGAAAGTTGGTATATGACACTCTGAGGTCTCTTTTTAATTTTATTTCATAAATATTGTTTGTAAATATATGCTCCCCCCCCCCCCTCAAGCGCAATGACAGCAATAGCAAATTATTTTTAGAGTGACACTAACATATACAACTATGAGTAAACACATGGTTGACGATGGTGTTAACAAACAGTGTGTTCAAAAACACAGTGCACCATCATATTTGTTATGCCTTTTCATATTACAAAGCTTCCCTTATGTGGAGCAGATGGTGTTTAAACCCACGGTATTATGGGAAAAAGACAGTGGCCAAGTGGCCATAAATTATACCTTAATGAGGTTAAAATGCATGCCTGTATTTTTACAGACACAATTGTTAATTATCAGAAGAAACGGTGGCTTGTTCTGAGATTGAACAAGCCTAGAAGAATTCTCACTTTTATTTGGAATCAGCAGCAGTACAGTGTGGATGTGGAAAGGGTAAGGTATGTAGGAATAATAGTGGCAGCAAAAAGTAGCATCATAGCATGGAACAGACAAGGCAGCAAGTAGATGTGTGCACAGCTGTGGTGGGGTAGCAGTCGTAGCGGTGGCAGCTGTGTAGGGGTAATGGTAGTGGTAGTAGAGGTAATGAAAGAGGCAGTAGGGGGATTAGCAGTGGGGATTAGCAACTGCAGCGGTGGTGACAGGAGCAGCAGTCATACAGTACAGAACATGGTGGTAGGTAGTGTTAAGCGCTCCTCTTATACCACAGTCATTTAGAAAAGAAGACAATTTTAAACAATTTTAAAAAATGGACAGCAGTACAGCATAATCAAATTTTGACAAAGAGGCGGAACTGCCCCGCATTTCGATAATGGGAATACAATTTTTATGGACGCCAGCCTGGCAAAAAGTCCTACTGATGACATACAGAAGTATTACATTTTAGAGAAGAATTACATTTTAATGAAAGCACAGAACTGCACCACTCTGAACCTGGCCAAAAGTCTCAGTGACAGGATATGGCAAAGATGGCATAGAGCAGTATTCAATTTAACAGAACAATTCAATTTTGGTAAAGGTGCAGAACTGTGCCACTATGGACACCTGGCTGGATGGGAAGCATGACCTGGTTGGGTAGTGACCCTGGATGCTGGGGGCTGTGCCTTAAGGGCGTCAGCAATAGTTCTGGAAAGAGAGTGGGACATCGACCCCATCGCCGCAATAATAGCCTCTGATACGGAACGCTGCAAAACATCCACCTGGAAGGGATCCAGAGTGGACGGGGCTCCACAGGGTACAGGTGCCGCAGGAGAGGAGGGAGACTCCAGCTCAGACTCCTCAGCCTGAATGAAACTTGGTGGCAGCTGAGACATGATGCTGAAGGACCCACTAAATGGTGCAGCAATATGAGGTCCACTGACTAGTGGCCCAAGCAAACTATGGGGCACAGACCAGAGGCACCTGATGCCAATACCGGCAGGGCTGACAGCCGCAGCTCAGAGGAGGAGCAGGAGGAAGGAGATGCAGGGGAAGTACCTAACCGGGGTGAGTTACCCCACAGAGGACGCAGCAGCGGTGCAGAGGACGAGATCCGCCGGAAGAAGGGGGCGTGGCCAAGTAAGCGCACAAAGAAAGAGAAAGACGGGAGTAGGAGAAGACCTGGGAGGAGCGCTGCGCAGAAGGAGAAAACAGGAGTACCAAGATGGCCGCCGAGAATACCACGTCTGGCCGAAATCGCGCGAGATCTCGGCCGCGGCGCAAACCGGGAGAGAACGGCAGAGTCAGAGAATAGAGGGGGAAAAAACAGAGGACGTGATGTAAGTAAGGAACGGCCAACGAAGGGATATGAGAGGACACAGGGAGAAGGCCCTCCAGAGAGAAGGGACGCGCCGAAGGCGCAGACAGAGCGCCAGACAAAAAGCCTGTGGGTAAAAATAAAGCAAAAGAACCAACAGCAAAGGGTAACAATACAATAATAGGATAAATATAAGGGGAAAGAATTGAATGGGAAAAAAACCCCGCGTCCTGTAAGGGAAAAAATAAAACAGCAAAATACAGCAATCAGAGCAATACACAGAGAAGTACTTAACTGTGGCAGCAACAAAGAAAGCGGAAGGCTTCCTGCTGCAGAGACTATATATAGGGGTCCAAGTGGGAGGGATTGTTGCCATGGAGATCTGTTAATATCTTAAGCCTTTTCTTTGCTGTTGTGGTTTTGTCAGTAAAGAGAGATAAGCAATATGAGCCTCCGTGTCTTGAAATAAAATCAAGCTTGATGTCACCCGCCAAAGAAGCAGGCGATTAACAGAATTTTAGGCCCCTAACACCCAGACAGAGGAGAGGTTCATTCAACTTGGGGTTGCCCCCAAAATAATGGTACAATTAAAAAAAGAGGATTCAATAAAGAGGTGCCCTGGAGTACAAGAATGTATGGTTGAGGGCGAGGCAGTTATAAATGTCTATTCTGCACAAGGTACGGACAAGTGCTGTGGGATCCGTGCCTGGTTCTTTTTAATGAACGTGAGCTTGTCCACGTTGGCTGTGGACAGATGGCTGCGTTTGTCTGTAATGATGCCCCCTGCCATGCTAAATACAGGTTCAGACAATACACTGGCAGGCCAGCACCTCCAAGCATAAAGGGCAAGCTCTGGCCATGTGGACAATTTGGAGACCCAGAAGTACAATGGGGCAGAATCATCAGTAAGTACGTGGAGGCGTGTGCACACGTACTGTTCCACCATGTTGTTGAAATGATGCCTCCTGCTAAGACGTTCCCTATCAGCTGGTGGAGCAGTTTGCTGTTGCGTGGTGACAAAACTTTTCCACAGCTCGGCCATGCTAACCCTACTGTTTGAGGAGCTGGCCGTAACACAGCTGCGTTGGCGACCTCTTCCTCCTCCTCCTCCTCTGCCTCTGCCTTCACCTTGTGCTTCTACTTGTACCCCCGTGTCAGTTGGGAATGCCCTCAGGAGCGCGTCTACCAGTATGCGCTTGTAGTCGCGCATCTTCCTATCACACTCCAGTGCGGGAATTAAGGTGGGCACGTTGTCCTTGTACCGGGGATCCAGCAGGGTGGCAACCTAGTAGTCAGCACAAGTTAAAATGTGGGCAACTCTGCTGTTGTTGCACAGGCACTGCAGCAAGTAGTCGCTCATGTGTGCCAGGCTGCCCTGAGGTAACGATGAGCTGTCCTCTGTAGGTGGTGTATCGTCTTTGTCCTCCGTATCCCCCCAGCCACGCTCCAGTGATGGCCCTGAGCTGCATAGGGTGCCACCCTGCAGTGAAAACGGTTCCTCCTCCTCCTCAACCTCATCCTCCATCTCCTCGTCCTCCAGAAGTGTGCCCTGGCTGTCCACATGTGTACCTGGCCTCTGCTGGTGCAGGAACCCACCATCTGAGCCACTTCTGTATGACCTGACTGAAACCCTGTGAAATGACCCCTCTTCCTCCTCCTCCTCCTGTGCCGCATCCTCTTCCATTATCGCTGTAATATTTATTTTTATTTTTTTCAAGAAGATATAGAAGGGGTATTGTAATGCTAACAACGGGAGTCATCAGAACTGGCCATGTTGGTTGAGTACTCCAAAGACTGCAACAAGGTACACAGGTCTCGCATGCAGGCCCAGTCACTGGTGGTGAAGTGGTGCTGATCCGCAGTGAATGACCTGTGCATACTCCATCTGAAACTCCACTACCGCCCGTCTCTCCAGCATATGTAAGGTGGAGTTCCACCTGGTGGGCATGTCGCATATGAGGCGGTGAGCAGGAAGCCCGTAGTTATGCTGCAGAGCAGACAGGCGAGCAGCAGCAGGGTGAGAACGCCAAAAGTGCGCACATACGGACCGCACTTTCAGCCGCAGCTCTGACATTTCTGGGTAGTTTTTAAGAAACTTCTGCACCACCAGATTCAGCACATGCACCAGGCAAGGGATGTGCGTCAAACCAGCTAGTCTCAGAGCTGCAACGAGATTTCGCCCATTATCACACACCACCAGGCCGGGCTTGAGGCTCACCGGCAACAACCACTCAACAGTCTGCTGTTTTATGCCCCTCCAAAGCTCCTGTGAGGTGTGGCGTTTGTCACCCAAACACATGAGTTTTAAAATCTCCTGCTGACGTTTACCCCGGGCTGTGCTGAAGTTGGGGGTGAGGTTCTTTCGATGACCGGATGTGGGGGTGGTAGAAGAGGAGTAGGAGGATGAGGAGGATAATGCGGAGTAGGAGGAGGAAGCAACAGGAGGCAACGAATAATGCCCTGCGATCCTCAGTGGTGGAAGGACATGCGCCAAACCAATATCCGCCTCTAGCTCAGCCACCACTACGTTTACCCAGTGTGCAGTTAGGGAGATATAGCGACCCTGGTTGTGCTTACTGGTCCATGTATCTGTGGTTATGTGGACCTTGCCACAGATCGCGTTGCGCAGCGGACACTTGATTTTATCCTCCACTTGGTTTTGCAGGGAAGGCACCACCATCAGCTGTTTGAAACAGTCCAGACGGAATGACAGCATTTCAAAGGCCAGTAATTTTGAAATGCTGGCATTCAGGGCCAGGGCTCGAGGGTGGGTAGGTGGGTATTTCCTCCTTCTCTCCAATCTTTGGGAGATGGACAGCTGAATGCTGCTGTGTGACATGGTGGAGATGCTTGGTGATGGTGTCGCATGTGGCGGTGTTGGTGGAACATCCTCTGTTTGCTGGTCACCAGGTGCCACGGTGACGCCAGAGGTGGAGGGAGAGGCTGGGCCAGCAGCATGAGAGGGAGCAGGAGGAGCATGAGAGAGTTCCTTGTTTTTAAGGTGTTTACTCCACTGCAGTTCATGCTATGCATGTAGATGCATGGTGATGCAGGTTGTGCTCAGGTTAAGAACGTTTATGCCTCACTTCAGACTCTGGTGACACAACATGCAAACCACTGGTGTCTTGTCATCAGGACATTGTGTGAAGAACTGCCACGCCAATTAACTCCTTGGAGCAGGCCTTGGTGTGCTCGGTGCCTGGGTGCGGTGGACAGTAGCAGGCGTACTGTCTCTGGAACAGCCGCTGCGCTTTTGCAGCCTGCTCCCTCTTTTGCTGTGCTGTTGCCTCTGTGCGACCACTGCCTCTTCCTCAGAACTGCACGCCTTTCAGTCTAGTCTAGGACTTCATCATACTCCACATCATCTTTCACCCATTCATGACCCCTGCCCTCCTCATTGGTCTGCACATTGCAGAAAGCCACAGCAGTTGGCACCTGTGTTTCGTCATCATCAGAGATGTTTTGTGGCGGTATTCCCATGTCCTCATCCTGCAACAAAAGTCTTTGAGCATCAGTCCATTCAAGGTCTTCCTCTTCTGGGGCAGGGCTAGGTGGATGGGCCGAGGAAACCCTGCCAACTAAGTCATCAAAAATCATTAGACTTTCCTGCATGATTTGGGGCTCTTACTGCTTGGATGATTTGCAAGGGAGTGAGGTGGAAGACTGATGGGCATGGGCTGCAGGTGCCAACTCTGAGCTTTCTGCAGAGGACTGGGTGTTAGATACAGTGAAGGAACTGGAGGCACTGTCAGCCACCCAATCTACTATCGCCTGTACATGTTCTGGCTTCCACATCCATAGAGCGGCATTTGGGCCTATCAAATAACGCTGCAGATTCTGTCGCCTACTCGCACCAGAGGAAGGTGTTTGACTTGGAGCGGTAGTTAGCGCTGAACGGCTACGTCCTCTTCCAGCAACAGGAGTTCCACCAACACAACAACGACTGTGCCCACATCCTTTTTTTGATGTTCTCCTCATTATTTGCGTTCACCCACCAAACTAAAAGATTGGTCTCTCTCCAGTGTCAATTTACCTGCCACTAGTCGACAATTATGTTCGCTAAGGCAGTGCCCTTCTCACAAAAAAGGCTCTGTGGACCCAGAATAATGTTTTTTGTGCTCAAAATACACTGATTCTCAATTTCTATGCGGAAATGTAAAACATTTTTGGGGTACGCTGTATGCACAAGTGGTATGTGGAACAAGAACAAGTAAATTGAAATTAATTATTTATACGCCGGATGCACAACAGTTTTTTCGGCCTAAAGCACAGCTTTTTTCATTAAAACCCCAAATGTGCAGTTTTTAACTGCTGTACATTAAAAGTAGATATTTATACTATGTATGGACAACAGATTTGGGGACCCAGAACACGGATTTGGCCACTAAAATTCACAAATGCAGTATTTAACTGCTAAAAATTGTGAATAATTATTTAAACGACGGATGCACAACAGTTTTTTTCAAACTAAAACACAGCTTTTTTCAATAAAACCCCAAAATGCTGTTTTTAACTGCTGTACAATAAAAGTAGATATTTATACTATGTATGGACACCAGATTTGGGGACCCAGAACACAGATTTGGTCACCAAAATTCACAAATGCAGTACTTAACTGCTATATATAGGAAACAATTATTTAAACGACGGATGCACAACAGTTTTTTCGGCCTAAAACACGGCTTTTTTCAATAAAGCGCCAAAATGCAGTTTTTAACTGCTGTATATTAAAAGTAGATATTTTTACTATGTATAGACACCAGATTTGGGGACCCAGAACCCCGGATTTGGTCACTAAAATTCACAAATGCAGTATTTAACTGCTAAAAATTGTAAATAATTATTTAAACGAAAGATGCACAACTGTTTTTTCGGCCTAAAACACAGCTTTTTTCAATAAAACCCCAAAATGCAGTTTTTAACTGCTGTACATTAACAGTAGATATTTATACTATGTATGGACACCAGATGCTGTACATTAAAAGTAGATATTTATACTATGTATGGGCACCAGATTTGGGGACCCAGAACACGGATTTGGTTACCAATATTTACAAATGCAGTATTTGACTGTTATAACTTGGAAATAATTATTTAAACGACAGATGCACAACAGTTTTTTCCGCCTAAAACACGTCTTTTTTCAATAAAACCTCAAAATATCTGTTTTTAACTGCTGTACATTAACAGTAGATATTTATACTATGTATGGACACCAGATTTGGGGACCCAGAACACAGATTTGGTTACCAGAATTCACAAATGCAGTATTTGACTGTTATAAATTGGAAATAATTATTTAAACGACAGATGCACAACTGTTTTTTTCGGCCTAAAACACAGCTTTTTACAATAAAACCCCAAAATGCAGTTTTTAACTGCTGTACATTAACAGTAGAAATTTATACTATGTATGGACACCAGATTTGGGGACCCAGAACACAGATTTGGTCACCAAAATTCACAAATGCAGTACTTAACTGCTATATATTGGAAATAATTATTTAAACAACGGATGCACAACAGTTTTTTTGGCCTAAAACACAGCTTTTTTCAATTAAACCCCAAAATGCAGTTTTTAACTGCTGTACATTAAAAGTAGATATTTATACTATGTATGGACACCAGATTTGGGGACCCAGAACACGGATTTGGACACCAAAATTCACAAATGCAGTATTTAACTGCTATATATTGTAAATAATTATTTAAACGATGGATGCACAACAGTTTTTTCGGCCTAAGGCCTCATGCATACGACCGTTGTTTGTTTCCGCGTCCGTTCATTTTTTTTTCATGAATAGGATGCTTCCCCATTAATTTCAATGGGTCCATCAAAAAAGCGGATGGTCAACCGTTTTTGTTCCGCATCCGTGGTCCGTGTTTACATTCCGTCAAAAAAATAGAGCATGTCCTATTTTTTTCACGTTTGCGGACAAGGATAGGCATTATAATAATGGATCTTCAAAAAAAAACGGATCCGTCAAAAAAAACGGTCCGTCATCCGAAATTTGCAGACGGAGCGGAGGCAGACAACGGTCGTGTGCATGTAGCCTAAAACACAGCTGTTTTCAATAAAACACCAAAATGTAGTTTTTAACTGCTGAAAATTTTAATTAGATATTAATACCGTGTATGTACAACTGCTTTGTGAAGCAGAATATTGCTTTTTTCCCACAAAAAAGAATAATGCACTATTTCTCAGCTGTATTGTGAATCGGAATTTAAGCAGTGTATTTCAAGATGCTCTGTGGATCAAGATTACCACTCTTTTGTCAAAAAAATACACTGATGCTGTATTTCACAGCAGTAATGTAAAATAGGTGGTTGTAATCGGTATTTCAGACTGTTTGGTGGACCTTTGAATAAAAAATTTTTTCTATAAAAAACAAAAAAGCACTATTTCCATGCAGAAATATAAAATATGTAGTTGGACAGTGTATGCAGAACTGTTTTGTGGACAAGCAATACCGTTTTCGCTCCAAAATTACACGGATTCTCTATTTCACCGCAGAAATGTCAAATATATATTTTGGCTGTGTAAAATAGGCTTGGTGGATCAGGATGACCACCTTTTTTTAAGTAAAATACACTGATTCACTAATTGATAGCTGAAATGGAATATACGGTTTAGTGCATAGTATACATAAGTGCTCTGTGGCACCACAGATCCCAGGCTAGACAAATGGACTATGTCACCCATACAAAAGGCAATATAGGGGACTTGAGCAGCCAGAAATAGTTTTTTTCCCTTCACTGAGCTACAAAATAGGATTAGGCTGATGTCCCTGGCTGGCTGGCACACATGCAGTACACTGCAGTGGCTAATATGGCCGCCGAGCACCACCTCAGTAACAGATGTATTTAAAAAAAAGATTTCCCTTGCAGTGGCTGGGTACAGAAATGTCGGATTGCTGAAGCTCCCTCCCTCTCTATTTGCTGTATCTTGTCCATTAAAGTAGCACAGGTTTCTGATTTCTGTCCTTGATTGCAGCACCAACATCCTCTCCCTAAGCTCAAATCAGCAGAGTGACGTGCGGCAGTATGGGACTCCAGCTTAAAAAGGGGCTGGGTCACATGCTGCACTCAGCCAATCACAGCCATGCCATTAGTAGGCATGTCTGTGATGGCTTCTTAGGGCAAGAAGTGAAATGCTTGCTGATTGGCTGCTGTGCAGCCCTTCTGAAAGCGGGAAAAAATCAACTGAACAACGGACCTGAACCCAAACTTTTTTGAAAATGTTCGGGTTCGGGTCCATGTCCCGAACACCCCAAAATTCGGTATGAACCCGATCAATACAGTTCGAGTTCGCTCAACTCTAGTCTTGGACTCAAAAACTTTGAGATCATATTGCTGTACTTGGATGATGTGATCGTCTACTCCAAGGCCCTATGAAGAACATTTACAGTACTTGGCAGAGGTGTTACAGACTCTGGCACAATATGAATTGAAAGTAAAGCCATCAAAGTGCCACTTGCTGAAGCTCCAAGTGAAATATCTGGGACATGTTGTGAGTGCGGAGGGCGTGAAACTGCACCCCGATAAGATAGCAGCAGTACAAAGCTGGCCAGCTCCTGAAACAGTCAAACAAGTCAAGAGCTTTCTTGGATTTGCAAGTTACTACCGGAGATTTATCCCGCACTTCGCTCAAATTGCGGAGCCTATCCAGGAGCTTTTGAAGGGTCATCCCAAAAGCTGTCAGAATGCTAAGATAACGGTAGAGTGGAATTAAGAGAGAGAGGCCGCTTTCCAACTGTTAAAAGAAAAAGTTACAGAGCTACCAGGCCTGTGCTACCCTGACTAAGGCCTGCCATTCTGCCTCTATACTGATACAAGTAAGAAAAGTTTAGGAGCAAAGCCATGGACACATTTTGACTGGTGAGAAACATTGCACTCTGTTTTGTGGTTATATTCTGGTCTTTTTTTGTCCACTCCTTCTGTGCCTGGACTTTATAGACTCCAACCAACAGCCAATAATTATCTCCAGGTTGCGCACATTGACACCATACCTCAAAAGGATTACAAATACCAGTTCTACTAGCTTATGTGGATTACAAATGACTTTTATCTTTTTGCACTATTTTTGCATTAACGTTTTTACAGATTCTGCAACGTTCAAGCAACGTTAGCCCATTGTATGGAATCTGTTTCTGGTACAACAATGTAACCTCTTATGCACTTTTTGAATGGACTTTGGACTTTATGTTGTTACCAGATAGTTTGCATCCTTGCTTCATTGCTCATATGGACTGCCTCTGAGGATGCTGAATACTAATGGTCCCACTTTGACTTGTGTTAGTTCAGAAAGCCTCGGTATTGTACTGTGTTTGCATATGCCCTTAACCTTTGTCTCTCAACAGAATTGGGAGGGGAAGGAGACAGTATGTCCTGTGTCTTTGGGATCATGTGCTGTTGCTACACAGGGAGGACCAAGTGGTAAAGTCACAGGCAGTCTCAACATCTTTAAAGGGAAACCCCGCTGCTAAAAAATATATATTCCTAAGTGCCCTAAGATACTGTGCACTGCCCTAAGGGGAATCTAACAGACATCAAGGTGACAAATCATAAAGCATGATTAGACCTTGGTGCTGGAAGGGATTACAGAATGAAGCCACCCTTCTATTTGCGGTCGTCTCATAGTATCTTGGAGGGATTACAGTACATGACACCCCCATGCTTCCGGTGGTACTTGAGCTCGGTATCCACACAAAATTAGAGTATTTGAGCACTTGGTGCAGACTTTTAGGATTTCTAGTTATTACCGAGAAGGAAAACTGTGAATATACACTCTACTCATACGGGCATAGATCTAGTGGTAGCCGTTGCTATATCAGTCTATGTATGCAGTAATAGTAAATAGTCTCAAGCAGTACTCTAACTTTCCTTGGGTACCCTTAGAGCATACCCCTAGCACAAGCCGAGGGCGGTTTGGTTTTAAGTAAGGGGGTATGTAACACTCTAAAGTAGTGTTACTACTCCTGCACCCTGCTACTGTCTTTAATGGTCTAACAAAAATGTATTCATCTATGTATTCTGTTCCAGGTTCACCACAATGTGCATCTATAATATTGTTATGCAACTGTTATACATGTAATATGCCTGGTTCACCCGCAGGTGGCAGCGTTTCTGGCAGAGCTATCTTAGACGGAATGGAACTCACTATTCCATTCTTCCCCCTTTTGGGCAGAAGTGGGCCTTGCCTGCTTGCTAACAGAAGGAGGTGTGGCAGTTCTAGATGGTTCTGGTTTTGCCTATTCCTTGGCTGAAACTAAGTCAGACTAAAGAGTGGAGTGCAGCATAAAGAAGGAATCAAAGTTATTAAGCTAGCTTATCAGCATAGCAGAGAGAAAGAGATAAAACAGAGTTAAGTTTGCATGCGAGTTCATGCTAAAGCCTGCTGGAACCAAGAAAAATCAAGAAAAATCCTGAAAACTGTTTGGATAAACGTTTATTCAAGTAAAACTGCCATGAAACGTCATCTCAAGGTCTGGACTCAAGTTATTCTTTCGCATCCCACAATTATTCCCCTGATTTATTGCTTCGGAGCCAAAGCCTGGGGTCCAGGTAGGGGCGCCATGACACACATAAAGAAACATTTAGGCCGCACTACACCACTCGGCATTCCTACTAAACCTGGGTCACGATATAGAGGGCCCTGGGGGGAGGCACACGTTGTACATCCAGTACACAATCTCATCCTCCTTGTCCTGAATAATAATGTGGCACCTATCAGAAGCCAGGGAGAACTGTGACCTACAACTACGTCTGGTGGTGGAATGGCTGGTACAGCTACTGCTGCTACTACCCACATTCTGAGTCTGGGTCATTTGTTTTGCACTGTTCAGTATTCCAGACATTGTATAATAAGGCTTATAAATGAAAAGTCACAGGTTTAGTAAACAGAATATTAAATAGTACTAGCAAAATTGCAAGTGTGGTTTCTGTAATTTAAAAACAGAGGCGTAATTAAATGTCCCTCCCTTTCTACAAACAAATTGCACACTGGCATTGACAATTTACTTTGGTAATAATGCATTCAATAGCACAAGTATAACAATGCAACTTTTCACATCTTGGCTGCAAAAAAGTGCCACTCATGTGGTATCGCCGTACTCAGGAGAAGTGGGGCAATGTGTTTTGGGATGTATTTTTACATATTCCCATGCTGGGTGTGAGAAATATCTCTGTAAATGACAACTTTTAAAAAAAATTTTATACAAAGTTGTCAATTTACAGAGATATTTCTCTCACCCAGCATGGGTATATGTAAAAATACACCCCAAAACACATTGCCCTACTTCTTCTGAGTACGGCGATACCACATGTGTGTGCAGCCTAGGTGCTTAAAGGGGCGTAAAGTCCAACGAGTACTTTTAGGCTTTACAGGGTTGCTCACAATTTATCCCCGCCCAAAATGCTAGAACAGTAAACACACCCCACAAATGACCCCATTTCAGAAAGTAGACACCCCAAGGTATTCACTGAGGGGCATAGTGAATCCGTGGGAGATTTTTTTTTTTTTTTTGCCAGAAGTTAGCAGAAATAGAAACTTTATTATTATTTTTTTCCTCAGAAAGTGTCATTTTCCGCTAACTTGTGAAAAAAAATTAAATCATACATGAACTCACCATTCCCCTCCGCGAATACTTTGGGGTGTCTTCTTTCTAAAATAGTGTCATTTGGGGTGTATTAATACTATCCTGGCATTCGAGCACCTGAAGAAACATGACAGGTGCTCAGAAAGTCAAAGCTGCTTCAAAATGCGGAAATTCACTTTTTTGCACTTTTACCCAAAAACATGTAGAACCATACATTTAGAGAAAAATTTATATAGAAATGTATTTTTTTTTTAATAATTTACAACAGAAAGCGAAAAATTTAATTTTTTTGCAAAAATTTCGGTAATTTTTTATTAATATCAAAAAAAGTAAAAATGTCAGCAACAATGAAATACCACCAAATAAAAGCTCTATTAGTGAGAAGAAAAGGAGGTAAAATTCATTTGGGTGGTAAGTTGTATGACCGAGCAATAAACGGTGAAAGTAGTGTAGTGCAGAATTGTAAAAAGTGGTCTGGTCATTAAGGGTGTTTAAGCTAGGGGGGCTGAGGTGGTTTAAGTCTTGAAAAAAAAACTTTAACCTTGTCTTGTATTGGTTTGTGCAACAGCTGTTGTTCCAGTAATTAAGGAAGCCTCTTCCCATAGCAACCTGCAGTTTTATCTTTCTAATAAGTGTGCTATATATTTATATATACAGTGACCTCTTAGGTCACTGCTAATGATGTAGTTTGATGTGTTATGTGTTCTTTAATATTAAACTCGTTTCCTTGACAACTGTCTACAGGAAGGGGTGGGCCCTAACCACCGGGCTTCCCTTTGATATTGTGAGGTCAGTCAGTCAGTGTCATTCTGTGAGATAAAGAGTCAGTAACTAGTAGAACTCTAGTCCTGCAACAAGCAGCTACAGGAGAATTTGTAACCCATGAGACTGAGAATAGAAAAGAACTATTGAGAAGTTTGAGCAGACAATAAGGTGGATGCATGTAAGTAGTCTTTGAAGGTAATGCATGTTTAAGGCTTCTGCTTCACAACCCTTGGCTGGGCAAAAAGGCTTCTGCTTCCCAGTTATAACAGCTTGACAGATTAAGGGGATCATTCACTAAAATAAATTTGTCCATTTTAGCGTATTTTTAGTGCAGACTGCAGTGCAAAGCTTATTTGCTCCACAATCAGCGACTTTTCCCTGCTCATGTCAGGTCTAAAATTAGGGGTACGGGCTGGCAGGCCAGTCTCATTTATCATTTTCTATGTCTGTTTTAGGTGAAGAAAATGGTCTAAATTTAAGCCAGCAAGGAAGCTGGCATAGATTTAGACTGGCGGTGGATGCACCGAAATTATGTAGAGGCCAGCGCTTCTTCATAACTTTGGCGGATCCACCACCAGCGCACCGGGTTTTTAAGATGCCAGTCTTAATAAATAAACCCCATGTTTTTGTCTTAGGGTCTGCACCCCACAGTAGGGACTGTAGTCATATATTTTTGTAATAAATTGCAACTGGATTGGAATGTAGAAAAGTGAGATATAAGCAAGTGCTTCTTTTTTTTTTTACTTTAACAAATATTTTTTTTTATTTCAATCATCTCAAAAAGCAAAATTCATAAGAAAATTACAAGAAGAACCTCCCCATTCCTCCCACCCCCCCCCCTCAATCCACCCCCCAATCCTGCAGGGAAGAAAAAAAAATAAAAAATCCTCAACCATCCCAATCTCTCCACAAACATTGGCCCATTTCACATAGGACCCTCTTTGTCTGTGCATGATTCTCTCATAGATTTTCACCGTATCCACTAGACATAGCCAGTTATTACAGTCTGGAGCAGAGGGAGAAAACCATTCTCTGGCTCCAAGAAGCCTGGCTAAGAACATCACTTTAGTCAACAGACGGCCCTTCATGGGCTGGCAATTAACCTCTGATAGGTCCCCTAAAATCCATACCTTAGGAGATAGAGGAATATCTATTTTGAGTCTCCGAATCAAGGTTGTTTGAATCGTTCTCCAATATTTACTCACTATCGGGCAATCCCAGAACAGATGCATGTGATCTGCCCCGGGGTCCCCACAGCGAAGGCAGTCAGAGGTAGCTCTAAATCCCCTCTTATAGAGCCATAGAGGTGTCACATATATTTTGTGTATAATATTAAACTGTACAACAGTGTGATTAAAGTTGTGCGAAACCTGACTAAAGTTCTCCCCTATATTCTTCCAGTCCGGAGAACCCACCTCTAACAATAATGCAGACCAGGATCTCTGTCCTGGAGAAAAACATTCAAAAAAAAAACTTTTCATCAAGTGCCTATAACAATGTGATAATTTAACTTTCATACCACCTTTCTTACAAATCAGATTGTGCAAAAATTCCGGGGTGTCTACCTCAAGTGAATAACTATCAACAATATTAAGAAGTGCTAACCTCAATTGAAAGTATGCATACCAAGCCACCTCACCTAAATTTAAATTCTGTTTTAGCTCCATAAGAGAAAGGACTTGCCCATTTTTAACCACCTGATTCAGATATTGAATATTTCTCGTCCTCCAATATTGCCAACAGTTTAGGTCATCTAGTTTCAAAAGCTTTGAGTTATGCCATAATGGGGTACAGATAAGTGCTGACTTGACTTTAAACCAACTCTTTATCACCAATCAGGCCTTTGTAGCCATTCTGCAGAAAGGTTTATAGCCAATCTGTGTATTAAGTAAATAGTCGGACTCCAATACTGTAAATAGATCTGAAAAGCCTGAGTCTTTCACCAGTTTTCTACAAAGTTGGCTATTCTCCCAGTCATTAAAGAAGCAGAGTTGAGAAGCCATGAAATATCCCCTAAAATAGGGGAGGTTAAGGCCTCCCCCACTGTAGGGCATAGAAAAATAAAGCGACTTTAGTCTCACCCGCTTCCTCCCCCATAAGCAAGTGCTTCTTAGAAGGGAACTGGAGATAACCTCCTTGTTTTACCCAAAACCTATTGGAACTGTTTAAGCCTTTTCCAAACTGTAAATTTATGGCATGACAATTATCACGTTACCACACCATGCCATACATTTACAGAATGGAGATGAAGCTGGCTCAGGAACTGAGCCTCCAACATCAGCTGTGGATGTCAGCTGAAACATGCAATGGCTGAGATCAGTGGTAGCACCATTCCCAGCTATTTAACCCTTTAGATGCTGGACTATGTAGTGGGGTTTACAGAGAGAAAGGGAGACCTCTCTCTTCCTTTGGTCACCCTGTGATCGCATGTACAGAAGCCTGTCATGCCCTGGGCAGGGTCTGATATGGCCAATTGTCAGTGTAAAACTGAAAGATTCAAAACACTGCTATTGATAACCATTGCAGCTTATTGGACCAGTAATCAGACCTTTACATGTTCAAGTCCCCAAGTGGAACTTACTTTAAAAATGTAAAAAAAAAAATTCCCTTATCCACTCATTTATAATTGGTTAAAAATTAAAAATAAAATGAACTGCACATAATTGGCATTGAACGCATCTGTAACTGCCTTATCTGTAAAAGCATCATGTTATTTATTCTACACAACGAACACCGTAAAAAAAAGCTTAAAAATGATGATGGATTGCAGTTTTTGTTACCTCATCTATGAAAACTGTTATAAGAAGTGATCAAATAGTCATGTACCCCAAAATGGTAACAAATAAAAACAATAGTCCATTCTGCAAAAAACAACCCCTCATAAGATATAGGTCTTCGATATGGCGATGCAAAGAAAAAAAGATTCTTAATAAAACGAAAATGTGATTTTATGATGCAAAGGCTGAAAGATCATTCATCTCATGGAGAGGACTGTGAGAAACTCCCTATGCTGAAGGTCCCCAGGCAGCAGGAAAATACAGGAATTCTCTGACTAAAGGACCTTTTATGATGTCACCAATGGGAGGAGTTAGACCAGTAAGAAGAAGAGAACTACACAGTGGGTCCTGTATTGTACTGTACACTATGTAATTTCTTGTGTTAATTAGTGATGTTGATACTTCTATCATGTGATCATTGCTGTTTGTTTCAATGGTCAGAAGATGACACACTAGGATTAACTGGAGTTAACTGTGAACTATTAACCTAGACTATTAAAGTTAGTTAAAGTTGAACCTTCTACTTCATTAAACTACCAGGGAAGTTTTAATATTTATTTTCTAATTTTCTGTTGTCTAAACCTGGGGGGCATCTTGTCAGGTGTGTCTTTTAGTCCAAAAAATATGGTAAATTTGGTTTCGCCATAGTCATATCAACCTGCAGAATAAAGTTATCATATCATATATATCATATAGTGAGCCCATAAAAATAAAAAACTCTGACAGAATTGAAATTTACTTATCCTGCGCAGTGAACGTCATAAAAATTATGTAATTGCTGTTTTTTTTCCCCCACCAATGAAAACTACAGCCCATCCTGAAAAAAAAAGCTTTCATAGAGCTAGAGCTATTACAGAAACTAGATAAAGACTGCTAAACCTACAGGTGAAATGGATGATGGGTGCTCTGGTTAGATATCTGGTACCCAGCCAGAGTAGGAGCACAAGAACAATTGAATCAAGGATAACCGGCACACTCAACCTGAAATGTACGCGGAGAGCGAGGGTATAACTAGAGAATTGTGCCCAATATTAAAAATATATATTTAATAAGTATCTAATAACAATAATGGATCATTAAAGCAAAAAAGGCAAAATAGCAATGAAAAAACAGCAATGAAAAAAAGGTGAAAAAAACAATAAATAAATAAATAAATAAAACTAAAACTGGAACAAGAATAGAGATAAAAGTGTATGGATAAAAGGATCATATATAAAATAAAATACTACTATTATAGTAGAATGGTGTCCCCTGCTGAATAACAGTAATTAAAGATGTTGTAAATCAGTCTCAGTGCTTAATCCGTGGCGTAACTTTGTATCGAATTTATGTTCAACAACAGTCCGCCTGACTTCTTGAAAGTTCAAAGGTCATGTACTGCAAAGTTTAGGATTATAGGGATCGATGTCACACTCTCATAGTTCAGTGGAGACGGTATGTGATCCACTGGTGAATTGTTCCCCTGTTTTAGGGGGATCACTGCAAGAGCTGCCTTAGTACTGTATTTGCTCAAAATAGAGGATCTTTGATCAACTCACCCAGGCAGGGCGGTAGTTCACGGTGGCATCCCACCTCTTGAGAACATGTTGTTCGCTGCTTACCTTTGTGGTCGGGTGGGCAGTTACCTCTGGGCAGTGGTATCCGGCACGGCTTCTGATACAGCGTCTCACGAGAGCATGTGAGTTTAGATCGTGGTGGGATGTACATGCTGCAGCAATATTCCGCGCGATGTAGCGCGTCCCACGTGATCAGATGGAGGAAGTCCAAGAGAGCCGATTACCGGGTCTAACGGAGAAGTGCTTCTCAGGAGATCAGTTTACGATCGGTAATATGGTGGTGTCCGACGGAGTTCCAACCAGACGCGTTTCGAAGTCTGAACCGACTTCTTCTTCAGTGGTATGGTATTTCATAGAGCTATGTTGACAGAAAAATGAAAGTGGTATGAATATTAGTTTTTATTGTGAATATTGGCACTTCGAGAATTCACGAAGATCTAGAATATAGTACTATATCTTCGTAATTGCAAATATTCTGGATCTTTTTTATGCTATCTATCATCCATACTACTTTTTTATAGTTATTATTTTACCTATGATTAATGAACTTTTATTAGAAGTGTTTATTTTATCTATAATTAATAATTTATTTTTCTAGATGCTATATTATTTTTAAAATAAATCATGACATATAACAGACAATCACACAAAGGCTGTATGCCAAAAGCCAGGTATGTGCAAGCCAACAACCTATTTATGAGACAGGTACAGTCAGCATACCTTACAATGGCAGCCTTGTGCACTATGAGAGAACTAGCAATCATCACACCTCAGATAATCCTCATGAGCTATGATCTTGCAAGAGCCAGCTCTCATCTGACGTAGAACCAGTAAGCCTCAAAGTTGCTTGATTTAGGTTGGATAGTTTAGGGGGACCTGAGCACCTAGATCATTATCATTAGGGTTACAAAAAATGTAATATTTTTTTTTTTATGCCAGCTAACTCTTCTCTCACTGCTTAGGAGGGCTGCATAAAAATTTTCAGTTTTCTAATTGTCCTAATATTTTATTCAATTCTATACTGTTTTGCCATGTAAACTCATTTGCATAAACTTGAATACGGGAAAGACCTGCAATGCCAGCTAACTGTACTATGGTATGCTAACTGTACCTGTCTCATGGATAGTGGTTATTGGCTTGCACATACCCAGCTTTTGGCATACAGCCTTTGTGTGCTTGTCTATTTATTACGTTATAGGTAATGAAATTGCACGTGCAATATGTGCATATTACATTGCTGATTTTTGCAATCTCAAATTTGAAAACTTATGGAGAATATTTGGCTGAAATATCGCAAATTCAAATACTGCCTATGCTGCTCATCACTAATGGATATTAGTATATGGTGATACAAATAAAACTGATTTTTAATTCAAAAAAGTTTTTATGATGCAGTAAAACATGAAAAACTATGTATGTTTGGTATCACGATAATCATGTCAACCTGTAGAAAAATAAAGTTGTCATATCATATATATACCACATGGTAAACCCTGTAAAAAAAAAACACTGACTGAATTGCAATTTTTGCCCACCTCCTAAAAAATTTCATAGAAAGAGAGAAAAAAATCCAAAAATACCCCAAATGGTACCTAATAAAAACTATAGCTCATACAGCTCAGTCAACAAAAATAAAATAAAGTTATAGCTTGAAAAAGCATTTTAACAAATTCCATGTTACAAAATCCAGATGCATTTCTTTCACTTCTGAGCACTGTCATGTCTCCAAACAGCAGTTTAGGACCATATTTGGTGTATGTCCGTGCTCGGGAGAAATTATTTGATTATTTCGTGCTTTTCTGCTTTTAACCCTTGAAAAAAATGAAATACTTGAGGCTTTAGCAACATTCTTTTGGAAAAAATAATTTTTTTATTTTCATGGTCCAATGTTAATAAATTCCATGAAACACCTGTGGGGTCAGCCATCAAAACCATCACTACACCCCTAGGTGAATTCCTTGTGGGTATAGTTTCAAAAGTTGCAAGTTCGACATGGCACCCAAACCTATTCTGGTAAAAATCTGTGTTTTAAAAGCAAAATGGCACTCCTTCCCTTTTGAGCCCTGCTTTGTGCCCAAACAGAAGGTTACAAGTTACCATATATGGGGTTTTGCTGTACTCAAGCGAAATTGCATAACAATTTTTGGGGTGTTTTTTCTTCTGTTAACACTTGTAATAATGATAAATGTTGAGCTTAAACTGGATATTATTAACATGTAATTTTTTATTTCATTGCCCCAGTTTTATAAATTCTATGCAACACCTTTGGGGTCTACATGCTAATTGCACCCCTATATTAATTCTTTGAGGTAAAGTTTCCTAAATGGGGCCCTTTTGGGGATGTTTCCTATGTTGTAGCACTTTAAGGCCTCCAAAACCCAAAAAGGTGCCTGAAAAAATTCAGAAAAAAAATGGAAATCCCCAAATCCACCAGATGCTTCTTCAATTTTGAGACCAGTATTTAAATTAAAATGAAAAAGGTACTCTAGGGTCACTCATTAGATATTTCTAAAAACTGCAGAATCAGTGTAATAACTTTTAAGTATTACCTGCTGTGCTCCAGAAACGATGCCATTTTTTTCAATTTAATTCCCATCTTGTATTAATTCATGTGAAACACCTGAAGGGTTAACAAACTTCCTAAATGTCATTTTTAATACTTTGAGGGGTGCAATACAATGGGGTGATTTATGGGGATTCCAACCGTCTAAAAGCCACTTTAGAACTGAAATGGTCCCTAAAAAAATAGAATTTGAATTTTTTTTTATTTCTAAGATTGCTGCTAAACTTATAACCTATCAAAAAAATAAAAATACAATTGAACAAAATATATTGACTGAATTTTACCAATAGTAGATAAGCCTTGTGGCACTCTGCTTCTTCTCACTGGGAGCCGGGTTCCCACCCCACACACGTAAATAAGAACTCCCGGAGTCTAGTTGCAAAGAATAAGAGACTTTATTCAGAATGCAGCTGTACAGGATTTGGTGTGACGTTTCTGCCCACCTGGGCCTTTATCAAACTACAGCAAATCACAGATGAAATATAGTGTTAATGAAAGTAACTACCACAGCAATACATAGTACAAAAAGAGGACAGAAAAAAAGAGAAAATAACTCAAAATACTAGTAATATAGACAAAGCTTTGGTGTAAATAAAAGACACTTGTCACTGGAGGTGCCATGAACCCTTCCTTTTTTGTCAAAATACTAGTAGATATTCATAGTTGCTACTCGCTGAAAAATGCTCTGGTTTAAGATAATGGTAGATGACCATAGCAGCTGATCAATGGAAGAAGTTCTGCTTCAATCAATTATACAAAATACAAAACACATCGGGTTGAAAAACAGACATCTCCTTCCGATCAAATCCAGTGCTGACCCACACCCCCTGCACTGATCACATGACGGTGACGTCACCCCAGGTCCTTCGGCTGTTCAACAGTTTGGGTTTGTGAAAGCCGCCCCTTATGGATTCCATATGCCGCAGTAGTGGAATCCATAACAGGATGCGGCGATAACCACAACCCGAACGCCGAACTTTTTTTTAAAGTTCGCTCATCTCTAGTATCAAGGTGAACATTGACTTATAGTATAGCTGACTTCCAACTGGGGGCATTAAAGACGCAGCTTTCTTTGCTTTTTGGAAAGAGTTAATCTGCATTTTTTTTTCTCCACAGTAGCATTGCATGGCCTATAAGGCTCCTTACGTCTACTAGGCGCTCTGCACAAGGAGAAGTAGTGACCCCAGATCCTCTACCCAGGGTTCTCACCTAGTTAAGCCAGTTGTCTGTGTTGTGGACTGATAAGGTACAATCACCCTGAAAATCAGGTACTGGTTTTGCTCCTTTCCTAAGTTATATCTCAAGGCCTCTTTAAAAGGTCAAACATTGACTTATAGGATAGTTACCTTCCATCTTGTGGCACCAGAAGCACAACTTTCTTTTGTGTTTGGAAAGACAGTTAATTTGCATACTTCATGGAGAAAGATATAAAAAAGAGGTTGTCTGACCACAAACTTTTTTTTACTGAGGGCTGGGAAAGTGTATTGATAAAAAAACATAAAAAACATTGAATTCTGCTTTGATCCAGCACCTGTCCCCTCTCCATTGCACCACTGTAGTCATTCTCCGGACTCAATAATGATGTGTCACCAAATGGCACGTGACTGCTGAGCATCCTGGGGACCAGAAGGGATGAAAGACTTGGCACCAGACTCGGACTGGCCCACAGGGGTACAGGGGAATCCCCCGGTGGGCCCCAGGGCAAAGTGGGCCCCTAGTCTCCCACCCCCTGCACAAGTGGCACATAACACATTAAACTTACTGCACTACATACATATATACAGTGTACAGCACCTCCACCGGCCTATGTTCATATAAAAAACTTGTTCGATTATTTATTATATTTGAATGTATCCGTACGGTGGGCCCCCAAAATAAATTTTACTGATGGGCCGTAGGTACCCCAGTCCGACACTGCTTGGAACTATAACGGAGTGGCATTCAATAGGTGAGTTAACTTTTTTTTCCCATCCCTCAGTAAAAAAATAAAAATAGAGGGGTCGGACAATCTCTTGAACTTGACTTAAATACTCAGTTACAGTGAACTTGACTATTTCAATGGCTTTTGCTATGTTCAGTGGCAAGTTAAGGTTTACTACAACTGTATGTAATGCATTAAAGGGGTTGTCAAGGCACTTACTATTGCATTGTGATTGTCCATATTGTCTCCTTTGCTGACTGGATTCATTTTTTCATTATATTAAGCATTGCTCGTTTCCTTGGTTTACGACCACCCTGCAAGCCAGCAGCTGTGGACGTGTTTGCTCACTATAATGTGCATGCATGGCCACTGCTGCTGGATTGCAGGGTGGTCGTAGCCATGGAAATGAGCAGTGTATAATGCAATGAAAAAATGAATTCAGCCAGCAAAGGAGACAATATCGACAATTACAGTACATTAGTAAGTGCCTTGTATTAACTATTCCTACATAATAAATGCCATTTGCTGAAGTGTCAATGGTCAAGTTAACTTTTCTTACATCTATATGCATAAGCATATACCTGCACATTATTGACTTCTCTGTCTATATAGGTCAAATGATAGTTTAGTGAGAATTCTGTAGAATGGGTGTATTTGATAATACACATTTAATCTGGAACTGTTGCTTTAAAGGTTCCACACGTACAATACCAACATATGGCTTCATGTCATTATGCAGTCATTACCTGTCCCACTTATTACATGTAATACGCGAATAAGCCCTTGATGATTTTTCAGCTTACTTGTTAAGTAACTTTGCTTGTGATAGCTGGCTGCGTGTTGGGAAGATTGGGCTAACAGATGCTGCTGGTGCTGCTGAAGAGCAATTAATGTACAAAAATTAGATTCATCAGCTACATTGCCGAGTGTTGATTGCTGCAGGTTCAGTAACCTGGTGCTTTCTGTGCTGATTTTATTGTATTAATCAATTCTAGCTAAAAGTAAACATCAACCCTTGAGCACTGATTTGCTTTAGTAATCTAAATCAGTTCATATATCTGGATCGTTACATTTTATAATGAACGTATATATGAGTCAAAGCTCAGTTTCAAGGAAACAGTGCTCTACATTCCTTACATTGCCATGGGGTCAAATTATAAAATTCTATTCTGCTTCCACCAATAGAGGGAGCTTATTTGGCTCAATAATATAGCAATATTCACTTCTGTGCTCCCTCTAGTGACAGCTATTGGAAGCTCTGCATCAGAAAAATATTTGATTTAAAGGGGTTGTTCCATAGGAAACAGTTATGGGATTTTCATAGGATATGCCATAAATGTCCGATAGGTGCAGATCCCATGTCTTGGACCCATTCCTATGTCAAGAAAGATGCTCTGCTGGGAACAGGGAGTAGTACATTGTGCATATGTGGCTTGCTTTACATTTACTGCTATTAGACTTCCAAGAATAGTCGAACGAGTGTGCTTAGCAATTTTTGAAAGTCCCATTTCAGTGAATGGAATGCATTTCACTTCTATAAGACTTCCGAAAATAAACAAGCCAATGCATTAGCCTTCTTCAGCCTTCTGTCCAATGGATCCCCCTGCCTATTTTTAAAAATGGAAACAAAGTTCCCTGTTTTATTCAACCTACACTTTAATGGAGGACATATGTAATTGTATTGCAATTCCGTCTGAAATCCTTTTTTATGCCGGATGTGAAAATGCTGATTTTAGGCAGATTCGCCTGGGTATACCTGATTTATAACAATTTGTGACAAATTAACTTCTAACAAATAAAATTTCTTGTTGATCTTTGTCGAAGCTGCTGAATCAAATTTTTCCAGACATGCGCATGAGGCTCTAAATCACAAGTCCTGGAAACACATTTAATGCTCTTTAGATTATTAAAAGATATTAAACTAAAGAGAATGCTCTTTCTTAACCCCTTTCACGCCAGCACTGTACATGTACGGTGCTGGGAGGGTGTTTAAAGATGGTGCCCACTCCTGCCCATTGCGGGCACCATAGCCACGGGTGGCCACCTGCTTCTTTTAGCAGCCCCCCTTGGCTAATGTCCGCAACCGGCAGTGATGTCAATCGCAGACATTTAACCCCTCAGATGCCGTGGTCAATCCTGACCACGGCATCTGGACGGGCTGATAATCGAAATTAAATAAAAAGTGATCAAAAAGTCATACACACCCCAGAATGGTATCAATGAAAATATTAAGGATTGCCCTGCAAAAAATGAGCCCCCATACAGCTGCGTACACATAAATACAAAAAAGTTATAGGGGTCAAAATATGGCAAAAAGAAATAAAACAAATTTTTTTTTATCACTATCAAAACGCAAGAAAAACTATACATATAAGGTATCGCCAGATTTTTACTGACCTGTAGAATAAAAGTAACCGGTCAGTTTTATCGTACATCGAACATCATAATTAAAAACCCGTAAAACTGTGGTGGAATTGCTTTCTTTTCGCAATTTCACCCTATTTGGAATTTTTTTCCCGCTTTCCACTACATCATATGCAATATTAAATGGTGGCGTTGGAAAGTACAACTTGTCCTGCAAAAAAAAAAAACTCCTATGGCTATGTGAACAGACAAATAAAAAAGGTATGTCTCTGGGAAGGCAGGGAGTGCAAAACAAAAACGCAAAAAAAAAACAACCTCTGGGCTTGAAAGGGTTAAACATATAACAGACGTAGGAAGCTCACTAGAATAGTGCTCGGCCTGCTATAGCCACCTAGCTGAAATTGCAAATTATTCAAACAAATGTCTGGCTCTCAAGTAATCAATATACATTTAAAAATAATTCATACTCTCTAAAAATACTTAAAATCATAGATATAATACAAACTTTCTCACAGTCACAGTCCCTTATATTTCTAATTGTGGAATGTTGTTTTATAATGAATATAAATAGAGCAGGTATTGAAGTGAAAATCCAATGTGCAATATTTATGAAATGTAGGTAATAGAAAATCGCAATATGTGTATGGAAAGAAAGAGGTATTCACGATCCGGTTCTGGTTTTTGTTCTCACACCGGCTTCATATAAGGGGCAATGAGTCTCCGATCTTCTATATTATGTATACCACTGAGGAAGGAACTGTTGAAGTTCTGAAATGCGTCTCGCGAATAAGAGGTTAATTGCAATATCTTGAATATATCTTTGATGTCATCATTTTTGAAAGAGAACATCCATTTCATGAGATAAAGAAGTAGCAGTGTGCCGACACAAGCGCGAAGCGCAAGTACAAGCACGAAATGCAAGCCCCAGCAATCTGAAGTGGCAGAGGGGAGCAGAGCAGAGGAGACGCCAGCCAAGCCAGACACGCATCCACCTACCCGATACTGATAGTGGGTCACACAATAGAACTTGGGAATAGTTAAGAAGCTCGAAAGCGCGATTTACCCTAAATGACTAAATATAGAGCCTTTCTTCTGCTATTACAGTTAACCGCACCATGGCAATTACATCAGACCAAGTACAAAATATCAGCTTGGAGTGACATCAGATATAAATCAAAGATATATAAGGAATTAACTACATATACCGCACCCTGTGAACGGAATTTAACTTGAATTTGCATAAGTTCCGAAATTAGAAATATAAGAGGGACTGTGACTGTGAGAAAGTTTGTGATTATCAATTGTATTATATCTATGATTTTAAGCATTTTTAGAGAATATGAATTATTTTTTAAGTTATATTAAATGTATATTGATTACTTGAGCTCTTTCCTAAACATAATTTATTTTTTCCTTTGATGATTATGTTGATAAAGCTAATTCTTTCAGACTTACAAAAATATTTTGTAATTTACTCACATCACTATTATTCTTAGATCTGCTGATCTCCACACCTAATAATGTCACCAACTGAGGATTTTTTTTCTTCTGCCGATGTACCATTCACTGATTCCCACATGCCCTTTGAGTAGGTTCTGTTGGATTTACAGCATGTAATTTGTGATGACGCATTCATTACAGGGGGGTGGGGGGAGCCTGGCTCTTTGAGGAATACACATAGGGGGAGATTTATCAAGACGGGTGCTTTCTGTGCTGGCCTTCATATCCCCTGCGCTGCTGGAGGATGCATCTAATTTAGCATGAGGTACAGATCTCATCATAAATTAGGCGCATCCCCCAGCTTTTCTGTGAGCCTAAACAGAAACCTATGACGGCTGAAAGCTGCAGTAGATTCCTGCCTTCATTTGCACCTGAAAACTGGTCTAAAAGAAGATAAATTTGTCTCTGCTGTTGGCCACAACCCTTTCCCACCGTTGTCACTCTCCCTTTTGTAAAAATGGAGAGGATGGTGTAAAAAAAAAAAAAAAAAAAAAGCACTTGCGGCTTTTTTTTCATCAAAAACTCGCATTTAAAATGTCACAAACACAGCTTGCGACTTTTTAAGGCCACTTTTCTGGCACAAAAGTGATGATAAATCTCCCCTTTAGACTATCTACACATGCGTAATCCTTTTTTGGGAGGTGCATAGAAGGTGTGCTCCGTGGATGTTGTGCTGTCTAAAACCCCAGCAATATGCCAGATGGGATAGTCAGAACAGGAAGTGCTGCATGTAAATAATCTCGTTATACGGACATAGAATTAAGATCCCCATGTAAGTTATAAAATTATATAAAAGGTATTTGGCACAGAGACCTTTTTTAAAAAAAATGTAAATGTATCAGAAATTTCAGTTATGTTAATCCTGAGCTCCTGCGTTTATGTTCTTTTTTTCCTTTCCACATATACATTAAGTTTAACGCTATTTATTTTTGGAGATAGGATCAAAAGATATAAAACAAAGATAAATAAAATTTGATACATGTCCATATTTTTATGATTGTTAATAAAGTCCAATATAAATATGTTTATGGTATTACACTGCTGCTACTCTGAAAGAAGGTACTAATGGAATTAAATGGAATTAATGGACTTAATTTTACCGTCTTTCATAATATTCATGTGTAGATAAATGTATCATAAATTAAATATATTACTGCAACTTTAAAAAGCAAAATGCATGTAAAATTGTATGATTATATATATATTGATGTTAGCAAGGAATGTAAGAATTATATTTATTTTTATGGACCTTGACAACCTAGAAGTCTTGTGCAAGAATTAAAAGGGGTATTCTGGTTACCATGAATATAACTTATGTTTTAGACTTTCATCATTAATAATTACCTAATATAATGTACATTTTACATATTTACCATTCAGTAGTTATAAAAGTAGTTTTCTTCCTCTGCTTCGCACTGTGTTTCCTCATAAGTTACTATGGCATTGACCTGTAGTTCAGAGTTTTTGTTAGGCCGAGCATGCTCAGTGTGTTGCTATCAATTCTCCAGCTACTGTAAATGTCTTGTTAAACAAAGAGAGCGTTAGGGTGCTGCTGATTACAGAGAAGAGGGGGCGTGACTGGACTGTATATCAGGCAGCCAATCAATAAACATCAACACTCACAGTAGGAAACCTAGGGATTGTGGGGATTGTAGTCTTGTGAGGGAAGATCAGGCGCCATGATACTCTCCGTGTGTTGCAGACTCACACGGGAGCTAGACAAATAGACTGCAAGGCAAAATGAAGCTCTGGTTATATGTATAGGTATAGGTTCTGGTTGGGTCACAGCTTGCAGCCTTAATGCAGTTTTTCAAAAATTAAGTTACTTTACCGGAATACCCGTTTAAATATTGCTACTTAAATTAATAACGTTATTTTACCAATATATTGTAAATATAGTCCCATTAAACTACATAGTAATATAGGGGCACATTTATTAAGACTGGTGAAGGCCTCTCCTTAACTTTGGCGCATCCATCCCCAGTTCTAAATGTAAGACATCTTCCTAGCCTAAAACAGATGTTCCCGGTCCGTTCCGTTCTCCACCCTCACCATGCGCAGAATTTTAGAACTGGCATGTGCGGGTCGAAGTCGTAGTTAGCGGCACAACAAACTGCGCTGCCATCTGTGCCTGAAATATGCCTAATTTAGGTGTATTTCAGCTTAGTAAATGACCCCCCAAACTTTATAAGGCTGAAAAAATGGCAATCTAGTTCTGACTATAATTCTGCAAAGTTGATAACACTCATTAAGTAGAAGCCAATTTCCTTACTTTAGGAGAAAAATTCCTTCCTGACTCTAAATCTGGCAATTAGAATAACTCCCTGGATGAATGACCTTTCTACAGATATCTAGTAACTATAAATTGTAATATTGTTTCTCTCAAGAAGGGCTTCGGGCCTGTCTTGGACTCTTAGGGAATTTACCATCATCACCTCCTCTGGCAGAAAGATTCATAGTCTCACTGCTCTTACAGTAAAGAACCCCTTATATTTTGATATAGAAACTTTATTTCCTCAAAACACAGAGGATGTCCTCTTGTTACTGTCACAGTCCTGGGTTTGAATAGATCATATGAGAAAGATCTCTGTATTGACCACTGATTTATTTCTATAGTATCAGTCAAATGTTTGGACACATAATTTCATCCATGTTTTTTTTTACATCGTACATTCATATGGAACACATGAAAATGATGAAAAAGCACATATGGAATTAAAAAGGGTTTTCCAACTCTATCTAACTGATGACCTATCCTCTGAGACCCCTGCTGATCAGCTCTATGAGAAGGCACCGGAACTCCTGTGAACGCTGCAGCATTCTCTTAGTTCACCAAGCACAATGTCGTACATTGTACAGTGGCTGTGCTTGGTATTGCAGCTCAGCCCCATTCACTACAATGGCGCTGAGCTGCACCTAGGCCACATGACCGATGAACGTGACATCACTGGCCCAGGGTAAGCTGAAAGGAGGCCGCAGTGCTCACAGGAGTGCTGGTGCCTTCGCAAACAGCTGATTGGCGGGGTCCTGGGTGGGCCAGAGGATAGGTTATAAGTGTAAAAACCTCATTAAGTAGTTATGTTTATATTTGAGATTCTTCTAAGTACTTCAGTTTTGCTCTGATGACAGACGTGCACACTCTTGGCATTCTCTCAATCAGTTTCATGAGGTAGAAAAAATAAAACAAAAAAAAAATGGAATGAAAGGTGTGTTCAAACTTTTGAGTGGTACCATGCATAGTTATTAGATTGACCATCTTTTTTCTAAACTAAATAACCCTACTTTTGATAATCAACCATGTATTTCTTGTATACTGGTTCCCAAACTGTACACAATACTCTGTGTGGTCTGACTAGCTATTTGTAAAGTGGTAGAAATATGTGCTTGTCGTGTGCATCTATGCCCTGTTTGATGTACCCCGTATTTGCTTTGGCAGCAGCTACCTGACACTGGTTGTTACAGTTAAGTTTACTGTCAAGTTAAAGACTAAGGGAGGAGGGGGGGGGTGTGGCCGGAAGTCGAGTGGAGCAGTTGGTTCATGGCGGAGCTCTGACTGAGGAATCAGAATCCACCATCATCCAGCCTGCTATCGAGCAATACCAGCCTTTTACTGTGACGGAATTGCTCCACAGTGCCCTGGGCTATATTTTGAGCCCAAACTTCGAGACGTCTGCGGCCTCACGCTGGTCTAGGACCCTGCTATGGGCGGAGTAAGTCCAGAATACCATCACTGCACTGCCTAATAACATTGGTGGCGGGCATCCTGGGCTCTAGCCCCAATCCACAGAAGGTGCAATCTCCCGCCACGAGGCATGCCCGGTGCTGCCATCTTGACTGGTCCGGCTCTCAGGAAGACTACCTACTATCCTCTGCGCTGCACCTGCACTGCACCAGTCTTGTCCTGAACCCCTAAAATAATCACCTGTGAATTTCGATGCCCGGGACGCTCGGACAGTCTCCCTTTTGATTTGAGCTTGCCGGTGAACTCCTGCTCCGTATGGGCCGTGCAGCTTGAGAACCAATGCTACGTCTTCACCATTGCGTTGAGGTGGGTGCCTGTCTTAGTGCTACCTGGGGGACTGATCATCTTCTGGTTAATCCGGAGGTGTTTGGGGGCCCTCCCGTATAGAACTTTGTCTTGTTCTGCTAAAGGTGCAGCTTTTTAGTTCCGCTACACCCCCACCCCCACACTTCCTTAGCAGGAGCATGCTCCAATTTTTCCAGATTATACTCATAATCTACTCTGATGTGTTTAAGTTAAATTTGTCTCCACGAGGCATCACTGCTGTAAGGAATGTGTCCTAATTTTTAATGGTGGCACCTGTCTGCTACTAACTTCAAGTTTTGTGTACTCTTAGTACCTAGATGTGACTGACAGTGCAGCTCCTGTGAGTGGCTTAACTGCGCTTTAGTTTCCTTGTCAAGAACATGGTCATTTGCCGCCTTCTCATCTTCAGAGTGAAGAAGGATATTCTGCGGTGCACTAGATCCTCCACCCAGATCAAGTTTGAAGAAGCACAAATCCATATATATCAGAATCTGTCCCCCCAAACGCTGCAAAAATGAAGATCCTTGAAACCTTTAACTGAGGCTCTCAGTGCTAGAAACATCCAATACAGTTGGAAATTTCCCTTTGGCATCATGTTCACAACCGACAACAGACAGTTCCTGATCAAAACAGTGGCAGACTTACCTGGGGTGTATAAAGCTTTGGAACTTCCAGACCTACAGATTCCCGATTGGGCGGTTGTGAAATCTCTGGATGACTTACCTGCAGTTCCGGTGTCCATCCCCTGGGAAGATGTCTCTCATGGGAGACCCGGGAAGTCCAAAAGCAAAGCTGTGAAGATGTCTTCCAATAGACCAGCCTCTGATAACACCTGAAGGGCTGCCCTTCTGCTGGTTTTGTTACCTCTCTAATTGCTCCCTGGTTTTTCGGGAACTTCTCATTTTACAATGATGAAAACCTGACTCGCTAATTACCTGTTCTTCTCTTACCTGTCTATTTTCCTTTCTGCTCTCTTGCAATCCAACTTCATCTTTCCTACACCTAGAGGTGGAGCCTCTGATTACCTTGGCCTGCTGGAGTGGA
Organism: Bufotes viridis; assembly: GCA_033119425.1. Taxonomy (NCBI): domain Eukaryota; kingdom Metazoa; phylum Chordata; class Amphibia; order Anura; family Bufonidae; genus Bufotes; species Bufotes viridis. Next base: position 365,955,546 of record CM065592.1, read on the forward strand.
GTAGCTAGAGCTATTGCATCACTATATATATATTTAATTTTTCTACTTTTCTGCTGCTATTTGACTCGATAATCTCTCGTTTGAGGGTTCTACATGATAAGGTTGTGTTTGACTTGTGCATTTCTTGCTCTACCTCTGTCTCTAGTTTTCTGCTACTCTCTGTAGCTTCTTTATCTTTCATCCAGCTGTTCATTCGTCAATTTTTTTTTTCCACCCTTTTTCTTTTGCTACTTTTGTTACACCATGATATTTAGACTTGTTGGACCAACTCGTTGGAGCATTCAGAGGTGACATGCCTTTGTTTGCCCCGACCGGCCTCGTGCCTATGAGGTGTTTCATACGCATCTATCTAGACCTCGAGTTTGTTGCATTTTTGCCACTACTTCATGTTGATCTTTGGTTAACTTGTTTTGCTTGCCTTGTTGCCCTGTGTTTAATGCATTTGATCCCCCGCCCTCCAGTTCTTCCTTGTCTTTCCTTACCCCTTCCTTCCTTAGGGCTCCATGCACCCTCAGGTATCTGCGCCCAGGGATCTTTTCTCTTCGACTAAAACAATGACGCGTCTCAAATTTGTTTCCTACAATGTGCAAGGTCTGAACTCCCTGTCTAAAGGAGGTCAGGTGATGTACCTTCTGTGGTAAGGTGCAGGGTGCTGTCCTAGATGGCAGGTACGTGTCACCGGGGTTCATAGCCTCGGTGAGGTAAAAGCCGTTTGTTGGTGTCAGTAGCAGGTAGTGCTACTGACACGTTTGCTAGATAGCATGGCTGCAAAGCAGATCCGGGCCGGCTCTTACCGGGAGCAGCTAAAGTGTAGGGTGGGTGGCTGCTCCCCACGACCCAGTCCTGGTTTTGGGCTGGGTTTAAAAACTCAGCCAGCACTAGCAGCTGTGAGAGTGATTGTCTTGGAAGCTGCTGCTAGTCCTGTGGAGCTCTCTGGGCTGGAAGGACGTGCCCAGCAAGGAGGCGTGCAGCCGTCCTGGAACCCTGAAGGAGGATTGTCCTGCGGCTGGGCTGACAGCCAGGTGCGAACCCGCACATCAAACCTGCCAGGTGAATGGAACCTGGGTTTGGACTTTTTGTTTTCCCCTTCATTTGCTGATGTGTGTGACTTAACACCAAGTGACTTTCTTCTGTTATTTTGATGCAAGTGTGAATAAAACACTGTTTTCCGCACCTTCTGGACTCCCTGTTGCCTCTATACTGCACCCGCACCGCTGTCTACCAGAGCGACTCCCCACACTTCTTAAAAAGTGTAACGCGGATATCTGCTTGTTGCAGGAAACTCACTTTAGGCAAAAGAATATCCCAGCCATGCATAAATCACAGTTTCCATGTGGTTTCATGCTGGCTCAGACAGTGGCGCATCTAGGGGAGTTAGTGTAGGTATAAGCAGACACATCTCTTTCACCATGGTAAATAAAGTTATAGACCCAGAAGGTTGTTTTCTTTTCATTAAAGGGAAAATATGTAACACAATGCTCACTATTGGGAATATTTATGCCCCGAATAGGGCTCAGATCCCCTGGCTCATTGAGGTTCTGAGGAAACTTTCACAGTTCAGGGATGAGACTTTAATTATTGGGGGCGACTTTAATGTCACGTTAAACCCCCTTCTAGATACCTAGAATGGCAAGTCGACCATTTGTTACAGAGCGTTGGCTTAACTGAAGCGGGTTCTTTCTTCCCTCCACCTAACAGACTTGTGGCGCACCTTACATCCCGCGGACAAGGACTTTACACATTACTGAGCACCACATAACTCGTACCAGCGACTTGATTACATATTCCTCCCCAATAACCATATCCAGTATTGTCATTCCTCAGAAATTAGGGCGCAAGTTCTATCTGATCATTCTTTGGTCGAATTGTCATATACTATCCCCCTGTGCCCTGCCGCGACAAAGGGTTGGAGGCTAAACGACTTACTCCTAAAGTCCCCCCTCAACGTCCAAAAAATCAGGAAACGCCTGGAGGAGTTTTCTGCATTAAATGATAATGGGGAGGTTTCTGTGCAGACACTATGGCATAAAGCGCAGATTAGAGGAGAATTTATTTCTCTATCAGCCTAAGTACCTCTAAATAGCTGACTTACCGCAGAGGATTTCGAAGATGGAGTGTCTGCATAAGAGATCTCTGTTGGTTTCCCATCTTGCTGAGCTAGCTGCTTTGCACAATGAGCTTAAAAATCTCCTTAATATATACTCAGCTAAAGCCTACCTATATGCAAAATATAAACATTATGCACATGGTGACTCCCGTCAGAGAACGAATTTAATTGCTGAGTTTCTCTCCACTATGTCTCCTCCGCAAATTAATACTGAACATTTCCGTAGTCTGTGCTCTAATATCTCTCATAAGGAGATTAAGGAGGCGATTGCAAATACGCCCAAAAACAAGTGTCCTGGCCCGGACGGTTTGTCCACCTTTTACTATGCTACTTACTGAGGAACTTCTCTAAGGAGCTTGTGTTCTCCTTTCCCGTCCCCTTTGCTTCCCTTACCAGACTTGCTGTGCAGTACGGACGCTGTATATAACAGTACTATCCCGAGAGAGTTAAAAACTATCGATTCTATTCTAGTGCATGGGTCGCTTCCCTCTATGGTAGGTTTGAATGAGAGACTTGGTTGTTCGTTTATCTCCCCGTTACTGTATAATAAATTAGCTCACTCTCTTAAACAGATAGTGAAGGTTAGCGACCTTCAGAGACCTTTGACAAAATTTGAAACTATTCTCTCACAACTTAAACCGCCGAAGAAGGTTCTATCGGCTTTCTGCAAGATGCTGCTAGCTCCACCCTCTCATGAAAAACTTTCATGTATTAAAGCCTGAGAAGAAGACTTAGGCAAGGTCTTCTCTGAGGAGGACATAGGGAGGATCTATCTATTCCCTAAGCAATCCTCAAAGTGTGTACGAATGCAGGAATCCGGCTATAAGACAATAACCAGATGGAATTTAACCCCTGTCATGTTAAATAAATACAATCCCACGTATAATAATAACTGATGGAGATGTGGCCAACAAAAAGGCACACACTTCCATCTTTGGTGGACTTGTCCGCTCATTACTGTGTACTGGTCATCTATCATTTTAACTATATAGCAGGGCTAGACCTTAGTTTACTTCCAGAAATCTGCTTATTGCACCTATTCCCAAAGAAACTACCAAGAATCACATTAAAGCTATTAAGACATATGTTAGCAGCTGCTAAAATTTTAATCCCCACCTATTGGAAATCACCTAACCCTCCAACGCTTGACCAGTGGACGGAGAAGGTGGATTCACTGTTCCGCCTGGAAGAGCTGGCTAGTTGGGAGACCAAGACCCATACTGTCTTTCAGAGGACTTGGCTTCCTTGGGCAAGAGTAGATCCACAGTTGGTTCTGCCCCTCCTCTTTGGATCCTCACCCATTATTTACGGGTAGAACAGGCCCCTTTTCTCTCCTGTCCTAGGTCCAGGGTACTGAGCTCTTATAGGTTCCAGCTGCATGGCTCCCCCTTCTGCCCCCCCCCTTCTTTTTCTTTTCCCCTCAGTGTTTCCTTCACCCCTCCTCGTTTGTCTTCCCTGGTTACATTTAACTTTTCGCACAGTGCGATCTTCACTTTACTGTAATTGCCGTGATATGTAATGTTGGTACGTTCTAACTGATTTTGACGGGACATATACTGTCCCTCACCATTTGCTTATGGTCCATTATATTTTTCTTCTTACACCTGGCCCGTGTCTCTGTTTGGACTCTTCTCATCTGTTACCGCTTACTGATGTGCACATATTGCGTATTTAATGTTCTCTGTACTGTAACATTTACTATTGATGTGTTATTAAAACTTCAACAAAAAGAACTTTGAAAAAGAAAAAAAAGACTAAGGGGTCATTTATGAAGAAATACTGTATACACCACTTTTTGGTGTATTTTAGGCACAGGGGTTTGCGGCAAAATCTGTGCCTTTTCCCTGCTCGTGCCACGTTTCCGAGGTGGCAGAAAAAAGGGGCAGGGAAGAGGGCGGGCCGGCTGACTCGTCTCATTTACCATTTTTGACACCATTTTATGGCATGGAAAATGGTCTTAAGCTACGCAAGAGATCTGAACTCTTGTGGGACACCCCTGTGTTATCTTTCTCCTTGAAGACTTGGAAGCTTTCCCTCTTCTCCATTTTCTGATCTTCTTTATAAATTATTTTTACCCCAATGCAGGAAGGAGAATACAACAATACTCATCACAAATATTGAGAGAAAGTCTGCCTCTCCACCTGGCAACTATAGACATTTTGAAGAGATCTGTAAATGTTTTAGGAGCTATGAAGATTCTGATTTAGATGATGATTCAGAGTCTGACCTATGTAGGCAAGCAACGTACCAAACACTGTTTTCAAATAAATATCTAATCGCTAATCCAATCAGAGCACAGAAGTTAATATTACTTGGTCACTGTATACTGGTATTTATTAGGCATTGCTACTTATATAATATTTTTTCTGTGGAAACATACCATATGGTACTTTCATTTTATTATCTTGTATCATGCCAATATTTCTGTATCAAATGGTATAATTATTATTTTGAAGCTGTTATGACAATAATAGCTCCATTTAAACATTTTACAATAGATTTTCAGAAAGAAATTTTGGTCAGTCCAAGGAAATATTTTCACCTATAACATTCACACATTGCTTCATGTAGTATCTCAGTACTGTAAAAATGAGAAATCCGATCTCTACATCTCTACAAAGTGCACTTACTGGAGGCATAGTTCAACCTCACAAACTGTTTGTCTGAAAAACAAATAGTTGGGATAGAAAAAGTAGAAGGAATTCATTCAACTGAAGTGGTATGTCAAGCAGATAACACAATAGGAATCTGCCGTAGGATTTCTTTTGGTACATCAAGGCCATTTCTGATAAATCTGCAATATAAAGAATATAGAGAAAAAAATGGATTTTCATCTATTAAAAAGACTGAGTGGAATTGGTTGAATTTATTAGCAAAACATAACTGTGCAGACAATGGCGTATTTGCCACCAAACAGAACACGTAGTTGCATGGGGACACAACAATCAGGGGAGCCCACATTGCCCCTTAACTAGGTTCCCCCTGCAGTGGCAAAAATTGAGCTACATCTACAACAATCAGGGGAGCCCACACAGCTACATCTGCATTGTCAGGAAGCAGATATGATTGAATATGATAGTGAAGCAGGGAGCCGTCAGTACCCTGCTCCACTATTCACCCTGCGGCAAGCAGTGTGGTGCTAGTAGGCAAGTTTAAGTGACGTCATCATGCCTGCTCTGGCTAGCTGTCAGATGGACTGGAGCAGATCTGCAGTAAAAGCTCTGCTCTCTTTGTTGTGGGAACATGGGCTAGGTGAGTATTTATTTTGGAGTAACTGAAGGGCACCATATTGTGTTGAGGACATATAAGAGATAATTATTTGGTGTTGGGGCACATATTTTGTTCTGGGATACATGAGAGATATTATTCTGTTTTGGAAAATCTGTCTTGGAACACAGTGGAAGAATACCATATGTGTAACCTATATAGTTGAACTAGGATCCTGAGGGCAAGGGAGGTCCACTGATAGCTAAAAAGAAATTGATATTACTTGCTGATATATATTGGACAGTATGCCAGCAAGTATGCTAATAATTCTCATACAATTTTTGGTTACTGTTGGACTTTTTCTTCCCTTGCTTTAATATCTTTTCTACATCCCTAAATGTTGTTTTTAATTTCTTTTAGTTTTTATTTTCTAAGTTTACATCATGTACTGTTATTGTCATAGTGCTCAACAAGTTTTACAGGTCTACATTAGAAAACTTTCATGTTGTAGATTTTATCTTTTTTCACATCACCAGGGGTGATGGTGTCTATGTGGACCTTAATTCTAATTATATCACTCCTTAATTTTTCCTCCTCTAGTGTATCTATCATTTGATAGAACATACTATCCACATAACTTTCCGGTATGTCATGTATTTTTTTTTAAGGTCTAGGAACCTAAAAGATATTCACCAGTAGTGGTGAGTGAAGTTTGGAAATATTTGATTTGGCAGTTTCGCCAAACTTCATCAAGAAATTAGATTTATTACGAACTGCATTGTCAAGAATCGCTTTTTATTGTATGGAGCGGGTACAATGATGGGGAATGGAGATCACGCCCCCCCCCCATCATGTAACCCCTCAGATGCCACATTAAACTCTGATCGCGGTATCTGACTCACATTCAGGTGCTTGGGGGGGGGGGTAAATTAGAGGTTAAAAAAATTATATTCACCTCATCCATTCACTCGCAGAGAGCCCATCTGCTCCCATCTTGTTTGAAGAAAACCTGCCAAAGAACCTGTGGCGAATGTAATGATATCACTACGTGATCACGCTGACCATGTGTGGTGACGTGGCCAGCTTAATCACTATATAATTTATAGATGTCAATTACAGAGAGAAAAGGCTCATGATCAACCCTACTTGGACGCATGCCTGGTTCAATAGATCTTGGAATACTGATTGCCTGCTATATCGTAAAGCCCTATAGACAATGCGAGGAAAGGAGTGTGCTGAATGGTACTCTTTAAAAAGTTGCAAAAGGGAGTTGTAGTAGATTGCATTCTCTGAAGTTTAGATAGATGTCCTTCATGGAAAAAGCCCAGTGATCGAGAATTTTTCTTCTGTTTGTAAAGGCAGACATTAAATTGAATTTCAAAAAGCAGATGGAGGAACTGGAGTGAAAAAGATGAAAGGCGACTATAACAAAGGGGTAGATTTGGGACTCAAAGTAGCCCTGGAAATAATGTAGACACATGTTATAGGAAGAGCCAAGCTGGTATGGCCAAGCCAAGTAGGCAGGAGAAGCAAACCATTAGGCATAGCTAATGTTTTTACATCACCACATCTCAAGATTCCAAGACCAATAACTTTTTTATTCTGTTTTCTACATAACTGTGTGAGGACTTTTTTTTGGTTGGACAACTTGTAGTTTTCATTGGGGTATGCAGTAATTTGTGAACAAATTTTATTTATTTTTGGGCAGAAAAGAGAAAAACTGCAAATTTGGCAGTGTTTTTTAAGCCATTTCCCATGCAGGAAAAATTACATGATACTTGTATAGTTTGGGTTGTTACAAATGTGGCAATGCCAGATGTGAAGGGGTTTTTAATTTTTAAAACTTTCTTTTTCATAGAAAAGCATTATTATTATTTTTTGAACAAAGGGACTGTATGTTTAACTTTGAGATTTTTGTTAACAAAGATTTAATTCTTATTTTCAACAATTATTAGTCTCAAAAGGAGACATATAATCCTTTGGCCATTCACATAATACACTGTACTACTTATGCAGTACAGTGTATAATGCTATACAGTAGGAAATTGAAAGGCAATCTATTAGTCCTTGCCTCTCATACATTCTAAAAGGCATACACTGACGACAAACTTGGGGGCCTTCATTAGACCCCAAGCTGTCATGTTAAGACATTAACACCTCATGATTTTGTGTTGGTTCCAATGAGTGAACTAGGGAAACCCTCTCCCCCTGAAACCACTTACATGCTGTGGTAGTAATTGATTGCATCATATAAGGGATAAATGGCTAGGATTAGCACTTCTACCAATCCAGGCCATTGGAGGAGCCCAATTGTCATGAGAGAGTTGAGCTCCTGCTCTTTGCTGCTGCATGGGACACTCATGCAGTGCTTAGATTAGACCACGCAAAAACGGTGGCAGTGGCCTAGCCTAAGGCCTAGTGCCCTCTCTATAATATATATATATATATATATATATATATTTACCAAAGACGAGGCAGCACTCCAGGTGACGTTGAATAGTGAACCCTCTTTATTAAACCCACAAAGCGACGTTTCAACTGCTCATTGCAGTCTTTTTCAAGCTACAAACATTGTGTCAGCAAGGGGGTATATATACCCAAAATGCAATGTGCCATACTCAAGTATCAATTAATAAATAATGTGTAATAAATCATAAGAAAAATTTCATATCACAATTATACAAACAAGTATGTGCTGAAAAATACAAAGTAATCAATGTGTATCTGAAAGTGACAATAAAATATATTGTGAAATCGTATAAAACACTTAATTGTCATAATAAAGTGCACCTGTGCATGTGAAGATTTAAAAACAAGCGACCAATCAGCTTGAAATAGTAGTAATAACATCATAAGATACATCTAAACTTACTTCACATTGGAGGTTCAGTGGCGCACGGCCCGGCGTTCCCTGGTCTCTCCTGCGCATGCCCCGTTGCCACGCAACGAGTCAACGCTACCCCATGCCCGGAAGTCGCCGCAGACACGCCAGGGTCAGCTGACCCTATCACATGATCGGCAGCGGCCCCGCGTCATGCGGAAGGAGAGTCTCGAAGATAAGGAAGGATAGCAGCGGGGCAGCGTCAGGGGCGGGGTGTCACCAGGGCAAGGGCACCTAAAAACAGGTACTTCTCACCATGGAAACAACCCCAAACCCCGACGCCATAGACACCCCGCAGACAATCCCGCCGCATCAAAGGGACATCAAAAATGTTCGCAAGCCGGGAAGCACAATACCGGATAACTGTATTGCATAACATCTAAAAATCAATCAAATAAAATCCTAACACAGTGAGAACCTCCCATGACGGTGCAACTCAAACCACACGCTACAGAACGTGTGCACACTCGTCGCACCGGCATGCAAGTGAAATCCTCACCAAAGAGAAAAAGAAAAAGGGAGGGGAGAAAACTAATTACTCCACAGGTATAATAGATATAATAATAAAAGTACATCTATATATTTCTCCATTGTGTAGTCTCCCGGCTTGCAGAATGTTCAGAAGGGCCACCAGAGAAACCTCCAACAGTGTTACAAATGATCCATCAATCTAAAAGGAATAAAATATAATATCAAAATTACAAAAGCTGACAAAATATTAAATCCACAACACCATAAGTGGGGAGAGGGATAGTACCAAGGACTTATCTCATAAGTTGCCATCTAAACTCAGCGTTAAGACCAGCAGGCCTGAGCGTCTGCAGACGATGTATCCAGTGCAGCTCTCTCCGTTTCAACATTAGTATACGGTTACCCCCACGTCTCGAATTGACCACCTGGTCAAGAACCATAAATCTAAGATCCCTCTCGGAATGACCCATTTCAATAAAATGTTTCGGGACCGGGAGATCCTTCCTTTTCTGTCTTATAGAAAAACGATGGTTATTCATTCTGGTTTTGATGTCACAGGTGGTCTCCCCAACATAGAGGAGACCACATGGACATTGTAAAACATAAATGACAAACGAACTGTCACATGTCAAATATTGTTGAATGGTGTAACGTTTACCAGTTCTGGGGTGTGTGAACCACTCCCTTTCATCATCAGGGGCAATTCACACAGCCCAGACATGGAAAACTCCCCGTTCGCCGGGTGCCTATATATGTCTGAACCTTCTTTCTTGGTGGCAAATCAGCCCTCACCAATTTGTCTCTGAGGTTGTTGGGTCGATTGTATGAGAATAGAGGAGGTACTTTCAAAGCTGGAATTTGGGGAAAATTGCTCGATAATATACCCCAGTGTTTCCTAATAATCCTGGCTATATCACTGCTCTGTTCTGAGTAGGTGGAGACGAAAGGGATACGTTCCCCAGCTGTCTCTCTGCGTCTACCAACCACCGTACCGCAGTGCCGTGCCCGATCAAGATGCTTACTCAACATAGCTTTCGGGTAACCCCTCTCTGAAAACTTTGTAAGCATATCCTTATAGCGTACATCAACCTTATCAGGATCCTGCACGATTCTCTTCACACGGAGGAATTGACTATATGGTAGTGACTGCACAATTGAGCGTGGGTGGCAGCTGTCATACCTCAAAAGACTGTTGCAGTCAGTTGGTTTAACAAATATGTCAGTAACCAGTTTATGATCTATTATCGATACAGTGGTATCAAGAAACTGGACACTATTTGCTGACCAGGTGAGTGTGAACTTGACATCCTCATCAATGGTATCCAAAAAACATGGAACCCCTTGAGGGATGTCACATCACCTTGCCAGACAAGGAAGACATCATCTATGTATCGCCACCACCCCAGCACATGGCTGAAGTGGTGGGACACATAGATATGGTCCTCCTCGAGGGCCGCCATGAAGACATTGGCGTAAGTCGGCGCCACATTCGACCCCATGGCGGTCCCTCGAAGTTGCAAGTAGTACTGGTCCATAAACAGAAAATAATTCCGTCTCAGCACCACCTCCAACAAACGTAAACACAAATTCTGACTGTCAATGGAGAACTGACTAGATTCCAGGCACTTCTGTACAGCTGCCATACCCGCGTGTGATCAATCGATGTATACAAGCTTGTGACATCAAAAGATGCCACAAGACAACCATCAGGTAGAACAATATCCTCTATCTTCTTCAAGAAATCTCCAGTATCCTGAATATAGGACCTGGAGCTGGTTGCAAAGCTCCTAAGTACACGATCCAGGAAGATGGCTATATTGGAAAAGATTGACGCAGTCCCGGACACTATAGGTCGTCCTGGTGGGTTAATAAGGCTCTTGTGTACCTTTGGCAAGATGTAAATCACCGGTGTCCGGGGATGTTCAATCATTAAAAATTTATATAACTCATCATCGACTGTGCCACAATCGATAGCCCAATCGAGGATACACTTTATATCTCTAGCAATATCAAACCTCGGGTCCCTAGATAGTCTTTTGTATACAACCGGATCACTCAACTGTCTGTTGATCTCCCCAATATACCAACCTGTGTCCATAACCACGACCGCCCCGCCCTTGTCGGCCGGTTTAATAGTTAGGTCGTGGTTGTGGCACAGTTCATCAATAGCCTTCAGATCACTAGCAGTCATATTGGGATATCTCAAAACATCTCCATCAATATTAGTCTTGAGTTTATCCAGGTCTAACTGTACCGCATTGGTGAAGGCATCCAATGCTGGCACAGAGACCGGCGGAACAAACTCACTTTTAATATGTAACCCCATCCTCTTCAGGGTGAATGCTGACCTCTCTGAATCTACATTTATATGTACAGGGGGAGATTGATCTTTAAACCAGACCTGGATCTTCGTCATCGGCCGTTGCTTGTTCTTCTTTTTTAGAACAGGGCCAGCCCCCAAGAGATCCAGGAGGGGCGGAAGACGTCAACATAAATGGAGGAAACAACAGGGTGCCAAAGAAAATGAAGCAGATGGTCTTGCGCAAGAAGGCACAATGAACACGATGGACATGTCGCATACAACATCTGTGGTAAATATTTCATCGGCCACGCTGACCGATGCTCAGATATGTCTTTTGAGCAAGGGACTTTCGTTTTGCCCCACCTCTCGTATTAACTGGTTTCAGCTGGAGATTGATCTTCAACAGTTCTTCAGACTTATTAAGCTGAAGGTCTGGTTTAAAGATCAATCTCCCCCTACTATATAAATGTAGATTCAGAGAGGTCAGCATTCACCCTGAAGAGGATGGGGTTACATATTAAAAGTGAGTTTGTTCCGCCGGTCTCTGTGCCAGCATTGGATGCCTTCACCAATGCGGTACAGTTAGACCTGGATAAACTCAAGACTAATATTGATGGAGATGTTTTGAGATATCCCAATATGACTGCTAGTGATCTGAAGGCTATTGATGAACTGTGCCACAACCACGACCTAACTATTAAACCGGCCGACAAGGGCGGGGCGGTCGTGGTTATGGACACAGGTTGGTATATTGGGGAGATCAACAGACAGTTGAGTGATCCGGTTGTATACAAAAGACTATCTAGGGACCCGAGGTTTGATATTGCTAGAGATATAAAGTGTATCCTCGATTGGGCTATCGATTGTGGCACAGTCGATGATGAGTTATATAAATTTTTAATGATTGAACATCCCCGGACACCGGTGATTTACATCTTGCCAAAGGTACACAAGAGCCTTATTAACCCACCAGGACGACCTATAGTGTCCGGGACTGCGTCAATCTTTTCCAATATAGCCATCTTCCTGGATCGTGTACTTAGGAGCTTTGCAACCAGCTCCAGGTCCTATATTCAGGATACTGGAGATTTCTTGAAGAAGATAGAGGATATTGTTCTACCTGATGGTTGTCTTGTGGCATCTTTTGATGTCACAAGCTTGTATACATCGATTGATCACACGCGGGGTATGGCAGCTGTACAGAAGTGCCTGGAATCTAGTCAGTTCTCCATTGACAGTCAGAATTTGTGTTTACGTTTGTTGGAGGTGGTGCTGAGACGGAATTATTTTCTGTTTATGGACCAGTACTACTTGCAACTTCGAGGACCGCCATGGGGTCGAATGTGGCGCCGACTTACGCCAATGTCTTCATGGCGGCCCTCGAGGAGGACCATATCTATGTGTCCCACCACTTCAGCCATGTGCTGGGGTGGTGGCGATACATAGATGATGTCTTCCTTGTCTGGCAAGGTGATGTGACATCCCTCAAGGGGTTCCATGTTTTTTGGATACCATTGATGAGGATGTCAAGTTCACACTCACCTGGTCAGCAAATAGTGTCCAGTTTCTTGATACCACTGTATCGATAATAGATCATAAACTGGTTACTGACATATTTGTTAAACCAACTGACTGCAACAGTCTTTTGAGGTATGACAGCTGCCACCCACGCTCAATTGTGCAGTCACTACCATATAGTCAATTCCTCCGTGTGAAGAGAATCGTGCAGGATCCTGATAAGGTTGATGTACGCTATAAGGATATGCTTACAAAGTTTTCAGAGAGGGGTTACCCGAAAGCTATGTTGAGTAAGCATCTTGATCGGGCACGGCACTGCGGTACGGTGGTTGGTAGACGCAGAGAGACAGCTGGGGAACGTATCCCTTTCGTCTCCACCTACTCAGAACAGAGCAGTGATATAGCCAGGATTATTAGGAAACACTGGGGTATATTATCGAGCAATTTTCCCCAAATTCCAGCTTTGAAAGTACCTCCTCTATTCTCATACAATCGACCCAACAACCTCAGAGACAAATTGGTGAGGGCTGATTTGCCACCAAGAAAGAAGGTTCAGACATATATAGGCACCCGGCGAACGGGGAGTTTTCCATGTCTGGGCTGTGTGAATTGCCCCTGATGATGAAAGGGGAGTGGTTCACACACCCCAGAACTGGTAAACGTTACACCATTCAACAATATTTGACATGTGACAGTTCGTTTGTCATTTATGTTTTACAATGTCCATGTGGTCTCCTCTATGTTGGGGAGACCACCTGTGACATCAAAACCAGAATGAATAACCATCGTTTTTCTATAAGACAGAAAAGGAAGGATCTCCCGGTCCCGAAACATTTTATTGAAATGGGTCATTCCGAGAGGGATCTTAGATTTATGGTTCTTGACCAGGTGGTCAATTCGAGACGTGGGGGTAACCGTATACTAATGTTGAAACGGAGAGAGCTGCACTGGATACATCGTCTGCAGACGCTCAGGCCTGCTGGTCTTAACGCTGAGTTTAGATGGCAACTTATGAGATAAGTCCTTGGTACTATCCCTCTCCCCACTTATGGTGTTGTGGATTTAATATTTTGTCAGCTTTTGTAATTTTGATATTATATTTTATTCCTTTTAGATTGATGGATCATTTGTAACACTGTTGGAGGTTTCTCTGGTGGCCCTTCTGAACATTCTGCAAGCCGGGAGACTACACAATGGAGAAATATATAGATGTACTTTTATTATTATATCTATTATACCTGTGGAGTAATTAGTTTTTCTCCCCTCCCTTTTTCTTTTTCTCTTTGGTGAGGATTTCACTTGCATGCCGGTGCGACGAGTGTGCACACGTTCTGTAGCGTGTGGTTTGAGTTGCACCGTCATGGGAGGTTCTCACTGTGTTAGGATTTTATTTGATTGATTTTTAGATGTTATGCAATACAGTTATCCGGTATTGTGCTTCCCGGCTTGCGAACATTTTTGATGTCCCTTTGATGCGGCGGGATTGTCTGCGGGGTGTCTATGGCGTCGGGGTTTGGGGTTGTTTCCATGGTGAGAAGTACCTGTTTTTAGGTGCCCTTGCCCTGGTGACACCCCGCCCCTGACGCTGCCCCGCTGCTATCCTTCCTTATCTTCGAGACTCTCCTTCCGCATGACGCGGGGCCGCTGCCGATCATGTGATAGGGTCAGCTGACCCTGGCGTGTCTGCGGCGACTTCCGGGCATGGGGTAGCGTTGACTCGTTGCGTGGCAACGGGGCATGCGCAGGAGAGACCAGGGAACGCCGGGCCGTGCGCCACTGAACCTCCAATGTGAAGTAAGTTTAGATGTATCTTATGATGTTATTACTACTATTTCAAGCTGATTGGTCGCTTGTTTTTAAATCTTCACATGCACAGGTGCACTTTATTATGACAATTAAGTGTTTTATACGATTTCACAATATATTTTATTGTCACTTTCAGATACACATTGATTACTTTGTATTTTTCAGCACATACTTGTTTGTATAATTGTGATATGAAATTTTTCTTATGATTTATTACACATTATTTATTAATTGATACTTGAGTATGGCACATTGCATTTTGGGTATATATACCCCCTTGCTGACACAATGTTTGTAGCTTGAAAAAGACTGCAATGAGCAGTTGAAACGTCGCTTTGTGGGTTTAATAAAGAGGGTTCACTATTCAACGTCACCTGGAGTGCTGCCTCGTCTTTGGTAAATATACTACTGTGATCGCCTTGCCAGCGATTTTGTGGATTTGCACCCGACCGCTTGTTTGCTGTGCTGCTGTTTTTCTTTGGATAGCTATATATATATATATATATATAACGTATAGTGGAAGTTAGGAAAGGGTTAAACTAACAGTGGGCTCTGTAGCTCACTGGTTAGCATGTCAATCTCCCATTCAGACGGTTCGGGGTTTGAAATCTAGCTGTAACAATTTAAGAATAGCCACAGAATAACATTCAAATATACATGGGTATCCTCAAACACTGTCAAAATGCTAACAGTGCTTGAGGATGATCCCAGGGATGTATCTATATATGGAAGTATATAAATACATAGAGTCAGAATGGGGCTCCCAGATCAGTGACTCTTAAAATCCCGATTGCACAACAGGGCTGGTGGCCTGCAATCTAAGTGCTACAGACTGGAATACACAATGTAGGCCAGCAGCCCATTGCATAGTAAAAAGGGAATCGGGCCACTGGGAAGTTTCCCAATGGGGTACATTGTCAATTATTCCCTGCATGCACATTTCTGTTATGTTGGCTGAACTTACTAAGAACAGTCTAATATGTATAAAATTTAGATTATGGGAACAGGGAGTGATGACTTTGGGTAAAAGCCGCATTTTAAAAGAAGTCTGTCACCAGGGAATGTACTGTTAAACCAGGCACAATGTCTTGTATGTCTAGCTCACTTAGCGATCCGCTGCTTCGTTCTGGAGAAAAAGTACTTTTAATACATATGAAAATAAGCAGTCAAGCGCACCGAAGACACTCTCTGCGCCCTTTCTCCTCCCATTTCCTTTTCCAGCTCCTCCCTCTATTTCTCGATTGACAGATCCGGGAAAGATGACTATGCAGTAACCTGCCATGTCAATCAATAAGGAGAGGGAAGGCTGACATAAGAAGCAGACGGGGCAAGGGTGCACAAAGTTGCTTCAGTCCGCCCTAGCTGCATTTAATTGTGCATTTCCATATGAAATAAAAGTACTTTTTCTCCAAAGTGAAACACATGAACCCTAAGTAAAAGTGATATTACATTCAGCTAAGCTAGCCCTACACGGTGTTGTACCTGGTTTATCAGTGACTATTCCGGCGCCGTTTCCTTTGAGGATATACAGTAAAAGACAAAGAGCTTAATTGGAGACTGAGAGCGATGATAATGTTTTAAAGAGCTGTGAAATATATCAGCGTTATATAAGCGAGTAAAATAAAAAAGTAAGTAAGAAACCAGGATCTTTTCCAATTTTAACAGCTTACTTTTGTACTTTATGCGTACATAGCCTTGTGGTATAAATGCAGCTCAGCGCATTCAAGTTTAATATTAGCTAATAATTCAAGATTTTGAGACTTGTCCTTTCCCACTTTACAGCTGAAGAATAGACATTTCTTTTACATAACATCTAAAAAAAAATCCTCAGTAGGAATATTTCCAAGTGACATGGAAAGGATTAGTGAATTGTGAGGGGGTAAAATGGAAGTCCAATATTTAAAAGCCCTTAATAAACACTTAGCAACACTCAAAATACCTATTTAACTGCTGTTGCACACAGCATTTCTGAAGCGCAGTGGGAAAAGTTTAAAAGAGTCAGAGCTAAAGCAATTTAAATTGAGCTGTCATATTATATTCACATGCTTCCAGCAGCTTGAGTACAGTCTGAATACAAAGGAAACACTTACAAAGTAGCTTCAGGGATTTGCAAAAGTTTTTTTTTGCATTTCTACAGAAACATTTACGTAATTTAGTGATGTGAGAATTAGAATGTTTTTTTTCAATCTAATGTTACAAAGTGAACATATAAATGTAGACCTTGTTGTCTACATTTGGTCTCAACAAGCAAATGGATCTCGTAACTTTGTGTAAACCTGGTACATGCAGGGCAGCAAGTTTTTGTATGTTTACTGTATTTTCTGTTGTGTATACAATTTAGTGTGCTAATTGTGTCTATTGTTTTGTATTTAGTAGCTACATTGTATGCAAAATGTTGCAATATGTTAGCTGTCTCTCAGACAGAATATGAGATTATCTGGATAAATTAATTGTAAGAGCAACATTGCCCCATGATTCATACACTGACGCTAGAAAGTTGTCACCTGAGCTACATACTTCAGATTCAATTGCAATGTTAGGATACTTTCACATCTGCGTTTTTGCTGGATCCGTCATGGATCAGCAAAAACGCTTCTGCTAGTATAATACAATCGGCTGCATCCGTTATAAACAGATCCGGTTGCATTATCTCTAAAATAGCCATGATGGATCCGGCACAAAAACCATTGTAAGTCAACAGAGATCGGGCATCATTGACTTGCATTGTGTTTAATGCCGGATCCATATTGCTCTGCATCCCATGACGCACACAAGCGCTGCTTGCAGCGCTTTTGTGTTCATCATGGGAACGGAATGGAATGCATTCTGGTGCATTCCGTTCAGTTTTGTCCTCATTGACAGTGAATGGGGGCAAAACTGAAGCTTTTACCTCCAGTATTGAGATCCTATGATGGATCTCTATAGAGGAAAGGAAAAGCGCAGATGTGAAAGTAGCCTTTACCTCTTTTTTATGTTATGATCTATTTCTTTACACTTGATATTTTTTCAATGGAAATATCACTTGAAAATATTACCCACTCACATTCCTGTCCTTTTCTTACCTCTCTCATCCTTTGTCCCAGTTTATTCATTATTTGTTTATATTGTTCTTACTTTGAAAAGGACAATTCTGCTATGATACCTTGACTACTATTTCAATGTTGTAAACTGATACTTTGATGTCACCTCTCATTTAACACATACTTCTGTACGCTGACGACTAGACATTTTGGATATCGATGATATATTAATTTACAGCTTTGATGACTGTATAATTAATGTTGTACTTCGTTGTTTACATCTTTTCAATAAAAAGAGATTTCACAAGAAAAAATCAAAAAAAGTCACCTAATTAACAAAAACCAGTAGTAAAAAAAAATGCTTGGTTGTCTTGCATTTCATATTTGTCATTGACCTTCAGCTGACATGTGGAGCTGACATTTTTACTGCAAAAAATGCAGGAAAATGTATGTGAAAGCAGCCTCAGTCAGAAACTCCAATGTCGATTATCTGTACAAAGAAAAGTAATCTTACAGGAAATGTTCTGAGTTACCGCTGGCAAAATCATGTGAGAGGAAATATTGGTTGCTGAACAATAGCAGGTATATTGCATATATTACCCTCATGTTCCTTTGACTTGTTATTGCTGCAGGCATTTCAACATAAGTTGCTTGATGTTTATTATCAGCAATTACATTCTATAAAAAAATTACTCAGAAACATAATTTCTGCTATTATCCTTTAATTTCTGTGTGTGTTCCTCCTCCCACCGGTTGCTGATGCACATGGAGGTAACAAGGGGCAGCACACCATATGTGCGGGGACTGTGCTCCTGAAAAATGCGCAACAGCATGAATAGGTTAGCGTAGGAACCCGCCTGAACTGAGACCACCTTGTCGTCTGGTAGGTGGGCTTAGATGTATTTTGATCAAAATGTATTGACCAAGTGTTTCAGATTTTATCAATAGAGTGAGGGCTTAATCCATATGTTGTGCTTGCATCTACAATTATAGTGTATTATTTTCTGTGATTTTGTAAATGTTGCAGCCATATACATCCGTGCATTTAATACCATATCGTGCAGGATGTTTATATATATATATATATATATATATATATATATATATATATATATAAATATATATATAGTTTTTATGTAATTTTTTGACTTGTCTTGATGGAGTGGCACCTTCATGTGTGAATACACTCCTATACTGGGAGTGATATTTAAGTGCACTTTTGCCCCACCTATCTAATAGGTGACCTTGATTAAGGTGGTACATATAGGTGTGTGTGACTCTCCTCCCACCGGTTGCTGATGCACATGGAGGTAACAAGGGGGGGCACACCATCTGTGCGGAGACTGTGCTCCTGAAAAATACGCAACAACATGAATAGGTTAGCATAGGAACCTGCCTGAACTGAGACCACCTTGTCGTCTGGTAGGTGGGCTTAGATGTATTTTGATCAAAATGTATCGACCAAGTGTCTCAGATTTTATTAATAGAGTGAGGGCTTAGTCCATATGTTGTGCTTGCATCTACTATTATAGCGCATTTTTTTGTGATTTTGTATTATCCTTTCTCCACAAAGTAAACTTAACTTAAATCACCTAGAATGTGGCAAATATTGTTGGAGATAAACCTTACCAATCAAAATATGCTAGAACTCTGGTACAAGTTGCTCCAAAAAACTCATATGATATGCATCATATTTATTAAGTGTTTTAAACACTTGTTTTGCCTCACCCATCAAGGGGGCATGGAAAGGGACATAGCCTGCTGGAAAAGGGTATGTCTTAAGATGTATCAATAACTCGACAGTCTGAAAATGCAGTAAATTTAATATCCGGCATCAGCCACTGGGATAAATCTGGTGTTTCTTTAGACTGTCTGAGTTAATGTACAATTGGTGATTTTTGGACCATTTTTGAGTGTCTTCTGGTTTGAAGGTGAAGTCATTTTTGTGACAAATTCACAAAATGTGACATGCCATTTGTTAAATTTATTACGTGAAATACCTATGGATTTTCCAGTCTAAAGTCTATTGTATAGTGCAAAGATTCAACAGTTTGTCCGCCACCAGGGAACTGGAAAACATAAAAAATGTAGCTCGACTTGTAACTAAATGCTCATGGGCCCTTGTGCAAGAGTTCAGCTTGGTCCCTCCCTTACCTCAGTGGTTTGTGGCCAGGGACAGGGGTGCACCTAGGCCTTTCTGCTGCCTGAGGCAAAAATTGAAACACCCTCCCCCCATGAAAAATTCTCAATCTAACTCCTCCCCTCCAGCCCTACTGTTAAAGACTAACGTACAGCACTGTAAAACATACAGGGTAATACAGCACCACATACCCCTAACATCCAGTGACGTCTCCTCTAATTTAAACTTTCTTTTTCCTCATTCAAACCAGACCATCATGATGATTTCTTTCAGCTATCTCTTGTCTAGAGTTTGACAGACATAATAGTTTTGTACTCCCACCTTCTGAACACCTTCTGATATTGTGTCCCCCATGCTCCCCAATACTTTACTGCAGAAACAATCCCCCTGAAAACACTAGTACCATGAAGATAGTTCCCCCTTCAATAATCTTTTGCACGCTGTGCCTTAAAAAAATAACTGTGCCCAGCAAATTGTGTCCATAACACTAATAGGGTTCTAGATATAACTATCTACCAGAGTCCTTAGTGTTAACAGTGCCCCCAATAGTAATCATGCCATTGTGTCCATACTAGTAATCATGTTCCCCATAGTCCCCCCAGGAGTAATAATTATCCTTATAATGTGTGCAAGTAGAAAAGTGCCCCTAGTGTATGCCAGTACAAAAATAGGTCCCTTATAATGTGTGCTATACAAAAAAATACCCCCTTACAATGTGCGCCAATACAAAAAATAACCTATTACCTTTCATAAGACCCCCTATATCAGATCCTCAGATAAGACCCCCATTTCAGATACTTAGATCCGACCCTATGAGTTCCCCTTGCTTAGGGGCCCAGTCACAATTGTGACTGGTGTGACCCTTTTATAGCTATGCACCTGCTAGTACCTCAGCAAACTTCAAGGAGGCACCTTGAAAGAGGACAGACCTCTTAGAAACATAGAAACATAGAATTTGTCGGCAGATAAGAACCATTTGGCCCATCTAGTCTGCCCAATATGCTGAATACTATGAATAGCCCCTGGCCCTATCTTATATGAAGGATGGCCTTATGCCTATCCCATGCATGCTTAAACTCCTTCACTGTATTTTCAGTTACCACTTCTGCAGGAAGGCTATTCCATGCATCCACTACTCTTTCAGTAAAGTAATACTTCCTGATATTACTTTTAAACCTTTGCCCCTCTAATTTAAAACTATGTCCTTTTGTAGCAGTCTCTCTTCTTTTAAATATTCTCTCCTCTTTTACCGTGTTGATTCCCTTTATGTATTTAAAAGTTTCTATCATATCCCCTCTGTCTCTTCTTTCTTCCAAGCTATACATGTTAAGGCCCTTTAAACTTTCCTGGTAAGTTTTGTCCTGCAATCCATGTACTAGTTTAGTAGCTCTTCTCTGAACTCTCTCCAAAGTTTCAATATCCTTCTGCAGATATGGTCTCCACTACTGCACACAATACTCCAAATGAGGTCTCACTAGTGCTCTGTAGAGCGGCACGAGCACCTCCCTCTTTCTACTGTTAATGCCTCTCCCTATACACCCAAGCATTCTGCTGGCATTGTCTACACCATCCTTAAGGTCGTCTGATATAATGACCCCTAAATCCCTTTCCTCAGATACTGAGGTTAGGACTTTATCACTGATTTTATATTCTGCTCTTGGGTTTTTACACTCCAGGTGCATTATCTTGCACTTATCAACATTAAATTTTAGTTGCCAGATTTTTAAACCATTCCTTTAGTTTTCCTAAATCCTTTTTTATTTGTTTTATCCCGCCAGGAACATCAACCCTGTTACAAATCTTTGTGTCATCAGCAAAAAGACACACATTACCATTGCGGCCTTCTACAATTTCACTGATTAAGATATTAAACAATATCGGTCCCAGAACAGATTCCCCACTGGTAACAAGACCATGGTCTGAATATACTCCATTGACTACAACCCTCTATTGTCTGTCCCTCAGCTACTGCCTAATCCATTCAACAATATGGGAGTCCAAGCTCAAAGACTGCAGTTTATTGATAAGCCTTCTATGTGGGACAGTATCAAAAGCCTTACTAAAGTCCAAATAAGCGATATCTACTGCACCTATTATTTTAGTCACCCAATCAAAAAAGTCAATAAGATTAGTTTGACATGATCTCCCTGAAGTAAACCCATGCTGTTTTTCATCAATCAATCCATGGGATTTTAGATGTTCCACAATCCTCTCCTTGAGTATGGTTTCCATTAATTTCCCCACTATTGATGTCTGGCTTACTGGCCCATAGTTGCCCGATTCCTCACTACTACCTTTCTTGTGAATGGGCACAACATTTGCTAATTTCCAATCTTCTGGGACTACTCTTGTTACCAGTGATTGGTTAAATAACTCTGTTAATGGTTTTGCTAGTACACCGCTAAGCACTTTTAATAGCTTTGGGTGTATTCCATCAGGTCCCTGTGACTTATCTGTATTGATTTTAGACAGCTGACTTAGAACCTCTTCCTCTGTAAAGACACATGCATCAAAAGATTAATTAGTCTTCCTCCCTAACTGAGGTCCTTCTCCTTCGTTTTCCTTTGTAAAAACTGAACAGAAGTATTTATTGAGGCAGTCAGCTAGTTCTTTATTCTCTTCCATATACCTTCCTTCTTTTTTTTTTATTTGGTAATTCCTTGTTTTAATTTCCTTTTTTCATTTATGTGTCTGAAGAATGTCTTCTCACCTTTTTTCACTGACTGAGCTAATTTCTCTTCTGCCT
This sequence comes from Bufotes viridis, assembly GCA_033119425.1. Taxonomy (NCBI): domain Eukaryota; kingdom Metazoa; phylum Chordata; class Amphibia; order Anura; family Bufonidae; genus Bufotes; species Bufotes viridis. Next base: position 365,977,744 of record CM065592.1, read on the forward strand.
GTGCTTTAGAAGCTCTTATAACTTGTTTGGCCTCTCTCTGCCTAATCTTATAAATTTCCCTGCCATCCTCATTTTTTTTTTAATACTTACTAAATGCCATCTTTATGTTTTTAATGATTTTGGCCACTTCTGCTGAGTACCACAGTGTTCTCTTCCTTTTTTTTTTTGCTTTTACTGACAAGCCTAATGAACTTTTCTGTTGCCTTCAATAGTGCCACTTTTAAGTAGTCCCATTTCTCCTAGACTCCATTGAAATTGTTCCAGTCTGATAGGAACTCGTATGCCACTTATCTAATTTTACAAAAGTAAGTTCTTCTAAAATCGAAAACTTTTATTTTTGTGTGGTGTGACTCAGTCACTGTACTTATAGTTAACCACACTGACTGGTGATCACTAGATCCCAAGCTTTCCCCTACCGTAATATCAGATACCAAATTCCCATTTGGGAATACTAAATCTAAAATGGCCTCCTTCCGGGTTGGCTCCTCAACTACTTGCTGTAGAGATAATCCCAGTAGTGAATTTAGAATATCAGTACTCCATGCAGAACTAGCTATTTTGTTTTTCCAGTTTACATCATTCATGAAGATTAAAGTCTTCCATAATGATAACTTCCCCTTTCAATGTCATTTTAGCTATTTCCCCAACTAGTAGATGATCTAATACTTTGACCTGGCTAGGTGGTCTATATATCACACCTACACGAGTTAATTTATGATTATCAAGCTGCAACGTAACCCAAACTGACTCTAAATTGGTCTCGCTGGCTTGCATTAGATTAGATTTTATGCTATCTTTTACATACAGGGCCACCCCACCCCCTTCTTGCCTTCTCTTAGACTCCCAGAAGAGCTGGCAAATCTCCCGCTTGCCACATGTAAGGCTGATTTCTCCCAGAAAGCAGCCCTCCATGAACTTGAACTATGTGCATGCTGTATCATCAGACTCGGTGCCAAAATGTGCATTGACCATTTATAAAGAACCAGAAAGGGGGTGTGGTTGGTTAAAAGGAGGCTGCAATTTTTCTTGCAACCTGCATTCTGACAATTTTTTGCAACCTTGGATTCTGACAATTTGCCATAAATAAAACTGGGAGTAGAATAAAAGTTAAACACTTACAATGGTCTTATTACAAGAAAATATATCCAAAGGCCCTCAAGACTTCACCAATAAACAAATTCACTAGACACCGCAACATCCTTATGCTTACAACTGTGTCTGGTATGGCATCTTCACTCATCAGTTTTCCTTTAACTGGTCTAAGCTGCAGTGCAGGTACCAGATGCAATCCCAAGCATATGATCACTGTGTCAGGTCCTGTCGTGAATACCCTGCTGTCCCAGTGTGAGCTGCTTTAGTTTTTTCCTGATCAGAAATTCTGGAAAACACCCTTCTTTTACGGTTAGTTACCATAAGTAGTATGCAAAGGCTAGGGATGAACGAATCGACTTCGGATGAAACATCCGAAGTTGATTCACATAAAACTTCATTTCAGTACTGTATAGAGTGAGCACTCCATACAGTATTAGAAATTTAGAATGTATTGGCTCCGATGAGCCGAAGTGAACTTCAGAAATTGATTTATACTGTAAAAAAACATTTTCCGAACTCGGGTTTGGTTCCAAGGTACCACTTGGAACTGAACCCGAGTTCGAGAAATGTTTTTTTACAGTATAAATCAATTTCTGAAGTTATTATGCAAAGTCTCGCAAGACTTTGCGTAATAATACCTTCGGCTCATCGGAGCCAATACATTCTAATATTGCACGGAGCAAACGCTCATCCCTAGCAAAGGCCATAGGTTATCAGAGGCTGGAATTATTGGCCGACATCTTTGTATTAAACCCTAACTTTCTTATAATCTAACATTTGACTTTTATAATAGAGCCACTTGGCCTCACACAACAACCCATCAAAATCCAACTTGAATTTTGCTGTATCTAATTGTTTGCTCTATAAAACTTCTACACCACAGGGGGGAAAATGTTAACCTGGGGAATGGAATAGAAGGTATCGATGTTTTGGATTGGAGCGCAGTAGGATGGATGACAAATTATCAAATTATCCATTTGAAGTATATGAATGGAAAGGTTGAAACATTGCAGAAAAAAAAAACGAATTATTTTTGTGAAATGTAAAGGGCATATTCTCTTCATGTGCATATGAAAAAATCTTATACTGAAGCTCTTCATTTTTAATTTATATTATGTATTAAAATTTTAAAAGTTTTACAGAAAGACATTATTTGATTCAAGCTACTTCTTAGGTCTTTTCTTACTTTTCTCTTTCCATAAATGGTTTATTGCAAGCTCTAAAACTACGCATATAGCCAACATAGGGTGATATCCAACAGATACAGGAGGTAGTTAGAGTCAATGGGCTTGTAAATGTGTATAGCATTAAATATAAATAAATACATGTCATGAAATAAGTTTGCCTATATAATACAGTTATATATTTAAACAGGTATGAAATAGTTATGACATTATGACAGTTACCAGTTAGTACCATTGGGTGTCGCTGGCTGGGGCTTGTTCCTGCAGTCCGTGTTTACTTGGGGGAATAAGCAATTGATGCATGGCCACTGTCAAATATAGGCTATATAGAGCCTTAGCTAGCAGACGGTCGGTGACATTGTCGCGGGCAGAGTAAAATCAGAATGTGGGCAGGGTTAGAAAGGTCATAGTTGGCCAGTGGGCAGGGCTCATTTCAATCAAAAAATGATTGCTCCTTTCCTGTAATAGGCTGCTCACCTAGAGAACACATATATGATGTGCTAGAGGGGCTTGCTAGCTAGACCTGGTGATCCACGTTACTGGAAGAGCCAAGAGGAATCCAACAAGCTCCAATGCGCCTGAGCTCCAAGGTATACATAGAGGTCTAAGTCACAGCGAGCTAGCCGAGGGGAAGCGCTGGGACCGAGGTCTTTTTTCATTTTGCATTGATCATAAATGCTTTACGCCATTAAGAGTTTTGAAGATTTTTTGTGACATGATTTATCAAGTTGCATTTTATCAGGGGAAATACTAATCATACGACCAATCAATGTAATTAATACTAAAGATACAGTTTACCAGACCAAGCAGACAGTTCCTCAAAGGTCTAGTAAAACAAGAATATCTGTAGTTGAAGGGGTATTCCCATATCAGACAATGGGTGCATATCGGTAGGATATGCCCCCATTGTCTGATAGGCGGGGGGTCCCACGAAGCGGGGAGAGCTGTGGCTGGAGGACCCCGGATTTCCCGGGGTACATCCACCACCAAGCGCTGCTCCCATATGAGTGAATGGGAGCGCACTACGCATGCACGGCCGATGCTCCCAATTATTTATATGGGGCAGACGGAAATAGCCGAGCCAGCACTCGGTTATTTTTGGAGGCCCCATAGAAATGAAAAGAGGGCAGCTGCGCATGCGCAGTGCGCCCCCCACCATTAATTTACCCACTCCCTTCTCATTGTTGGTGTGGGTCCCAGAGGTGGGACCTGCACCTATCAGATAATGGGGGCATATCCTAATGATATGCCCCCATTGTCTGAGATGGGAAAACCCCTTTAAACTGCAGTAGCCTGGAGACTGAAGTTCTCTGACTGTGATTTTGTTCCACATCCAATCCACATTTTCTGCGTATCAGATGTGGATCCATTCATCTCAATGGGGCCACAAAAGATGCAGACAGCATATCCGTAGCCCTGCAAAAAAAATAATAATAATGTCCTATTCTTGTCCATTTTGCAGACAAGGATAGGACCTTTATGAAAGAGTGAAAAAAATGGCTACACATTTTTTGTCCGGTATCCTTGTTTTGTGGACCCGCAATTTGTGGAGTGCAAAAAAGGATACAGCCATGTGCATGAGCCCTAATACATATTGCATTATTAATTACACTGACTTCTTAGGTGTGTGGTTTACATTAAGCAAAATTCCTAGGACAAATTGTTACTGGCAAAGATAAACTGGGAAGGAGGAAATTGTAATAGTTGGATACAACATAAATTTGTTCAGCATGGCTAGGATAAATAATATCCCACATTTATTAATTATAGTGTTTTTGGCGTAAACTGTGCCCTAAGATAGCTCAAATCATGGCACAAAATTTGTGACTTTACTCTGCACCTTGCAAATTTTAAAAGTAGAAAGAAAAGTGGGCATAGAATGCAAGGAGTGAGTGAGGTCTCTAATTTTTTTTAATCAGATTTGTGATAAAGAAAATCAAAATAGCACAAATGCACAGAGATGTGTGCCTTTTAATAAATTTGCCGCAAATCATTTCCAAATATCTTTTTTTTCTAAGAAATGCCAGTAAGTGTGGGCCCGCCTGTATGTGGATGACTCAGAAACAAAATGATCCGTACAGGTGCTTTTTATATAATGTATGATTTTTTAGAGAAGTTTTACAATCCATTTACTGATTAAAACGTTGACTGTAGCTTGTGTATACCGTAAATGCATCACTACTGGGTAAAGGACTTGGGTGTGATTACAGATTATAAACTGTCTGCTGCATAAAAAGCTAACATAATATTGTCTTGTGTTAGAAAGTGCATGACTTCTGGAGTAGAAAGTAACATATTCCACCTTTAAAAAGCACTGGTGTGACCCCAATGAATATGCAGTCCAGTTTTGGGCATCAGTTTATGAAAAGGTATCATAGACAAAAAGAGCTATATAATTCCTTTTTTTTGCTGTATTTTTTTTCTTTGTTTTGTTTTTGTTAACATTGATTTACTTAACTCTTAGAATTTTTGCTTTAATTCAATTTTCTAATTTGGAATAAATTGCTCTTTGCAGTTTGGTACTGTCGCCTAAGGCTTCATGCACACAAACGCATTTGTTTTGTGGTCCGCAAATCTAGGATCTGCATAACGCGGATAGCAGCCGGTTGCGTACCATATTTTTCTGTTCAACATGTGACCCCTGTGTTTGTTTGTTTTTGCGGAAGGTCAGAACAGACATACGGTTGCAGACAGCACACGGTGTGCTTTCTGCATTTATTGTGGCCTCATTGAAATGAATGGGTCCGCCTCCGATATGCAAAAAATGTGGAACGGATGCAGACCAAAAATACAGTCGTGTGCATGAGGCCTAAAGGGAATGTTTTATCAGTAATTAGCTATTGTTTAAATCACAATTTTATAGTAAACATGTTTTTACTTAGATTTGGGACTTACAATGTCAGTAGGAGGAGATTGTACTCATTCCCCCTCATAGGTTTCCAGCAGTTTGTGGTAGCAGGGGTCATGCACAATCACTACTATTAATAAGAGGAGTTATGAAAAATTCAATTTGGCTGCTTCGCCGAATTTCACAAAGAAATTTAATTTGTGATAAATTACTTTGTCACAAACCATATTCCTAATGTATGTAGTGGGTATAATGACGAGGAACGGCGATCACGCCGCCCCACATCATTGAGCCCCTCAGATGCTGCGTTCATTGCTGATCGTGGCATCTAAGATAAAATGTAAGCCCTTTCAGGGGTTAATCCAATTTAAAAAAAAACATGCTCACTGTATCCATTTGCTCGCATAGAGGCCACTGCAGCCATCTTGATTGAAGATTCCACACGAAATCTTGTGTGGTGACGCTGGTCGAGCATTGTGACATCATTATCGATCACGTCACCACGCCTGGCCAGCGCAGTCAAGTGGTGACATCAAGCGCCACCCCGCGCAACATTTTACGCAGTATCCTCAAGATCAAGATCCACGAGCAAATGGATGAGGTGAGCATGTTTTGGGGTTTTATTTGCTTCCATTTCAGGAAAAATAGCTTAATTACCATGAAGCACAAGGAAATTTGACTTCACAGCTAATCAAATTTTTCCTGAAATTCAGATCGAAGTCAGTTCGTTTGGCTTCAATTTGCTGAACACTAACCACGATTTATAGTTTCTATACAACAGAGGAGTTTTGTCTTTGTCTTCCATTTTCTGTTGTAATGAATTGTAAAGTGAGGAGCACCTCAGTGCTTGGCCATATTTTCAGATTAAGATTAACAGTTTAGTGGAAAAAAGTGGAAATGTACAGTGTTTTAAGTCCCTGTGTTAGGAACATATGGTTCCTTTTTATTTTTATTTTTTCATGAGAAGGAACAGTCAGTAAAACAACAATGCATTCGGAAAGTCTTCAGACCCTTTCACTTTTTCACATTTTGTTATGTTCCAGCCTTGTGCTAAAATAAAAAGAAAATCAAGTTGTCCACATAAATCTGCACTCAATACTCCATAATGAAAAGGGAAAATGGACACAAGACCCTTTTCTATGACCCTATTGCGTCCCATTTTACTTGACTATCTTTGAAATGTTTCTGTACCTTAATTAGAATCCTCCTGTGTTAAATTTAGTTGATTGAGCTTGATTTGAAAAGACACAGCCCTATCTAAGTAAAGTTTTAAAGCTGACTCATGAATACATATCAGAGCAAAAACCAAGTCATGAGGAGAAAAGAGCTGCCTATAGAGCTCAGAGACTGTATTGTACGGTAGCACACAAACAAAGTAATCAGGGAAAAGAGGCCTTGGTAAGAGAGTTGACCAAGTACCCAATAGTCACTCTGGCTGAGCTAAAAAGATCCTATCTGCAGATGGGAGAAACTTTCAAAAGGTCAATCATCACTGCAGCACTCTATCAATCTGGATTTTATGGCAGAGTGGCAAGAATATGTAAAAGACAATTGAAAGCCTTCCTGGAGTTTGCAAAAAAGTACCTAAAGGACTGTGAGAAACAAGATTGAACTTTTTGGCCTCAATTCTAAGCATTATGTCTGAACAAAACCAGGTACTGCTTATCACATGCCCAATACAGTGAAACATGGTGGTGGCAGCATCATGCTGGCAGGGACAAGGATTCTGCTCAGGGTTGAAGGAAAGCTGAATAGGAAAAGTATATATTAGTGCTCTGGACCTCAGACTAGACAGAAGGCTCACCTTCCAACAAGACAATAACATAGGAATAAATCCCTTTCGCAGATCATACAACACCAGCTTTTCTAGTTGTGAGGCCATGGGGAGACCTCTGCATGAGTACTATTTCTATTATGGAGACCAGTTAATATATGTGATGACTTTTGTAGTCTAGGAAATGCTTGTCTTGGTTAATAGGAAAAATATGTACATTATGTAAAGTAGCTTGTCTAACATGAGTTGCCATCAGAAAGAATTACCTTTCTTATCCATTTTGTTAGAAAAGCTAATTTGAATATGTTTACCAAAAACTCAAAGCCATGGAAATGAGCTTTGAATATTGATGGCTGAATGATGGGGGAAAAAAAAATTGTTTTTAGTTTGAGCATAAGGGCAACATAACAAAATGTAAAAAGTGAAATGGTCTAAAAACTTTCCAAATGCACTGTATGCAGCAATATTGCTAAAAGGGGATTTGTAGTAAAGAATCCTGGTATCTTAAAAGAGCTGCTCAGTGTCAGGTGAGCCTCTGCTAACAATATCCCATACTGGACTTAGTACCAAAATAGACCTGACAAAACAACAGATGAGCAGGTTGGGGTACACCTGGGAAATAGTGACCATAAAATAATAACCTTCCAATTGTCATTCAAAATAGTGTTTCTTCAGCGAGGCACAAAAATATCAGACTTCAAAAAAGCAAAATTTGACGAGCTAAGAGAGGCCATTGGCCTCACTAACTGGGATAATGTCCTCAAAAATAAAAATTCAGCCACAAAATTGGATATTTTTAAAAGCATATTAAGCTCTAATTGTGAGAGGTACATACCATATGGAATAAAAGGGTATGGAACAAGAAAAAACTAAATGTGGACAAATAGAGATATAAAGGGAGAAATAAATGACAAAAAGAAAGCATCTAAATCACTAAAGCAGGAGGGTAGCAAGGAAGCATTAAAAAACTATATGGAAAAAAATAGAATATGTAAAAGGCAAATAAAAACAGCCAAACTGGAGGAAGAGTGACTCATTGCCAATGAGCATAAAACTAACCCTAAAATGTTTTTCAATTATATAAATGGTAAAAAATATAAATTTTAAGTTGACGGCACTTTACAGAGTGATGAGGGGGGAGTTGCAGACGATGATAAGGAGAATGCAAAGCTATAAAATAAAATTACTGAGGAAAATAAACAGATAAGATGCAGAATGTTAAAGTAAATCTCCCATTAAAAGTAGCCTGCCTGAAGAAGGAAGAAGTACAGCAGGGTTTTAAAAAGATTAAAATAGACAAATCACCAGGACCAAATGGCATACACTCCCATATCCTAAGAGAAGTAAGTAATGTCATAGACAAACCCTTATTTCTGATATTTAAGGACTCTATATTGACAGGGAATGTTCCACAGGATTGATGCTTAGCAAATGTGGTGCCAATATTAAAAAACGGTCAAAAACCGAGCCCGGAAACTATAGGCCGATAAGTTGTCATGGGTAAACCGTTTGAAGGTTTTTTAAGAGAGGCTGTCTTGGAATACCTCAATGAAAATAAGCAAATAACGCCATATCAGCATGGCTTTATGAGAGATAGCTCATGTCAAACTAATTTAATCAGTTTCTATGAGGAGGTAAGTTCTAGACTTGCCGCGGTGAGTCAGTGGGTGTCATATAGCTTGACTTCTTCAAAGCATTTGGTACTGTGCCACATAAAAGGTTAGTATATAAAATGAGGATGCTCAGACTGGGAGAAAATGTCTGTATGTGGTTAAGTAACTGGCTGAGTGACAGAAAACAGAGGGTGGTTATTAACGGTACACACTCAGATTGGGTCACTGTCACTAGTGGAGTCCCTCAGGGGTCAGTATTGGGCCCTATTCTCTTCAATATATTTATTAATGATCTTGTAGAAGGTTTGCATATTAAAATATTTGCAGATGACACAAAACTGTGTAAAGTAATTAACACAGAAGAGGACAATATACTGCTACAGAGGGATCTGGATAGATTGGAGGCTTGGGCAAAGAAGTGGCAGATGAGGTTTAACACTGACAAATGTAAGGTTATGCCCATGGGGAGGAATAATGCAATTTACCCGTACATACTAAATGGTAAAACACTGGGTAACACTGACATGGAAAAGGATTTTAGTGAACAGCAAACTAAGCTATAGAAACTATGGATCAAGATTTCACCCAACTGATTGTTCCAGTTACTCTGCTAGATTTATTTACAGCTGACAGCTCTGGAGGAGTGTACTTTGTCCTGCAGTTTTCACCCTATCACTACTCAGGCAGGAGGCAGTTGAAGGATGGAACTGAGCATATGCATTCACCTTAGTGTGGTGGATAGATAAATAAGAAAAAGAAAAAAACAGCAGGTGGTGCTATACAGATGCATTTTATTGAATAACACAGTGACTATACAAAACTTTTAATTACATGCAATTACAAAAGTGTTGCAGGGGCTGGTTTGAAAACTGCAGAATATTTTTCTTTTTATGACCCGGCCTTTAAGCATCCGAGGTACATTTATGTGGTAAATACTGCATAGAGCGACAAGGCTTGCAAATACAATATTCATCTACTTTGGATCTTGTCAGAAAGGCCACGTGTCACTAATGTTCCAGCCACAGGTGGCAGGAGATCGGTAAGACTGGCAACATGTGGTTTGATCTGACAGGTTTACTTGTGGATCAATAGGCGTCTGTGTTGTTTCTGATAATGGCCACACCCCTTGCCTCAGGTGTTGCTTATGCGGTCATTTAACCTTCTTTATTTATAGTTGCTTCTCCCACTATACTGTGCGGTTTATAGCTTCAGCTTCAGTTTCAGTTGTGGATTCCTGTTGTATGGATCTCGGCGGAGTTCCTGGTGCTTCCATTGCTCCTTTGAAGTTAAGTCTTTCCTTTCCCTCTTTGTATTTTGTTTGAGTTCTGTGTGTTGCTTTTCCCTGTCATTTGTATTAACACCTGAGGGAGAATCCTGTTTGTTTTTTCTTTTGGAGGAACAGGTTGTCTCTGTCCTGGCATTAGTACCAGGGTCCTATAGGGTGTATTAGGATTTTTATTAGGTGTATTAGGTATTCCTGTGTATGAACTCACCTACCTCTGGAGTCTGTTCATACTGGTAGTTAGTCAGGACTTTGATTAGGATTTTACTAGCGGGTGTTCATCTCCTTTCCCTAGTTTCCAGGTCTTATTCCCACACCCCTTTCCCTCCTATGTTCGGTGTGGTGTTTCCCTCCCACACCTAAACGTGACACCATGTTTATGCAGCAATCTAGGGAGACTATGAAAAGGATGGGAATTATATTGGACAACATATCCAGTAGGTGTTAGTCATAGTGCTCACTGAGGCAGGGCATATTGCCACTAATACACACCCAAGATATCCTTTAAGTTTCATTACAGCTTTTTATAGAAACTGAATAGAAACAATGCAAACAATAGAGCATATGTCAAGACATATCATTCAGTATAAAACATAGAACATCTGTCCACTGGTGCCAAATATCTCTGTCTAGTAGAGGTTCCATGCTAACATGGAAGCTCTTTGGTGACAGAGCTGGTATACATCCATGGGTATTAGATTGAATAGCTACTCCAGTTTTAATATACTGTAGTATGGTATATCTATAGTAAATTGCTAGCATTGTGGGTGCTCTAGGTAGTGTAATCTGTCATTAGACATGTGGGATGACTTTGGCTTTTTTTTCTGGGTTGGGAATGATGTGCAGAAAAGCACTCTGAAGGGGCTTCTGCCCTGCAGCCACTCCATTATGTTTATTGATAGTGGCCAGAAAAGACTGTTATTTTGGTGGGGGTACATTCACACATAGCAGATATGCTGCAGATTGTGAAAATGTCAATTTATGCTATTAATTTCCACCACTAATTTTACCATTTACTATAAAGATGGTAAACTCTGTGACCAACCCATAGTGTTTACAATATGGATTCCACGGTAAAATCTGCACCATTTATGGTACTGCAGATTTTGTTGCTGCGGAAAACTGCCAATCATGCTGTCAAATTTCTGCATGGATCCGACCTGGAACGATGTACCATAAAAGTACATGAGAAATCATCTGTGTTGCAGATAGATAGATAATGATGATGAAGATAATAGACAGACCCATAGCTTAGCATTTATGTATTTCTGAAAAGCTATGTACAATCATGAAGTATGTATTGATAAGAAAACACTTGTATGGATGATAATCTTTTCTTTTTCTTTTTTTCTTTTTTTTTATATTCATAATGTATTGTTCCCGTTTCTACCTATCTGCTTTGTCATTTTTCCTCTTTTGTGCCCAACACACATGACGTTGGTTCAGCAACAGACAATAGATTTGCCTGCATCACCCGAAAACCTGAAAGAGTTTATGTGGCAACCTCCATGGCCAGCAAAACATTTCTCTGTCACCCTGGGGTTGAGATAAACTGTTGTTTCCTTGCATTTAATGGGGAGTGAAGGCTTTGCTGGTTTCTCCTGTGCATATGTAGGAGTAGAAAGCTATTTAATCTGATGATCATTGAGTAACAGTCAATCAACCTTTCTGAAAGCATGTACAAGATGTAATTATTTATACCTGATGTGACGCTGGGTGCTGTTTCAGATTTATAGCACAATGGTAAATCTGCAGAGATGCAAAATCATATTAAACTTCTTAAATAATGAGTATGCAGCTTGCCTGGTAAAGAGATTAAGGATTTTAATTTGGGGAAATTATTGTCAAAGTGATTTTGAAATAAGACTTTTTATATTTGGGTTTCATATGAGATATAAATGTCAAGTTTCATTTATCAGTCGACCATTCATAACATTAAATTAGTCAGAAGGCCCAGTGTTCAATGTAAGCTATCTTTTAAAGAATGACAACCCCTTTTCATGTGCCCTATTGCGGCATATGGACATCATAGAAGGCTTCCCCATAATAGGCAGAGTTGATCTAGGGCATTGGTTCTTACTCTGGCAGACTTGAGCCATTCTTGTATTACTTGTTTCACCATTAATCTTAAAGCCATCTAATACTACTTTTCCCCTGGTGATTTGGCTACGGCGCATAGAGCAGAAACTTCAGCAATCTGCCTATTGCCCCAACAGCGTCAATGTGAAAGAGAGTCTCTGATGACTATGGGAATGACCCCCAGGTTTTCTGTCTGGTGCCTCAAATGTGGAAGAGTGCTGTATCGGCATCAGGATAAAAATACAGCAGGGCGCTGCCATGGTGCTTGGAAGCCTATTTCTCCCTGCCCTGCCATTCTCTTTCATGATCAGCAGCCTAGAAGAGGGCAGAGGCATTGTGATGATGAAAGTGCAATCTCTTGCACAAGGGTGCACCCTGGAAAAGGCCTGAGACCTACACTGTACCGATCATTAATAGGTGCCATGGAACAGGAGTGACGTGAGCACTGGCTTCATTTTTTCATCTCTCTGGGGTGGTTATGGGCATAGCTATAGTGAAAGCAGAGGATACGGCTGCAATGTTGCCCAAAATCAGAACAGGACCCAACCGGGAATAGGAATGAGAGATTATATTGTCAGGGTCCCCTCAACAGTATTAAACAAGGACATTATGTACAGTGACAGTATATACAGTGACATGACATGGTATATGCATGTAGGAAATGGTTGGAGTGGCTGCCTGACCTGGTCTGAAAGAGAGATCTTGACTAGCTGCAGGAGAGAGGGGTGCATGGGAGTAGGGGGTTGCTGGGGGGTATCCCATTCAAAAATTTGCTGTGGTGTCCAGTTAGTCCCCTAGGAGCGGTAACATTAATGGTAGCACTATGGGGAGTGGGGGATGGGGGGCAGTAGGAGAATAACAAATAGTGATCTGGACTCCCTATCTGCAGTGCTACTCAAATGTTACTGCAGATAATAGTCCAAGGTCGACCAGCGGCACTACATTGTAATGAACATGGTGATACTATAGGAAGCACTGACCTGTTCACCTGCGTAGTTCAATGAACTGATAGAAAACTTGATGGAAGAAAGTTGGAAGATGTGAAAGCTACACATAGGAAAGTGCAGGATGTCCCAAAGCAGGACATGATGTTTAGAGATTAGAAAAGTTTTAAAAAATTAGATTTTAAAGATTTGCTGAATTTTTTTATTTTATTTTATTTGATCTGGATTAATTAGTTGTGAAGGACTTTATAAATCAGCTATTTCCCAGCCTGTAGGGAAAGTGTATCTCAGTTTACATCACTGTGCATTGCATAACATGCATAGCTCCGATAGATACAAAAGGCAGCTCTCATTTGCTCCTCTGCTAGACGAGCACCGAAATCGCACCTGGATGCGATAATCTTAAAGCAAATGAAAGAGGAAAATCCAGCTCCGTGTCATAGCAGGAAAAACAACTTTATACATGCTATTAAAATCTTTAAATACAGGATAGTTTTGTCAACGCGTCTTGAAAAAGGCTGGGGCTGATGATGTTCCCTAAAGTAGGGGCTCTCTGTGCTAGACATTTTACACCCTTAGTCACTATCTCCATCCATTGTTTACCACAGACCAATAGGGGTAAATATTTCTTCACTGTTTTACAGATATCTGAAAACTCCTCACTATGTTGAGTAACAAAGGAAGTGGCGCAATTTTTAGGGGTGGATGAGTGGACACATTGGCTTAAAAACTTTTTGGGAGGAAAAACCAGGGATTGTCTATCCATGACCAACACTGAACTTTTAAAAGTAGCCATATACCTATGTGAATAGGACCTATGGCGCAATCTATTAGTTATAATAGTGGCTTCTTGCATAAACGAGCTTAAATCAGAGCAGTTGCGTCAAGCTCAAATTAATTCTCCTTTAGGGATATTACGTATTGTACGGGGCGGATGGCAAGAAGACGCATGTAAAATAGTGTTGCCAGCCAATTCCTTTCTAAAAGTAGAAGTGTGGATTTTGGAAGTGGTGGTGTTCCCCCTCAGGCACAAATCCAAAAAGTTATAACTGTCAGCGTCAAACTGGAGACTAAAAGAAAACATGCATAGCTGGTCCGTTGTGGTAGTGAAACTGTTGCTGTGCGTAACTATGACAGGAAAGTGACAAGTGTCACTCTTAGGCTACATTCATACGTCCGTGTGTGTTTTGCGGATCCACGGATCTGCAAAACACGGACACCGGCAATGTGCATTCCGCATTTTGCGGACCGCACATTGCCGGCACTTTCATAGAAAATGCTTTTTCTTGTCCGCAATTGCGGACAAGAATAGGACATGTTCTATATTTTTCGGGAATGCGATTGCGGACCCGGAAGTGCGGCTCGGCAATTGCGGACCCGGGTGTGACATCGTCTGTCCTCATTAAAATTAATGGGTCCGCAAATCCGTTCTTCAAAATGCGGAACAGAATTGCGGACATGTGAATGGAGCCTAAGTCTCAGTTCAAACTTTAGTTATTTGGTCAGTTTTTGACCCATAACTGACCAAATAAGTGTGAACTCAGCCTTACAGGTCAATGTTAGCATCAGGTATAATGGACTTAACCGTGCAGTGGCCCAAAATTCTACTACAGAGTAAAACAGCACTCTCCTTTTACACCATCTGATGATTCCACATAGATTTCTAGATAACCTGTTCTGTTACATGCTGATACAAGTAGCAGGCCCATGATACAGTGGAGAAGATGTCAGCAGTAAGTTTGTGTTGCAATCACTGTTTATTTTTCCCTTCCTCGGATCCGTCAGAAGAACAATCCCCCCAAAAAACAGATCCTGTCTTTTGAGCATCGGCCTTCATATGGTCAGTATTTGGTCAGTATTGGCAAGGCCAAAAAAAACAAAACAGTAGTGGGTCCAAAACAGAGATGACACGTGACACTCCTGCCTCCCCGACACCCCTCCAGCAGCCATGGCAGTGGAGCATGAGCACAGGGGGTCCCCCCAGTCAGATGTTCATGAAGATGGACGATGGCGTACATAGGCAGCGACCAACCGACTACATAAGATGTCTCGACAGAAGTTGAGTTTGTCATCCCTATCAGCAGGTGTAAAAAAAAGACCCATTTTGGGCCTGTAGCAAGTATCCTAACATCGTGAAGAGCAAGTAGTCACCCCTCTGCTGAATGGTTATAATGCGGCTGTCACTACGCAAGCAATGCAGCATGCATTTAGCCATTTGCACAAGGGAAAGAGGGACTCCCTGCCTCCATCTCCACTGCATACTGCCATGATCTGTCACGGGTCATCTGCCTGGTCTTCCTCATTGCCTTCTAGCTCCTCATGCTCCTCCTGTTCTTCTCCTGTCTCTTGGGCAAAGAAACCACCTATTTCTGTGTACAATTCCTGGGCATTAATGTCCTCCTCCACTGCCAGTTCAGCCCCCATGGGGCTCAGTGTCACGGTTCGGTGTGGGAGGGAAACACCACATCGAGCATAAGAGGGAAGGGGGGAACAGGGAATCAGGCCTGAGAACTAGGGAAGGAAGATGGGCACCTCCTAATAAAATCCTAACCAAAATCCTGCCTGACTACCAGTATGAACAGACCCCTGAGGTAGGTGTGTTCATACACAGGAATACCTAGAGTCCTATCTAGCCCTATAGGACCCTGGTACTAATGGCAGGGATGAGACTACCTGTTCCTCCAAAAGGAAGGACAAACAGGAGTCTCCTTCAGGCCTAATACAAACAATAGGGAAATACAACACACAGAACCCAAACAAAATACAAAAAGGGAAAGGAAAGACTTAACTTCAAAGGGGCTATGGAAGCACCAGAAACTCCGCTGAGATCCGCACACCAGCTTTCCATAACTGAAACTGAAGCTATAAACTGCACAGGATTGCGGGAGAAGCAACAATTAATAAGGAAGGCTAAATCACCACATTAGCAACACCTGAGGCAAGGGGTGTGGCCATTGCCAGAAACAACACAGACACCTATTGACCCACAAGGAAAACCTGTCAGATCAAACCACGTGTTGCCAGTCTCACCAATCTCCTGCCACCTGTCGCGGGAACGTCAGTGACATTCAGGTGGCTATTAAATGTAGCCGCCATGCCGATTTAGGCTGAAGTGCATGCACAGTTCCCTGGCCATTTTCAGGATGTCTTGTAGTAGGGTGGAATACTTCAGGAACAGGTTTACAACCATATTAAAGTGTGGTGTCAAAGGAACCCACCGACTCCTGGCTGTGTGATGTCAGTTGAGATGCTGTTGAAGACTGAGTCAACCATTCCAGGATAGCGGGATTGGTTGTCTAAACACAACCGCTAGATGACACTGGCAGCTCTGGCCTCTTGCTGTGGCTGCTGCCCCACACCTTTTTCTGCTGTTACTTCTGCTCCAGCAACATTTTTGTCACTGCCAGTTCCTTTGGAGGGCCCTGGCATCTCTTTGTTGGACATACTGTATGGTAACCGTAACTGAATATGTAAAGTAAGTTATTAAATGTCAATGTGGACACCCCACTAACAGTTATATTAAACAGGATACTCACCCCAAAATGAGAATCAAGGCCTAATGGAATTGCTTATCTATCAAATCAGGTGGACACCACACTAACCGTTATATTGCACAGGTTATTCACCCCAAAATTAGAATTAAGGCCTAATGGAATTGCTTATGAATGAAATCAGGTGGACACTACACTAATAGTAATATTTTACTGTTTATTCACCCCAGCGTAATAATTGAGGCCAAATGGAATTGCTTATCTATGAAATCAGGTGGACACTAATCTAACGGTTATATTACACTGTTTATTCACCACAATATGAGAATCAAGGCCTAATGGAGTTGCTTATCTGTGAAAGCAGGTGGACACGATACTAATGGTTATATTACACTGTTTATTTTCCCTAATATAAGAATCAAGGCCTAATCGAATTGCTTATCTATGAAATCAGATGGACACCACCAGAATAGTTATGTTACACGGTTTATTCACCCCAATATAATAATCAATTTCTAATGGAATTGCTTATCTATGAAATCAGGTGGACACCAATCTAATGGTTATATTAAATTGTTTATTCATCCCAATTTGATAATCAAGGCGTTATAGAATTCCTTATCTATTACACAAGGTGGGCACCACAATTAGAGATGAGCGAATTTCTCAAAAATTTGTTTCGGCTGGTTCGTCGAATTCTCCGGAAAAATTCGCTTTGATCTGAACTTATTTGCGGTGAATCGTATTAAAAAACGTCTATTTCCGGGCTTCAGAGAGCCTTTATAGAGGTGTAGAACACTGTGCCTTGCAGTAACATGCACAGGGAGTGTGCTTTGGTAGTGAAATAATACTGTGAGTCAGTATGACATGCAGATGACAGGTGTCGCTCTTAGAATCACTGCACACTTCACTTATTTGGGCCAAAACTGACCAAATAACTCAGGTATAACTCAGCCTTACAGGTCGATGTTAGTGTCAAGAAGAAGCGCACTCCTTTTACACCATCATCAGCTGATTCCACATAGATGTCTACAGAGCCTGTCCTATTAAACGCTCATACAAGTAGAGACCATCAGATGCAGACCATCTAAACAATGTTGTCTATATTAGTTTAACTAGAGCCCTCTATGGCCCAGACAGCCATGTGGTAATTGAACACAGCATGGCCACGTCACAAGCACAACACAAGCATGTCGTTTCGTTGTGCTCAGCAGTCACAGGGAGCCCACAGAACACAAGGAGATCACACAGAGGCCTAAGGGGCTCAAGGAAAACACAGAACTGACAGTGGGAACTCACAGGTCAGTGACCATCAGTACTTGAGGGCAGTGCAGGGCTATTGCAATGAGAGTGTGACCCCAGCAGCCCTGCACCCCCTCCTTCACAGACACTGCTGCATGCTTCTTACTAGATGGACTTACCAGGTGCTTTAATAGAATGGTCCTGGGAGCTCCAGCAGTCCGGCAGCTGAGGTCAGAGCCTGTGGGTCAGATGCAGCAGAAAGCCCAGCCACCCAGTCTGAAGTTTGGGCATTGCAGCCTAGAGCAAGGGCAGGCCACGGCTGGGCGCGGGGCTATGTTTCCTCTGCCCACACAGAACGTCCTGATGCTGGCCTGTCACTGAGCTCTGGTGAGCCTGGTGGGTCCCCCTGCTGTTAGATATCTACCAGCAGGGCGACCCTTCGTGGCATGCATGGCATTATGGGTGATCCCGCCCTCCCAGAGTTCCTTTCTCGATGTCCTCACAGGTGCAGCAGCCATTTTAGAGAAAAATGCAATTCGTTACCACGAATCGTGAGGAAATTCAGATACAGTGCAAATCGAATAAAACCTGAAATTCGGATCGAATTCCTCTTCGTCTGATTTGCTCATCTCTAACCCCGATAATGGTTTGATTACACAGCTTATTCACCCAAATTTGAGAATAAAGGCGTAATAGAACTGCTGATCTGTTAAACAAGGTGGGCACCCAAATAACAGTTATATTACACATCTTATTTACCCCAATTTTAGAATAAAGGCGTGATAGAATTCCTTATCGATTAAACAAGGTGGGTACGAGAATAACGGTTAGATCACACAGTTTATTCACCCTAATTTGAGAATAAAGTTGAAACAGAATTGTTTATCTGTTAAACAAGGTGGACACCCAAATAACAGATTACACAGCCTATTCACCCCAATTTGAGAATAAGGGAGTAATAGAATTGCATATCTATTAAGCAAAGTGGGCACCTAAATAACAGTTACATTACACAGTTTATTCTCCCCAGTTTGAGTATAAAGGTGTTATAGATTTGCTTATATAATAACCAAGATGGGCTCCATCCCATTAGATAGCTCTGTGCCCTACACAGGCGATTGATGCAAACTGTCTCCTAAGAATCCCTTTAGCTTACAGAGCCTGCACTGCGCTGCAGTCTCCCTATACTCTTCCTACAGTGTCTGAAAACTCTCCCTACGATCTCCCTACACTGTCCCTTCACTGTCCGCATCCCAGATTATACTATTAAAAGGTCTGTAAAACACTTTCCCTAGCACTTCTGTTCCTATTAGTTCACTGGAAAATGGCGGAGTCTGGGCAGGATATGGCGTTTTATAGGGCTGTGACATCACAGGGGCTGACTATCTGCTGATTGGCTATTTTTATTCTGATTCTTGATTCTGATTTTATAGTCTGTGTGGCATAAGTTATCCTTTCACACTAATAGTTGAGAGAAATGAAGTGCGTCTTTAAGATACTGATGAGCGGGAGGTGCCATATTCGATTCCGTGATATTTTGAAAATATTCAATTGAATATTCGTCATATATTTGTCAAAATCGAATATTCATCATTATTCTATTTATCATGAATAATATTCAATTTAATTATTCGCGTATTGCGAATTGAACTTTGAATGGGATATAAAGGCAATTTTCCTATTGGGTTGGCTATATAGAATTAACAAAGATAACAAATATAGCGCTATATTCAATATCTTCGTTAATTCTAGCAAGCCAACCAATAGGAAAGTTATAGCCCGTTCAAAGTTTCATTCGCAGTATGCGAATATTACATAAGTTAATATTTGCGTACTGCGAATGAAACTTTGAACGTGGTATAACTTTCCTGTTGGTTGCCTTGCTAGAATTAACGAAGATAAAGAACATAGCGCTATATTCGTATTCGTTATCTTTGTTAATTCTAGCAAGCCAAGTAAACTTGCCTATACACAGCTCTAAGTTGGATGCGCAATGCGAGAATATTAAGTAATATAACTCGCATTGTGCATCTAACTTAGAGCGGGGTATATGCAACTTACTTGTTGTTTGGCTGGGTAGAATTAACGAATATGACGCATACGAATATAGCTCTATATAGCTCTAAGTTGGATGTGCAATGCGAAAATATTACTTTACCTATTTTTGGCAATAAATAGAATAATGAGTCAGTATTCTATTTATTGCAAAAAATAGGCAAAGTAATATTTTTGCATTGTGCATCCAACTTAGAGCTGGGTACAGTCAACTTTCCTATTGGGTTGTCTTGCTAGAATAAACGAATATAGAGAATATAGCGCTATATTTGTATTCATCATACCCGTTAATTCTTCCCAGCCAAACAATAGTAAAGTAAGTTGCATATACCCAGCTCTAAGTTGGATGCGCAATGCAACTAATATTACTTAATATTCTCGCATTGCGTATCCAACTTAGAGCCGGCGAAGTGCCGATATTCATAAAAAAAATTGCTATTCAAATATTTGCGCTCAACACTAGTCATAATGACTTTAATTCTGTAAGTTCTGTATTTGTCTTTTGTACTTCTCACTATTCCACCTGTTCTGTCTTCATACACGTTCACAGATTGTGCAGTCTGACATTCAGCATAAACCATCCCTGTCTTCCAAATAAGAGAACTGTTTTCTGTAGTCTAACTTGTTTATTGGTAAAACAGGAGTATTTGATGTGTGGTAAAACTACAAGAATACAAATGGCTTGTTTAAGTAAAAGATATAGAATGGCATGTACAGTAATATTACATTAACAGAGAAAGCACATGTCCAAAATGGCTGCCTATACATGGGATTGCATAGCTAACAAAAAGTTTGAACAACTTCCTGAGTACTGATTAGAACTAGCTGGAAAGCTCTGCATAACACAATATCTCTTACCAGATATGATCACACAAGGATGGTGGGGTTTCAAAAAAGGAGATATGCATGAGGACAGCTCTGCTGGTGTGTCCTAGATGACTGGAGACTAGGATTCTCTTTCCCAGAATGCGTTACACTCCCACAATGCCTTACACCACCCACAAATACAATAATCTTTATTAACAGAAAAACAAAGTGTAGTACATTTTTCCTACCGCTAGATGGTGCTGTAACCTAACTAATAACTACAAAAATACAGGAATTGCAGCAGAATGAATTAGAAATGAAATAGACATGATCTAAATTGATTCTGAAACTTTTTTGGGGCAGAACACTCCCCGTCTGGCGTCAACAGATGCCACTACTGGGTCCTTCTGTCTTTGCAAATAGCAACTCAGTGTTGTCAATGGTGGGATCAAGCTTTTTAAAAGCGTTATTCTTGGAGACTGTTTGACCTTTGCTGAGGTAGTCAATTTCCTTTACATGACATTCACGTTGTACCATGCAAATTATTATGTTCTTGGACCTTTCCAGATTAGTGGCGGTAAAGGCATGTTTGCAGGGATGCCAACCTTTGCAGGGCTTCTGGCTCACAGGTAATGTCTGAGCTGTATGAACTGCACAGGCTATAGCACAAAAGAGCAACATCCAGATAAAGAATCTGTTGAAACAATAGGATTTGAGTTGGTGGTCAAAAGTCAACGTACTTAGAACAGTTACTTCAGGTCAGATTTCTGCATCGGCATCTGGGTCCACCATTTCAAACGCGTCGGCTCCGGTACTGCAAGACATTGAACAATACAAGAATGCAGGACCCGAAAACCATGTTGTGTCCTTAAGGTGGCTTGGTGCGACAGATCTAGTCGTGTGGTCCGCAAAACTATGCTGTGTGGGAACGTAGTGCCACTATTTAGGACAAGTGGATCTCCTGATCCTGAGCACCCAATTGCAGACTTAGACTTGGTTTTGTTGCAGATACATCCTAGGATTACCTTGCTGTCCATTTAAAACTCGACTTCTTTGATTTCTAGGTTCATTCCTGATGTTAAAAGTTCAGCCAACTCCACTGCAAGCACATCAGCGCAGAGTTCTAGTCTTGGAATCGTGTGTTCGCGGAGCGGCGCTAGTTTTGTCCGACTCATGACAAATCCTATATGGCATTGTTCTTTGACATCAATGGTCTGTAGGTATGCTACTGCAGGAATTACCTTGACTGAAGCATCGCTGAAGTTATAAAGTCTTTGCATCTTGACTAGAGTTGAGTGAACACCTGGAGGTTCGGGTTTGCTGGGTTCGGCCAAACTTTGCCGCAAAGTTCGAGTTCGGGACCCAAACTTGAACAGAACTTGACCCTGAACCCGAACCCCATTGAAGTTAATGGTGAGCCGAACTTTGGGGCACTAAAATGGCTCTAAAAAAGTAATAGATAGTTCTAGAGTGCTGCAAAAGGAAGCAAAATGGGGGTAAGAGCTGGACAACTGCCCTGCAAACAAATGTGGATAGGGAAATACATAAAATACATAAAAAATTATAATCTTGAACTAGGAGAAGGAGGTCCATATGGAGTAGGAGGTTGAGGAGGAGGTGGGCGTGGCGGTGTAGGTGGAAGCGGTGGTGGAGGAGGTAGTCGCCAACAACACTGTTTTTTTGTTTTTTTTTAAATTTGGGTAGACCTCAAAACATTGGGAAATATAGAAAGGAAAACAAATAGAAAGTGCGCTGGAGTATAACAAAGGCTGGGTTAGGCTGGTATACATGTCTATTCTGCACAAGGTACGGACAAGTCCTGTGGGATCCATGCCTTGTTCATTATATTATTGAACATGAGAGTGTCCACATTGGCTGTGGACAGGCGGCTACACTTGTCAGTGATAACGCCCCCTGCCATGCTAAACACACATTCAGACAATACACTGGCTGCAGGGCAGGCCATCACCTCCAATGAGTAAAGGGCAAGCTGAGGCCATGTGCCCAATTTGGAGACCCAGAAGTTGAATGGGGCAGACCCATCAGTCAGTACATGTAGGTGTGTGCACACATACTGTTCCACCATATTGCTGAAATGCTGCTTCCTGCCAAGACATTCCATATCAGCTGGTGGTGCTGGTTCTTGTGGCATGCTGACAATGCTTTTCCACATTTCGGCCATGCTAACCCTGCCTTCTGAGGTGCTGGCCGTGCCCCAGCTGCGTTGGCGACTTCTTCCTCCTCCTCTGCCTTCGCCTTGTGCTTCCACTGAGTGATGGAATTATGGACGGCACTTTGTCCTTGCAACAGGGATCCAGCAGGGTGGCCACCCAGTAAGCAGCACTGGTTAGAATGTGGGCAACTCGGCGATCATTGCGCAGGAACTGCAGCATGTAGTCGCTCATGTGTGCCAGGCTGCCCAGAGGCAACGACAAGCTGTCCTCTGGGGGAGGTGTATCGTCTGTGTCCTCCGTATCCACCCAGCCACGCTGCAGTGATGGCCCAAAGCTGCTTTGGGTGCCACCCTGCTGTGAACATGGTTCCTCCTCCCCCTGCTCCTTATCCTACTCATCCTCCAGAACTGTGCCCTGGCTGGACAACTGTGTACCTGGCCTATGTTGGTGCAGGAACCCACCCTCCGAGCCACTTGTGAATGACTGGCCTGATAACTGTGGAAATAATCTTCTGCCTCCTCTTCCCCCTGTGCCATATCCTCTTCCATCAGCGCCCGAAGCGTTTTTTCAAGGAGACATAGAAGTGGGATAGTAATGCTGAAAACGGCGTCATCGGCACTGGCCATGTTGGTGGAGTACTCGAAACAGCGCACCTGGGGACACAGGACTCGCATGGAGGCCCACTCATTGGTGGTGAAGTAGTGCTATTCCGCAGAGCGACTCACCCGTGCGTGCTGCAGCTGAAACTCCACTATCGTCTACTGATGATCGCACAGTCTCTTTAGCATGTGCAAGGTGGAGTTCCACCTTGTGGGCGCGACGCATATAAGGTGGTGAGAGGGAAGGCTGAAATTATGCTGCAGCACAGACAGGCGAGCAGCAGGATGAGAGCCCAGAAAGCACGCACAGATGGCCCGTACTTTCTGCAGCAGCTCTGACATAACACAGTGGTTTTTCAGGAATTTCTGCACCACCAAATTCAGGACATGTACCAGGCAAGGGATGTGCATCAAACGGGCTAGGCCCAGAGCTGCTACGAGATTTCGCCCATTATCGCACACCACCAGGCCGGGCTTGAGGCTCAGTGGCACCAACCACTCATCGGTCTGTTGTTTCATGCCCATCCCCAGCTCCTGCGTGGTGTATGGTTTTCCCCCAAACAGATGTGTTTCAAAACAGCTTGCTGTCGTTTCCCGCTAGCTGTGCTGAAGTTGGTGGTGAAGGTGTTACGCTGAGCGGATGAGGAGGTGGTAGAGGAGGAAGCGGAGGAGGAGGAGGAAACAGGAGGCAAAGAGAAATGCAATGCAATCCTCGGTGGCGGAAGGACATACGCCAAACTGCAATCCGCCTCAGGCCCAGCTGCCACTGCATTTACCCAGTGTGCTGTTAGGGAGATAAAATGTCCCTGTCCGGCTTACTGTTCCACATATCAGTTGTTGTGTGGACCTTGCCACAGATGGCGTTGCACAGTGCACACCTGATTTTGTCCCCCACTTGGTTGTTTAGGGAAGGGATGGCTCGCCTAGAAAAGTAGAGGTAGCTGGGAACCACTACTGTGGGACAGCCAGTGCCATAAGGTTTTTAAAAGTGTCCGTCTAGTGATGAGCGAGCGCCAAAGAGTTTGGGTGTTCAGGTACTTAGTCCGAACACATAGCGATATTCGTGCGCTCGGCCGAGCACCCGAGTATAATGGAAGTCAATGGGAGACAACCAGGAACCTTCTGCTCAGATGAGGGGAGGGTGCCTGGTCCATTTGAAAAGGTCAGAAAGTGATAGAAACACCACAGAAATGGACCAGGAACAGCATGGGGACCATGTCTGGGTGCATCTTGAACTCCAATGTCCTGCTGGGAACCATAATGTCCCAGTTGTCTGCCACTTTTACATAGCGAAAAATTCCCACCCCAAATCCTGGATATTCAACGATCATTTTTTGATCAAAAATGTGAGCAAAGAGCTTCTATTTTTTCATTTATAGTAGGTATTATACCACTTTAACTTAGAATGATCCCCATTTCTTAGTTCTATTGTTTGCATGTGAAATGTTGTGCAGCCATGTTTTATTATCTATTGACTACAGAAATACAGGAATTACAGCAGAATGAATTAGAAATGAAATAGACGTGATCTGAAATGATTCTGAACCTCTTTTGGGGGCAGAACATCACATGTCATGAAAGCTCCACATCAGCATACGAACATTCCTAAAATGTCAAGTAACAGGGCAGAATATTTCTGATAATAAGAACGTGGAAACTGTAATACACTTCTAATTCTGCTATGGATTATGAATGAATGATCCACAGAATGTCTGGAAATTGTTTACTACATTGGGAATTACAATTGCTTATACATGATCGAGGCAGACATGAAGACTGGAAGTCTAAGTCCTCTAGAAGGCATTATGTAGTACCCCTGACCTCAGGGTATCTGCAATATTTTATATTGTTTTGTTGTTACATATTTTAATACTTTGGCCATGTATTCCAGCAAAAGAAGAATGGTTGCAATGGTTGGCAGGAACAGGGCTAACTAGTCTATTCCTCCCCTAGGTCTGGGCTGATCCTGCTTTCTGCCAGGAGGGGGAGGAAGCACATGTCAGAGCTTCTACTCCTAAGAACCAGATCTAATTCTCTTGTAAGACCAACATTTCAGAGGGACCTAACAGAATCAAGAATATTGCCTCCAGAAAGCATCGGTGTGACAAGACAGCAGAGTGATCAGCAAAATGACAGCATTACAGGCACTGCTGTAAGGTGAGGGACAACGGTTAAGACACCATCAACTAGCTAACAACTAGGCCAGACTGACATTAAGCCTGGATCACAGTGGACACCTATATCCACAAGTGCATGCAGGTAGCATTAAATTGCCATCCAATCGGCCACCGCATCTCTTTATCTGGTGCCAGAAGCTGCACTTTGTACTTCATACTGCTGGATGTGCCACAAGTTATATCTTGCACTAAGTAAAGGGAGATTGTTATACGTTTACTTCTGTTCTGATTCTTCAAACTACCTTTGCACTGCACTGATTCGCAGAGAGCAAAGGTCGTGACAGAACACCTCATCAGGGCCACTACCACTCCCATCCCCTGCACTGGCTCCTCAGGGGCTCGCTGCAATGATAATACCATGCTTTTCTGACGTTTAACAGCCCACAACTATACACTTTATCTGTATCAAAATGACTGTTAGGGAGAGGGGGGGGGCAACTTTAGAATGTATTTTAGTGCCTCTTTGAGCCACACTAATGGAAAATGGAAAAAAAAATACCCGCAAAACAATGGAGATGAGCTGAGACTGACAAAGTGTAGACTGCTAGTGGTGCCTGATAAGTGATCACACTACACCCTTTATTTTGGGTTCTGCAGCAGGATATATGTTGAGGCGGGGTCACTTTAATGTTGTACTTGGTGGTATCTCTCCATGCTGAGATGCACACTGCCGTGATATTTCATTCCAAGCTCTTTCAATTTAGACTGGTAGTTCAGCCAAGATGGTTAGGGAACATAGTGTTCCAAGATAAAGCTCACCCCCACACTATCCACGCTGCACAATGTACTCTTTCGGGTAGCCAGAAGCTCCCCTAGCAAACTCGATCACCAGATCTCTCCTCCAACAAAAACATCTGGAAATGGGTGGAGTGACGGATCTCCCATTCACAGCAATCAACAACCAGCTTCAACCAAATTAAGAGAGCAGGAATCATGTCCACATCCTAAATGTTCCCAACAAATTAGCTGCACTGGGACCTGAGTTTAAGACTCTTGTCCTTACTCTTGTTAAGATTACATTGTGATTGTAACCTAGGGCAAAATCTGTGTCTTTCATAAGGTTGGTGTTTTCTTTTTTGACAGATAAGCTCTTGGGCCTGGATGCGACTGCAACCTCTGCATCCCCCTATATCTATGCCCCTGCTCTGGTTTCTTCCTATATTCAAAAGCATACTGATAAGACAGCTGGCTTAGTATGTTTTTGACTATAGTATATTGTATGTGTCTGAAATAGGAAATTTTGATTTTGAGCCCCACAGAAAATTGCGATGAATGCAAGTAAGTAGCATCTGTGCACAGGACTGCAAAATATGTTGGCAAGCCATAAAAGACGAGAGATACGTGTAAGACTAGGTTCACATCTGTGCTTGTATTTCTGTTTTTCTGGTCCATTATAGGAACAAAAAAATAAAAAATAAAGTGATGGCAGTGCCGAATACCTTACATCAGCTTCAGGAGATGGGCCCCATTTACTATAAAGGGTTCCAGCCAGTTTCTGACATGGTGTCTTGTCATCTTACCTGAAGAAATAGCGCAACATGCTACTCAATTTTTTTCCTGCCTTTTCAAAGAAATCTCAAAAAACTACACTGTTCATCATGGGTTCTTCAGATAATCTATAGTATCAACATTTAAAGGGAATCTGTCACCAAATATATATGAGCATTAATCCCACTGACAAGGGAAATGTGTGCTACACATTGTGTAGCTGAATGTAATGCTATGGTTCCCATCTCCATAGGTGGTCACAATGTTGAGAAAATAGCTGATTTTAATATGCAAATCAGCCCCTTGGTACAACAAGGAGGGTGCAGTTGCACCCAAAGGCTCCCCTCCCTGTCTCCTATGCCACTCCTCCACCACTTACCCAAAATCTTCACATGTGGCTCCGAAGTCTCGCAGGAGTGCTTTTGGCGCACAAGCTGTACACAGATGGAGACAACCGAGCGCTCTATGACTGCTATCTTCTCAACTTCAGAACTATGTATGTGTCTTGCAGGATCTTGAAAATAATTTGAGTCTGACACATTTTGTCATCTGGCTGCTGATTTATTCTATACCATTGAAAATTTTCCGGTCTAAACAAATAACCAACAGATGTACATGGCCGTATGTAGCTGCCAGGTGCCAGGCCTTTTGTGCGTGAAACTGTGAACACTTCCTGAATGGCACTTTCTGTCTGCTACACGCGGTGCTTTGTACGATTGCCTGTGTTCTTTACTCACAGACCTGTCAGGTACAGTTGCTCATAGTTGGCCATTTGGTTGAACACATTTCTCTGACAAGTTGTTTAGAGGAAGTGTTAAACAATCACAAATCTAAATAAGCTAAAGCTAAACCGCCAGACTATAACTGAATAAAAATTTTTAGTTAATGGCTGCAACGAAGAGATTTATGTATAGCCGCTGACTTATTAATACCTATGCAAGTAAAGAACTGATTCACCTCTATTGGATGTTTTTATGCTTTATTGCAGGCATCAACAACCTCCAGCACTCCAGCTGTTCAGAAACTACAACTCCCAGAATGATTCATTCACATCTGGGGGAGTTAGAAGAACAGCCGAGCATGATTGCATGCTGGGAGTTGTAGTTTTACAGCAGCTGGAGTGCCGAAGGTTGCTGATCCCTGCTTTATCATATACCAACATTGAATCAAAGTGGATAAAATAATGTCCCTTTAAGATTAATCCACTGAAAATGTGCAGGACTTATCAACAGGTTAATAGAAGATCTAGTTTTTGGGTGGACACAGAAAAGCAAGAAAAGTTATGCAAGCCCCTTTTATATAATGGCAAGTTTGTTGAGAGGGAGGCGTTCATTATAGAATTTCTTTCTAGCAAGCAGTAATCCACTGGTTATGTCAATAGTTAATGGTCCTTTACATGAAGAATTGGTGATTTCTTGTTAATATGATGGTTGGACCTTTTTTATACATGGGTTCCTTTCCATTTGCACAGGCTACAAATGTCCACCTGTGATCTGGTTATAGATTCCAAGGTTAGCTCTAACTTCTGTAGACCTCAGGAGCCCTGTTTTATTAGGAGTCCATTATTCTGTTTGAATTTCTGCCCACCGATGCATCCCTCTAGTGTGCCAGTCCAACCATGAGATTCTGCTTTAAATATAAGAGCAGGCCAGGGAACACCTTGGAAAACAGTTACTGTTGAGTATTTGTAGATTTTAGGTTTATATTACTTTTGCAGATTTTTCCAATTCTTCTTTGTGTTCATGTTCTGTCAATGATGGGGAACATGAGTAAACAGGCACGGATTATCAGTTGAGATAAAAGAATAGATCTGACATGAAGACTGCATTAGATTTTTCTCCAGGATTTTCCTGTATTTTGCAGCATTTATATTAGACATGAAATTTCTCATCTTATAGATGATTTTTGACAAACTGTAACATGTCATAAGAGTGTCTATCTCGTTGTCTCTCCCCATAACACTGCTATGCAAAGAGGTATCTCCCAAGGAAAGAAAAAAATCTCTGCAGACAGCTTGCCCCTCATCGGTACAGAGTAGGGGTCTGGCTGAGCATGATGCTTTGGATGCAGCTTAGGCCGGGTACTGGTTCTCCTTAAACCAATATTCTCCTTAAAGAGACCAATACCTTGTCTAAGCTGTTTCTAAAACATCGAACTCAGCAGCCAGAATCCTACTCAGTACTGATGAGGGGGCAAGCACCCTGAAACAGCTGTCTACTGATTGATATTTGGCTTGGCTATTTTCCCTTGTAATGTCCCAAGGCTTGTTAAAAAGTGGAACTTTGACTCATAGGAAGTAGCCTGCCTAAGCTGCATAACACTGCTACGAATGAAGCATCGCATTACAATTGCATGCACATGGATTTTTTTCTGCAACCATCCACTACAGGTTTCTTAATAAATTAGAGGCATATATACATTTCCATGTGCCATGCTAATTTTGAGTAATATCCAGTATCATAAATTATTGTCAGTAAAATCAAATGGAATTTGGCTGGCTAGATGGGGTTTCCCAATCTAAAGCTAAAAGGCTGAACTATAATTTTCTTACCTGTTACTCTTAAAACAGTTGAGCTATAATATGGTAGAATTCCACTTCTGCCAAATAAATGGTTTGGGCACCTTATTTTATAGCACATTATAAAGCTGGTATTGTACTGATGCGCACTGCACTAGATAGTGTTGCATTAACAAGCAGCAACCAGTAACCTGCAAAAAACAAACTGTGAGCCTACTCTGCAAGTAACATATTTTTGTTATGCCACTAGAAGTGATATGCCCTAACATCTTGATCAGTGGGGGGGTCCTATTTCCACTACCAGGATCATAGCCACTGTCACCCTCAGACTTCAAAATTAAATCATACCCACATACGTCTTCACCTTGGATGGAGCAGATAAACCTAGGATATTAGGATGAACACCCATGTTGAAACTGTTGCTTTACTGAGAGGTGGGGGCCCCAGAGGGGAGCGGTGCATATACTACCGATATAAACAATGACTGATGGGGTTAAATAAAAAAAATTCTAACCTCAGTTGGGCAGGGATGATGGATATCAGTTGTACCCTCCCTATAATCCAGCCTGATCAATCCTGATCCTTGCTAGTTAAAGGCCATCATTTCAACAATTTTTGCATAAATCAATAGTACAAGGGAAGTTAAGAAACTTTGCAATAAAATGCCTCTTTCTCTAATTATCAGCCACTTCTTCTCCGCCGCCCTGGCTACTGCACAGATCATTCACTCTCAGTCCGCTGCTAAATCTGTCTGGAGTGAAGCAGAGGTGAGACAATTTTTGAGTTTTGCAGAGGAATCAGGTTATAGCTGCTGTCCATAGAAGTCTATAGAGAAGAAAGGGGCAAGGGAGATGGGCAGCTGCACAAAGAAATAGAAAGAGGTACACAGCGACTAGTACAGATGTAGCAGGGGTAACACACCCTTAACTCAAATTTCATTATCTCATCGCGTTATCTTGAAACAAAAGCCATTGAAAAGCAATTGCTGAACGCGTTTAGTTAACTTTAGTTTAGTTAACACATCTCATAAAGCATGAGTGTTAACCCTACTACATCCGTAAGTGTTTTACTGCCTCACTCCTGAGCTGGATTCACAGCTGCACTGCTTATTACTGCTCCTTCATGCTCTGAGTGTAATGATAGAGATAGGGGTGCAGGATCTTCTGTTTTCTCTGTGTTATGTGTATTGGAGACAGCATATCAAGTAGGCTCCACCTTCTTTTTTCAGGAAAACCTGAAAATTTAAGATAGCGCTAGCAGAAGGAAACATTGTTGAAAATGGGAAAGAAGCCATATAACATTCCAATATAATGGTATTTTTCATGTAAACACACAATGATTTATTTAGAAAGATCAACTGAAATGACAAGTATGCTTTAGCTCTATAGCGGTCTTCCCATCAACCCACTGTGCAGGGAATTACAATATACTTCAAATAGCCTTACACTGTACAGGGAAAAAGAAACCTCTCTTCCTTGTTTTCAAAATTGATGGGGGTCCCAGAGGTCAGAACACTCGGACCATAATGTTACTGTGTATCCTAGTAGCATGCAAAGTCATTAAGACATAAGAATTCCCCTATAAACTAGCTTTGCTAGCGTGGTGGTCTATATTATTGGCCATAGTATGCATGACTCTTAAAACCTATTGCGCTTTTTTGTTTTCCAGAGAATCTCTGATGGATTTGTGTGTATTATATCAACTGTTACATAGGTATTGCCTTAAAGTAATTAAATGACTACACCACTCGAATTATTGCTCTTTTTTGCTTTATGTGCTCCTTCTCCCAGTGTTTTATAGTGTCATGGCCAATTAAATAAAACCTTGGAGTGGTTAATGAGTTGATTCTTGGTAAAAGCCGGTTACATAAAACCAATAGCACCCTTGCTGAAAATGCAATTATGTAAATTTCCTTCCAGCATTATTTTGTTCCTTATTATACTGTAAATTATACCATAACAATAAAATAAACTGTGAACGTGATATTCCTTTGAAGTCTTTGCCTTAAACTATTTTCAGAAAAACCATCATCTGTGAGATAATCACTGAGTACTGTACCTCGTAGAATTACATTTCAATCCTAAGTGATTGCTCGAGCAAAAGCTTTTCTGTTGTTTACTGGATAGTAAAAACTTTAATCGCTGGACATTTTTTTGTCATAATCATAATTAGGACCTGTATATTATTTGCGCTGCAAAATAGTTGTATGCTTTTATTCTGGTGGCATTAGCAAACTCAGTGGCTGTTTGTAATGTAATACAATTTCATGTTTTCTTGGTATGTCAAGGAAATTTTGAAGTCTTGTTTTCAACATATTAAAAGAAAATGGTGGTAAGTATTGCCATTTTCACACTGGCTATGGAGCCTTATCAACAGGCTAATGCATCCTCTTTTATAGAGGTGTATCCTCATGCATAGAACCATGTTTTAAAAAGGATAGCACACCGATCCATACAAGTTAATGGGGCCATGCACACATCTGTTTCTTTACAAGACTATCCATTCTTCAAGCATTCAGTTTTTTGCGGACTGAAGGACAGACATGTCCTATCTTTGGTGGTATCTTGCAGATCGTGGACTCATTCAAGTCAACCGCCTTTTGCGGTCAGCAATATGGGCACAGAGCCCTTACAGTCGTATGAATAGTGTCTTAAATATATTTTTATAACTTGTTTATTATATTTTTTGTGTGGTGTGCTGTAGTGTGTGGGTGCTTGCATCTTTTTCTATTTCACTGTCTGTGACTATCTTTTATCTACTATTACCATTTACAGCTGTATTCAAAACCTTCAGGTTTTTGCCCCCTAGTGGAGGTAAGAAATAGGGGAATTTTGTCATAATTAAAGGGGTTTTCTGGGATTACTATGGTTTTAAACAGATATGCTCATGTAGTTCCTTACCTCATGTACATCTTCCTGATGCCTTTTTTTTTTTATTTGGACTCTTGACCTGTCTTCACCATGTTTGTTTCTATTCGATATGCAGCTTTTCCTATTGCTCTATCCAACCAATCCCAACCCAACCACTTCTTTCTCTGCCACACCTCCAGCACCGCCCTTAACAACGTCCAGCTATTTTATAGCTGGTCCCACCCAGCTAGTTACATAAACACCTCCCCCCCCATCACTGCCCCTGTTGCTGCTTTGACACACCCATGGACATAAGATCACATAAGATAAGAAAGACATGCATGGACATGGAAATACATTGCAAAATTACAGCTATCTTCATAAATAATTATGTAGAAGGATGCTGATACAAAGCCTCTTTAAGGGCTTTTTTATACTGTAAATAATATTACATTTTGCCATAATACAGTATGTTTTCATAGATATTACACTCCTGTACAACTCTTGCAACCGTGTCAAAGAGTGAGAATCAGTATTCACTACCAAAGAAATGAAGCCTGCTACCTTATGAAACACTTTGTGAAATGCTGAGATTAAAACACTGCAAGGACACTTGATCAAACAGCAGATAACTTTCAAGAACTTAGTAATACAGTGTAGTATCTAAAATATGTTGTCATAGAAACAAAACCATAAAGGCAAAATAGTAACTAGTAAAAAAAAGGATGACCTTATGCATATAATTGTAAACATCCAAACACCTGAAAAAAATTCTCAAAGTCTCTTTTGTCATAAATTCTAACTCATTAATATAATTTGTTAGCCTAGTATATGGGAAAGCTGATCCACAGGAAGGCAAAAAACCCAAGAAGATATAAGCCAAGTTTTGTCCTCTAAGGGAAAACAATTCCTATCTGACTCTGATCTGGAAATCAGAAATATTCACTGGATGAACGACCCTTCTCTAGACATCTAGTGACTGTAACATTTAATATTATGATACTTAAGAAATACATCCAGGCCCCTCTTGAACTCTTTTAGTGAACTCACCATCACCACCTCCTCAGGCAGAGAGTTCCATAGTCGCAATGCTCTTACATTGAAAAATCCTCTTCTATGTTGGTGTAGAACCCATCTTTCCTCTAGATGAAGAGAATGTCTCTTTGTCCTGGGTAGAAATAGATCATGGGAATATTTCTGTATTGACCTCTAATATATGTGTACAGGGTGGGGCAAAAGTCGCAGGACACCCTTTTAGTTCAGAAACAAAAGAGAAAATGAAATATCAGAATACCCTAGCTAGTAATGGGTGAGGGATCCTATGATTGTAAGCAATGTCCGGAACATGGTTGCCATCTTGAAAGCCGCCATATTGGATCAAGGGCACATTTTTACAATGGGAAGGGAAATTATGTAGCATATCAAAGAAGTTTCTCAGAGATCTATTGCTACAATCAATTGCAATATATCTTGTGGTCAAAAGTTATCAACACAGAAATTTCAAAAGTTCAAAGTTATGTTTAGTGATGTCGCGAACATAAAATTTTCCGTTCGCGAACGGCGAACACGAACTTCCGCAAATGTTCGCGAACGTGCGAACAGTGCGAACCGCCATAGACTTCAATAGACAGGTGAATTTTAAAAACCAAAGGGACTCCTTCTGGCCCCAATAGTGATGGAAAAGTTGTTTCAAGGGGACTAACACCTGGACTGTGGCATGCCGGAGGGGGATCCATGGCAAAACTCCCATGGAAAAATACCTAGTTGACGCAGAGTGTGGTAGTTGTAATCGCAATGCGATTAATACAGGTTATATTAATCGCATTGCGAATTCAACTTAGAGCTGGGTTCCTAATGGTTGTATTGCTAGAAATTCTAGCAATACAACCATTAGAACCAGCTCTAAGTTAATTCGCAATGCGATTAATATAACCTGTATTAATCGCATTGCGATACAACTTAGAGCTGAGTTCCTAATGGTTGTATTGCTAGAATATAACGAAGATTGAGAATATAGCGCTATATTCGCAATCTTCGTTATATTCTAGCAATACAACCATTAGGAACTAGATCTAAGTTGTAATCCCAATGCGATTAATACAGGTTATATTAATCGCATTGCGATTACAACTACTAACACTGCAGCTTCAGAATGAATCTAAGATGGATGCCGTCCTTGCTTTTTGATAGGAGGTGGGAGGGTCTGGGAGGTAGACTGATGTACTAGCCCTAAAAGGGCTTTTTGGGGTGCTGTCAGGATGCTGTCCTTACAGCAGAGATCTGATGAGTCTTTCAGGACTGGAGTGGACACTGAATACACTAGCCTAGCTATCGATTTCCCTATTAAATCAGCAGCAACTACACTCTCCCTCCTCTTACTAAGACTGCAGCTTCCGAATGAATCTAAAATGGATGCTGTCCAGGAGATGGGAGGGTCTGGGAGGGAGGGTATGCTGCTGATTGGCTGGAATGTGTCTGCTGACTGTGAGGTACAGGGTCAAAGTTTACTCAATGATAGGGGGTGGACCTAACATCGCATATGTTCGCCCGCCGCGACGAACGCGCACAAGCTATGTTCGTCGGGAACTATTCGCCGGTGAGTAGTTTGGGACATCTTATTTGCGAATTCAACTTAGAGATGGGTTCCTAATGGTTGTATTGCTAGAATATAATGAAGATTGAGAATTTAGCGCTATATTCTCAATCTTCGTTATATTCTAGCAATACAACAACCATTAGGAACTCAGATCTAAGTTGAATTCTCAATGCGATTAATATAACCTGCATTAATCGCATTGCAAATTCAACTTAGAGCTGAGTTCCTAATGGTTGTTGTATTGCTAGAATATACGTTATATTCTAGCAATACAACCATTAGGAACTCAGCTCTAAGTTGTAATCGCAATGCGAATAATACTTACAATTATTAATCGCTTTGCGAATCCATTTGATGCCTCTTATATGACAGTTGACTATGACTACCACCAACGTTCTGCTGCCTCCAAAGCAAGATATCTGAACCCCCTAGGGGCCATTTGGGCGTTTTTGATAAAAAAAACGCATCAAAAACGCATCTGCATTATTATAATTTTTTCATTTGTTAGTTAATTTTTTTGTGTATTTTGCCACATTTGGTTGCATATTTACATTTGGTATAGGCAAATATGGTAGTCTAGATCATGTGTCTATACCAAAATCTAGGATCATTGTTTGACAGCATATTTTCTAAGCCATGTAGCTGAATATAGATTTGGGCAGAGTAATGATCTAGACTACCATATTTGCCTATATCAAATGTAAATATGCAACCAAATGTGGCAAAATACACAAAAAAAAAGAAACTAAAAAATGAAAAAATTATAAAAACGCAGATGCGTTTTTGATGCGTTTTTTTTTATCAAAAACGCCCAAATGGCCCCTGGGGGGTTCAGATATCTTGCTTTGGAGGCAGCAGAACGTTCCTAATGGTTGTTGTATTGCTAGAATATAACGAAGATTGAGAATATAGTGCTATATTCGTTATCTTCGTTATATTCTAGCAATACAACCGTTAGGAACTCAGATCTAAGTTGTAATCGCAATGCGAATAATACAGGTGATATTAATCGCATTGCGATTTACAATTACTATTACTGCAGCTTCAGAATGAATCTAAGATGGATGCTGTCCTTGCGTTTAGATAGGAGGTGGGAGGGTCTGGGAGGAAGGGTATGCTGATTGGCTGGAATGTGTCTGCTGACTGTGAGGTACAGGGTCAAAGTTTGCTCAATAATAAAATATAGGGGCGAACGCAAACCTCGAATATGTTCGCCCGCCGTGGCGGACGCGAACAAGCTATGTTCGCCGGGAACTTTTCGCCGGCGAATAGTTCGGGCCATCTCTAGTTATGTTTTCAGCACCAGGGACAACACATTGGACATGTCAAATAGCTGTGTATCACAGGGAACGTTACTGGTTGTTGTTGCAAATTTCTGTGTTGATCACTTTTAATAACTGTGTTGATACATAGTTAGTCGGTCTCCTTTCAGCCATGTTTATTCTAAACGCAATCCTGGTAATATTTATTAGTACTGTAGTCCACCTATTACATTTTTTACATAAGTTACTTGCCTTTGAACCTACTCAAGTTCTCATGTCTGGGGCCCAAAATTGTACAAATTTCTCCATGTGTGGTATGACTATTGATTTGTAGAATGGTAGAGCTATGCTCTGTATTTTGTTCTTTTTTTTAAAATAACCTTATACCCCCTACTCAACCAGCAAATTCCACTCCCCCTACTCTTCTCCACCATGATATCTACATTATAATTTTAAAGGCAGTTATGACCTAGTCCTGCCAGGAATTTAAAAAGTGCATGTTTTTGAATAGGTCTTTGTAAGCAATGACTGATTTAGGAGGATTAAATGGCTGCTCATATAAAGTTCCTTAGCACCAGAGGGCACCTCATGGTGGCAGTGAATGTATAAAGTACCTATGGGAGTACTGTGGAAGGCAGGGATGTTGCTTGGTCTGAAGACATCGGGGGCATGAGCCCCAGTGAAGCCACATCCTCATCGCCACGGGGGGGGGGGGACCTTCACAGTAGTTATTAACCCCTTTCAGCAGTCCCCCCTTCAGTGAATGGGGGACTACTGAAAGGGGTTAATAACTACTGTGAAGGGCCTAGCAATCTGGGCAACCCCACAAATCATCCCCCAACCCTCCTTGTACTTGTTCCGCTACTTGCAGGCTGTGTGGGCATGAGTTCAGAATTTCAGTCACTTGGGTTGGCAATTCTGTTCTGCGGCTTGTGATCCCACGAGACCTGCGACTTCCTGCGGCGGGTCTCGCGGGATCACATGCCGCAGAACAGAATTGCCGACCCAAGTGACTGAAGTTCTGAACTCATGCCCGCGCAGCCTGCAAGTAGTGGAACCCACGCAGCCTGCGAGTAGTGAGTTGGGGGATGATCTGTGGGATTGCCCAGATGGCTAGGAATAGCCTAATAAAAATATATATATATATATATCACCAGCATAAACATTCGGGGCACTGGACAAAACATCCAGCCGAATGTTTTGACCGAACAATGCCCCTGGTGGAAGGAGAAGAGCTGCTTCTCTGTAATTACTGAAAAGAAGGCAATGCTATGACCACTAGGGCAGCATGAAATCTAAATAGGGCCCTGCTAGTGACCTATAATTATCCTAAGAACCGAATTTTTAAAAATGAGCGTCTCAAGAATGAAATGGTTATTTATTTAGGAAATTATGTTGAAGTAGCGCAGTATATAACAAAGTGTAATATAAATGCCCTAAAGCACATCAAGCCATGCAGGAGCAGGAGTCATTATCTCGGAAACATACCATGTTAAACTGCCATTGTGATGAAATGCATCCTTCCATTCTTTGCATTTTTTTGGAAGAGAATTACAATTACTTCTCCGAACATTTTATGTTAAAGGTTGAAAGCTATGTATTAAATATTTACATTTAAATTAATGTCAGTGCTCTGCGGCTCAGCTCGCATTCAAGTTAATAGTAGAAGACCTGCAGAACACCACCACAGCCAATACATAGTTGACAGAGCCTTCCAGCACATTCCATTGTTTCGTTTTGGCAGCTGCTAAAAACAGCCGGGGTTCCCGGTGTCATAAGTGTGGCACTCTCTTGCCAATAGATGTCACTGGCAATAAGTAAAACCACTACATGAAGGAATGGTCAGACTCAGCAACAATGTGTAGGTATATATTATGTGTCAAAGTAATATCCACAGAAATGCCAGGGCCACAGTTCAGCTGTTTCAGTTCTGACATTCAGCACCAAGAAGATATTAGATTCAGATTCTTTAAGTTCTGCGAGTTGAACAGTGGGACCCTCATGGGTAAGATTAATTATCCAGCACATCCCACGTATGTTTCATCAGCTTGAGATCTGGTGAATCTGAAGGCCAAGTCAACATAATTGTAGCACCATTCTGCCAAAAGTTTCTTATCAAAACAGTGCTTATAGAAAATGCTCATACTAATTCTTCCCCAGGTAAGTGGTGCACTCACAAATGGCCCTTCACATGATGTAAAAGAAAACGTGATTCATCAGACCAAGCCACCTCTATCAATTGATCCATAGTGCAGTTTTGATGATCACTTGTTCATAAGTGGTACTTTCACTAGCAGTCAGGTGTCCTGATACCTTCATTTCATAACCAGCATTAACTTTCTCAGTAATCTGTGCTACAACAGCCCTTCAGTGGGATGGGACAAGGCAACCTAACCTTTGCTCTTATGAGTATGTCACTGGTAGAGTTGAGCGAACCCGAACTGTATAGTTCAGGTTTGTACCAGATTTTGGGGTGTTCAGGACACGGACCCAAAACAGAACATTTTCAGAAAAGTTCGAGTTCGGGTCCATTGTTCGGCGATTTCTTCACGATTTCTGAAGGGCTGCACAGCAGCCAATCAGCAAGCGTTTTACTTCTTGCCCTAAGAAGCCATTACAGACATGCCTACTAATGGCATGGCTGTGATTGGCTGAGTGCCGCATGTGACCCAGCCTCTTTATAAGCTGGAGTCATGTACTGCCGCACGTCACTCTGCTGATTTGAGCTTAGGGAGAGGATGTTGGTGCTGCGATCAGGGACAGAATAAGGCAGAAATCATAAGAACCTGTGCTACTTTAATCCACAAGATACAGCAAATAGAGAAGGAGGGAGCGTCAGCAATCCAACATTTCTGTACCCAGCCACTGCAAGGGAAATCTTTTTTTGTAATCCATCTGTTACTGAGGTGGTGCTCAGCGGCCATATTAGCCACTGCAGTGTACTGCATGTGTGCCAGACAGCCAGGGACATCAGCCTAATCATACTTTGTAGCTCAGTAAAGGAAAAAAAACTTATTTTTCTGGCTGCTCAAGTCCCCTATATTGCCTTTTGTATGTTTAATAGGTGACATAGTCCATTTGTCTAGCCTGGGATCTGTGGTACCACAGAGCACTTGTGTATACAATGCACTAAACCGTATATTCCATTTCAGCTATCAAATAGTGCATCAGTGTATCAACGTATTCCATGTCCACAAAACAGTTCTGCATACACCATCCAACGACATATTTTATATTTCTGCAGGGAAATAGTGCTTCTTTGTTTTTTATAGAAAAAAAACTTTATTCAAGGTCCACCAAACAGTCTGAAATACCCATTCTAACCACCCATTTTACATTGCTGCTATGAAATACAGCATAAGTGTATTTTTTTGACCACTTAAATACCGATTTCATATTACAGATGAGAAATAGTGCATCTTTTTTTTAGTGAAAAAAGCAAGATTCCTCTTAACAAAGCAGTTGTATATACACAGTATAAATACCTACATTTAAATTACCGCAGTGAAAAACTGCATTTGTGAATTTTGGTGACAAAAGCCGTGACATAGTCCATTTGTCTAGCCTGGGATCTGTAGTGCCACAGAGCACTTGTGTATACAATGCACTAAACCGCATATTCCATTTCAGCTATCAAATAGTGAATCAGTGTAATTTAGTTAAAAAAAAGTGGTCATCCTGATCCACCAAGCCTATTTTACACCGCCAAAATATATATTTGACATTTCTGCGGTGAAATAGAGAATCCGTGTAATTTTGGGGAAAAATTGGTATTCCATGTCCACAAAACAGTTCTGCATACACCGTCCAACGACATATATTATATTTCTGCAGAGAAATAGTACTTCTTAGATTTTTATAGAAAAAAAACTTTATTCAAGGTCCACCAAACAGTCTGAATTACCCATTCCAATCACCAATTTTACATTGCTACTGTGAAATACAGCATAAGGGTATATTTTTTGACAAAGAAGTGGTAATCCTGATCCACAGAGCATCTTGAGATACACCGCTTAAATAATGATTTCATATTAGAGATGAGAAATAGTGCATTATTCTTTTTTTGAGTGAAAAAAGCAAGATTCCTCTTAACAAAGCAGTTGTACATACACAGTATAAATACCTACATTTAAATTATCGCAGTGAAAAACTGCATTTGTGAATTTGGTGACAAAAGCCGTGACATAGTCCATTTGTCTAGCCTGGGATCTGTAGT
Source organism: Bufotes viridis (assembly GCA_033119425.1). Lineage (NCBI taxonomy): Eukaryota > Metazoa > Chordata > Amphibia > Anura > Bufonidae > Bufotes > Bufotes viridis. The sequence goes on from CM065592.1 coordinate 366,018,034, forward strand.
GCCACAGAGCACTTGTGTATACAATGCACTAAACTGCATATTCCATTTCAGCTATCAAATAGTGAATCAGTGTATTTTAGTTAAAAAAAAGTGGTCATCCTGATCCACCAAGCCTATTTTACACCGCCAAAATATATATTTGACATTTCTGCGGTGAAATAGAGAATCCGTGTAATTTTGGGGGAAAATTGGTATTCCATGTCCACAAAACAGTTCTGCATACACCGTCCAACGACATATATTATATTTCTGCAGAGAAATAGTACTTCTTAGATTTTTATAGAAAAAAACTTTATTCAAGGTCCACCAAACAGTCTGAATTACCCATTCCAATCACCAATTTTACATTGCTACTGTGAAATACAGCATAAGGGTATATTTTTTGACAAAGAAGTGGTAATCCTGATCCACAGAGCATCTTGAGATACACAACAAACACAGAACCAGAGATAGGTGCACGCTGCCGTCACACTAAACCCTCACACTGATGTTAAAAATTGAGAGTTAGTTCGACATATCCTACTAGGAGGACGTGTCTTAAGCCTCGGGCACCAGCGTCAAGGTCTCTCAAGTAGCCCGTGGGCCCTAACACTCACCTACCTGCGCCATATGGGCGATATCAGGGGCCAGTGGGCAATTACAGGAGCATTAGGACGACTCACAAACATCTCCTCTGTTACCTCCAGCATGTGGCCATGCTTGCAATGGGAGGTGGGAGGTGTCTATGAGCCCTACCCAAGACTGACTGATATAGCCCAAGGCCAAGCAGGTGCACCCAAATGTGACCTGAAGATGAAAAACAGGCACATTTAAAATGGAGTTTATACACCTCCATACATATATATATAAACCATCAAAAATGTGGTGATAAGAAAGCAGGATGCGCTCATACCCATATGCAGTTGTGCATTTCTGTAGGGGAGCACATCCTGCACTTGTAGTCCGTTGCTAATGGCAATCACCAGCAAAAAAATGCATACAATGGATGATGCCAGCAACGGACTACAAGTACCACAATGGACATCCTACATAAGATGAAATTTATGTGGATGTGGCAAGAATACAGAACAAACACAGAACCAGAGATAGGTGCACGCTGCCATCACACTAAACCCTCACACTGATGTTAAAAATTGAGAGTTAGTTCGACATATCCTACTAGGAGGACGTGTCTTAAGCCTCGGGCACCAGCGTCAAGGTCTCTCAAGTAGCCCGTGGGCCCTAACACTCACCTACCTGCGCCATATGGGCGATATCAGGGAGCCAGTGGGCAATTACAGGAGCATTAGGACGACTCACAAACATCTCCTCTGTTACCTCCAGCATGTGGCCATGCTTGCAATGGGAGGTGGGAGGTGTCTATGAGCCCTACCCAAGACTGACTGATATAGCCCAAGGCCAAGCAGGTGCACCCAAATGTGACCTGAAGATGAAAAACAGGCACATTTAAAATGGAGTTTATACACCTCCATACATATATATATAAACCATCAAAAAATGTGGTGATAAGAAAGCAGGATGCGCTCATACCCATATGCAGTTGTGCATTTCTGTAGGGGAGCACATCCTGCACTTGTAGTCCGTTGCTAATGGCAATCACCAGCAAAAAATGCATACAATGGATGATGCCAGCAACGGACTACAAGTACCACAATGGACATCCTACATAAGATGAAATTTATGTGGATGTGGCAAGAATTCAGAACAAACACAGAACCAGAGATAGGTGCACGCTGCCGTCACACTAAACCCTCACACTGATGTTAAAAATTGAGAGTTAGTTCGACATATCCTAATAGGAGGACGTGTCTTAAGCCTCGGGCACCAGCGTCAAGGTCTCTCAAGTAGCCCGTGGGCCCTAACACTCACCTACCTGCGCCATATGGGCGATATCAGGGGCCAGTGGGCAATTACAGGAGCATTAGGACGACTCACAAACATCTCCTCTGTTACCTCCAGCATGTGGCCATGCTTGCAATGGGAGGTGGGAGGTGTCTATGAGCCCTACCCAAGACTGACTGATATAGCCCAAGGCCAAGCAGGTGCACCCAAATGTGACCTGAAGATGAAAAACAGGCACATTTAAAATGGAGTTTATACACCTCCATACATATATATATAAACCATCAAAAATGTGGTGATAAGAAAGCAGGATGCGCTCATACCCATATGCAGTTGTGCATTTCTGTAGGGGAGCACATCCTGCACTTGTAGTCCGTTGCTAATGGCAATCACCAGCAAAAATGCATACAATGGATGATGCCAGCAACGGACTACAAGTACCACAATGGACATCCTACATAAGATGAAATTTATGTGGATGTGGCAAGAATTCAGAACAAACACAGAACCAGAGATAGGTGCACGCTGCCGTCACACTAAACCCTCACACTGATGTTAAAAATTGAGAGTTAGTTCGACATATCCTACTAGGAGGACGTGTCTTAAGCCTCGGGCACCAGCGTCAAGGTCTCTCAAGTAGCCCGTGGGCCCTAACACTCACCTACCTGCGCCATATGGGCGATATCAGGGGCCAGTGGGCAATTACAGGAGCATTAGGACGACTCACAAACATCTCCTCTGTTACCTCCAGCATGTGGCCATGCTTGCAATGGGAGGTGGGAGGTGTCTATGAGCCCTACCCAAGACTGACTGATATAGCCCAAGGCCAAGCAGGTGCACCCAAATGTGACCTGAAGATGAAAAACAGGCACATTTAAAATGGAGTTTATACACCTCCATACATATATATATAAACCATCAAAAAATGTGGTGATAAGAAAGCAGGATGCGCTCATACCCATATGCAGTTGTGCATTTCTGTAGGGGAGCACATCCTGCACTTGTAGTCCGTTGCTTGAGATACACCGCTTAAATAATGATTTCACATTACAGCTGAGAAATAGTGCATTATTCTTTTTTGTGGGAAAAAAGCAATATTCTTGCTTCACAAAACAGTTGTACATACACGGTATAAATATCTAATTTAAATTTACAGCAGTAAAAAACTGCATTTTGGGGTTTTATTGAAAAAAGCTGTGTTTTAGGCTGAAAAAACTGTTGTGTATCCGTCGTTTAAATAATTATTTACAATTTATAACAGTTAAATACTGCATTTGTGAATTTTGGTAACCAAATTCGTTTCCTGGGTACCCAAATCTGATGTATATACATAGTATAAATATCTACTGTTAATGTACAGCAGTTAAAAACTGCATTTTGAGGTTTTATTGAAAAAAGCTGTGTTTTAGGCCGAAAAAACAGTTGTGCATCCGGCTTATAAGTAATTAATTTCAATTTACAGCAGTGAAATGAAAATGTTCTGTATTTTATTACAAAAATACTTGTTCTTGTTCTACAAACCACTTGTGCATACAGCGTACCCAATTTTTTTTTTACATTTCTGCATAGAAATTGAGAATCAGTATATTTTGGGCACAAAAAACATTATTCTGGATCCACAGAGCATTTTTATGACACTGCCTTAGCGAACGTAATTGTCGAGCAGGTTGTGGTGGCAGGTAAATTGACACCAGAGAGAGACCAATCTTTCAGCTTGGTGGGTGAACGCAAATAATGAGGAGAACATCAAATAAGGGACGTGGGCATGGTCGTGGTGGTGGAGCTCCTGTTGCTGGGAGAGGAAGTGGCCATTCAGCGCCAACTACTGCTCCAAGTCAAACACCTTCCTCTGGTGCAAGTAGGCGACAGAATCTGCAGCGTTATTTGATAGGCCCAAATGCCGCTCAACGGATGGTGAAACCAGAACATGTACAGGCGATAGTAGATTGGGTGGCTGACAGTGCCTCCAGTTCCTTCACAGTATCTAACACACAGTCCTCTGCAGAAAGCTCAGAGTTGGCACCTGCAGCCCATGCCCATCAGTCTTCCACCTCACCCCCTTTCAAATCAGCCAAGCAGTCAGAGCCGCAAATCATGCAGGAAAGTCTCATGCTTTTTGATGACTCTGTTGGCAGGGTTTCCCCGACCTATCCACCTAGCCCTGCCCCAGAAGAGGAAGACCTTGAATGCACTGATGCTCAACCACTTTTATTGCAGGATGAGGACATGGGAATACCGCCACAAAACGTCTCTGATGAAACACAGGTGCCAACTGCTGTGGCTTTCTGCAATGTGCAGACCGACGGGGAGGGCAGGGCTCATGAATGGGTGGAAGATGATGTGGAGGATGATATAGTCTTAGACCCAGACTGGACTGAAGGTCGTGCTGAGGTGTGCAGTTCTGAGGAAGAGGCGGTGGTCGCACAGAGGCAACAGCACAGCAAAAGAGGGAGCAGGGTGCAAAAGTGCAGCTGCCGTTCCAGAGACAGTACGCCTGCTACTGTCCACCGCACCCAGGCACCGAGCACATCAAGGCCTGCTCCAAGGAGTTTATTGGCGTGGCAGTTCTTCACACAATGTCCTGACGACAAGACACGAGTGGTTTGCATGTTGTGCCATCAGAGCCTGAAGCGAGGCATAAACGTTCTTAACCTGAGCACAACACGCATGACCAGGCATTTACATGCAAAGCATGAACTGCAGTGGAGTAAACACCTTAAAAACAATGAACTCTCTCATGCTCCTCCTGCTCCCTCTTCTGCTGCTGCTGGCTCGGCCTCTCCCTCCACCTCTGGCGTCACCTTGGCACCTGACGACCAGCAAACAGAGGATGTTCCACCAACACCACCACATACGACACCATCACCAAGCATCTCCACCATGTCACACGGCAGCATTTAGCTGTCCATCTCCCAAACATTGGAGAGAAGGTGGAAATACCCACCTACCCACCCTCGAGCCCTGGCCCAGAATTCCAGCATTTCAAAATTACAGGCCTTTGAAATGCTGTCATTTCGTCTGGTGGAGATGGACTGTTTCAAACAGCTGATGGCGGTGGCTGTCCCCCAGTACGTTGTTCCCAGCCGCCACTACTTTTCCAGGTGGGCCGTCCCTTCCCTGCACAACCAAGTGGAGGATAAAATGTAGTGTGCGCTGCGCAACGCCACCTGTGGCAAGGTCCATATAACCACAGATACATGGACCAGCAAGCATGGCCAGGGTCGCTATATCTCCACACTGGGTAAACGTAGTGGTGGCTGAGCCCGAGGCGGATAGCGGTTTTGCTCATGTCCTTCCACCATTGAGTCATTATTCGTTGCCTCCTGTTGCTTCCTCTTCCTACTCCGCATTCCCAAATGTCAAAGTGGAACAAGTGGAAGCCCAAGGCGAAGGCAGAGGAGGAGCGAGAGGTCGCCAACGCAGCTGTGTCACGGCCAGCTCCTCTGAGGGAGGGTTAGCATAGCAGAGATGTGGAAAAGTTTTGTCACCACGCCACAGCTAACTGCACCACCGCCTAATACGGAACGTGTTAGCAGGAGGCAGCATTTCACTAACATGGTGGAACAGTACATGTGCACACCCCTCTATGTACTGACTGAAGGTTCGGCCCCATTAAACTTCTGGGGCTCCAAATTGTCCACTTGGCCAGAGCTAGCCTTTTATGCCTTGGAGGTGCTGGCCTGCCCGGCGGCCAGCGCTTTGTCTGAACGTGTATTCAGCACGGCAGGGAGCGTCATTACAGACAAACGCAGCCTCCTGTCCACAGCCAATGTGGACAAGCTGACGTTTATAAAAATGAACCAGGCATGGATCCCACAGGACCTGTCCATCCCTTGTGCAGATTAGACATTTATAACTACCTCCCCTTAGCCATATATTCTTGGACTCCAGGGCACTTCTTCATTCAATCCTCTTTTTTTAATTTTACTATTATATTGCGGGGCAACTCAAAGTTGAATGAACCTCTCCTCCATCTGGGTGCCAGGGGCCTAAATATCGTAAAGTGGCCTGTTCCAATGGTGGGTGACATGAAGCCTGATTCTCAGCTATGCGACCTCTCTCCTCTGTCTTGGTGCCGGGGCCTAAATATCTGAAAGCGGCCTGTTCCATTGGTGGGTGACATAAAGCCTGATTCTCTGCTATGCGACCTCTCTCCTCTGTCTTGGTGCCGGGGCCTAAATATCTGAAAGTGGCCTGTTCCATTGGTGGGTGACATAAAGCCTGATTCTCTGATATGTGACCTCTCTCCTCTGTCTTGGTGCCGGGGCCTAAATATCTGAAAGTGGCCTGTTCCAGTGGTGGTTGACCTGAAGCCTGATTCTCTGCTATGAGACCTATCTCCTCTGTCTGGGTGCTGGGGCCTAAATAACTGAAAGTGGCCTTCTCCATTGGTGGGTGATATGAAGCCTAATTCTTTGCTATAGGACCTCTCTCCTCTGTTTGGGTGCTGGGGCCTAAATAACTGAAAGTGGCCTTTTCCATTGGTGGGTGACCTGAAGCTTGATTCTCTGCTATGGGACCTCTCTCCTCTGTCTGGGTGCTGGGGCCTGAATTAGTAAAAGTGGCCTTTCCATTGGTGGGTGACATGAAGACTGATTCTCTGCTATGCCACCTTTCTCCTCTGTCTGGGTGCTGGGGCCTAAATAACTGAAAGTGGCCTTTTCCATTGGTGGGTGACATGAAGCCTGATTCTCTGCTATGGGACCTCTCTCCTCTGGGTGCTGGGGCCTAAACAAGTAAAAGTGGCCTTCTCCATTGGTGGGTGACATGAAGCATGATTCTCTGCTATGGGACCTCTCTCCAATTGATATTGCTTAATTTTTATTTATTTTATTTTAATTCATTTCCCTATCCACATTTGTTTGCAGGGGATTTATCTACATTTTGCTGCCTTTTGCAGCCCTCTAGCCATTTCTTGGGCTATTTTACAGCCTTTTTAGTGCCCAAAAGTTCAGGTCCCCATTGACTTCAATGGGGTTCGGGGTGAAGTTCAGGTCGAGTTCGGATCCCGAACCCGAACATTTTCGAGAAGTTCGGCCGAACTTCTTGAACCCGAACATCCTGGTGTTCGCTCAACTCTAGTTGTTAGCATTACAATACCCCTTCTATGTCTCCTTTGACATATTATGGCGATGGCGGAAGAGCATGCGGCACAGGAGGAGGAGGAAGAGGGGGCATTTCACAGGGTTTCAGGCAGGTCATACAGAAGTAGCTCAGAGGGTTGGTTCCTGCACCAGCAGAGGCCAGGTACAAATGTGGAAAGCCAGGACACACTTTTGGAGGATGAGGAGGAGGAGGAGGATGAGGTAGAGGAAGAGGAGGAGGAATCGGTTTCACTGCAGGGTGGCACCCTACGCAGCTCAGGGCCATCACTGGAGTGTGGCGGGGGGGATACGGAGGACACAGACGATACACCACCTACAGAGGACAGCTTATCATTACCTCTGGGCAGCCTGGCACACATGAGCGACTACCTGCTGCAGAGCCTGCTCAACGACAGCAGAGTTGCCCACATTTTAATTTGTGCTGACTACTGGGTTGCCACCCTGAGATCCCCGGTACAAGGAAAAGGTGCCCACCTTAATTCCCGCACTGGAGCTTGATAGGAAGATGCGCAACTACAAGAGCACACTAGTAGACGTGCCCCTGAGGGTATTCCCAACTGACACGGGGGGGACAAGTAGAAGCACAAGGCGAAGGCAGAGGCGGAGGAGGAAGAGGAAGAGGTCGCCAACGCAGCTGTGTCACGGCCAGCTCCTCAGACAGCAAGGTTAGCATGGCTGAGATGTGAGAAAGTTTTGTCACCGCGCCACAGCAAACTGCACCACCAGCTGATAGGGAACGTGTTAGCAGGAGGCAGCATTTCAACAACATGGTGGAACAGTACGTGTGCACACGGCTCCACGTACTGACTGCTGGTTCTGCCCCATTCAACTTCTGGGTCTCCAAATTGTCCCCATTGCCAGAGCTTGCCCTTTATGCCATGTAGGTGCTGGCCTGCCCTGCGGCCAGTGTATTGTCTGAACGTGTATTTAGCATGGCAGGGGGCGTCATTACAGACAAGCATAGCCGCCTGTCCACAGCCAACGTGGACAAGCTCACGTTCATTAAAATGAACCAGGCGTGGATCCCACAGCACTTGTCCTTACCTTGTGCAGAATAGACATTTATAACTGCCTCGCCCTCAACTATACATTCTTGTACTCCATGGCACTTCTTTATTGAATCCTCTTTTTTCAATTGTACCAATATTTTGGGGGCAACCCCAAGTTGAATGAACCTCTCCTCTGTCTGGGTGCCAGGGGCCTACATTCTAATCGCCTGCTGCTTTGTTGCGTGACATTAACCTCTTTTTGCTGTCAAATGACAGCCCCATTTTCTGGTTGTCAGGGGCCTATATTTCGTTTAATCGCTTGCTGCATTAGTGGGAGACATTAAACTCTTTATACTGTCAAATGACCTCTACATTGTCTGGTTGTCAGGGGCCTATATCTTGTTTAATCGCTTGCTGCATTGGTGGGAGACATTAAACTTTTTATACTGTCAAATGACCTCTACATTGTCTGGTTGTCAGGGTCCTATATTTCGTTTAATTGTTTGCTGCATTGGTGGGAGACATTAAACTCTTTATACTGTCAAATGACCTCTACATTATCTGGTTGTCAGGGGCCTATATTTTGTTTCATCGCCTGCTGCATTGGTGGGAGACAGTAACCTCTTTTTAGTGTCAAATGACCGCCCCATTGTCTGGTTGTCAGGGGCCTATATTTAGTTTAATTGCTTGCTGCATTGATGGGAGACATTAAACTCTTTATTCTGTAAAATGACCTCTACATTGTCTGGTTGTCAGGGGCCTATATTTTGTTTCATCGCCTGCTGTATTGGTGGGAGACATTAACCTCTTTTTACTGTCAAATGACCGCCCCATTGTCTGGTTGTCAGGGGCCTATATTTAGTTTAATCGGTTGCTGCATTGGTGGGAGACATTAAACTCTTTATACTGTCAAATGACCTCTACATTGTCTGGTTGTCAGGGGCCTATATTTTGTTTAATCGCTTGCTGCATTGGTGGGAGACATTAAACTCTTTATACTGTCAAATAGCCGCCCCATTGTCTTGTTGTCAGGGGCCTATATTTTGTTTCATCCCCTGCTTTATTGGTGGGAGACATTAACCTCTTTTTACTGTCAAATGACCGCCCAATTGTCTGGTTGTCAGGGGCCTAAATTTCGTTTACTTGCTTGCTGCATTGGTGGGAGACATTAAACACTTTATACTGTAAAATGACCTCTACATTGTCTGGTTGTCAGGGGCCTATATTTTGTTTCATCGCCTGCTGTATTGGTGGGAAACATTAACCTATTTTTACTGTCAAATGACCCCCCATTGTCTGGTTGTCAGGGTCTTATATGCAGGCAGACATGATTTCTTCTTGGCTGTGATGACAACTTAAACTCCCAGGTATGGTTGCCATTGGCCTGAGTCTGTGAGTGAGGCCTGTGACACTGCTGGCAGTCATGAATCCTTCTTGGCAGTGATGTGAACTTCAACTCCCATGTATGGTTGCCCTGGCCCTGAGTCTGTGAATGAGGCCTGTGGCACTGCAGGCAGACATGAATGCTTTTTGGCTGTAAAAAGAACTTTAACTCCCATAGCATTCCCTCCTGATGTCACCCCAACCTCCTATTCCACCTCCTTCTCCAAGTTGCAAATTGATATTGGTTAATTTTTATTTATTTTATTTTATTTTAAGTCATTTCCCTATCCACATTTGTTGCAGGGAATTTACCTACATTTTGATGCCTTCTGCAGCCCTCTAGCCCTTTCCAGGGCTATTTTACTGCCTTTTTAGTGCCCAAAAGTTCGGGTCCCCATTGACTTCAATGGGGTTCGGTTTCGGGGTCAAGTTCGGGTTGAGTTCGGATCCCGAACCCAACATTTTCGTGAAGTTCGTCCGACCTTCTCAAACCTGAACAACCAGGTGCCTGTTTAACTCTAGTCACTGGTTCATTAGTTATTCTTCTATGCAACACTTTTGGTTAGTAGTAACCACTGCCTATCAGGAGCAAGATCACAAGACCAGAAAGAAAGAGAGAATGGGAAGCTATGGATTTACCAGTGCATATGTTAAGCAGACAATGCTAAACACAAAGGGGGAACTGTGCCATTATTGTATTATCTGGGATACAAAAGTCTTACTTGGCACAGGTGCTGTTTTGTGTTTTTTCCACCACCCTAGCCACTTTTACAAATAGTGGGTAGGACATGGGTGGGAGGGGATAGGCCGTGGGTGGTTCACCAGTGGCCTGACACATTTACTAATATGTGTGCAAAAAACTGTTGCACATTACATCTTAAATCTAGCATCCTTGCTGGCATAGATTTTTAGTTTCTGGGACATCAAGATCCACCAGAATTATTACCTCTCAATAATTCTGATGTATCGTATGAGTGCCAGTTGTGTTATTAAAATGTATGTCTTACATTTACCCCAAAATGTTAAAAGTAGTCTAATATATCACATTTCTGGTACCAGTGCATCGAGTTCAATATGAATGTTATTTAGGCCTCTTTCACATGAGCGATGTGAATTGTGTCAGGATGCGTTCAGTATATGTTCAGTGAAACTCGCACCATTTTGCAAGCAAGTTCAGTCAGTGTTTTAGTTTTTCCGCGTGGCTGCAATCATTTTCGATGCGTTTTTCATGCACGTGAAAAAAAGATTTACAAACAACATCTCCTAGCACTGGACTGTATCCGGATGCAATGCGTTTTTCTCTGAAGCCCCATTCACTTCTATGTGGCCGGGGCTGCATGAAAAACGCAGAATATAGAACATGCTGCGATTCTCACGCACCACAGAAATGATGCGTGAAAAAAAGCTCATGTACACAGACCCATTGAAATGAATGGGTTAGGATTGTGTGGGTGCTATGCGTTCACTTCACACATTGCACCCGCGCAAAAAACTCACTATCAGTGGATTTAAGCTGAGTTGTCACAACAGCTGAATGACAGTAGTGTGCTGTGCAGTCAAAAACCGGGCTGCAAAATCACAGTCGCTTATTGTGAATTTTCATTCTGGTTAGGAATCAAGTATAAGTAAAGCACAATATAATTGTGTGCTTTTCCTTACAGTAGTTGCTGCAAAACCAAAGCAATTTACATGGTTCACACTACTGCCATTGGGCTACTATGTAAAAGAACTCAGCCACTCAGCCATAATGGTATATATAAATACAGGGGTGGGATTCAAATTTTTAACAACCGATTCCCTACTCAACGGGGACATGCTGCGTCACGACACATGTTTACATATACATACACCGTATATATGTACACATACATAAATACACCATATATACACTACACACACATACCACCAAACTAAGGAGCTAAACTATCAGCGGCGTGCGAAGCAATGGAAGTGAACATCTCCAGCTGCCCTGCCGCCGCAAGAGCACCGGATGGGGATGTAATTTTAACAACCGGATCTGGAGAACTGGAGGGAACTGGCTAAATCCCATGTCTAAACATATATATATATATATATATATATATATATATACATTTATTGTATGGGCTGGATTTTATTTGGATTGAGAAGTTAGGTTTGGTAGTGGGATCCTTCCAATCCACCCCATTGCAGGGAAGATTTTCCCCTAGCATGAGGGATCCCCAGGTGTAATCCACCTGGGATTGTTAGTGGGAAGTAAAAACCCATCCCAGACTGTCAGAGAAGAGAGTGATTTGGAACAGAGACCTGCAGAGGCTCTGAGGGGCCACAAGGCTATGTGAAGCCTTATCTCTTCCCGTTGTGGACTGTTGGCTGATGAGCGGACCGACTAAGGGCTTGGAGCCTTAGACCCTGACCCTAAGCTGTGTTCTTTAGGTGAGTCAGGGATATGATGTTTGTATTAGCAACTGCCTAGATGGGCAGGTGTTAATTTTGTATTGTTTTTGTTTGGGCTGGTGAAAATAAACCGTCATTTGGATGTTAATCCTGGTGTCTGTGAAGAAATCTGTGATTGTGACCCCCTAAAAAGAAGCCGATCCCTTACAATATATATATATATACTTCCGGTTCCTGTCACATGTTCTCTCTCCTAAAAAGGAGATGGATGCATGCTGTATGGTACATTAAACCATCACACACACCCCTTTTTCTTTAGTTTTTTCACAAAACAACATTAATAAATCTAAAGGGAAAAACCATAAAACTTAACCATTGTAGAGTCATTAATAGTCCACAGGCAGGATCTAAAGAACCACAATTATGCCTCCTCAATAGGTCTTGATAGGGCTCTTCTTTCTATCATAAGATAATGTCTTTGTTATTGGAGAACACTGTTTTCTGAAGAGCTAGCTATTTCCTGTTGAGAACCATCACTCTCAGTAACATCTCCATGGGTCTGAGAGGGTTCATCAACAGTTTCTGTTGGTAATACTTTGAAATGTGAGTAATTCCGGGTTATAGAGTGTCCATCTCCCTCAGCTGTAACAATACTTCCTTTCTTGGCCTACACATAGTATTCACCTGGGTCGTACACAGGAAAAGTCTTATTGTTCTGCTTCTGATGTACAACAACTTTATCACCTCTCTATAGAAGATATTTGGCCATGTTTTCTCTTGTCTGCATACTATTTCATTTCCTCCTTGTTGTTGAAGTCTTTTGGTCTAACAGTAGAGTCAGTAAAAAGTTTATAGTTGGTTAAATCAGGGATATGTATATGAGGAGTTCTGTTGAAAAGTAGTTGGGCAGGAGCAGCATTAGTTGTTGAATGTGGTGTACTACTGTAGTTGCACAGGAATTTGTACAGCGCCTGTTTCAGTAGTGCATGCTCTAATTAAGCTGCTTTAAGTCTCTTCCATAACATGCGCATGAATCTTTTCACAATTCCATTTGCTTGTGGCCAGCAAGGGGTTGTAGTCTTGTGTGTGAACCCAGATATTCAGAAAATTGTACAAATGAATGCCCATTAAATGGAGGTCGATTATCTGTTTTGACTACTCGTGAAATTCCATATGCTGAGAAAATGCTGTCTAACTCCTGTATAACACTGTGACATTTGTAATGACTCAGGTTTTGATGAATAGTCCACTAGCTGACATGTGAAGCAATGTTTTATAATGTCCTCTACCAACTGATCCATGTTTGGGAACCACACTTTTTCTAAAGGAGTTTTTTGTACCAACAATTCCCAGATGACCCTTATGAGCAATCTGTATTACCGAGTGACACAAGGCTTTAGGAACAACCAGCTTAGTACCTCGAAGAATGAGATGCCCCTCAGCAGCTGCTCTCACGCATGAGAATGATTTTAGTTCCTTGAGGTTTATTTCAAGATTGGGAAATTTAGCTGTCTGAATCTCATGCCATTTTCCATTCTGAATAATGTGCATTAAGGCACAGAGACAGTGTCTTGTCATGTGCATTTACTCTCATAAACTGATCAGCTGAAAGTGCCTTAGGTATTGCATAAGCTGTAACAAAATTGATGCACTCTTCAGTTGACCGATGGGTAGCTTGATCTACTTCTATAGGATGTCTTAAAATGTAGTCAGTTGGATTGCTGTATTTAGCAGGCCTGTGAATAATTTTGTAATTACATCATTGAAGTCCAAAAAAAAATAAAAAAAAGCATGGATTGCACTTCCCCATGCTATGCATTGATCCATTATTGCTTCTCAGCATAATTCATATTGCTTCTCAGCATAATAGTATACCAAGCCTTAATCTACATAGCGTACATAAAGCATTAGTATACGTTTTGATCAAAATGCATAGGCCCACTCACCAAGCCAAAGTTGCCTCTACGAGTGGGTACCTACTCTAAATTGGTGCAGTGCCACATGGCGACCACCATTGCCGCAACATCACACTAGCAGGTTGTGTGAACCAGCAGTCCAACAGCACCCCTGCCGTCAGACGAAGCCCCCATGGTACTGGGCAGCATCAACCCACAGTCACAGCACCACAGCAACAACAGCCGCCATGCAGCGTCGCACCATGTGAACAGATGTTAAAAGCTTCTTGAAGTTGCAGATCCCACCATTCACCTCTTCCTGGCTCTTGGGTTTTCAAAGATGGGAGTAGAGCTAGGTGACCTATAACAATGGTCAAAGGTGTTCCATAGAGAACCAGATAAAAATGCTCACATCTCCATACAACAGCTAAACTTTCTTTTTCAGGTTGGGAGTATTTTTTCTGTACTTATTAAGGCTTTACTAGTATAAGAAATGATACATGGATCTGAACTATTGGTTTTGTATTGTACTAGAATAGCTCCCAGACCCACTGAACTTGGATCCACAATCAATTCAGTAGGAAAATTTGGATCAAAGTACACCATTGTATTTTTTGAACAGAGCTAATTTTTAATGGTAGCAAAAGAGGTTTGGCATTCTGGAAACCACCTGAATTCATAGCCTCTTAACCCCTTAAAGACGCAGATATATTTCACCTTAAGGACCTGGCCATTTTTTGCAAATCTGACCAGTGTCACTTTGTGTGGTGATAACTTTAAAACGCTTTTACTTCTCCAGGCCATTCTGAGATTATTTTTTTCGTCACATATTGTACTTCATGACACTGGAAAAATGAAGTAAAAAAAATATACATTTGTATTTATAAAAAAAATACAAAATTTACAAAAATTTTCCAACTTTCAATTTCTCTACTTCTATAATACAATACTTCTAAAATACAATACTTCTAAAATACATTTTATTTTTGGGGGACATTAGAAGGCTTAGAATTTAGAAGTTTAGAAGCAAATCTTGGAAATTTTCTGAAAATTTCAAAAACTAGTTCAGGTTTGAAGTCACTTTGTGAGGCTTATATAATAGAAACCACCCAAAAATGACCCCATTTTAGAAACTACACCCTTCAAGGTATTCAAAACTGATTTTACAAATGTTGTTAACTCTTAAGGTGCTCCACAAGAGTTATTGGCAAACGGAGATGAAATTTCTGAATTTCATTTTTTTGCCAATTTTTCCATTTTAACCAATTTTTTCCACTAACAAAGCAAGGGTTAACAGCCAAACAAGACTGTATCTTTATTGCACTGACTCTGCCGTTTACAGAAACACCCCAAATGTGGTCGTACACTACTGTATGGCCACACGGCGGGGCGTAGAGGGAAAGGAGCGCCGTGTGGTTTTTGGAAGGCTGATTTTTTTATGGACCGGCATATTTACACCGTGTCCTATTTCAAGCCCCCCTAATGCATCCCTAAAGTAGAAACTCCCTAAAAGTGACCCCATTTTGGAAACTACGGGATAAGGTGGCGGTTTTGTTTGGACTATTTTTAGGGTACATATGATTTTTGGTTGCTCTATATTACATTTTTGTGATGTAAGGTTACCAAAAATAGAAATTCTGAAATTTCATCTCCATTTGCCATTAACTCTTGTGGAGCACCTAAAGGGTTAACAACGTTTGTAAGATGAGTTTTGAATACCTTGAGGGGTGTAGTTTCTTAGATGAGGTCACTTTTAGGGAGTTTCTACTCTAGGGGTGCATCAGGGGGCTTCAAAAGGGACATGGTGTCAATAAAAAAAGGCCATCAAAATCGGCCTTTCAGAAACCTTGTCGGTCCTTTCCTTTTGTGCCCTGACTTTTAGTGATACAGCAGTTTACGACCACAAATGTGGCGTTTCTGTAAACTGCAGTATCAGGGGAATAAATATTAAAGTTTTGTTTGGCTGTTAACCCTTGCTTTTTTACCGGTAAAGACAGATTGAAATAGCTGTTTTGGCACCGTTTTAAAAAAAAAATTTGGACTTTGTTAATCTGGGGGGTTAGGTCATGGGGTATTTTTACAGAGGAGATTATGTAAAAATACCCCACCTAATAAGTCTATTTTTTACAATTATTTAGTTTTTAGACTATATTATCTTTTTTGATACAAAAAATAATTCTTTTGTATCTCTATAGTCTAAGACTTGCGGGATGGGGGACGGTTTTAATGGCACTATTTTGGGGGCTATATTACTTTTTGATCACTTGCTATTACACTTTTTTATGTAAGGTGACAAAAAAATCTTTTTTTGCACTTTTTTTTTTTTACCGTGTTAATCTGGGGGGTTAGGTCATGGTGTATTTTTACAGAGGAGATTATTACCGATGTGGTGATACCTAATATATCTACTTTTTTAATTTATTTTAGTTTTACTAAATATCATTTTTGGAATAACATTTTTTTGTTTGGTGTCTCAAGTCTGAGAACCATAGTTTATTTTTATTTTTTTGATAATCAGTGGCTAAATTGAGAAAGGGGATTATAAATTTAGTACTCCGTGGAAGTGTGGTACTCCCTGAAGCAACCGTCAATGCAGAGGCCCGGATGATCGGGGCACGTGTCACACTCAGTGGTGGTGTCCTTCCGTATCCTCATCCTGTTACACACTCTGCATTTTTTTTGGGACCGTCCCTTCTTTCCAGTATGGGGGACCACACCTGGAAAGTGTTGGCCAGGGAAGATCCGGGCGCCTCCAGTTCCCGAGGTACTCCTCCCTGCTCTTTCCCGGTCAGAAAAGATCAGGGTCTTGAGGACTGCCTCATAGAACTGAAGGAATGTCCCTGTGTTGCCAGCGCTCTGTACATGGCAGTAGACCGCAACTTTTTGTACCATGCCCGGGTTTTGCGCATGGCGTTATATGGCTTGAGGACTTGATCAGAGAGATTAACTCCTCCCATATACCGATTGTAGTCGACAATATAATCGGGCTTGAGGACCTTTGCCGTGTTACCTCGCACAGGGACAGGGGTGATGCCGTTACCATTAATTGTCGACAGTACAAGGACATCCCTCTTTTCCTTATATCTGACCAGCAGCAGGTTTCCACTGGTAAGGGCACAGGTCACACTGCTGTGGACCTCAGACACCTATGTAGTGCTAAACTTCAACTTCTATCCCTGCCTATACACCCCTAACTAAATATCCCTAACTGTCCCTAAAGTAAAGTCAAGTGCCTGAGGGCACAAAAAAAACTTACTAATTCCAGCAGGAACGACATTCAAATTTGCCGCCACTCTGCCCACATGCCGCCTCTCATCCAATCAGAGGCGATCCTGAGAGGTGGCGTGACCGGCACCTTTCAGGATCGCGTGAAGGTGATTGGTGGTGTATTATCACACCACCGATCACCGTCCTTTCCGTGTTATCAGGTCATCAGAGACCCGAATAACCCAGAAACGCAGCAAACCGCAGGTCTGAATTGACCTGCGGTTTGCTGCGATCGCCGACATGGGGGGGTCACAGGACCCCCCTGGGTATTGTGCCAAGGTGCCTGCTAATTGATTTCAGCAGGCATCTTGTTCCGATCACCGCCACCTGCGCAGCAGTGATCGTAAATTCGCAGGGCATACAGGTACGCCCTCGGTCCTTAAGTACCAGAACGCCAGGGCGTACCGGTACACCCTGCGTCCGTAAGAGGTTAATGGTACTCTAATTGTTGAAAAATCTTGAATGTATCTAGCGCAGTAGCTGGATCAAAAAAAAAAAGAACTTCACTGACATTCTGAGGAATGGAAGCCATTTTTATTGCCTATACCTTTAAGGATCAGGCAGCTGTATTCCAGCTGCAAAAAAATATGACCATAAAACTCCAAGGAAGTTTTGTTAAATTCACCATTCAACCAGCATGTGTTTGGGTTTTGTGAAAGACTAGTATGTCATCAATGTAATAGAAAGCACTGGGAATGTGTTGTATTACACTTCTTATGGCATCTTGAAAAAATTCTGCTGCAGAGCAAACTCCAAAGGTTAAACGCTAGTACCTTCTTAGACCTACATGTGTAGAAAATGTTGTCAAGTATCTTGATTCTAGACTCAATTCTAGCTGATGGTAACCTTTGTCAAGTTTTGAAAAAATAGTTGCTCCATTTCGTAGATGGGTAATGTCATTTATTGTGGAAGAGATGTGTCTTTCTCTCTGAATGGCAACATTTCAAAGGTGCATATGCACTCAAATTTGGCTTTGGAACCACCACAATTGAAGAAACCAATTGGGTGGGGCGAGTGACTGTTTCAACAATATTTTGATCCTCTATGGACTGGCGCTCTTCTTCCATTTCTTTTCTCACATGAAAGGGAATGTTCCTATGAGCTTGTGCAATTGGATGAACATTTTCATCCACATGAAGATATACCTGAGAATCCTTCAATTTTGCAAGTCCATTAAATAACAAAGAATTTATTAACTATCGTTTGTACCTACTTGTCAGCAAGATCAATTAATGTATGCATGATCTGAATGAGACCGAGGTTCATGGCGGTATGATAGCTAAGAAGAGAGAGAGCCCTGTCAAATTTAAAAACTTGTTTTATGCGTTTTGTCTTTGTAATGGATTTCAGCATCAAATGTTCCTACAGTAGGTAGTGAGATCTGAGATGCATATAGGAAGATTTTTGTGTGAACAGTTTTTAGGACCAGTTTTATCTTCATTTGTTCATATGTTCACTGTCTATGATATTCACCAATGCTCCTGTATCAATTGTAAAATGTAATGTCAGTACTGAAAATAGTGACTGTAACACTTGGAGATGGCACTGATTTGATGGTAGAAGTAATGAAAACATAATCACCAGTTGTGGTAGTGGGTGTCTCCTCTGCACCCTAATACAATACTTGTATATTAGCCTATTTAGCTGGAATTGAAGGGGACTTAAATCACTGGCGGATCGGGGTTGGACAACAAGGCAATTCCCCCCCCTCCGCCCCCCCCCGTGAATGTGGGCAGCAATTGCGGCGGCAGGTCACAGGGAGATGAACGCTGTGGAAGTGTTCATCTCCATAGCCATCTGTATCGCCGTTCCTCTGATAGGCTGCGGGCCTTGTGCCGGCAGCCTATCAGAGGTTGGCGCAGGCGGCGAGATTACGTACAGCTCAGGACACAGGCCGGAAAAGGCCTGCATCGCATCGCTGCCATGGAGGTAAGTATAAGTGTTTTTTTTTTCATAAGAGGCACTTACTGGCACATGATGAGGTGGGGGGGGGTGGAGAGGCACTTGTTCATTTGTTACTGGGACATGATGAGGGGAGGGGGAGAGGCATTTGTTCACTTGTTACTGGGACATGATGAGGGGTGGGGGCACTTATTCACTTGTTACTGGGACATGATGAGGGGGAGGCACCTGTTCACTTGTTACTGGGACATGATGACGGGGGGGGGGAGGCACTTGTTATTGGGACATGATGGGGGGGAGGCACTTGTTACTGAGACATGATGGGGGGCGAGGCACTTGTTACTGGGACATGATGAGGGAGTGGGGAGGCACTTGTTACTAAGACATGATGGGGGGAGGCACTTGTTACTGACACATGATGGGGTGGGGGGAGAGGCACTTGTTACTGGGACATGATGAGGGGGGGGCACTTGTTACTTGCACATGATTGGGGGCATTTATGGGGGCACTTCTTACTAAAACATTATTGGGGCACTATTGGGGACCACAGCGGTACAGTATTGGGGGTAGTAGGATGGTTTGTCCGGAAGATGGGAGGATGATGGAAAAGTAGTAAACTAAGTTGTTGTTTTTTTTTCAAACTGCAGAGACGAAAAGTGGTGGTCTTTTCTGCAGGTCTGAAAGGAGAAGATGAGGAAAGGGAACATCTACATCAAAGGAGGCGTCACTGCATATAAGAGGTATGGGGCGCTGTATCACCCTGTATTTCTGTAGTGATGGGAGCAGGGGTGTAACGATCGTGGGAAGTGTCCTTCCCGAGACCAGCCTCGGGATCCGCCACTGCCTTATATGCTGATTTGCAGACAACTGCAAAATGGTTCTCTTTACCACATTTGCTACATGTTTGCCCTAAAGCTGGGCATTTGTTTGTATGAGCTTTTGTTTATGAGCTCAATTGTCTACTATAGTTTTATGTTTTAGGTTATGCACATGGACATCTGTAACACCCCAGAGTGATGTTACCACCTCTGCACCTTGCTACTATCTTTCATGGTCTAACCTGTAGGCCATCTATATATTTATTTCTAGGTCCCTCAACACTGTGTATTTATATTAATGTTATTATGTTAATGTAACTGTTCATGTAATGTTCCTGGTTCACCAGAAGGTGGCAGCAAACACGGCAGAGATGTATGTACGTAGAATGGAGCATTCCATTCCATTCTAACCCCCCTCTGTAGAGAAATGGGCTAGACCTACTTCCTAAAGGAAGCATGGGGACCAGTTAGAGTTAGTCTAGTTTACCTCTAGCAAGGGGAAGAGTGTGCAGGGGCACGTCTCTGCTGGAAGTGCCTACGCCAGCCAGAGCACCCTAAGCTCTGCTGGCCATGGAGGCAGAAGCTTAAAAGCTTCAGAAGCAAAGAGCATAGTTCCTTGGCCTAATCTAAGTCTGACTAAGAAGAGTGAAGTGCAGCCTAAAGAAGAAGCCAAGTTATTCAGTTAGTTGTCAGTACAGCAGAGTGAGAGAAAGATATAGCAGAGTTGAGTTTGCCCGCAAGTTCAATGCTAAATCCGACTGGAACTAAGACAAAGCCTGTAAGCTGTTGAAAGAAACGTTTATTCAAAGTAAATCTGCAATTGAACTTCATATCAAGGTCTGGATTCAAGTAATTTTTTTAAATCCCTCAATTATTCCCCCTATTTATTGCTTTGGAGCCAAAGCCTGGGGTCCAGCCGTATCCGGGTAGGAGCACAGTGACACACATAAAGCGACATTTACTGTAGGCCGCACTACACCACTCGGCAGTTCCTACACCTGGGTCGGTATTTATAGAGGGCCCAGGGGGGAGGCGCCCGTTGCAGATCATTACCTTTTTTTATTGTAGTGGCCTGATGATCCGCTATTTCTATGGTCCGAGCCATTTTCAGAAAATCATGCAGAGAGTAATCTTGCTGGAGTGCTATGTATCTTATAGTAGAAGATGTGCAAGACACAATTACATTAGAATTTCATCATCAACATCAGCAAAAACACACCCTTGTGCTAATTCTCTTAACCGTGTAACATATGTGTCCATGGATTCTTCTGCTTGGTGTCCATGGATTCTTCTCTCATATTTATTGTTTTGTTTAGGGTTGAAGTACTCTGTGAGGGCTTTGGAGCAGCTGCTGTGTCAAGGTGCATTTTCATGACCTGAGAATCATCACTCTGTAGGAGGACGAGGGATCGTAATAGCGATCCCTTATCCTCATTCAGTGAAGAAGATCGCTGCACGTAAATGCAGCGGTCTCCTTCACTGAACGAGCAGCCGACTGTCAGAAAGGACCCAGATTATTGCAAAAATATACCATATTGTTATTCCCCACAAAAAGTACAATGCTTTTCCACCTGATTGGGCACCCTCCAACCTCTGGGCCCCATAGCAAGTGCTATCGCTGCTACTGCTATAGTTACATCCACATTGACACCCCAGTTTGGGTAAAACCCCTTTCTAATATATATCTTTAGTATTTATATACCTTTAGTTGGTCTTCAGTCTTTTAATTCTTTCTGATATATATTATAAAGTAAAATATTATATGTAAATGTACAGGAAAAATAATTGTCAATAAAGGTATGACGTCAGTGTAAAAAGGTATTATATTGGATGATATTGATGGAGAAATAGTTAGGTTGGCTGGTGCTTCTAATAAGATTATCTCAGTGATAATTTCCAAATCATCCAATGTGTCGCACAGAGTCTGTATTACTGTATATTATACAAAAATAATGGGCTTCATGTTTACAAGCAAAAAAAAAATACTCATACAAAACACGAATAACTCATAAGCCAGCAAATCACTCACCAGTTCTACCAGGCAGAATAGGCTCTTGCCAAGGAGGTATAAATAGGCTCCGCTGTGTAAAGAATATCAATCTGGATTCTGAATATTGAAGTATAAATCTCCCTGCATAAATTCGAAGCATAAATCCATGTAGCCTTCACAGTGCTAAAAAATTCACAACTACCAAAGATTGAAAAACACGCAAAAATAGTCACATTAAGAAGGAGAAATTGTAGATGAAACAAATTATTAAAATTAAGGTATGCAAATTATTTAAAAAAGGATGTTAATTTAGAATTTTTGATGTTAATTTAGATTTGCAAGCCATTACTTTAATTAAAGAAGCAGTTTTTTTCTCTAAATAGGGAAGCATAGGCTATTATCAACCCTTTGTCGCGCCATACTTTTGTCGCTTCATGGTTTGAGCTATCTTTGCCCACTATGATATACAGTTATGTCGTGTGGCATACAGTTGACACTCTTCTACATTCTGTCTTCTGTGTATTCTATGTGATGCAGCTTAAGCCTGTCTCCCCTATCTCCTGCTTGTGATGGGTTTTTTCTTTTCAGCCCTTACAGCGGGGCACGTGTGTTGAGAAGGTGGTGAGGATGATGGAAAAGTATGAAGCTAAGATGTCGTTTGTCAAACTCGGCAGAGACAAGATATGGCTGAAAGAAATCATCATGGTGGTCTGGTCTCAAAGGAGAAGAAAGAAAGAGAGCATCTACATCAGAGGAGATGTCACTGGATACAGGTATATGGCACTGAATAATCCTGTATGTTTTTATGTTTTGTAACGCTGTATGTAATGTGTTCCAAGTATGTATTTAATAGTACGGCTGGAGGGAAGGGGTTAGGTTGGGAATTTGACATGTGGGGGGTGCATTTTAATTTTTGCCTCAGGCAGTATAAAGGCTAGGCGCACCCCTGCCCCTTGTCACAAAGAACTGAGGGAATGAGGGAAAGGGGGCCCAAGCTGAACTCTTGCACCAGGGCTCTGGAGCCTTTAGCTTCACCCTTGCTTTGGGGACCTTGTGGACCTTGTGAGTCCGCACATAAGGATGATGCAATAATGAACACAGACTCCGTAGTTCAAATGAAGCATGCATTTACTCACCGAGGAGGCAATAGTAGTCATTAAAGAGGCAACAAGTGTGGTGGTTATAGGACTAAGTTTTGAGGAAATAGGCATGAGAATTACATTCTCTCATAGAGGGCACAGGATTAGTGATTATATCCAACAGTTTTTGATAGAATTGGATAGAATATTCGTCAGAGGCACTTAGCTTGGTAATTATACTTCATGACACAGGCAACATACTTTTTGGTTACAGTAACAAGAAAACAAACTCTGATTTGTTGCAGGCGTATTAGCGGGCAACTACTTAAAGGGAGTCTTCCCCCCCCCCAACCCCATTTTTCAGTACTCACATATTCATGTTCTAAATTGCCCCCCCCCATTAAAAAGCCTCTTACCCCATTGTTTCACAGCTTACCTAGCTTCATAAAATGACTGTTATTGCAGCTGTCAATCACAGCTAAAGGTGCCCAGGGGCGATGTCATAATGGCCGGTGCCCAGGCCACGAGCTCATCTTCCTAAGTTTCCACGCCCCCTTTCACCCAGACGGCCCGCCCAGTGTCTTCTGCTTGGCCTCCTCCTGAAGTGGCTAAATCCCGCACCGGTGCCGAGGATCCGGCAGTCCGCGTCTGCGCACTGATTTCCCGATTACTTGCCCAAGCATCGGGGTATCCTGTGCGCAGGCACGGGCCAGTACAGCGATACTTCTGGAAGCGCTGCATCGGAGGGCTGTTCAGAGCGGACTGCAGGATCCTCGGCGCAGGCGCGGGATTTGGCCACTTGAGGAGGAGGACAAGCAGAAGACACTGGGCTGGCCGTCTGGGTGAAAGGGGGCGTGGACACTTAGGAAGATGAGCTCGCGGCCTGGGCACCTGCCATTATGACACCGCCCCTGGGCACCTTCAGCTGTGATTGACAGCTGCAATAAAAGTTAATTTTATGAAGATAGGTAGGCTGTAAGGCCCCTTTCACACGGGCGAGTTTTCCGCGCGGGTGCAATGCGTGAGGAGGACGCATTGCACCCGCACTGAATCCGGACCCATTCATTTCTATGGGGCTGTGCACATGAGCGGTGATTTTCACGCATCACTTCTGGCGCTGCGTGAAAATCGCAGCATGTTCTATATTCTGCGCTTTTCACGCAACGCAGGCCCCATAGAAGTGAATGGGGATGCGGGAAATCGCAAGCATCCGCAACCAAGCGCGGATGCGTTGTGATTTTCCGCATTGTTGCTTAGCAACGGGACTCAATCTCTATTATTTCCCTTATAACATGGTTATAAGGGAAATAATAGCATTCTTAATAAAGAATCCATTGTTAAATGATGAGGAAGGGGTTAAAAATAATAAAGTTAACTTACCTTAGCCACTTGATCGCGTAGTCGCGATCTGTCCTCTCTTTCCCTGCAGCATCGATGATCTAAAGGACCTGTGATGACGTCACATCACATGGCCCAATCACAGCTCCATCACTATGGTGATGGAGCATGTGATTGGTCCATGTGACCATGTGACATCATCCAAGGTCCTAATCACTATCCTCAGGCTGTGGATAGTGCTTAGGATCTTGGATGATGTCACGTGGTCACATGGACCAATCACATGCTCCATCACCATAGTGATGGAGCAGGTGATTGGGCCATGTGATGCTGTGACATCATTACAGGTTCTTTACATCTTTCAAGCTAACGGAGAGGAGGCTGGGCTTCGCGATCAAATGGACCAGGTAAGTTAAGATTAGTTTATTATTTTTAACCCATTCTGCACCGGGTTCAACATTAGGGAGATGGCCAAGGGTATTATTTTACATTATAGCTATGTTATAATGTGAAATAATACCAGCGGGACAATTTCTGACCCAAACATGCACTTCTGTGAAGAAGTGCAGGTTCGGGTCTGGGTACCAAAAGTGCCGATTTTTCTCCCGCGCGTGCAAAACGCATGACAGCGCTTTGCACTCGCAGGGAAAAATCGCGGCAATTCCCGCAACGCACCCGCACTGTTTGACGGAGTGCACCCGCAACGCCCGTCTGAAAGAGGCCTAACACAAGGGGGTAAGAGGCTTTTTTTTGTTACTGTTAACTAAAGAAGGCCACCTGTTATAGTAGTGATAGTTGGTCCAGTTAGTGGGTTAGATCTACTTTATTATGTGTATTGTTGATGCAGTTAATTATTTCACTGGCATAGATACAATTAGAGGCAATATTCATGAATGAACTATTCATTCCACATAATTTTCTGCTCTGTTGGCCTATAAAGGACCTTTAGTGATGTTTTAAGCCAAAGAGTGATTGGCAGCACCTTTATACAAGGCAATTATCGGGAAGAAGCGTTCCTGATAATTGCCACATTCATTTGCCTGTATAAAGGGACCTTTTGAATACTAGACGTGGGTGGAAGCGCAATTAATTAGATCAAACCCTAATAAATAGAGGCTCAGGTTTTAAAAAGCTGACCCCAAAGAGGCCTAAAGTAGTTTGCCTAAACTAAATGACAGTATCTAGTTCATTACATTGGACAAATTTACTGCTAAGCAGCTTCTTATTACCATTTTGTATTGTATTGTTATGTTATTGTTGCAGTTTAGAAAATATATAGTAAAACTTGATACTAATAACATTTACAGCCATATAGTTCCTGTCTGCCGCTGGAAAACAAAATCAAGTGCTATTCCTGATCAATCTAAGCTTGAAAAGAAATGAGATGAAGAAATGCATTAAAAATTCAGCAAGCTTTTCAATGATTCTGCAGTACCAGATCTGGAAAACTTACAAAATGAATGGTAATAAAGAAAGCCTTTACCTGCAGGCTATTCTTTTAAGCAAACATGTATTCTAATATCCTAGTTTTCAGCAAACATCTAATTCACAATGCATCTAGATGAATACGAGTCTCAGATGAATGGATTCCTTTTGGAGAAGCCCATATTGCCATAGTTTCATGTGTGATATTTCCTTTGTCCTTGCAAATGTTTCCATTCCTAAGGAACAATAGAACTTGTTTCATGCTTCAGTTAAAACGCCGTATAGACCTGTGAAGCCAATTTTAAGCACGGAATCGGAGTACACAGCCCATTGCAATTCAATGTTTATGTGCGGAGATAAATTTGATGTCGCTAAATACATAGATAGGTGAAACTTGCAATTCATATGTATGAGATGTTGCATACTAAAATAAAACCAATGCAGAGACCTATTAATCAAACTTTTGGGAGTCAGCTGCCAATATATCTCTCATACAGCCATAAATAAAGATATAAGAGGTGTGTGAATAAAAATAAAAAAAACACTGTGAAGAATATGTGCCCTTTAACCCCTTTAGCGACCAGTGATTTTCTGTTTTCATTTTTCACTCCCTGCCTTTACAGAGCCATAACTTTTTTATTTTTCTGTTCACATAGCTGTGTAAGGGCTTGTTTATTGCGACTGTACTTTTTAATGGCACCATTTACTAATGCATAAAATGTGGTGGGAAACAGAAAAAAAATTCCAAATGGGGTGGAATTGGAAAAAAACACAATTCCACCACAGTTTTATGGGTTTTGTTTTTTGATGGCATTCCTTATGCTGTAAAAATGATCTGTTTCTTTCATTCTTCAGGTCAGAACAATTATGGTGATACCACATTCATATAGTTTTTATTGTGTTTGAACACTGAGAAAAAAATAAAAACTTTGGAAAAAAAATGTATTTTTTTTTACTTTTCATCATGTTTACGGAGTTGTGTGGGGCTTTTTCGTGTGGGTATTGATACCATTTTGGAATGCATACAAACATTTAATTACTTTTTATTCAATATTTTTTGGTAGGTGACATGACCAAAAAATGGTAAATTGGCCATTTTAATTTTTTTTTACTATTACTCCGTTCGTCATATGGGATAAATATTTTTATATTTTAATAGTAGGGACATTTTCAGGTTTGGGAATAACAATGATATATATTTTTTTTTTATTGTTTATGTATTTATTTTTTATTTAAGGTAAAGAGGGCGAATTGAATTTTTATTTTTGATTATTTTTTTTATACTTTAACTTTATTTTACTTTTTGTAAGTCACACGAGGTGACTATAACATGCAAACATTTGATTGCATCTTGTATTCTATAATTCATATTTATGCATTAAAGGATATAGGATTCAATATATTCCAATGCTGTGCTGCCACCTACTAGGATTTTCAGCCAGGGGAAAGTGGCCTGGGCTGGAAAGCACATGACTCCCATTTTTAGTGCTCCCAGTAGTCACATTTGACCTGAGGGTTTAAATGTCTGCGATCACCATTACCCCAGGCCTCTGATTTGTAAAATAGCACCCACTGTGCTCACGAGCAGGCTCCATCTTTATGGCAGAGGTCCAGAAGGGGTTAAAATGATGAGGGGGATTTATCATGGCTCTACATCAGGGGTGCACAACCTGCGGCCCGGGGGCCACATGCAGCCCTCGATACCATTCTGTGTGGCCCGCAAATATCTGGTAAAAGACATGTATGTCTATGTCTTATGGCTTCTTACATTTATCTTTCATGTATTCTCCTATTAGATGTGAGTGCTGGAACTGTAACTAAACATTTATAGAATATACTGTATGTTCAATATGCCAAAAATACAGTATTTCAGTTGGTAATACCCCTTTAAGTTTTATTTTCAGCCCTTGGAATTAGTTCAGGCTGATAATGTGCCCCCAACCAGAAAAGGTTGTGCTCTACGTCAATGGCATACAAAGTTTCAAAGTATCGGAAGTGCCGGTTTATGACAAAATGTGCAAGATTTTAGCTTTTTTTCAACAACCTTGCCACTTTTCCAAAAACCTGTTTGGTGCATGTGCAGGACTTGTACAACAACTCTTTTAACAAAATGTGCACCAAAAAACTGGTGCACTTTACACCAGAAATCTACTGGATTGAGTAGATTTCAGGTGTGCCTCATGGGAGGCCTGACATGTCCCATAATTATTTAGAGATGTGTACCTCGCCATAAGGTCTCTTTCACAAGTCCATGTCTGTGATAACATCCATTACAAGATGTTCAGGGGTTTATCTGTAAAGATGTCTGTGAAGGATGCTTGTCTTGCTTTCTGCGTGTCCTCCATATTCAATGGGCACCGTTAGGCTAAAAATTGGTTTCCAGAGCATCCCCTAGCACTGATCCATGAAAACTACGAAGCAAACATGGATAGCATCTCGGTTGTGTCCATGGTTTTCACAGACCCATACACTATAATGTGTGTGAGGGAACTGTAATCAAGGAGAAAAATAGGGCATGCTTCTGTGATGTTACCAAAGACCCATGGTCTGTGGAAAACCACTGATGTGTGAAACACATTAAAGTCAATGGATACGTGAGTAGTCACCACACTTCTGCTATTCACTGACATGTGAAAGAGACCTAATTGTTGCACATCTCATGCCAATGCAGGACACATTAAGACCACCGTATGCAATGCCAGTCTTAATAAATCTCTCCAATGTTCCTTTCTGCATTGAAATTATCTAAATATATTCTGATTTTAACCTAAACCTTTAAATAAGGCAAATGTTAAGAAAAAATACACAAAATTATTCCTCAAATGAAATCAACATCTACTACATGTAATGGGACTTATTCTCCATAGTGATTTTGCTTAGGGTTGCAGTTGACATGCGGTTTTACATTTGAGATAAAACCATAGCAACAAATGCATGTATAACCCATGAATAATCGTAAAGTAGAATTATAATCTTTGTTATCAAGACAGGCAAGTCATGTATTATGTAGGTGAAGTAGTACTGAAAATCATTTTAATTCATTCAAGTTGAAATCATCTTTTTTTCCGTGTGTTTTATGGTTAAATTAAAATCTTCATTAAGCATTGCTTATCATTTCGAAAAGTTGTGATACGAAATGTGCAGCAAAATCATTTTGCTTGCTATCTGTACCTACAAATAATAAAAAATGACCAAGCATCACAGATCATAAAGCCGAAGCCATAAAAAGGATGCTGAAGGAGCTATATCCCTAGCTGAATAATGAATAGTAATAGTAAAATAACAACCAGTGGAAAGAAAACATGAATTTCTCAGGTTACAGATTTAGTTTTTTATAAATGGGGCTTGCAGATTTTTGAAAATTAGTGTATTGATCGCCAAGTCCGGTTAGATATACTGAAAAAGACCTTAACACTGGATTAACCCCCAGAATGATTTAGGGATTAATAACTAGCAAGTCATAACTTTTATCTACATTCTCCAGTATGCTATACAGAAATTAAGGTGAGGAGAACCAGGGTTATGACTATGGCTACCAATGCAAACTTTACCGTGCTAAGCAGATACAGATTAGTCTATACATTTGCTCAAGAGCCACACACCTGTGCTTCATTCTGCTGCCAGGATAGCACTGTTGCTGGGCTGCAAATGTAGCCACTAACAGAGATTACTTGCAAGGGATATGAAGTTTTCATTGTGTAGAACAATAGGGAAGCATTAAAAAAATTGGAAAGAGTAATAAGCATAGCCCACACAGGCAGCGAGATCCACCAAAATGTGAATAAACTGTGCAGGCTTTCTACAACTGGTAGGCCATAGACCTGCAAGAAGAGGCAGGGCAGGAAGCCAAAAGCCTACCACCATCATTTTAAACTGCATCCGTTCCCTCTACCTCTGTGCCTGGTCACAGCCAAACCACCTGTAAGCACAGTCATTGTGCACCTGTGTAGAACCATGATTTTTATGAAGGGGTTGTTTACGACACAAGAATTTTCTCATTGGTGAACTTTGAATCCAGTATTCCACTAAGATTTTGTGCAAGGCATAGCACAGCATGTCAATTTTGCAGTTTTGCCTGGACTGTTACTTTAAGGTCTCATAAATAGGAGAAAATAATTTTCTTACCTACTCAGGGGAAGCTGGCTGAGAAAAAAAAGTCTGGGAAAGATGGGCATTTCCCTCTTTCCTCAGATGCAGTACCCCAGTGGAGATAGTTATCTGCAATTGTTTGGTAATGTACCTGTTATGTTATGTTTTGTTTAGAGATGAGCGAATTTTTCAAAAATTCGATTTGCCAGTTCGACAAATTATTTTGAAAATATTTGGTTCAATCCGAATTTATTTCTGGTGAATTTTGTTAAAAAAACAGCTATTTCCTGGCTGCATAGAGCATTTATAGTGGTGTAGAACACATTGCCTTGCAGTAACACGCATATGGAGTCTGCTCTGGTAGTGAAATAATACTGTGAGTCCGTATAACATGCAGATGACAAGCGTCGCTCTTAGAATCCCTGCAAACTTCACTTATTTGGGCAGTCACTAGGCCAAAACTGACCAAATAACTCAAGTATGAACTCAGCCTTACAAGTCGATGTTAGCAGTAAGTTTCTGTTGACATCACTGATTATTTTGCCCTTCCTCAGATCTGTCAGAACAATAACCCGCCAAAAAATGGATCCTGTCTGTGGAGCAAACGAGGTTCAGAAGGGAAGGACAGACAGCTCCCTTTGGCTGAGGTGGTGGAGCCTTGACTGCCTGAAATTAGCTGCATGCCACTGGGTGATGCGGCGGGTGCTGCAGCAGGCTGGATCACCACATCTGAGTCATGGTTCTCCCAGGCCACTTTATGGTGATGCTGCATATGTTGACGCAGGGCCGTGGTGCCAACATTGGCACCCTGGGCATGCTTAACCTTCTGCCCACAGATTCTACATATGGCCATCTTCACCTCCTCCGGCAGCTTGGCTGGGGGTGTCTGATGTCACTTGCGATGAAGTCGAAGATCGAGTTAAACATTTAAGAACCACTGGGTTGCTTGTCACGACACGACCGCTGGCTGACACTGGGCGCTCAGGCCTCTCGAAGTGACTCCTGCTGCCACGGATCCTTACTCTGCTGCGACCTCTGCCTGCGTCAGAAACATTTAGGCCTCTGCCACTCCCCTGTGCAGGGCCTGGCATTTCTCTGTCTGACATACTGTTACATCAAATAGTCAAATATTAGATCAAATTTTTTTATTTCGCCACTAATACACGGCAAACTGGGCTTTAGAATATATCACTGCACCGCAGAATGGCAATTAGGCCCTAATTTTTTTCTACTTTTACACAACAGGCTTTTTGACAGATAAGTGCAACGATGAATTGCAAATATATTTTTATTTTGCCACTAATACACGGCAAACTGGGCTTTAAAATATATCACTGAACTGCAGAACGGCAATTAGACCCTAACTTTTTTCTACTTTTACATAACACAAAAGGCTTTTCAACAGATGCAACGTTGAAAAGCGAATATATTTTTATTTCGCCACTAATACACAGCAAACTGGGCTTTTGAATATATCACTGCACCGCACAAGGGCAAATATATTTTTCTTTTGCCACTAATACACGGCAAAAAGGGCTTTACAACATATAACTTCACCGCACAAGGGCAAATAAGATGTACTGTAGAAATATTTCCTTGTAATAAAGCCTGTTAATGGCTGTATCAAACAGCACTTGCACCCCAATAACAAGAACGGTTTGCTGGAATAACAGAGCTGTATAATGACAATTTGGATCCCCAGTCAGTGCACCAAGGTGTAATATGATTGTTCCTATAACCCAGTTTGTAACCTCCCCTACTGAACCTTGTTCAACATAAATGCTGTGGATTCTCCCTATCCTTTCCCTGCACTTATAAATCATTTTTTCACCACTAGAGAAGTCCCGAACTATTCGCCGGCAAACGGTTCCCGGCTAACATAGCTTGTTCGCGTCCGCCACGGCAGGCGAACATATGCGATGTTCGCGTTCACTCCTATACTTTATCATTGAGCAAACTTTGACCCTGTACCTCACAGTCAGCAGACACATTCCAGCCAATCAGCATACCCTCCCTCCCAGACCCTCACACCTCCTATCAAAAAGCAAGGACGGCATCTATTTTAGATTCATTCTGAAGCTGCAGTGTTAGTAGTTGTAATCACAATGCGATTAATATAACCTGTATTAATCGCATTGCGAATTTAACTTAGAGCTGGGCTCCTAATGGTTGTATTGCTAGAATTATATAACGAAGATTGAGAATATAGCGCTATATTCGTTATATTCGTCTATTCTAG
This sequence comes from Bufotes viridis, assembly GCA_033119425.1. Taxonomy (NCBI): domain Eukaryota; kingdom Metazoa; phylum Chordata; class Amphibia; order Anura; family Bufonidae; genus Bufotes; species Bufotes viridis. The sequence goes on from CM065592.1 coordinate 366,049,771, forward strand.
CAATGCAACCATTAGGAACTCAGATCTAAGTTGTAATCGCAATGCGATTAATATAACCTGTATTAATTGCATTGCGAATTTAACTTAGATCTGGGCTCCTAATGGTTGTATTGCTAGAATATAACGAAGATTGAGAATATAGCACTAATACAACCATTAGGAACTCAGATCTAAGTTGTAATCGCAATGCAATTAATACAGCTTATATTAATCGCATTGCGATTACAACTTAGATGTCAGTTCCTAATAGTTGTATTGCTAGAATATAACGAAGATTGAGAATATAGAGCTATATTCTCAATCTTCGTTATATTCTAGCAATACAACCATTAGGAACCCAGCTCTAAGTTGAATTCGCAATGCGATTAATGCAGGTTGCATTAATCGCATTGCGAATTCAACTTACCACACTCTGCGTCAACTACGTAATTTTCCATGGGAGTTTTGCAATGGATCCCCTTCCGGCATGCCACAGTCCAGGTGTTAGTCCCCTTGAAACAACTTTTCCATCACTATTGTGGCCAGAAAGAGTCCCCGTGGGTTTTAAAATTCGCCTGTCTATTGAAGTTCGCGAACATTTGCATAAATTCGTGTTCGCCATTCGCAAATGGAAAATTTTATGTTCGCGACATCTCTATTCACCACAATCAAGTGCACTAAGTACGCAGGTAAATGGCAGAATCTAAGATGGCTGCCGCTATTTATAGGGCTGTGCAGCAGCCATGCCAAATATTCATCCATAGACAGCTGTTTCAGGGTGCCTCACCCTCATCAGTATGGAGTAGGATTCTGTTTGGCTAGCTGCAATGCCTTGAATGCAGCTTAGACAAGTTGCTGGATCTTCTTAAAGAGACCAGTCCTGTATAGAGACTATTTAGCAATGCTCTATTCTAAAAGAATATGCAAAGGGGTATCTCCCAAGGAGATTCAGCACTCTGTTTAAGCCAAATTCAAGGCATCACATCCAGCCAGATAGAATCCTAGTCTGTTCTGGCGAGGGGCAAGCATCCCAAAACAATTGTCCATTTTGATTTATAGGGAGTCACTTCCACAAGATGGTGCTTGCGAGATAGTTCTGTTTCTTGGGAGATGCCTCTTTGCTTAGTCTTTTCTCTTTGTCTCCATACAGAACTGGTCTTTTTAAGGAGATCAAGCACCCTGCCTAAACCGGTTTCTGGGGAGAGACATTCAAATTATCTTTTCTTCCAAAAAAAGAACACTAAGACTATCTGATGCTAGCAGATGTATGATACTAAATATGCACAAAGGTTTCCCAGAAAAACAGAAGAGCTTTGACTGGACTATGATACTCTTCATGCATATGTGCTGGTCTCCCTAATGAAAAAAAGCACCCCAAGAGTATCCCCAGGCCACTCAGGTAACCAGGGCAATTCTCTCTTAAGAAATCTAGCATTCATGTTCTTTTGGAAGAAAAGTAGAATACTGGGAGACTCAGTACTCTTATCCTTTTTGAAAGAGAACCAGCTGACCTGTCATTTTTACAGTTGAGTATTGCATGGGGGCCTCTGTCATTTGCCTGCATTGAATTACAAGAAATTCAGGTTTGCTGGAATCTGTGTTATTGGAAAATGTGTTTATCTCTAAAATATATTGTATGTATACTGTATAATGTATATACACTCTATAACAAAGTGTGTGGTAAAGTGCTTGAACGGGTGTATGTTTCAACCAGAATGCTCAGCTGGGTGAGATTTAAAAAAATGCAGAAAATTATATTGTCTCAGCTAAGCATAGTTGGCTGAGAGAGGTTATTTAAGTCCTTGTTCTAGGCTGGATTTTTTTAGACTGGTAGGTAGGTTTGGCAGTGGGAATATCAGTGACATTGACTATAATTTTTTCTTAGCCGCTGTTGACAGCAGCGCCATGACATGTGCTACACCTCCTGTATAACATTTCCTCATCCCAAATATCTGTGATGTTGACTGTAATTTTTCTCTTTTAGATCAGCAGCAGGCACTCACCCCTAATGTTTTAGAGAGTCAGCTCAGCAGCAGGCCCTCGCCCATAATTTTTTCCATGGTCAGATCAGCAGCAGGCACTCACCCCTAATGTTTTAGAGAGTCAGCTCGGCAGCAGACCCTAACTGCTAATGTTTTAGATGGTCAGCTCCGCAGCAGGCCCTCGCCCATAATTTTTTCCATAGTCAGATCAGCAGCAGGCACTCGCCCCTAATGTTTTAGAGAGTCAGCTCAGCAGCAGACCCTCACCCCTAATGTCTTAGGCCCCTTTCAGACGAGCGAGTTTTCCGCGCGGGTGCAATGCGTGACGTGAACGCAAAGCATCCGCACTGAATCCTGACCCATTCATTTCAATGGGTCTGTGTACATAAGCGTTTTTTTTCACGCATCACTTGTGCGTTGCGTGAAAATCGCAGCATGTTCTATATTCTGCATTTTTCACGCAGCCCTAGCCCCATAGAAGTGAATGGGGCTGCGTGAAAAACACATTGCATCCGCAAGCAAGTGCGGGTGCGTTGCGTTTTTCACTGATGGTTGCTAGGAGATGTTGTTTGTAAACCTTCAGTTTTTTATCACGCGCGTGAAAAACGCATCAAAACGCATTGCACCCGCGCGGAAAAAACTGAACAACTGAACGCAATCGCAGGCAAAACTGAATGGCTTTGCCTGTGAAATCGCACAGTTTTCACTGAACGCATCCGCAACGCATCCGGACCTAATCCGGACACGCTCGTGTGAAAGAGCCTTAGATAGTCAGCTCAGCAGCATAATTGTTTCCATGGTCAGATCAGCAGCAGGCCCTCGTCCCTAATGTTTTAGATGGTCAGCTCTGCAGCAGTCCCTTGCCCCTAATATTTTAGATTGTCAGCTCAGCAGCAGGACCTCGCCCATAATGTTTTAGATGGTCAGATCGGCAGAAGGTACTCGCCCCTAATGTTTTAGATGGTCAGATCAGCAGCAGGCTCTCGCCCCTAATGTTTTAGAGGGTCACCAGCAGGCCCTTGCTCCTAATGTTTTTGAGGGTCACCAGCAGGCCATCAATCATAATTTTGCAAGGGTGTGTATGATGTCCTCCTATGTGTAATAAAGGGTGTATTGGAGTGCCTCTTCCTTGTAATTTTTGGCAGCACTTGCACTTTATATACAAGTAAATATACAGGAAAGAATGTTTCCTAACAATTTTTCCTCTAAAATCGATTTTATATTCCGTTTTGTGCGTATTGTGTTAGTCTGCAAAATTGGCGTACTACTCGGACAACATCATTCCCAGCAGCGACCCAGCATCATTATACATAACCTTAGGATAAAGTTGGAGATTATGACCATAAACAACTTCTCCTACTCTAATGGTGCCAGCCATGATTCATGTTTAGTTAAAGCATCAATTCCAGCGAAAAACAATCCCCTTAAAACAACCTTTAATATTATTTATAAAATATAGGGCCGATACCCCTATTATATTTTGACTGTTCCTGAACCCCACTTGCGATAAATAGACGCCATGATAAGCTTAGTCAATTCCATAATTGACTATCACCTGCTGCTGTTTATAGTGCATTGTGTGGCAATATTTACAGTGCAATTGTCATATATATATTTGTCTATAGGCTGCATGATGTCAATACACGGGCCGCTACAAAGTAACTGAGCCTGTTCACATTACGCTTCAAAGACCGACTTCCGTGCGGTCCAATGACAGGAAGTGATGCGTAGTGAGCCTCTGTATGCGTCCCAAAGACCGGCTTCCTTGCGTTCCACCTACAGGAAGTGACGGGGTCGGAGCGCAGGTGTTCGTCTGCTTGACGGACGCTTCAGCAGAGCACCTGGAGGATGGGCCGGGTAGGCTCTGTGCGGCATGATTGGTCTGCGCGGAAGTCAATCCACCGGCACCTCCCAGTCAGGATGTGACGCAGGGTAGCGGGAACATTTAAATATCTGGCGCATAGGGCTGTGCTGACACAGGAGGAACATAGGATTGATGAGTACGTGGTCACGTGAGTATGGAGGTGCAGCTGAGATCTATGTTTGTCACCAAGTCTGGTCACTCACGGTTTATGATATGTATTTTTGGTTGACAGCACCACATCTGTATATCTTGAGACATGTATCGTATGGGCTACTGGTGTGAGGCGCTATTGGATACTGACAAAGTGAGTGGTTCGAATTGGACTATCTTTGAGCTTCTTGGTGACATTAAAATGGTTTTGTCTGATTGGGTTGTACCCTCTCTCCTGTCTCTTTATGGGTCTTATCATGAAACCAACCTGCGGTGTATACCCCTTCATGTTTCCTCCTGTGTTAGCGGCGTGAGATGTGCCCTGTCGACAGCACGTTATATTATTCTATAGCACTCCCAACTATGAGTGCCTGATCCTTTTGATGCCGTACAGCAGAGTTTTGTCCTCCTGATGAACCCTTGCTTGATTACAAGGGAGAAACACGTTGAGGCTTTGAGTACTTTATTTTGTAATTTACATAGGCTTTAATGAGCCTTGGGCTGTCATCATATATGCCAAACGGCACCCTGGTGGTATGTCACCACAGGGGTGATTTTATCTAGTTGTAACTAGTTTAGTCCTGGTGTTTCAGCGTCAAAGTAGGAGTCGTATGAGGCTGTTGTATCTCAGTCCAACCTAATCACTGTTGACAGAGCATGAGAATGGGCACCGGGTTCTGCCATTGGTACTTGTCACTTGCTTCCTATATGTAGTCTTGAGTGGTCCTGGTAGGGACTACTAGGGATATATAGACTAGGTACGAGGACAGGGAGTCCCCACCATTAGGGGAGGTCCCTGAGCTGAGGTTTAACTGAGGGTTGAACTAGGGACAGATATCTATGTCGCTTATACAGCATTATACCCAGTAACTATATGAGAACAACATCCATGTGTATGTCATGTTGGACGCAGGTGTCAAGTATCAGTAGACTGCAGAGAGTGTTCCCTTGTTATTATAGTAATAGGGGTATCGGCCCTATATTTTATAAATAATATTAAAGGTTATGTCTTAAGGGGATTGTTTTTCGCTGGAATTGATGTTTTTGATTTATCCCCTCTATTTTGTATAAGCACTAGTTGGAATTGATGTTTAGTTAAAGGCTTCAGGGGTCATTTTTGGCGTACTTTTTTTGCAGATTCAGTCGCAAAGGGGATTTGCAGCCGAATCTGTGACTTTTCCCTGCTCACGCCACTTTTCCGAGGTGACAGCAAAAGGGGAAATGGTGTGGGCATGGAAATGGGCCAGCCCATCTCATTTAAAATTTTCCATGCCTGTTTTGGTGTAGAAAATTACTTAAATTTACGCCAGCAAGGGAGCTGGCGTAGATTTAAGCAAGTTGGACTGCCAGTGCCTAAGTTATATAAAGGCCACCGCCTCTACATAATTTAGGTACATCAAGCGCCAGTGGACATAGACTAAGACCGGCATCTAAATCACAAGTCTTATTTAATGTCCCTTCATCTCCACTTTACTTGTTTGTTGGGTGAGACGAGGTTAGCCACATCTGCTTTGTTTTGTTAAAGGGGTTATCCCATGACTAATGTAAAAAATGAAAATCAGACATTATATAGTACATGACGACCTCTCTCTAACAAAGCTAGAACCAGCCCTGTACCTCATGTGGATCCAGATAGCTCCCCAATCATTGCTCTGCTAGATTTATATCAAGCTGGCAGCTCAAGGGAAGTGTCTTTTCTGCTGCAGCTAAGGGGGCGTGTCTCAGCTCTCCCTATCACAGCTCAGGATGCAGTCAAAGGATGAAACTGAGCATGTGCGGTCTTAGTGAGCAGGTCAAAGAAATAATGAAAAAAAAACAGCAGGTGGAACTATACAGATATATTTTATTGAATAACTCAGTGGCTATGCTAAATTTTTTAATTACATGCAACTACAAAAGTATTCAGATCCAGATGGTTTGAAAACCATAGAATATTTTTTGTGGGACAACCCCTTTAAAATGTGGCATGGAGTGCAAAAATCCTATTCCACATCTGAATTGGTTAATGTCATACAGATCCACTAAGTACTCATTTTTTTTCCTGAAGATGTATGGCAAATGAGTGATCTGGACTTGGTCTACCTTGTGCTTTGGACAACTGAGTTTCAAAACAGAAATTTTTGCCTGAACTTTATTTAAGTCTGACAACCCCAGCACTTTAATAGTGATGGCTTATCAATATCTGATCGTCAGAAATCCAATACCCAACATCCCTGCCAATCTGCTGTTCTGCAGTAGCTCTGGTGCTGGAAGTCAACTCTGGAACTACATAACTGTGTCCACTGTGTAGTGGATAGAGCTGGTTATTGCACTGCTGCTCCCATTTACAGAGCTTTGTAGTTCTGGAGCTGACTTCTGGCTCCAAACTTACGTACTGCAGAACAGCTGATCGGAAGAGGTGCTGGGTGTCAGATCTCCTCCACTCAGATAGTAATGGCCTATCGTGAGTACTATAGGCCTTCACTTGTAAAATCCTAGAAAAGCCCTTTAAGGGTCCATACCAATTTGTGCCAGATTCCTGTAAAGATAAAACTGCCTGGTTATGCACGAGTATTTTGAGTGCAGCTTTACTGACGCATTTCTAGGCAAATTTGCCATTTAGGAGTCAATAACAATTGGTGACATAGGAGCAATAATGGCTGTCATTTCCTGTTGTCAAGTAAAAAAAAATGGAGCTGCATACTTAAAAATAAGTATTTCCACTTATTTCTCCTCTGTCATCAATACAAAAAAAATCTGCAAATGTCAAGAGCAGTCTCATTCCAATTTGTCTTACTGGAAGCAGAAATTGTTTCTGTAATGGTAAAGACCATTGTTTTCAAATGACAAAGACAAACTAATTTCACTCTGGCTTTGATTTCTTAATCTGTGTGTCAGACTATTGCAGCAAATGTCAGTCACATGAAGGTAATGTTTGCTGTGGTCGATTTAGAATTCAACAAAATAAGGTTACATGGCATGTAGGTACACAAAACATTTGTATTATAACTAATGCTAATGCATTTCACTGCTTGGTTTAGATGGGTATATATTACATTGTGGGGGAGATTGACACCATTGTGTCTAAATCTAGGAGCAAGTGACGTTGCTAGGCTGCCTTCACCACTTTCCACTTTTCACCAGGTGGGGTGTGGGCAGGACTATTGGCTTTGGAACATTTTTTGCAATTTACACTAGCTTTCTGGTGAAAATGATGGCTGAAATACTGTATATGCCAGCCAGGAGATTATGTAGATTTCAACCAAAGCCCATAGATGAGGAGGTGAAATTAAGTGCACCCTCTGGTGGCACAAGAATTTAGGACTGTTTGCTTAAGCATTGGAGTCTTTCTGATAGACAAAATCCCCCCCCCCCACACACAATCCCATCAAACATCAGAAAGATGGGAAGTGAAATGTGTCTTTAGGAATTAAAAAAATGTCTCTACAAATACTGCACAAGAATTTATTGATTGCATACTACACACAGATAAACAAGGCATATCTCTATGTTGCTTCCAATTTGGAAGACTTCATTTTAAAGTCTACTAACATAAAGACTAGTGTTGAGCGCGAATATTTGAATAGCAAATTTTTTTTACGAATATCGGCACTTTGCTAATTCACAAATATTTAGAATATAGTTCTATATATTCGTAAAAACGAATATTTGTTTATTTTTTTAATCTAAACCCAAGAAACCATTAACGAAGATAGAGAATATATCGCTATGTTGTCTATCTTCGTTAATTCTAGCAAGCCAACCAATAGAAAAGTTATAGCCTGTTCAAAGTTTCATTCTCTGTACGCAAATATTACATTATGTAATATTCGCGTACTGCGAATGAAACTTTGAATGGGCTATAACTTTCCTATTGGTTGGCTTGCTAGAATTAACGAAGATATACAACATAGCGCTATATTCGTATTCGTCATATTTGTTAATTCTTCCCAGCCAAACAATAGTAAAGTAAGTTGCATATACCCCGCTCTAAGTTGGATGCGCAATGCGACTAATATTACTTAATATTCTCGCATTGCGCATCCAACTTAGAGCTGGGTATAGGCAAGTTTACTTGGCTTGCTAGAATTAACAAAGATAACAAATACGAATATAGCGCTATGCTCTCTATCTTCATTAATTCTATCAAGGCAACCAATAGGAAAGTTATATCACGTTCAAAGTTTCATTCGCAGTACGCGAATATTAACTTATGTAATATTCGCATACTGCGAATGAAACTTTGAACGGGCTATAGCGCTATATTCATTATCCTTATTAATTCTATATAGCCAATCCAATAGGAAAGTTGCCTTTATACCCGGTTCAAAGTTCAATTCGCAATACGCGAATCATTAAATCGCATATTATTCACGATAAATAGAATAATGACGAATATTCGATTTTGACGAATATATGATGAATATTCAATTGAATATTCGCATAATATCACGAAAACGAATATGGCACCTCCCGCTCATCACTAATAAAGACATGTATATGGAAAAAATATTGAAAATATATGGCTTTGGTCCCTTCTTTTATCAAGGATGATGTAAAGAAGATGGTGAACATGCTGTTCATGAAGAGGCCAAACTTGGCATTAGTCAGACCATCCAACCCACCAACTCTGTGAAATGGTAGCACTACATTTGGTCCCAGCACAGAGGCACATATTGTGTCTGAAGGTGCCTCCTGCACTAGTTCACCCAGGCACTGGGTCAACAGACAGCATGCCAGGTCTTCAAACAAGAGAGATAGAAAAGGCTTCTGTCCCAAGTGGAGCAAAAAGATGAAAAGTAAAGTAAATGTTCCAACCAAGGTATCCCCAGTGGTCTGATCAGGTGTTAAGACAGTAGCCACCATGGTGGAGAACAAGACGGTCCAAAAGGTTGTCAATGCTAATGATGTTGATCCTATTGAGCTGGTTTTCTTCCTCCCAGCAATAGGCAGATGAGAATACCCAACTGCTTTAAGGTAATGCTAGATTGATTAGATCTGCGCCATTATCACCTTTACACAAATGAGCCTGAAGGATATGTGAGCCTTCTCCAAACTGGTAAATACCATATAGACCACCTACAATGACTGAGATAAGGAGATCCATCATTAATTGTGTTGAAGTATCTTGGGCCTGAAAACTGTGGCCAGGATTGTCACATTCAAAAAGGCAAAGGCCTAGGAACTAGCTACAAAACTTGTCCTGTGTTCCCCTTACGTTCCATACATATAATAGAATTTTTTCAGAAAAACACCATACCATTTAATGTTTTCCTAAGGGGAAAAAGTTGCATAATGAGTTTTTGTTACCATTGCTATTGGCCTGCACATTTTTCCCTCACAGGGCAATCAAATGTCACCATTCAGACCTAGCCCTATAGGTGGTACTGGGTAATTAGTGCCTGCCCAAAAAAAATTACATATGAACTCACTGAATGGTGAGTATTCATAAATAAATGATGTGCATTAATAAGATAATCATGTACTGCTAAATTCTTCTAAAAGTGGACATTTAAAAAAAAACAGGACAAGACTGTAGATGTGGCTTAATTAAAGGGGTTGTCTCATCTTAGACATTGGTGCCATATCAGAAGGATATGCCACCAGTGTCAAATAGGTGCAGACCCTACAGTATCTCTGGAACCTGCACCTATCTCCAGAACTGGACCCCCTTAGTGACTGGAGAACAGTTACACATGCGTGGCTGCCCTATATTCGTTTCCGGCTCAGCCCTCTTCGCCAGTCCCATAGACGTCAATGGAGCAGTGGCTGCATTTGCACAGTGTGCTGTCCATTAATTTCTATAGGACTTCTGAAAACAGCTGAGCACACTTGCTGGCTATTTTCAAAACTCCTATAGAAATTAAAGGAAAACACAGCCGTGCATGTGCGGTGCACTCTCCTTCACTTTCAGAGGCCTGTTCTGGAGAGAGGTGCAGGTCTCAGAGTTGGGATCCACACTGACTTTTATGGCATATCTTAGTGATATGCCATCAATGTCTGAGATGACACAACCTCTTTAATAAAGAAAAGTATCGCTGAAGTGAAAACATTTGGCTAATAAATCAGGATAATCTGTGCTTCCAGATGAAATATATAGCTTTCTTACATCATGGTATCAAAAATACTATAAAATAATGTAATGAATGTACACTCATTGACAAAAAAAGAATTCACCAGAAGGAGTTGCTGGAATTGAATGAAACTTTCATTGTGAATATGTGAATATAATTATGCGATATATACTGAATGTGACTGCAATTTTAGAGCTAAAGGATAAGTTTATTGGGGAAAATGGCCCAACTAAAAGGAGGCAATACAAGATTAAAGATACAGTTGAGCATGGAGGCATACAGTTTCTTTATGGTATCCTGCGGCACGTTTGCCCAAAGATGTTGCTGCTGGGCCTGTAGATCCTACACACTCCCAGCTGGATGGTGAACAACAAAAATGTGGGAGTTGCTCGTGCTTGTCAGAGGATCAAACAACCATCTCCACTAGTGGTCTGTTTGTGCCATCTGGAGTCTGTTCACCATGTGAATGTGTTCTCATCTGTAACCACTGCTCCCAACACCTCCTAACAGCTAGGTCACAACAGCCTAGATGGAGGGTTATCTGTCAAAATGGCCATCCTGCTTTTCTCAGTCCAATGATACATCCCCTCTATCAACTGGGAAAAATGTTTTCAAGTGTGTTGCAGTGATGAGCGGCAGAGGCAATATTTGAATTTGCGATATTTTGCGAATATGTGGTAGAATATTCTTCATATATTCGCGAATATTTTTATTCGAGATTATTCTCTTGATTGCGAATAATCGACAATGTATTATGCGTGTTAATCGAGTAAGGGCGGGTTATAGGCAACTTTCCTTTTGGGTTGGCTTGCTAGAATTCGCAAATATGTAGAATATAGAGTGATATATATTCTTAAAAACGAATATTCGCCTTTTTTTTTTTTTTCCATCTGAACCCATTACATTTACTAATGGGTTCAGATGCAAAATAAAATTACTAGTTTTTACGAATGTATATCACATTATATTCTACATATTCGCGAATTCTAGCAAGCTAACCGAATAGGAAAGTTGCCTATAATCCGCCCTTACTTGATTAACGCGCATATTACATTGCCGATTTTTCACATAAGATGAAATAAATTAAATAATGAAGATAGAATATTCTAATTCACTACAGACTATGATATTGGAGTCTTCTCACATTGGCCCACAAGCAAGAAGCAGGCAGGTAATGGGTTCAGATGAAAAAACTAAAAAAGACGAATATTCGATTTTACGAATATACTCACTATATTCGAAATATTCGCGAACACACTAGTGTGTTGTAGAGGCATGTCTAGCAGTCAACAATTTCTCAGATGAGAGCAGTGGGGGAAGCACTTTTACATCCCCTTGTGGAAAGACCCTGTGTCTAATCAGACCACACCAGTAATCATTTACATATCTGCCCAAGACATAACAGCATGGGATGTTTGCAGCAATCTGACATCTGGAAGCGTAATTTGTATTATTATTATTATTATTAATGTTTTAATAATGATGATGCTACAGCATTGGCCATACTTCTCTTACGCATTTCAAAAATATTTGTAATATTGTTGTATAATAAATTATGAAAATGGCCTTTATGAGTGGATGTTAATAAATGTTCCTTGCTATTTTATCCAGTATGAATACAAATCGATTTTCAAACCCATAATATATTCACATTTTCAAATGACAAGAAAATTGATGGACAAAAGCTTTTTTTTTTTTAAATATAATACACATGATTAAGATGAGTGAAGTTATGGAAAACTCAATTCGCCTGCTTCGGCGAATTTTTCAAATTACTGTGTCATCACAAAGCGCATTTCTTTGTATGTAGCGGGCGCAATGACAGGGAATGACGATTGCGCCATCCCCTGTCATTAAAGGATAACTGTCACATTTAGACCCAAATTTCAGTTTTCATATATGTAGTTACTAATATGATAATATTCCTGAATCAATAACTATTAGACTTACTTGCCCCTTATTTAATAAGATTCAGCCCTTAGCAACCAGTCTGCATAAAACTGCAATTTCACTATACTGTTAAGATGGCCGCCCTCAGCCCTGAGGCTAATCCATAGGACGCCTGCAGTGAAGTTAGTGAAGACCAGCTCTGTATAGGGGGGTCTTGCAGTGAAGTTCCCAGGTCTGGCTGAAGCCTGTAGTCCTCTCCTACAAGCTCTCTTCTTATCAGATAAGGCTGTCATTTATACACTGAGCAGCCCCATATCTTCCCTGAGCTTTACATTCTCCAGAACTGCTAAGGGAGTGTTTGCCAGGCACAGGCAAATGGAGAAGTTCACACACACAGCCCAGCACTGTTATCTCCTGTCAGGAAGAACCTGGCTTTTTATACATTCCCTTACAATGCTGACTCACTATCAGTTCCCAGTGCACGCAGGTGCTCCGTCCCTCATCTGGTAGACGGAAGGAACATAGCAACCTGATTTTATCTCAGGTAAATATAGCCAATACTGGGGACTTCTAGGTGGCTTTTAGGGGTTATTTATTTAAGAATCAGAAATTAAAACAGGGCCAACAAGGTAATATTAATCACCAGAATCCAATAGTAAAAAAAAAATAAAATTTGACAGTTATACTTTAAACCCCTCAGATGCCGCGTTCATAGTCACCATGTGCGAGATTTCGTGCTGTATCTTCAATCAAGATGGTCTTGGCAGACCCTTTGTGTTGAAATGGATGAAGTAAGTACGTTTTTTTTTTTTTTAACACCATTTCAGGGAAAATTGATTAGTTACCACGAGGCGCAAGGAAATTCGGCTTTAAGGCAAAGCAAATTTTCCTGAAGTTCGGATCAAAGCCCTCTTTGGATGCGTTGTGTGAAAAACGCAGCATGTTCTATATTCTGCATTTTTCATGCAGCCCTGGCCCCATAGAAGTGAATAGGGCTGCGTGAAAAATGCATTGCATCTGCAAGCAAGTGCGGATGCAATGCGTTTTTCACTGATGGTTGCTAGGAGACATGTTTGTAAACCTTCAGTTTTTTATCACGCGCATGAAAAACGCATCAAAACGCATTGCACCCGCGCAGAACAAACTGAACAACTGAACGCAATCGCAGACAAAACTGACTGAACTTGCTTTCAAAATAGTGCGAGTTTCCCTGAACGCATCCGGACCTAATCCGTCATGCTTGTGTGAAAGAGACCTTATTAAACTGAAAATAACTATTCTGGAGCATCTTCTCTAAGATGTGTCCTTCCACCGTTATGGGACCTCCACACTGTTTTGGGGGCAAGCGCCTGGAATTCTCCCGTTCAGGTGAATAAATCCCTCCTCCAGCGATAGTATGACAAGATGAACGAGCAAGTGGATTGCAGCACTTCATCCATCCCTCTAGCAATGGGGGTGTGTCCCCTACCCCTAGAGGCTCCGTTCTCCCACCTTTTTTGTGACCGCACAAATAATCTATTACAGGGAGTGCAGAATTATTAGGCAAATGAGTATTTTGACCACATCATCCTCTTTATGCATGTTGTCTTACTCCAAGCTGTATAGGCTCGAAAGCCTGCTACCAATTAAGCATATTAGGTGATGTGCATCTCTGTAATGAGAAGGGGTGTGGTCTAATGACATCAACACCCTATATCAGGTGTGCATAATTATTAGGCAACTTCCTTTCCTTTGGCAAAATGGGTCAAAAGAAGGACTTGACAGGCTCAGAAAAGTCAAAAATAGTGAGATATCTTGCAGAGGGATGCAGCACTCTTAAAATTGCAAAGCTTCTGAAGCGTGATCATCGAACAATCAAGCGTTTCATTCAAAATAGTCAACAGGGTCGCAAGAAGCGTGTGGAAAACCAAGGCGCAAAATAACTGCCCATGAACTGAGAAAAGTCAAGCATGCAGCTGCCAAGATGCCACTTGCCACCAGTTTGGCCATATTTCAGAGCTGCAACATCACTGGAGTGCCCAAAAGCACAAGGTGTGCAATACTCAGAGACATGGCCAAGGTAAGAAAGGCTGAAAGACGACCACCACTGAACAAGACACACAAGCTGAAACGTCAAGACTGGGCCAAGAAATATCTCAAGACTGATTTTTCTAAGGTTTTATGGACTGATGAAATGAGAGTGAGTCTTGATGGGCCAGATGGATGGGCCCATGGCTGGATTGGTAAAGGGCAGAGAGCTCCAGTCCGACTCAGACGCCAGCAAGGTGGAGGTGGAGTACTGGTTTGGGCTGGTATCATCAAAGATGAGCTTGTGGGGCCTTTTCGGGTTGAGGATGGAGTCAAGCTCAACTCCCAGTCCTACTGCCAGTTTCTGGAAGACACCTTCTTCAAGCAGTGGTACAGGAAGAAGTCTGCATCCTTCAAGAAAAACATGATTTTCATGCAGGACAATGCTCCATCACACGCGTCCAAGTACTCCACATCGTGGCTGGCAAGAAAGGGTATAAAAGAAGAAAATCTAATGACATGGCCTCCTTGTTCACCTGATCTGAACCCCATTGAGAACCTGTGGTCCATCATCAAATGTGAGATTTACAAGGAGGGAAAACAGTACACCTCTCTGAACAGTGTCTGGGAGGCTGTGGTTGCTGCTGCACGCAATGTTGATGGTGAACAGATCAAAACACTGACAGAATCCATGGATGGCAGGCTTTTGAGTGTCCTTGCAAAGAAAGGTGGCTATATTGGTCACTGATTTGTTTTTGTTTTGTTTTTGAATGTCAGAAATGTATATTTGTGAATGTTGAGATGTTATATTGGTTTCACTGGTAAAAATAAATAATTGAAATGGGTATATATTTGTTTTTTGTTAAGTTGCCTAATAATTATGCACAGTAATAGTCACCTGCACACACAGATATCCCCCTAAAATAGCTAAAACTAAAAACAAACTAAAAACTACTTCCAAAAATATTCAGCTTTGATATTAATGAGTTTTTTGGGTTCATTGAGAACATGGTTGTTGTTCAATAATAAAATTAATCCTCAATCCTCCGCACTCCCTGTACTGTTTCACTCATTCATTGACATTTACAGCTAACAAGCGTTTTTATGAACCCTTGTTAGCGATTATCTGTGGTATTCTCAGCCCGCGTAAAGGGTCCTTTAAGCCTCATGCATATGACCTTTTTTTTTTTTTTTTTTTTGAGATGTGGATGTGGACCCATTCAGCTCAATCTATACACTTTTTTTTTAATAAAGCTGACTAAATGAAGATGGTGACGTCTTTTTTTATAAATGATTTCTGCTATTAATAGAGATGTTGTAGCCGGTTTTATCTTAATATAACCACGTCTGGTAAGTATCCACATAAACAAATTGTCCAAGAGGCCAACGTGCATTCATCTTTTAATCCAGACCAGAATAGAAAGGAAATGCAATTACTTGGTAAAATAAACAGATTGTTTCTGCTCTTTCTAATTCTGGCTCTATTATAAAATCATGAACTTAAATGTAATGTTTCAAAGGCCGCTCAATGCAATAAGATGAGATAAAGCAGTGAAGTACAGGACAGCTTGGATGCCGATCACTTATGTTGAGTCAACTAAGTCCATGCCGAGAAATTCTCTGATACATAATTAGAATATCATTTTTCATTGTAGACATTTAGTATACCCATAAAACGTCATTATTCATTGATGTCAAAAAAGTCTCCACGTGTGTTTTCTTTAGTGCAGATTTCCGTACGGAAAAACCATCATGTAATACAGTACCAGCAAAATGTAGGAGATTAGACAAATCTCATGTGCACTTTTCTTTTTTTTCTTAGGCCCCTTTCACACAAGCGTGACAGATTAGGTCTGGATGAGTTCAGGGTGCGTTCAGTGATACTCGCACCATTTTGCAAGCAAGTTCAGTCAGTTTTGTCTGCGATTGCGTTCGGTTGTTCAGTTTTTTCTGCGCGAGTGCAATGCGTTTTGATGCGTTCTTTACACAACAT
Source organism: Bufotes viridis (assembly GCA_033119425.1). Classification (NCBI taxonomy): domain Eukaryota; kingdom Metazoa; phylum Chordata; class Amphibia; order Anura; family Bufonidae; genus Bufotes; species Bufotes viridis. The sequence continues at coordinate 366,065,689 of CM065592.1, forward strand.
CATACCCTAGCAACCATCAGTGAAAAACAGAGTGCATCCGCACCTGCTTCTGGATGTGATGAGTTTTTCACTGAAGCCGCATTCACTTCTATGGGGCCAGGACTGCATGAAACGCAGAATATAGAACATGCTGTGTTTTTCACGCAACACAGAACTGATGCGTGACAAAAAAAAACGCTCATGTACACAGACCCATTGAAATGAATGGATCTGGATTCAGTGTGGGTGCTATGCGTTCACGTCACGCATTACACCAGCGCGGAAAACTCGCTCGTGTGAAAGGAGCCTTAGGTGCAGAAATTGCCATACTGTGCGGATTTTGAAATCTGCAGCATGTCAAATGTTGTAGTTTTTTTTTTTTTGCCGTTTTCATCCTTTTCAATGGAAGAGTGAGATCTACGGAAAATATGCATCAAATCTGCACCAAAAACCACATAAAAAAGAAAACAAGCATCAATATCGCAATAAATAGTGCAGATTTATGTGTGGGTTTTAGTGCGGATTGAGAGCTCATGCAGAAGACCGTACTTTATTTCCATGTCTGTTCCGTTTTGTTTTTTTTGCAGCCCATATGCGGAACCATTCACTTCAATGGGTCCGCAAAAAAAAAAAAAGGAAATGATTCTGTGTGCATTCTGTTTCCATATGCCCATAAGTCTATTAAGCAAAAAAATAGAACATGTCCTATTTTTGCCCGTTCTGCAGACAGGCCTTGTTACAATGGATCAGCAAAAAAAAAAACGATGTAACACGGACGTCACACAGATGCGATCCGCTTTTTTTGAGGATAAGTGTTTTGTGGACCGCAAAATACATACGGTCGTGTGCATGAGCCTTTGGGGTGTTTTCACACAGTGAGGCCTAGATCGCACTTCAGCGATTTGGTCAGTGTTTGATCAGTGATTTCCATCAGTGGTTGTGAGTCAAAACCAGAAGTGGAGCCTCCACAGACATAAGGTATAAAAGAAAGACTGATTCCTGTTCTATGTATTTGACAAAAACCTGGTTTTCGCTCACAACCACTGATGAAAATCAGTGATCAAACACTGACCATGTGTGAAATAGGCCTCAGTGTTTGATCAGTGATTTCAATCAGTGATTGTGAGCCAAAAAACAGCTGTGGTTAAAAACAGAGAACAGGTGCAAATCATCTATTTTACTTTATCTCCTGATTTTGGATGACGAAACACTGGCCAAACACTGACTGGGTGAAAGTGGCCTTAATGTCATATATTAAGGGAGATTTATTATTCATTTTGCGCCAGTTTCCCCAAAGGGAGAGTTGCAAGCGTGGCCAGCCACTGTGACGAATTTATATTCATTCACGCCAAATGAAGCCAGAAATTCACAGTAGCTCTGAGCTGTCGTAGATTTCTGTTTAGGCGCATGGACTGCTGGAGGATGAGCCAAATTTATGAAGAGAATACCAGTCTTGATAAATCTCCCTACATCTTTCTATTCAGTCCTATTGTATCTACAATTTAATATACTGTATATTATTTTTTAACTTTGCACACTATTTAAAAGCTTACACATAGAATTAAACTACATACATAAAACATGTAACTACTTCTGTAATACAGTGTTCATTTTAGGACATGGTCAAATATCATAGTCAAGTATCAGAATAATGTCAGTGTGATACCTTACCCTGACACCAGATTCTGACATCAGACCCCGCCACCTGACCCCTGAGGTAATAGCTATGTGTCTGAAAGGCTTTTTGGTTTAAGACCCAATAGAAACCTTACAACGACAAGTTAATGTTTTTAAACATTAGATAAGAGATAAATTCAAGTGAGTTGTGACTTTGATGTCTGACTTTGTTCACTCGTCAGCATCGCAATGCCTTTTAGCTTTACTGTGTATTTCTATGCTGAATCACATAGATAAGGAAAATCCCACACTGGTAATGGGCAATCCTATAGCTCAGTGGTAAGGCAGCTGCCTCAAATGCAGTGTTCCTGGATTCAAAACCCCTTTAAAGCGCAACTAATTGTTTGAATAAAATTTTATTAAGATGTTCTTAATGGCATAATAAAACTTTTTCTAATATATTTTATTAAGGTAAAGAGTCTGCATATCTAAGAGTCCTAAAAATCCTGCATGTCAGCTCTTAGCTTAGGGAAGTAGGCAGAAGCAGGAGCCTGCTAATCCTGGCATAGTACATGGTTACAGTGTATGCATGTGCTATGCCAGGAGTCAGTAAACCTCTGGGGGGTACGGGCAGAAGCAGCAATATGAGCTCCTGCCCATACTCCCTGTGCTGCCCCCCATTGATAAAATGTGTACACCGCACACAGCTCAGCGGTGTACAGAGAAGTGAAATTAAAGTGCACAGGGAATGGTGCGCTTTAGGGGGGAAAAGTTTAATAAAAATACAAAAAGCCTTAGGCTACTTTCACACTAGTGTTTCTATTTTCCCATATTGAGATCCATCATGGGATCTCAATACCAGAGAAAAACGCTTCCGTTTGGCCCCATTCATTGTCAATGGGAACAAAACGTAACGTAACAGAACAGAGTGCTCCAAAATACTTTCCATTCCATTTGGTTGCGTTCCCATAACCGGAGAGCAAACCGTAGCAAGCTGCGGTTTTCTTTCTGTCATGGGATGCGGAGCAAAACCGATCCGGCATGACCCCAAATACAAGTCAATGGGGACGGATCCATTTTCTCTGACACAATCTGACACAATAGAAAACAGATCCGTCCCTCACTGGCTTTCCATGGTGTTTATGACGGATCCATCCTTTCTATGTTAAAGATAATACAACCGGATCCATTCATAACAGATGCAGATGGTTGCATTATCAGTAACGGAAGCGTTTTTGCTGTGCCCTGCTGGATCCAGCAAAAACGCTAGTGTGAAATTAGCCTTAGGCCTCATGCACACGACCGTATGTATACGGATGATGTCCGTGTGGATTCCGTATTTTGCGGAATGGAACAGCTGGCCCCTAATAGAACAGTACTATCCTTGTGCGTAATGCGGACAATAATAGGACATGTTGTATTTTTTTTGCGAAATGGAAATACGGACATACGGAAATTGAATGTGCAGCGTCCCACTGCCAGAATGTAGGGTATCCCTTGCCCCTCAAGAGGTATCTATCTACGATTATATGTCCCTCTATTAAAGCAAGTAGTCTTGGAGTCCCCTTTGTAGATGGTATTGGTGTTACCCAGGGTAGGAATGCCAGAGTGGTGTAGGTGGCGTACAATGTCTCTGTAGATGTTATAGACCTGTGCCACTGTGCTCCTACCTGGATATCCGTGGATCTCAGACGTGGTGTAGTCCGAAGCAAGTGCAAAAAGGCTATTGTTGAACTTGAGTGATGAATGAGTACAATAAATGGAGTCCAGACTTTGTAGTAACATTAAACACAGCTTTATTTGGCATAAATTTCATCAAGGAACAATCTTTCAACTTGATCTCGGTGATCAGCAAGTATTGGCTTATCTGTGGCAGGCAAACACATCTCTGCAACAATCTCAGCTCTGCTATGTGGTAGCTCTCTCAGCCCGGCTATGCTTGGCTGGCTTAGATAGGAAACTTTTCCTCTTCTGTTGGAACTTAGGTTAGCTGTAGTCTGTCTTTTACTTTAATCCTAGGAACTTCTTCCTGGCATCAAGCTCTCTTAGCTTAGCATTTAAGGCAATGCAAGCCCAGGAGAGGACAAGCAACCATAAAGGACTTCACAGGCAGGGCCTGTGGGCCCAACAGAGCAGGCAGCTCTCTGCTGGCTGACACACAACCTTCCCTTAGGATGGGGTAGACTAGACTGACTCTGACTAACTAAACTTCTCCCTCTCTAAAGAGGGCTGGGAAGGAACTAGAAGGTTCCTCTCCAGAGAAACTATTTCTGCACAGATTTGCTGCCACCCGCTAGTGAACCAGGCACATTACATATAAACATTACATTTGCAAGGAAATGCATACACACTTTGTAGGAAATGGCAATAAATATAAATGATCACACAGGATCACACATTACAGATAGTGGGGGGTACAAAAGGAGGTGGTAATGGCACTCTGGGTCATTACAAATGCACACGGAGTAACTTCTGTCTTTTTGTCGGACCCATTAAAATGAATTGTTCAGCAAAAAAACGGAACGGACATGGAAAGAGAATTTATTTGTGTGCATGAGCCCTTAATAAAGTATATTGGAAAAAGTTTTACTATGGCATTAGGAACATCTTAAATTTTATTTAAACATTTAGTTGCTCTTCAAATTTCAGACACATACCTATAATCTCAACTATAGACTTTCTTTGGCTGTGTGATTTAGCGAAGAAATACACAGTATATCTATAACTCATTCTGACTTTGACCCTGACCTATGAAGAGTCAAATATTAAAGTCAGGGTCAGAGTCAGGTGTCAGGGTCAGGTATTACACTGACATTATTCTGATACTTGACTATGATATTTGACCATGTCCTAAAATGAACACTGTATTGTAAGGGTGGTGTCACACACAGCTTTTTGTGGCAGTTTTTGAGCTAAAGTCAGAAGTGGGCTGAAAAGGAATGAGAAGTATAAAGGAAATACTTCTACTTCTCCATCCTTCTGGATTTGGCTCAATAAACTGCACCAAAAACTGCCACAAAAATCTCTGTGCAACAGCACCCTTAGGCCTTGTCTACATTTCCATGTCAGTGACATGTCGGTGAAAAAAAGCATACCCGTTTCATTCGTGAATGATCCGTGGAAGGATGGAAGGATCCCTGTGTCTGTTTTTACCATCCATGGGGCATCCGTAATTCACTGACGTTGCTCAGCTGAAAATTAATTTCCAAAGAATCTACTATCAGTCTTCAGTGAAAAATGGACACACCACGGACGCCATCTGTAGAGTGTCCATGATTTTCATTGACCCATAGACTTCAATGGGAATGCTTGGTCCGCATCATGGATCAAAGTAGTGCATGTCTCCATGATTTTTTTTACTGACCCATGGTCAGTAAAAAAATACTGACATGTGAACAGACACATTTAAATTAATAGTTATGTCTGCTGTCTGTGGAAAATGCGGACAGCACATGTCAGTAAAAAACGGAAATGTGGACGAGGCTATATACTGATCCTGAGTTACAGCCAGTATTATAGACAAAACTGCATTTACAATTTCCCATACTTTACTGCTGAATTCACCCATCATTTCTTGAGGGCTCAATGTCCACTCTAAGCTTTCTGTGATGATTTATATTGTCAGAAGTTTCATCTTTACACCAAATTCTGTACAGTAATTTGATTCAGGAGAGGGCACACCTTATATGTGTAGTGTGCGTTCCAATCACTGCTATGACAGTTTTGAAAATAGCCAAGTGAGAGCAGCTCTTTTCACAATTCCCATAGTAATAAATGGACAGCGCACCGCACATGCATAGCCACCTCTCCATTCCCCCCAGGGACAGATTAAGTGCATGATAGGCCCGGGGCTGTCTACTCAACTTGGGTCCCTCCCTCCATTTTAGTTTAGTTATTTTTTTATGAAGAGGCTGCGGTGCTTCGTGAGCGCCACAGTCTCTTTCTAGGCCATATGACATCTGCAGACTAAAAAAAATACCCCAAATTACCCCAAAAAGGGCCGTAAACAAAAATTTGCTTGCCAAATTTTAAATACATATAATTATAATAAAAAGACATGGAGGGGAATACAACACCACATACCTCTTACATCCAGTGACATCTCCTGTCATGTAGACTTTCTCTTTCCTCTTCTTCTCCATTTGACCCAGACCCCCATGGCAAATTCTTTCAGCAGCTTCTCGTCTCTACAGAGTTTGCTACACAGACACGTTAGATTTTTTAAATTTTTCCATCAACTTCCCCATCCTGGTGTCCCCACAATGTCATCCTGCTGCAACTCCCAATACTGTTCCTGTTGTGCTCCCCAATGTCCCAGGTACTATACTGCTGAAAAAATAGTGACCCCAGTAGACATAATTGGGGTCATTTATCAAACTGGTGTAAAGTTGAATTGGATTTCTAAAAGAGCTGTCAAAAATGAATGGTGGAACCTGATTGGCTGCTATGGGCAACTAAGCCATTTCTAGTTTACACCAGTTTGATAAATTAGCCCAAATGTCCCTATAGTGCCCACAGCAGCTATAATGTTCCCTAGAGTGCCCCCAGTACTAATAACACCATATATTGTGCTCCAGGCAGTAATCCCTGTATAGTTTCCACAAAAATAATAGAATTGCCCCTACAGTGCTTCCCCAATAGCAAAGCCCCCATATAGTAATCACCCCATAGTAATTTGCCCCCACACAGTAATTTCCCCCACACTGCCCCCACACTGTAATTTCCCCCACACTGCCCCCACACAGTAATTTACCCCACAGTGTCCCACAAAGTAATTTCCCCCACACTGTCCCACATAGTAATTTTCCCCACAGTGACCCCACATAGTAATTTCCCCCACACTGTCCCACATAGTAATTTTTCCCACACTGCCCCCACATAGTAATTTTCTCCACACTGCCCTCACATAGTAAATTCCCACACACAGTAATTTCCCCCACACTGCCCCCACATAGTAATTTCCTCCACACTGCCCTCACATAGTAAATTCCCACACACAGTAATTTCCCCCACACTGCCCCCACATAGTAATTTCCTCCACACTGCCCTCACATAGTAATTTCACACACACAGTAATTTCCCCCACACTGCCCCCACACAGTAATTTACCCCACACTGCCCACACACAGTAATTTACCCCCCACTGCAGTTTTCCCCCACAGTAGTTTCCCCCACACTGCCCCCACATAGTAATTTGCCCCCACACGGCCCCATATAGTAATTTGCCCCCACATAGTAATTTCCCCCACCCTGCCCACATAGTATTTTACCCCACACTGCCCCCACATAGTAATTTGCCCCCACACGGCCCCATATAGTAATTTGCCCCCACATAGTAATTTCCCCCACACTGCCCCAACACAGTAGTTTTCCCCACACTGCCCACATAGTAATTTGCCCCCACGTAGTATTCTCTCCCCTAATAATTTTCCCCCACATAGTAATTTGCCCCAATATAGTAATTTCCCCCGATGTCTTTTAATATGTCCTCCTGTGTGTCCCCACCCCACATGTCCCCCAAAGTGAGCACATGAAATAAATAAAAAAAATTAAAAAGAAATTAAAAACTAAATGCTCACTTATGTCCAGGGCCAGCACTTGCTCGCAGAGAAAGGTGGGATGAGGCAGGCGCGCACAAGTCACAGTGCTGTGTTCCGGCACAAGCGCTCAATGACGTCATCACGCCCGCCTGCGCGGGGATTTCACTACCGCATAGGCCTCAGGCCTACTAGGCGGCAGGGTAGGGAACTGTGTGCTCCTGTGCCCCACCGCAGTATGTGGGCGTTCAGGTCGGCGTTGGGCCCCCCAGCAGTCCTGGGCCCGGGGTGGCCGACCCAAACGTCTCTATTGTAATCTACCACTGTTCACCACTATGGGACTGCCAGATAGAGCAGAGCCACCGCTCGGGTTTTTTTTTAACTCCCATAGCAGTGAATGAAGGGTGGTCGCACTTGTGCCGTACGCTATCCTTTATTTCAGGGGGCTCATTCTGAAGATAAGAACAATCCCAGAGGTGGGACCCACAGCTATCTGACATTAAAGGCATAGCCAAGAGATATACCATCAATGTTTTAGATGGGAATAACCCTTTAACTGCCCCCACTGCAGTATAGGAGCTACGCTGAGCTATAAAGGGGCAGGTCTGATGTCCCTTTGGTTATTTGCAATGACCAGACCCACCTCTGCCATGAGGCGAGATGAGAATCTTCGAGATCGCCGTTCCGTGTCATTATACAATGAAAAGCCACATATGTCTTTAACAGTAGGGCCGGCGGGGAGGAGTTGAATTGAGATTTTGGCATGGAGAAGAGGGGCGGCTGCCAATTCATTTTTTGCAACAAAAAGACTGGGACTCCCAGTGATCATTAAAATAGGGGGCCTGTAGTGCGGTAGTCAAATATGTGCACTGCCACTTTTGTGGACTGAGACCACCTTGTCGCTTGGTGGATGGGCTTAGATGTGTTTTGATCAAAATATGTTGACTAAGTGTCTCAGACGTTATCAGAATGAGGGCTTATTCCACATAATGTTTGCATTTATTTTAATAAACCATTTTCTGTGATTTGATAAATGCAGCCATGTTCATCCGCGCACTCAATATCATATCGCGCAGGATGTTTTATCTAGTTTTTTCTGTGGAATGTTAAAGATAGCTGAATGCTTTACTGGGCTATCTTCACCAGTGCCATATATTTAATGAAGCACGTGCTCGACTGCTGTTCTCCTCAAGCAGTAGGGGTTCCCTATCTGTGTGGATAGGATTTTTATTATGGGAAATCCCCTTTAATCATTTTCAACATTTTGACTACTTTGATAATGCAATTTATCTTTGAGACAATATTTTGGATGAATGTTTATCACTTTGGCAATGCACATGCAAGGGTGTAGCTGGAGAGGAGCAATCCAGGTACAGTTGTGTTCAAAATTATTCAACCCCCAATGCTGTAAAGGGTTTTAGGGAATTTAGTGTACATTTGTAATTGTGTTCAGAATGAAATCTTACAAGGACTTTTTAAAGAACCAAATGTAACTAAAATGACATCAATTGTTTTTGTAATACAGTATTAAATGTTTTTTTTGTGATTTCTTCATTGACACAATTATTCAACCCCTTAAAGACTACCACTATTAAGAACAGAAGTTCATTCAAGTGTTTTCGATCAGGTATTGAAAATACCTGTGGATGTCAAGGAGCAGCAATCAAGCATAATAAGCACCAATTAGTCAGATGTAAAATGACTGTGATACTCAGCTCCTTCTAGACATTTACTGGTGTGTTTCCAAACATGGTGAAGTCAAGAGAATGGTCCAGGAAGACAAGAGAAGAGGTGATTTCTCTTCACAGGAAGGGCAATGGCTATAAGAAGATTGCAAAGATGTTAAACATACCAAGAGACACCACAGGAAGCATCATTCGCAAATTCAAGGCAAAGGGCACTGTTGAAACGCTACCTGGTCGTGGCAGAAAGAAGATGCTGACTTCGACTACTGTGCGCTACCTGAAGCGAAAGTGTTGAAAAGTCCCCGTGTGACTGCTGAGGAACTGAAAAAAGATTTGTCAGGTGCGGGTACTGAAGTTTCAGCTCAGACAATAAGGCGCACACTGCGTAATGAAGGCCTCCATGCCAGAACTCCCAGACGCACCCCCTTGCTGTCTCCAAAGAATAAGAAGAGTCGACTGCAGTATGCCAAAAGTCATATGGACAAACCACAAAAGTTTTTGGATAGTGTTCTGTGGACTGATGAAACAAAATTAGAACTGTTTGGGCCCATGGATCAACGCTATGTTTGGAGGAGGAAGAACAAGGCCTATGAAGAAAAGAACACCTTGCCTACTGTGAAGCATGGCAGGGGGTCAATCATGCTTTGGGGCTGTTTTGCTTCTACAGGTACAGGGAAGCGTTAGCGTGTGCAAGGTACCATGAATTCTCTTCAGTACCAGGAGATATTGGATGAAAATGTGATGCAGTCCGTCACAAACCTGAGGCTTGGGAGACGTTGGACCTTTCAACAGGACAATGATCCCAAGCATACCTCCAAGTCCACTAGAGCATGGTTGCAGATTAAAGGCTGGAACATTTTGAAGTGGCCATCGCAGTCACCAGACTTAAATCCGATTGAGAACCTCTGGTGGGACTTAAAGAAAGCAGTTTCAGCGGGCAAGCCTAAGAATGTGACTGAACTGAAGAATGGGCGAAGATACCCGTAGATCGCTGCAAGACACTTGTGTCAGGCTATGCTTCACGTTTAAAAGCTGTTATAACTGGAAAAGGATGTTTTACTAAGTACTAAGATTGAATGTCACTTGCGGGTTGAATAAAACTGATAATGATGTGAGCACAGAAAAGACATTTGTGGTTATTTCATTATAAATGTTATGTTATATTTGTCTGACTTACAAGTGCCTCTCTGATTTAATTGTAAACAAGATGACTGAAATGATCAAAATCAATGTCAAACTGGCCCAAACACTCAATTTCAGTGGGGGTTGAATAATTTTGAACACAACTGTATGTGCCCTGGGTGCTGGTAGCTAGGGGTCACCAACAAACCTATATGCCCGGGTCAGGGTATTTAGATACAGGGTGAAGGCAGTGCACTGAACCTTTGCCCAGGATGAAGGTTTTGGCTTGGAGCCTATGTTCAGACATATGTTCTGAACGTTAGGGCTGTTCAAACCGAATACACAACATAGGTGATAAACGTAAGATTTCTGAGGACATCACCAGACACTAGAAGATGGCGGGCGCTATGCACTCTGTTCCTCCTCACACGCAGCCGTGATTAATTCGATTGGAGTATTGATTGAGCTGCCGCTCCATTCAGACTTTAGGGACTGATGTAAATGGTTAGTGCCAAGCTTTACTGGAACGACAGAGTCCTAGATTGTAACTCCTCTTCACTGTGGATGTGGAGCAACATTTTTTTTTAAATGTTCTGTTCAAATTTGGAATTTTCAGCTAATAGAACGGAATCCACCATTCAGGGGCTATCATTTCTTTACCAGACCATACTACAGCTATTAGAAGCATCTTACTTGTTTTGCAGAGTCCCCCCTCCCCCATTTCTTTTCTGAAAACCCATTGAACTTTTTTCTGGAAATTGTATAATGGCTTATTTTTGTCTATTTTCTGCAGAATTCCCTGCAGCTAATATATTACAAAATGTATCTTTGCATACACTATAGACTATGGAAAATATAAATGACAGCTACACTTTCAAATAATTTGTAACTGTTTGCTCTGCATAGATTTGATACATTGCTTTGCTGAGAATGACGAATGCAGAAATTGTGATGATTGAAAATGGTGCCCGTGCCTCAGCAGATGCAGATCTTGTGCATGCCTGTGATTCACAGTCTGGTTCAGTATCCCACATAATTTTCTCTGGATAAATAAGTGTCTGGCATGTAAAACATAAAATAATGAAGTCAAAATATTTGTCAACTGTGTCATTGATAACAACAACATATTAATTAGAACTGTGTCTAGATTATGCATTCCCCTGTACTAGCAACTAAGCAAACCTGTCATGAGACTGTACTTCTAACAGAGCCTTTTCAACAGCAGTGAGGAGCTGTGTGCATGTCCCCATCCATTCTGGAAGCTTACATGTAAAGAGCAAAGTGCAACAAACACAAGGGTTGACCCAGGGATCCAGAACCCAGCTGTGGAGGAGGTGAAATTTGAAATAGAAGAAAATCCTGGACCACCCCTTTAATCTCTTGGTATGCAGCCACCATGGAGACAGCTCAGGACCTTACAAAGGTTCCCAGGTCTGTCTCGTCTACATACCTATTAGGGAGTACTTGTAGTACTTGCAGTGAGCCCTGGATGAAGGGATGCAGATGCTGGGAGTGTTGTGTCGCAGTGTAGTGAAAATGTAATATTGAATAATGAGGCCAGAATTAAGCGTACAAAAGTCTCTTTTACTGTGCAAAGTAGAACTTCAAATTTTCTGGCACCAGTAATGATTACAGGCAGGTTAGATGGCAAATTAGCAGTAGTATTGTAGTGGCCAAATAGTAGTGTGGGTTATGGGTGTCTTAGTCGTAGTCCCTTACCTCGCAGCAGTGTCTCTAATGCTGGTTGAAGCTGTTCACTCTGCTGTCTGTCTTCTCCAATATTTACTTGATGCTGTATATCTTGATGATCTCTCTGGAGAATCCTTCTAAGGAGCAGGAGCTCAGCAGCATGTTTCCCCTCTTCTCTCATGTTGCTCTGGAACTACTCCTCCTGGCAGGTATCAGGACCAGCCCAGTCCTACCAAGAGAGATGGAACAGTATGGTTAGCCCTTTTCCTAGCCAATCTTTGCCATCCATACCTTACTGGTAGTTTTGCCCATAACATATAAAATACATAACAATACATAATTATTTACAATATTGTAATATACCCCCAAATTTGGGGTACTACATATGTCCTAACACTGGAGTGGGGATTTAACAGGAGAGCATTGATATTTTTTTTTTTACTTTTATTTTAAAATATTTATTGCAATCAAAAACATTTTTCAAAAATAGTCAATCACCTCTTAAAAACTAGGCTAAGCAACATGCATCAAATTTGTCAAAGTACCGTACGCTATGTGATAGAACTGCATCCTGATAGAAATGTTCGACATTTTTCTTTACTGTATGTTACCTTTTGAGTGGCTTACTTTAGAACAGTATATTGCACCAAATTTGAGGCACATGCCATTAATTCCATTAATTTACCATGCCACCATTTCTATCTATTTTTTAAGACTGCCCATTGAGGCACAGAAAGTGCTTAAAATGCACACTGGCTTTTGTGCAATTTGCACCAGATTCATGGCACATTTTGCATAGTAAATATGTCCTCAAGTATGTAAGAAAACCACAAACAAAAAATAACTCCCACTTTTTGTATCCTTACCATCATAACAACTTATATTCTGGACAGTTTATACTTTGTTTTTACATGTACCCTCAATAGATGATCGAGGGTCTATGAGCTTACCTGCAATATCTTACTGTGAGAGTGTTCTTTAGACTTTTTGCAGAACGTAAAAGGGTTATCCCATGACTAATGTAAAATGAAAGTACATGGCATAGTACATAATAGATGGCAACCTCTTACTATCAAAGTGAAAACCAGCCCTGTACCTCACATGTATCTAGAGATTTCCCTATTGATTGCTCTGTTAAATTTATATAAGGCTGACAGCTCCAGGGGAGTGTCTTTTCTGCTGCAGCTCAGGGGGCGTGTCCATGTTCTCCCTATCACAGCTCAGGGGGCGTGTCCATTCTGCTGCCGCTCAGGGGGCATGTCCATTCTCCTGCAGCTCAGGGGGCATGTCCATTCTCCTGCAGCTCTCTCCCTATCACAGCTCAGGAGACAGTTGAAGGATGAAACTGAGCATGTGCAGCCTTCTGAGTGAGCAGGACAAAGAAATAAGAAAAAAAAACAGCAGGAGGTGCTATACAGATACATTTTATTGAATAACTCAGTGTCTATACAAAATTTTTAATTACATGCAATTACAAAAATATTAAAATCCAGATGCTGGTTTTAAAACTGTAGAATCATTTTTGTCAAAGGGTTTATCACATTCATCTATGTAAAAAATAAAAATCAGACATCACATTGAACATGCCAATCTATTTCTAACAAAGTTAAAATGAGCCCTGTACTTCATATGGATCCAGAACTCTACCCATTCATTGCTTTAGTTGCTCTGTTAGGTTTACTTCCAATTCACAGCTCTGGGGCTCCATATCTATTTCTGTTACGGTCACAGCTTCAAAGGGTAAACTGAGCATGTGTGTCCTCCTCAGATATGTTTCTGAGGAGGACAGAGAAATAAGAAAAATAACAAACAGCAAGTGTCACTATAAAGATACATTTTATTGAATAACTCAGTGGCTATACTAAATATTTAATTTGTAAGTGGATTTCCCTCTGTATATACAGTAGAGAAGAAGGTATTTAGTGATTGGCTGCAGCAGTTACATGAATAATGGAGGGCGTGTGACCACTACATGTCTAGCTAGGATTAGAGAAGATACGACTGAAGCAGAAGTGCAGGAGTGGTGAGACGTTCAAAAAGTAAGTAAGGTTTTTAATTTTTACTACTCCCCTGACACTAATATTTAAATATTTTGGAAAAACTTTTTTAAGGGCGAGTTCACATCTGCATTGGGGGCTTCATTCTGGGCTTCTGTCACAGATTCCATTAAAATGACTGTATGCAAAAGTCTTTCATGCAGGGCTTTTTTTTTTCCGGTCAAAAAAACGGAAACGGAAACGGAATGGACTCCACTGTGGTCAATGAAGTCTGTTCAGCTCTGTTGGGGATAGTTAAGTACAAATTGGATTTTCCTGTGTATACAATATAAAGTAGGAAAGAAGGCATTTAGTGATTGGCTGCAGCAGTTACATGAATAATGGAGGGCAGGTGACCACTACGTGTCTAGCTAGGATCAGAAAAGCTAGGACTGAGGCAGCAAAAAGTGAGTAAGGTTTTTTATCTCATACCACTCCCCTGAAACCAATTTGTAGGACTTTTTTTCCGGTTGAAAAACAAGATTGCGAATAGAAACTGAATGGACTCCATTGTGGTCAATGAAGTCTGTTCAGCTCTGTTTGGGTCAGTTATGCGCCCTATCCGGCACTTCCTTTATTTCTGTCGTTCTTCTCTAACAGAACAGAACAAAATACCAGTGATGTGAACCCGGTCTAACTTCTTAGATACCATAATCATTGCTGACCACGGTGTACACTGTATAAACAAAGAGAGATGCCTTTACTTAGTCCCTTGCTGGAGGAATTCTTCAAGACATATGATCAAGAGTTTACTTTTCGACAATAGCAGAATAACCTTTAGATAGCAAAATTATGACTTGCAAAGAGCACACATGCTCACATTAATCTCCTCCGCCTGTCAACTAACACAAACTAAAGCATTACCGTTGCAAGTATTTAACTGTCAGCCTACATACTGATGGGCTTTTAGTTCCTAAAGTACTCATTTCATGTTTTAATTAGTGGGAAACGAAATTAATTTCCATTCAGTCCATGTGACAAAATAAAAGGTTTGCTTCGTATTGTCCTGTGTAAAAAAAATAGGTGGATTGTTTTTGACTATTGTCCTATATTACATTATCCGCTGATGAGACGTTATGCAATTCTCTAGACACTGTGGTTTATAATTATTTTACAGCTGCAGCACAGGCGGGCACCGTAGTGCGAAGCCTATTTTAAAAATGACTGCATAGAAGGTCTACAAATGGCAGCACTTTGCTGCGAGACAAATAATATATTCTACAGGATGACGGGAGAGCATATTAATTGACGTTGCACCAATTTTGATAAACTGCAAGCAAAACATAAAAGCAGCTTCGCTATATAACATAAAATGTAAGAACAAAATAAGAAGACAAATTGAGTTGCTAAATTAACTATCACATTGATGTCAGCTTGGGCAGGGTCATAGGTAGAGAAGGTGCACAGGAGTTACGCTCAGACAAACTACAGAGACACTAGGATTCTAGATGGTAAGTGGCAGAGACAGGATGAGAGGGAATGGCTGCAGTCTAGGTGTTTTGAGGTGAGGCCATAATTTATGAATAAAAAAATAATCTGCAGTAGTTAGTGCATCCAAGAAGATGGGATTGGATAGCAGTTAAATCAGTCTCCTGCACACTCAGCAGCGCGATATGTGTGGGAGCGCGTCATCAGGGAACAA
This sequence comes from Bufotes viridis, assembly GCA_033119425.1. Classification (NCBI taxonomy): domain Eukaryota; kingdom Metazoa; phylum Chordata; class Amphibia; order Anura; family Bufonidae; genus Bufotes; species Bufotes viridis. The sequence continues at coordinate 366,080,996 of CM065592.1, forward strand.
ATCTGGCCATAACTACTGTGAGGGGGCACATAATCTGGCGATAACTACTGTGGGGGGCAAATATCTGGCCATAACTACTGTGAGGGGCACATAATCTGGCCATAACAACTGTGAGGGGCACATAATCTGGTCATAACTACTGTGAGGGGGCTAATATCTGGCCATAGGTACTGTGAGGGGCACATAATCTGTCCATAACTACTGTGAGGGGGCACATAATCTGGCGAAAACTACTGTGAGGGGGCAAATATCTGGCCATAACTACTGTGATGGGCACATAATCTGGTTTTAACTACTGTGAGGGGGCACATAATCTGGCCATAACTATTGTGAAGGGGCACCTATCTGGCCATACCTACTGTGAGGGGGCACATATCTGGCCATAACTACTGTGAGGGGAACATAATCTGGCATGACTACTGTAAGGGGGCACCTAATCTGGCATAACTACTGTGAGGGGGCACATAATCTGGCATAATTACTACAAAGGTGGGCATACACTCTGACACCAGGTATTGATGGGAACAGGATGGACAAGGGGCATTACATACATTCATTCAATAGCTATCATGCTGAACATTAGGGATCAAATTCAGAGGGTAGGAACTTGTGTAGGTGGTGGCAACTTTAGAGATTTTTCTTGGGGGACCAGGAAGCTTATTCCTGCTTTTAGATATTGATGACCTATGGTCCAGAGAGGTCAACAATATCAGATCTGACCCCCATCTATCCGTTGTTTTTGGCAGCTTTTGGGACCAGAACCTTAACAGTGGATGGAGAAGGAAACAGAAGGGTCTATCCATTGTGTAGTGACTGTGTCAGCTCACTTGGAAGCTGAACTGCAATATTTTGGTATGGCCACTACACAATGGATGGAGCCTAATGCTTTTGGTTCCATCCACAGTTTAGATTCCAGTTCTGGAGGCTGCTGAAAGCAACTGATCAGTGGGGATGCTTGTGTTGGACCCTTACCAATCTAATATTGATGACCTATCCGGAGGTCATTAATATGCATAAGCTGAAATACCCCTTTTAAGGGGGACCACTGGTGGTGACTAAATGATCTATTATTTAGTGGGTCTATGCACATTTTAATAGAACTATACAGTTACATTTTTTGTATTGTTTCCTATTTCAGGTTCTCACTTGAAAAGTATATTGTATTGTATTATTAGGATTAATGGTATCCTTATTAGTAGTAGCTGTATGCTAACACTTGCAAGGACATTCAGTAAAATAGTTTGCATGGTCAAATCCCCCCATGATTATCGCTGTGGCCAGAGCAGTAGTGTTCATGCCCATAGTTCTATAGCGTAACCCAATGGCATCTGCACTGCCTTATTATATAATACATAATACGTCTACATATTAAATCTCAGGGGAAGACTTATGAAATCATTTAAGCTACTTTTAACGATTGTAGTTTTACAAGAGCTGGAGAGCTGCAGTTTGCCCATCCCTGACCTAGAGAAATGATGACCTTGTTATATTATTACTGTATTCATTGACCTTTACCTCATGTTTTGTTGATTTATGAAGTGCCTTTCAGCTCCTTTACAGTCTTGCATTGATCTCTTATTACAAGAAAAGTAATATATGTGCATGTATGCTTTCCACGAGTGCATAGGGTTTCATGTTATACTGTATTTGTGTACTTGCTAGAAGATGACATTAAAGAGAATGTATCATCAGAAAATGACCTGCTGTTTAAATCATGTTTTTATGTTTAACATATTTTTAAATAATTTTTTATGATGTTTTTAATTTTCTATGTCACTATTTATATTTAAACAAAAATAAATAAATAAAATCCTGCAGTTTTTGCATTGGCCACTAAGCCTAATAAAGGTGCCACTTCTTGGTCTGTACAGATCACTTTACTGCAGTTAAATACCATTCTAAAGGCGGGTGTACACGGGCTGATGGAACAGCCGATTATCAGGAGAGAAGCGTTCCTTCCCGACAGTCGGTTGCTCGCTCAGTGAAGGAGGCCCCTGCATTTATATGCAGTGATCTCCCTCACAGTATGAGGACGAGGAATCGCTATGGCTATGTCTCTTCCCCATACAGAATCATTGTTTCTGGGCAGCAGATCGCTGTTTAGACAGCACGATCTGCCCAGGAACGATGATTGGAGCGCCAGCACGAACGACGGGCTCACCTGATGAATGAGTGTTTTGCTCGTTTATCGGGTGATCAGCGGCACATTTAGATGGCCAGATTATCAGGAACGAGTGTTCGCAGGAATGGTCATTCCTGATAATCTGACCAATTATTGGAACATGGAAATCCACCTTAAACCTGCCTGTAATGATAAGGATATATCACCTCTGTGTACAGATAAGTCAGGATCCAACATTCACAATAGGTGATATCACAGCTTATCTATTCTTTTCTTATACAATGATCTCTTCACAGGTCATAGAGCATGCCAAGAAAACTCTCCCATAGAAATCAATGAGGTCCCCTCCAGACCATGGGGCTACCTTTTAATGCTGTGTAAAGCTGTTAAGAACGGCTCAGGCAAGATGGCCGCCCCCATTAACATGTTCAGAAAAATAAACAAATCTGCAATCAGAAAATAAAATTTTCCGAAAAGAATTAAAGGGGTTGTCCAGATTTTTTTTTTTATTTGTCACTGTCGGGTTACTTGCCACTTCAGGACATGACACCGCTGAGACCAGTCATTGGATGCAGCAGCGCACATGAGGAAGTTAACAGACGGTGACTGGAAGTCTGCTGACAACAGCTCAGGAGCTACAGAGCTGTAATGGAGCAGTGCGGAGCAGCTATATATAGATTTCTCTTCAGGTAAAATCCTAGACATGCCCTGTAAGGCTGATACATATATTACAAGAGTTGTTTGACTTCTAAATACCAAATAAAAATAGTAGCAAATGTATATACTAGAAAAGAAGAAAGAAAAAAAAACTGTTCTATCACTTCAGTGGTCACCCTTCTCTTTGCTTACAAGTGGTGAGAACTTGATCAGTGCCTTCAGCGGTCGTGTAATATACTATTACTCATGGCTTCCATCAGTGATAAGTGATGCCAGTCGTACAACATGGCCACTGAGGCCACCTGCAGTGGCTCAAGTGCTCACTAAGGAGAAGCGAATCAAATCTAACAAATCAGCAAGAGTTCTTCACCTTTGAGATGCTGTTTCCATAGGTGAAGACTGAAGACGTGTCCACTTGCCTCTTGATTGACAGGATCAGACATTTTGACGAGTCCTGAAATCTTGCAGTTACTCAGCTGCCCCTCTTGCTTATGAGAAAAATCGATCTGTTAGAATCAAATCTCCAATCCCTAGTGCTTACCACTTGTAAACAAAGACAAGAGGCACCAGAGCGATTTGCCAAATGGGCAGTGGATACAAGTATTTTTATTATTTTTTTTACTTGCCCCTATATTTATTTTGTTTTATTTTCAGAAGTCAGATAACCCCCTTAACAGGAGAGAACGGCCCAGTTTGTACATAGACAGTAATGATGTTATTTAACTCCCATAGGATCAATATGGCAATAATCCGTATATATGATATTTTAAATGTCCAATTACTCTATGAAAGAGAGCGTTGATTAATAAGCAGACACTATTTAAGAGCCCACTATTATGAACAAAATGGATATTTATAACTTATGTCTGTTTAATATTTTAACTTTTTCAATAGCTCTGTGCTGTGAGTGAACTGACAAGTTCAGTTCAAGACAATGAATAAAACATAGTGTGGTAGGAACAGTTTGTAGATTCTAAATGCTGATATTCACATAAGCACCATAATATTTCAGCTATTGATGGGAACACGAAATCCACTGGATGTAAGAAAGATATTTCTTTCAATGTATCGGATTTTGTGTGAACATAACTATTATTATACACTTTCTATGGATACACGGTAACCAATCATTATATCATTTTTATGTTGGCATTCAGTATACTTGTATTATTATTGGGGGTTATCTATAGTTTACAAAGTGCTGATGTATGTATAATAAGTAAAGAAGCTTTCAAAGTGATGCTTAAAGGCAACCTGTCACCTCGAAATTGGCTTTTAAACTGTTGAAATAAACTTATAGTGCCCCATAGTCGTGTCCTAAAGCACTTTTGCGTCCTTTTCCAGGATTTAAATTCATTGAGAAATCGCTATTTTATTCCTCTGCTGCCCCGTGCTTCAAGTCATGCTTGAAGTCAAGGGGGCAGCTGCCTGGGCGTCTGCAATCCAGCTCTCCCCACCTCCCTGCGCCTTGATTGACACGCCACATTTCCATGCTCGGACCGCGCTCTCACCCTGCATGCGCAGTAATGGGCTGCTGTAGCGCGATCCCGTCTCCGGCTCGTACACTCAGCCGGCTTGACTCTTGTCACCGCGCATGTGCCCGCCGCCCTGTCAGTCTCGCGCCCGTGCCCGGCATCTGGAGGTGATTGGGCAGAGCGTGACCACTGTGGCGTCCCTGTGATCACGCTCTCTATGACGTAGCTTAGAAGATGCCGGGTGCGAGTCTGACAGGGCGACGGGCGCATTCGCGGTGGCGAGAGTCAAGCCGGACTTGTTTGTACCTTATGCAGAATAGACAGGTATACCGGCCTCACCCAACCACTGTTATACTACCGTGCACTTACATTTTGTTTTATTTTTAATATTTTCCCAATATTTTGCGGTCTACACTAATTTTTAAAAAATAATAAAATGAAAAAAACAGTTTTTGGCGACCACCTTTGGCTTCACAGCCCAAAAAGGCTTTATTTCATGCAAGAATATAACCGCCAATTGTAAGTTCCCTGTCAGTTATGCAGTGCAGGGGTTTGTACCTGGCAAAAAGGGTAATATTTCACCCAACAATTTAAAATCTATCTTTTGCCGGACAGTATTAAACTTGGCCAGCCACAGCTGGAACCATTGATTAACGATATTGCTATTTTGGCAATATAATTTAACCCCAGAACAAAATTTACCCTTTGCCGGACACTATTAAACTTGGCCAGCCACAGCTGAAACCACTGATTTACGGTATTGCTATTTTGGCAATTGAGTTTCACCCCAGAAAAAAATATATCCTTTGACGGACACTATGAAACTTGTCCAGTCACAGCTGGAACACCAGATTTACAGTATTTCTATTTTTGCAACTGAATTTCACCCCAGAAAATAATATATCCTTTGACGGACACTATGAAACTTGTCCAGTCACAGCTGGAACACCAGATTTACGGTATTTCTATTTTTGCAACTGAATTTCACCCCAGAAAAAAATACATCCTTTGACGGACACTATGAAACTTGTCCAGTCACAGCTGGAACACCAGATTTACGGGATTTTTATTTTTGCAACTGAATTTCACCCCAGAAAATAATATATCCTTTGACGGACACTATGAAACTTGTCCAGTCACAGCTGGAACACCAGATTTACGGTATTTCTATTTTTGCAACTGAATTTCCCCCCAGAAGAAAATATATCTTTTGCCGGACACTATTAAACTCGGCCAGCCACTGCTGGGACAGCAGATTTAGGGGATTGCTATTTTGGCAATTGAATTTCACGCCAGAACAAAATATGTCCTTTGCTGGACACTATTAAACTTGGCCAGCCACAGCTGGGACACTAGATGTAGGGGATTGCTATTTTGGCAATTGAATTTCACCCCAGAACAAAATATATCCTTTGCCGGACACTATTAAACTTGGCTAGCGACTGCTGGGACACCAGATTTAGGGGATTGATATTTTGGCAATTGAATTTCACCCCAGAAAATTATCTATCCTTTGCCGGACACTATTAAACTTGGCCAGCCACTGCTGGGACACCAGATTTAGGGGATTGCTATTTTGGCAATTGAATTTCACCACAGAAAAAAAACTATCCTTTGCCAGACAGCAGACAGTATTACACTTGGCTAGCTACAGCTGGAACACCAGATTTAGGGGATTGCTATTTTGGCAATTGAATTTAACCCCTCAATAAAATATAGAAATTTCTATCCTGAGTTTCTAGGGGTGACAATAAGCACAGCCAAGCCCCTGATGTAGGATAAAGCAACAAAAAAAACCTAGTATTGATGGATTGATGGACTTGGTGGCAGCTTGTGATGGTGCACCACAAGACACAAAATGGCCGCCGATCACCCCAGAAAAAAGTGACAGAAACACGCTCTGTGCAGCCTAAAAACCAGTGAACAATTAACTAGCAGAAGTTGAATGATTCACAGCTGTACATCCATCACTTCATTAGGTGTTTTTCCTGAGTTTTCCCTGCCTAATCTCGCCCTCACAGAAGTTGCGTCCTCTCCCCACACTAATCAGAGCAGAGTGACGTGCAGTGCTACGTGACTCCAGCTTAAATAGAGGCTGGGTCACATGCTGCACTTGGCCAATCACAGCCATGCCATTAGTAGGCATGGCTGTGATGGCTTCTTAGGGCAAGAAGTAAAACGCCAGCTGATTGGCTGCTGTGCAGCCCTTCAGAAAGCAGGAAGAAATCGCTGAACAACGGACCCAAACTTTTTTTTAAATGTTTGGGTCTGGGTCCCGAACACCCCAAAATTGGGTAAGAACCTGAACTATACAGTTCGGGTTCGCTCAACTCTAGTCTGAAAAACTGCTTTGTCATTCCAATTAAGTATTATTGAAGTTTTACTGTAAGTCTATGACAGACAGAAAATTGTAAATTTTTTAGGAAAATAACCAGTATAACTTCTATTTATTGGTCTAAATATTTGCTCATTCTGTGCTTAGGAGTCCAGTTGGTGGATCTTATCAGTGATTGACAGTTACTTCTGTGTGCAAAGTCCTATAGGAAAGTCTGTCAATCTGATAAAAGCACCTAGACCTTGAATGATTGAATAAGCAGAGATTAAAAAAAATTACATTCTTAATTCAGAGCCAGTGCGGTTCACAAGATTCGCAGCGCCTGCCCATTATGGGCAGAGGCACAAGGCCTGATAGATGTACAGGCTGGCACATGCGCATTAAACACTCCTGTGCCTCTGCCCATAATGAGGAATGAAGTGTGCAGGCGCGGCGAATCTTGTGAACGGCGCTGGCTCTGGATTTCTGAAGAATCTAGGGCAGGCCAGAGGGGTGAAAGGGGAGGGGTTCATTTGAAAAGTGACGATGGGCCTGGGCACCGGCCGCTGGAACACCGCCCCTGGACACCTTCAGAACCTAATTAACATATTGAATTAAAGTATTTTTTAGCGAAAATAAGCCACGGACAGCCATTTATTAAGTAGCATTCCAATATGGGGGCTATAATGCAGATCATGGTGTTAGTGTTCTATAATGGGCAGTTTAATGTACTCCTACTCTATTTCTCTGCAGATTCTGAGGCTAGCAGTAAGGCTTTGGGGGATGTCTGTAATCCGCAACTGATTAAATAGGGTTTAACATGCAACTGGCCATAATAGTGTGTAGATAATGCACTATGCTACTAACAGCAGTAATATCTATGGCTCTTAGGCTGCAATGTACCTTACTGACTCAGTTTGCTTGGCCGTTACAATTCGTGGAATTTCTTCTCTCTCTCTTACTGGAGTACTGTAGAAACAGTGAGGTCTTTCTTTCAGAAGATAATCTTCAGAGAAGGTGATTTTAAGCAACTTTGGTCCTGTGAGAAGGGAGCAAAAGGCTCTACCTTCTTCTACAAACTCCAAATTAGGACAAACTAGACTGAGCTGGGGGCAAATCCAGGCTCCACACACAAGCTTCCTGTAGGGGCTGAGTCAGGATTGATTACTTCTATGGGATCCATACAAAAACCATGCTGGGTAAGTGGGTATACATAGCATTAAATAACATAGCAAACACTAAACAACAATTAATTTGCAACTACCCCCAGCTGTGGGGCACTCCACCAATATCATTCATAAGTATGTAAAAAAGGTACAAAATTGTGGAAATTATTGGGCAAAGGACTAGACCTGGAGATAAACCTACAGAAGTGTATGACAGTTTGGAGGAAAAGCATGTCAAAAGAGGGCAGAATTGAGGAAGCATTCAGAAAGGTGCGTGATATAAATTGCAGTGAAGGACTTGCAGTCAATCTCGCAGCCAATCAGGAGGGATAATATTGGCTTGTCTATTAGGCTATACTGTATGTAAGGTCCCAAGCAGAGATGTCATTTTAAGCTCAGCCACTGATGTGACAGGATGTGTCTGTCACAGACACATCAAGTAGACACATAAGCCGGCCAGTTTAGGGTTTTACAGGGACAGTGTTAAGGAATGGCCATACAGTCAGGTATCCTGATAAAGTTTTGGAAGGCAAAATCAGGAGTGGATGTCACAGCTGTTTCATGGTCTTGTTGCTTTGCGCCGTGGCACGTTTTGCCGTGCTTACTGGTTGCCACGGGCAACGTGTCATTTATGCAGCATGTGTGTGCACTGCCCCTTATATCCTGGTTCCTTCCCTGTCTGGTGCTGAAGGGGTTAACTTCCTGGTTGCGTGTGGCCACTTGGTTTATATTGCCTATGGCCTGTAGCCTGGAGGTAGTTGTCCTCCAGCCTTGGTGTGTGCTGAAGCTTTGTTCTTGTCCGGCTTCTTCCATCTGACCAGTGCTTGAGGGCTACCTTGTGGAACATCAAGGTCTCTACAATGTCATCCCGTTGTCTCCTTCCCTTCACTACCCTTTTATATGTGTTGTGTTGTTTGTATGGGTTGGTGTTTTATGTCTAGTCTTGTTACATGTCTGGTGGTGTTGGTTGTCCAGCATGTTTGCTAGACATTCCCTGGTCTATCGTTACCTTCGAAAGAGGGTTCAGCATGTGTTGCCTGCCGCTTTTTGGCATGCATGCTTGTCCTACGGATGGAGGGTGAAAGGGAAATTACTGTTAACAGTGCGGTTTTCTGTGACAGTGGTCGCAGTTGGTGTGTGAACCATTTCTTGTGTTTGTATCTCCCCTCGTCCATTTGTCTGTGGTTTGTTGTACTGGCTCTGGTGTTTGCTGGTTGGGGATGCTTGGTGACAATGACCTTGTGTCTGAACTGTGTCTGAGGTGGACGCATCGTTCAGCGCAGTCTCTCCGAGCTGTTTGTTGGCTGGCTGCCTGTTTCCTAATCAGTGGTTCGGGAATGCTGGCAGCAGTCTTGGGGAGACTTGCTTGCGCTGACGCTGATTCTTCCCCCCCCTCTTGTTGTTTGGGTGTTCTACGTAGTGTCCCCTTTTCTGTTGGGGTGGGCTTTGAGGGCTATTTCACGGTCTTGGTGCTATGCGCTGTGACACGTTTTGCCATGCTTGCTGGTTTCCGGGGCAACGTGTCATTTATGCAGAATGTGAGTGCACTGCACCTTATATCCTGGTTCCTTCCCTGTCTGGTGCTGAAGGGATTAACTACCTGGTTTATATTGCCTGTGGGCTGTAGGCTGGAGGTAGATGTCCTCTAGCCTTGCTGTGTGCTGGAGCTTTGCTCTTGTCTGGCTTCTTCTATCTGCCCAGTGCTTGAGGGCCACCTTGTGGAACATCAAGGTCTCTACAATGTCATCCCATTGTCTCCTTCCCTTCAATACCCTTTTATATGTGTGGTGTTGTTTGTATGGGTTGTTGTTTTATGTCTAGTTGTTGTTACATGTCTGGTGGTGTTTGTTGTCCAGCATTTTTGGCAGACATTCCCCTGTCTATCGTTGTTATCCCCAGAAGGGGGACTCAGGGGTTCCCCGGCGGGGGGAACTACAAATCAGAGAGTTGCTCTGCCTGAGGCCGCCTTGCATTCGTTTTGCAAGGGGGTACAGGCAGTAGCTGGTGTGTGCTGGATTCCATGTGCGATGTTTGCACTGGGTCCTGTATGGTGTGTGGACTCCAGTACTATTGCATGGGTTCCAGTCCTTCTTGCTGTGGCAGGTAAGTGCTTACAGCTAGGCCAGTGGAGACTCTGGTTTGTCCGTGTCTGGGATGAACCTGGTCGTCTCAGTCCTATCTCTAACTTAGGTAATATCAGGGTGACTCAGGGTCCTAGGTTCCTGTACGGTGGGAAGTTTTCCCCCCACTCCCACCATTGACAGTGAATCATAAAAGGATGAAAAGTATAAAGGACAGATATGACTTTTCTATTTTGATTATACTCCTCCTTTGGCTATCAGGAAACCTTACCATGTGGCGAACATATATTTTGGGAATATATATTTAGTTTTGTAGATTGAATTACTTAACAGAAGACACATTTTAGCACTAGGCATAGGATAGAGTGAGTTAGCTTATCGTGTGTGCTACAGGGTTTGATCTGTTTACTCTCACATACCACTACTCATAAAAAGTTACGGATATTTGGCTTTCGCATGAAATTTATGGAAAACGAAAATAAGTTTGCGCTATAGTGATATATTATGAAAGAAGAGCATTTAAGTAGAAGCATGCACTGGTGATTTCCTCATCTCAAACAATATATTAAAACAAAAGCCAACAACAGTGGTGGGTATACCCCCACAAAAAATGTCAATGTCTCAATAACTTGTCATGTAGCCTTGAGCATCAATTACAGCTTGACAACGATGTCTCATGCTGTTCCCAAGTCTACTTATTGTCTGCAGAAACATGGCATCAGACTCTTCTTGAAGGGCAGCCCTCAGGTCATTCAGGTTCTGGCATAAAGAGTTACAAGCCTCTACATGGCAACTCAGCTGATCCCATAGGTTTTCAATGCGCTTCAGGTCTGGAGTAAGTGCAGACGACTTCATTTGATGTACCCCAGTCTCCAGCAGCCATTCCTTAACGATGCAACCTTGATGAGCTGGCGCATTGTCGTCCATGAAGGTGAAATTAGGCCTGTATTGTTCATGTAGAAGCACAATAACCGGATTAAAGGGGTTGTCTCACGTCAGCAAATGGCATTCAATACTAGTGTATTGTTATTATACGTATTGCCTCCTTCTCTGGCTGGATTAATTTTTCCTTCACATAATACACTGCTTGTTTTCATGGTTACGACCACCATGCAATCCATCAGTGGTGGTCATGCTTGTACACTATAGGAAAAAGCACTGGCCTATATGCGATCCCACGGTCTTGGCCACCAAATAGGCCGGTGCTTTTTCCTGTAGTATGCAAGCATGACCACCACTGATGGCTTGCAGGGTGGTCGTAACCATGCAAACGAGCAGTGTATAATGTGATGGAAAAATGAATCCAGCCAATAAAGGAGACAATATGGATAATAACAATACATTAGTAAGTGCCTTGTATTAAATTTCTCTACATGATAAATGCCATTTGCTACAGTGAGACAACCCCTTTAATAGTATGGGCTTGTCGCTGTACCATTCACAAAGTGTAGGGAAGTTCTGTATTGACTAGACACACCTGCCCACACTGTAACACCACCATCAGAATTAATCGACTTTCATCAGTCAACAGCACTGAGGCCTACTGGTCGTTCGTCCAGCGCAGTTGCTTCCTGGCCCATGCAAGACGATGGCGTCTGCGCCTGGTAGTGTGGTCAAGTACACAGACAATGCTGATGCAAACAGTTTCGAATGGTCTGACATGACACTTGGGTGCCTCTCACCTCCCTTAAATGTTCCTGGAGTTGTGTGGCATTCATCATTCTGTTCCACAGGGCATTGTTCACAATGAAGTGGTCATTAGTGTGGGATGTGGCCAATGGACGTCCATTTATCTGCTTTTCTGTGACTTTGCCAGTCTCTCTGTATCTCTGTTGCAAACTGCTGATGACATTCTGTGCCAATCTAAGCTCAGTGGTCATCCTGCTGGAAGCCTCGCAATGGCGAGGTACTGTTGATCAATTGTTAGGTGTCATCTTGGTCTCATGATGTCAAAATGTGAACAGCATGATGAGGAGGAATGTTTAAATAACAATGCTAATTTAACCAGGAAATGTATTGGGGGATTCACGGATCAAACGCCTGTTGTAAATTTTGCCGTTAAGCTCCTTTTCAGAGAACAGCAAGTTGTGCAAAAAGTACTGAAACATTGAACAGTTGGAAGTGTGCATTCAACAGTTTAGAGAAGGTCACATTAGGTTCACCTGTAAAGGTTAGAGTGCATTTTAGGTTCATCCTGAATTTTCAACCACAAGCCGAATATACCTGACTTTTTGTGAGTAGTGCATATTCTGTTGCACTTGACAACAGTTTTTAAAGGGACAGTACTCTTTTTTTATAATGTGCAGGAGCCAGCTAGCAACCCAATAATATACAAAAATTTTCTGGCTGATAATATTTTAAGCATGATAATTGCAATGGGAACTGTGCAATTGCACCCTTTTCCCCAAAATCCTTTTGCAAAGCTTCTACAGTTAATAAATGTACAATAATTATATTTTCCAACATCAACCATGTGTTTACCCATAGCTAAATATGTCACTGTCACTCTGACAACACTAATGCTGTCTTTGTGTTGCAGTGTACTGCTGCTCTGCATTAGGACGCTAGATTCATACTTAAAAAATTATCTATCTAGAATAATATAGCAGAGAGAGTATAAACCATTAGCAAGACTTATCAAATATACTTCAGTTTATTCATCCATTGAATTCTATGAGGTTGGTGAATCATGGAGGACTTCACATTGCCATGAAAGTAACATTTTATTTAGAGTAAATTGAATAATTTAACTATAAAGAGCTGAACATTTGCAGTGACTGTTTAAAACATAGAATTTTCTATATCAGGACGACTGCAGAAAATCAATTATTTTCCTTCTTGGAGAGAAAATTGAATGTAGAGTTCAAACTTTCACCATAAACTGAATGTCAGTTTAGTGACGCTTTATAATTTACAAGTTGTCTTGCACGCTGGCCTGGAAGTTAATCAGTACAGACAACATTAAATGAACTAAATCTAAATAGAAGATTACAGATATAATTGTGAATATAAGTGGAAAATGTTAATATTCTGTAATACAGGTAGCAAACTAGCAATCTGAACCAGGTGATATGAACATCTTATGGACACTCAGTAATATACCTTTTCCTATGGCGCTTTTCTTAATGGCGGCTGTGATATCACGGTAAACCGTACTCTTACCGCCACAATGTAACAGACTTATATAGCAATAATCCAATATCACGCACTCTCCCCACCTACTTCCCCTATCTTGCCCCCTGGATGCGAACAACTACTTTATTCACAAGCAGAATCTATTGGGTAATTACCTATTTCTCACGCTTTTCTGTGTCGTCCTTGCGATCCTGTCTGCAGGCCTCTCTGCAGGGTAGTATCAGTGGTGAGTCTCTGTATGTTTCTATGGAGCGTGCTCCGGCCAGTAGCACTTAGCTACAAAAGTTCCGCTCACGCTCCTAGCTTGGAGCTAGTGACACCACTATTACTGAGCTACGGGTTTTAGTGAAGGCCAAAGTTATTCCACCCAACGCGTTTCGAACGATATACTGTACATCATTCTTCGTCAGGGATTCCTCCTCATTCAGCCTTCCTCCTATTTAAAGACTCCTTGCATTATGGGGTGTAACCCTTTAATACCCTGTTCAAAGTTATTCAAAACCGAACAGTTCAATGTCCGTATTGAGGCCTTTTGGGATCAAAGTATCCATGCTAAAGATCCTGATAGGGAGAAAATTGTACTAGAAAACTGGAAAAAATTTAAATTGAAGGGATAGATAGACATATGTTACTGGAAAATGCAAACACACCAACAGACAACAATAAACAACAAACAGAGAAAAGGGGGATGGAGATGGAGCAAAAATACGAAAAAATCTCGGTGATCATTATACCCTATAATGGGCAAATGGGATATTTAAGAAAAATAATCAAATAAAATTATCCCAGCGGTCCCACAGTTCGTGTACCGCAAAGTGGCAAACATAGGAAACATGGTAGTGTCTACCAATAAATGCGCATGAATAGAAAAAAAAAAGAATACTAATAGACATTTACCTGCTGGCTTTTTCCGTGCAAAAAATGGCCAGGATGTGTAAGAACTAAAAATGGTAAACAAACAAATATTGAGTAGCACCCCCTTTGGCAAATATCATAGCTTGTAAATGCTTTTTATATGCTATTTGGACTCTTGAGCCAACGTCTTTCAATTTAGGGATTTCTTCCATTCTTCCTTGCAAAAGTCTTCTAGTTCTTTGAGATGCATGGGCCGCCTTGAATGCACTGATCTTTTGAGGTCTAATCACAGATTTTCAATGATGTTCAGATCAGGGGACTGTGAGGGCCATGGTAAAAACTTCAGCTTGCACCTTTTTAGGTAGTCTATTGGGGATTTTGTGTTGTGTTTAGGATCATTATACATTTGTTGAAGCCACCTTCTTTTCAGCTTCAGCTTTTTTGCAGTTGGTGTGATGTTTGCTTTCAGAATTTGCTGGAATTTCATTGAATCCAGCCTTCCCTGTACCCGTGAAATGTTCCTTGTGCCATTGGCTGTAGCACAACCTCAAAGCACGATTGATTCTCCCTCATGCTTAATGGTTAAAGAGGTGTTCTTTTCATGAAATTCTGTGCCCTGAGTCTTTTTTCTTCAAATATACCTTTGCTCATTGTGGCCAAAGAGTTCTATTGTAAGAATTCTGAATTTTGTGGTGAGGACACAGGAGAGGTTTTCTTTTGATGACTCTTCCATTAAAGCCATATTTGTGCAGTTGTGGTTGCTGAACAGTAAAACAATGTACCACAACTCCACAGTCTGCTAAATCTTCCTGAATGTCTTTTGCAGTCAAGCGGGGGTTCTGATTTGCCTTTCTAGCAATCCTACGAGCAGCTGTCTCTGAGATGTCTCTTGGTGTTCCAGACTTTCTCTTGATCTTCATTGTTCATGTTAACTGCTATTTCTTAATTACATTTCAAACTGGGGAAATGGCAATCTGAAAACACTTTGCTATCTTTTTATTACCTTCTTCTGCTTTGTGGGCCTCAACCATTTTCATTTTCAGAGAGTTAGGCAGCTGCCTAACAAAGTTAGAGGAGTAAGGGTTTTCATGAAGCTTTGAAATTTGCATCACCTGGCCTTTCCTAATGATAATTGTGAGCAAGCCTTAACCCTAACAGGCTATTTAAGGTCTGAAACCTTGGCCATCTGAGTGCTCAAATCTCCTTGGTTTCTCATACTTTTGCAAGGTACTCTTTTCCCTTTTAGCTGTAAAGTTGTACAAAAACAAAATAATACACTGATATTGCTTAAAATGTTGAAAAGTGTGTTTCATCTTTAACTTTATGCCTTTTGGAGATCATTTTATCTTTAACTTGTTAATATATCTTGAGATGAGTGGAGTTGCTTTGAAAAAACATTTTGATACTCTGTCCAGGGATGTTTATGCTATGCGTGTGTTGACACGCCACCTAGTGGTTGTGATGTGAACTGCGGCCTGTTGAGTGTTTTTCTAACATGTCACAATAGTGTATTAAATTAGTTTCATGAAAAATTGAAGTCTTAAAGAAATCCATTGAAAGCTAAGAATGAACACGTGTACTTACAGCTGCCGCTAGAGCAAGCTCACTGCAGACATTTCCTGTAGCTGCAAGTAGGATTTGCAACATTGAGTAGGACTTTTTAACTATGCCTGCCTGCAAATACATTTCAGTTCATCAATATTTCTTGAATACTGACCCTCTTTAACACGTGCATAGAGAAAAGCAAACTGTCATTTCTTTGGTGACCACTAACTTTATGGACTGATCGATATTTCTGCTTTCCCAGGCAACCATACTTTACCATTGTGTAATGTATTAAGTTCTGTTTTTATCTCTTTTATTTTCCAAACTGTTATTTTGCACTATATGTATATGTCTGTATATTTTTATTTTCTATGATAACTCCATTGTTTGTACGCACTGTCCTTTTTTTATATTAAAACATCACTTTAATAAGAGACTTCTTGTGTTCTAATGATTTTGTGACCTTAGACGAAGCGTTCCCTATAGTGTAGTATTAACCTGTGAATGCTAGCAGTTGTACAGTGTACTTGGGCGTTACTTAAAACATTGTCATTGTCAATCATCAGCCTGATATTACAAGTATTGGCAGCCAAGATTGATTAGTTTTGGATGACGGAGTTCTGACAGAGGGAGGTCCAGCGTGACCCTGCATGCTCTCATCCTTAATCTAAGTCCGTGATCCTGACAGCATCCATTGAGGAAGCTATGCTTGGAGTTGTAGCACATTTTGTAGTCCCTCCCATAAACTCTCCCTCACTGGAGTTTGGTTAACTGTACAGTTGAAATAGTATATTTCAGATTTACCTAACTTTTCATTATTTAATTATGAGTTACACAACCTAGGAGATACAGATCAGATGAAAAATCAGGTCACATCTTCAAATCTGGCCACTTGTAGCATTGAATTGCATTCACTTTTCTGCCCTTGAAAACATGGGGAATAATATATTAAGACTAGCAGAAGGACCCGGCTTCGCACAGGTATATTTCATCTATTTAATTTAATGTTTGTGTGTGTCGTTAAAAGATATCAACAGTATCCACTATAACAGTGACATCTACAGTACCCCCCCCCTTTAACAGTGACTTACACAGCGGCCTGCCCCCTCATTGGTAACATCCACAGCACCCTCCCCTTTAACAGTGACCTCCACAGTGGCTGCCCCTTAATTAGTGACCCCCACAGTACCTTGTCTCGTTAACAGTGACCTCTACAGCACCCCGCAATACATGGAGGGGTAAAAGAGGAGAGAACTACAACTCCCAGCATGTCTAGGCTGTTATTATTGGACACAAGTGGACATTACAGGGAGAGGGTATAAGAGGAGGGAACTACAGCTCCCATCATGTCCAGATTGTTATTATAGGGCATCAGCCGGCATTACTGGGTCAGGGTTTTAAGAGGAGAGAACTACAATTCCTAACATGTCCAGACTGTTTTTAAGGGCCTCAGTACGCAGTATAGAGAGAGGGGTATAAGAGGATAAACTACAACTCCCAGCATTACCAGACTGTTGTTGTAGGGCATCAGTAGAAATTGCATGAAGAGGGATAGAACAGGATAGAACTACCACCCCCAGTTTTTCTAGGGTGTTATTATGGGTTATCCCAGGACACCTAACCTCTCCTCCAAGCACAGCACAGAAGCTCTGTCCCATCACAGGTTCTTCAGATTTCTCATTTGCACTGGGCTGGCATCCTTCACTGGTCACATGGTGATGACATCATCAAAGGGTTTTCTCCTAAACCTGTCTTATCTTCTACACTGCTAGCTATAGAAGTGTAATTAGGGAGTGGACTTTTCATCAACAGCTGGGCCCCCTTCCCCAGGTGTGAGATCTACATCCATTGGAGCTATGCCACTGGCTTGACTGGTCAGTTTGGCAATCCTCCCAGCACAGCCGTGCATAGAATCTTGGCTGGGTAAACTCCGGACAGGTTTATTTTTCTCCAGAATATTGTGTCAGCATTATTTTTAGTTTGCACCAAATTTATGACCAATATATATTTGGATTGGTAAATGTCTTCTACATATGAGATGTTGCTTTAGAAAGTGGTGAAGGAAAGATGCGTCATAGTATGCCACAAAAATCCCTATCTACAACACAATGTGCCATAGTGCTTTATAATATCAGAATAGTCAAAAGAAAAAGTCTGTTAGCCAGAAAACTAGTTTATTTCTCTTATTAAGAGAAACAAAATAAGAGTATTGCTTTTCATGGCTAACAAAAATGGGAGCAATGATGTTACATAACGAGCTTTCGAGACATTCACCAGTCTCTTCATGAGGCGTACTGAAGGGACTGGTGATGTCTCGAAAGCTCGCTATGTAACATCATTGCTTCTATTTTTGTTAGCCATGAAAAGGTATCAAACCTGCAATAAAAACACTAAACTACTATCAGAATATTACACCATATTTTATACCACCTTGGAGCTGGTAGAGTTTTTAACCAAAACGTGACCTAAAAGCTGTCTAGGACTACAACAAAACAAGGCGCTAAAAGGACTAGACAGAAAGTTGGGGAAAAAGTTGTCTAAAACAACTTGACACATACCCTTCATATAGTTGGTGCTGCAAATGCATACTACAAATTCTGGAGCACATCGAGACGCTTTCCGGGTGCGCTGACATTGATATACAGTATCTTGGATATTGTGAACATTAGCTAAAAGTCTTGCTAGACTGACCATTTAATTTTTTCCTTAGAAAATCACACAAGTAACATTCGTCATCATGGTGTTTTTAAGTCCAGATCTTCTTGATTAATTCTGACAAAAAAAAATTTGATCTTGAATAAGAATATTATAAAACATCAGGAGGGAAATATGAATTGCTGACAACAAGCATTTGTACCTAAGCCATATAACACATGCACGTCAAAATTATTTTTTACAGGGCCAAATATCACTTTAGAAATCAGAAATTTGTAACTATAATGCTCACAATGAAAATATCTTGGTAGAAAAATGTAATGCATAAAGCAAGGAACTGGAAAAAATCATTACCCTGCAGAAGAGCCATCCCATCCCAGTTAATGAGGCATGCTTCTATGGAAATGTACTGTCATTTACCTCTCATATTTTTCCTTTACTCGCTCTGCAGTGACACAGTTGGATTTTGAAGTTTACATGCAATTTTTACTGATATTTTTGATGATCTCAGGTGTAACACAAGGACATCTTATTGTAATGAGACCGGCAGCATACTGTTATTTCTGGAGAAATTTCCTGATAAAAGATTTGTTTTTCTTTCATAGTTGGACAAAAACTTTATTATTATTACAATATCATTACAGATTTAGAACTCATACACACGACTGTAGACCACTCTTGGCCATGGTACAGACTGCAAATTGTGGTCCGCAATGCACAAGCACCGGCTGTGGCGCGGACCAATTGTCTTGAATGGGTCCACGATCCACAATATATGGCAAAAGATAAGACATGTCTTATCTTTTGCGGTGCGAAGACACAGATCCAAAAGCTTCCGATCTGTGCCTCCGCTCCGTATTTTGCGGATCTGCATTACTGTCGTATTACGCCCTATGGGAGCATTTACACAACCATATTCACTTTGTGGTCCGCAAATT
This sequence comes from Bufotes viridis, assembly GCA_033119425.1. Classification (NCBI taxonomy): domain Eukaryota; kingdom Metazoa; phylum Chordata; class Amphibia; order Anura; family Bufonidae; genus Bufotes; species Bufotes viridis. Next base: position 366,099,939 of record CM065592.1, read on the forward strand.
GCGGATCCACAAAACACGGATTCCGGCCATGTGCGTTCCAGCCCTTTGTTAGAAATGCCTATTCTTGTCCACAAAATGGACAAGAATAGGACATGTTCTATTTTATTTGCGGGGCTGCGGAACGGACATGTGGATGCAGACAGCCCTATTGAAAAGAATGAGTCCGCATTTGATCTGCAAAATGCAGATTTAATGCAGACAGAAAATACGGTCGTGTGAATACCCCCGTATTATTATATGTTGGAATTCAGGGTGAGTTACCAATTACAGTCATTGCCCAATAGTATAATTGAAAGGGATTTTCTAGGATTTTTAAATTGATGGCTTATCCCCAGGATAGACGATCAACATAAGATCGGGGGGAATCCAAAACACCCTACAGCCCGTTCATCAGCTGCTACCTTGTAGCTCCAACGTTGGAACTACACCACTCAGTCCATTGTGTAGTGGACGGAGTTGGTTACTGCAGAGCTGCTCTTATTCGCTTCAGAGGGGAAAGTACTGAACTGAGCACTACACAATGGGTAGCGCTGTGTGGCTGCAGTGCCGGAGCTACAAGCTCATAGCTCATCAATGGGGTTGTGTTTTGTTGGACTCCCACTTATTTAATATTGATGGATTATCCCGAGGATAGGCCATTAATATTGAAATCCTGGACATCTTGGAAAATAAATAATCCACAAGGTCATTGGGGGAAATTTATGAAAACTGCTGTAAAAGAAAACTGTCTGAGCTGCCCATAGGAACCAATCAGATTCCACCTTTCATTTTCCCAATCAGTTCTGAAAAATGAAAGGTGGAATCTGATTGGTTGCTATGGGCAATTAAGCCAGTGTTCCTTTCCACCAGTTTTCAAAAATCTCCCCAGTTGAGTTGCCTTGCAGCTTTTTTAAATTGACATGGTGGTCATTTTGTAATAAATATATTTTAATTACTACAATTCCTCTTATTTACACAACATCTGTATGCTTTTAGGTTTTTAAAATGGATCAAAAATTGTTGCTTTTGCCTTTGAAGTTTTTGATACATTTGTGTTGCATTGTTGTTTTTCCAGTTTTTGTTGCAAATATAAGAGTATATATCAAAGAGATGAAAGATACAGTACAAAAGGAAAGACCAATTCTTCTCCTGCAACAACTGTTGTGTTTGGGTCAAAAAATTACAACGAAAACTGCATCAAAACTGAATGTGTGAATCTAACCTAATGTGTACGTCAAAAGAGCAGAAACTGGCCAGGGCCATAAGTAAAACATAGAGGAAGAAAAAGTAAAAAGGAAGTAATTCTACGTATGCTCTTTTGTATCCTATTCTTTTAAAAAGAGCATGTGTGAATTCACCCTTAAAGAGCATCACTAAAAATTTAGTTTCTACATCTCTGGACAGGAGCATACATAGATATCATAGGTCCCCATAGCAAAACCTGGTATGCCCCTAGCAAGATTTCTAACAATTTTTTTTTTTTTATAAATTGAGTATTTTTTTTAATTAAAGCAAGTCATGTTTCCCTTCACCTCTTAACCCAAATTTAGTGTTGGAAAAATTGGAATATGGGCTTTATAAATATGGTGCTTTTTAAACACTATATTTCTCAAAATATTTACACTAGACAACTGGCATTAATACACTGCAAAATCTTATTATATAGTATATTATAAATGTAGCTACCTGCATCTACCAATTGGGGGGTGGGGGTGGGGGGTCAGTGCATAGAAATGTATACAGCTACCACTGAACTCAATGAAAATTGTGCATAATCTTTTTGCACTGAGCGTGTCCCCCCTCTCAATAAACATATTCTGCTCTCTGCAAATGTAATTTACTTCAAGAAAATTACAATGGACCTATCCTGAATTTTATCTATGCAGTTTAACAAAATAGCTGCTGATGAAAGTTCAGCCCCCTTGAAGGGCATCTGTCAGTAGATTTACACCTATGAAATTGACTGCCCTGCTGCATGTGCGCTTGGCAGCTGAAGATATCTGTGTTGGTCCAATGTTATTATGTGCCCGCATTGCTGATAAAAATGTGTTAATATATGCAAATGAGCCTCTAGAAGCAATGGAGGCATTACCAATACATCTAGAGGCTCAGCTCTCTCTGCAATTGCTGGACTCTCTCCACCTTGATTGACAGGGCCAGACGTTATGATATTTTTACTGCTTGGTCCTGTCAATCAAATTGGAGAAAGTGCAGCAGTGAAGGGAGAGCAGAGCATCTAGGTGTAATGGCAATGCTTAAATTAATATTTTGTTGCACAACCGTTTGAGACAATCAAGCAATTTCTGTAACACTCAATGAGACTTCTGCACCTGTCCACAGGTATTTTGGCCACTCCTCATGAGCAAACTGCTCCAGCTGTCTCTGGTTCGCAGGCTGCATGTCTCGTCTCCTTAAACAAATGTTCAACGGGATATAGATCAGGGCTCATAAAAGGTCACTTCAGAATATTCCATAGCAATACTTGGATGTTTTTAACTGTGTTTTGGGTCATTATCTTGTTGGAGCACCCATAACCTGCAACTGAGACCAAGCTTCCTGATACTGGATAGCACATTTCGTTCCAGATAATCTTGAGATTTTATCATACCCTGCACAGATTCAAGACACCCTGCACCAGATGTGGCAAAGTAGCCCCATAACATAACTGAGCCTCATCCATGTTTCACAATGTTCTTTTCTTTGTATGCTTCATTTTTGTGAACATAACACTAATGTGACTTGCCAAAAAGATCCGGTTTTGTCTCATTTGTCCAAACGATATTCTCCCACAAACTTTGTTGCTTGTGCATTTTGGCAAATTCCAGTCTCGCTTCTTTATGATTTGCTTTCAACAGTGGTTTCCTCCTCGGTCATCTTCCATTAAATCCATTTTGGCTAAGACAACGACAGATTGTGTGATCTGATACTGATGTACCTTGACCTTGGAGTCCACCTCTAATCTCCTTGAAAGTTCTGTGCTCTTTGGTTACCAGTCGTATTATCCATCTCTTCAATTTGTCATCAATTTTCCTCTCACAGTCACGTCCAGGGAGGTTGGCTAAAGTCCTGTAAACCTTAAACTTCTGAATAATATGTGCAACTGTAGTAAGTGGAACATCAGGCTGTTTGGAGGTGGTCTTATAGATTTCACCTTTAACATATTTGTCTATAATCTTATTACTAATCTCATAAGACAACTCTCTCCTTAGCTTTCTTTGGCCCATGTTCAATGTGGTACCCACCACGATACCATTTTAAAAGCAATCACAATACTGTCTGTTCTAGTACCCTTGTGGGACTATTAGGTGCTAAAAAAAAGCAAAAAGAAAAGCACATTTATTAAATTACAAAAATACATTTAAAAAATTGCACTTTTTATACATTGAAAATACACTTTTCCATTACAAGAATTGCAAAAAAAAATCTCCCCCATATATTTGTATTCCCGCGTCCGTAACGACCCGAACTACATAAATATCACATAAATTATCCCCTACGGTGAAAGGTGTAGAAATAAAATAAAAAGACTGAATTGCTAAATTATTATTTTTGCCAAAAGAAAAGTAATAACAAGCGATCAAAAAGTGCCATTGACTCCAAAATGATACCAATGAAAAATACAAGTCGTCCAGCAAAAATCAAGCACTCACACAACTCCATAGAAATAAAAATAAAAAAGTTATGGGTCTTGGAAAGCTGCAATGCAAAAACATTTTTTTCTTTAAAAAAAAAAGGGTAATTGTAAAAAAGTAGTAAAACGTAAACAAAAAACTATATGTATTTGGTATCACTGTAATCATACTCACCCAGAGGATAAAGATATTATGTTATCTATACCGAAAATGAACACCGTGAACACGCAGTGGCAGTATTGCTGTTTTTACCAACTCCCTCCCAGAAAGAGTTAATAAAAGTTAATCAGAAAGTTATGTGTATCCCAAAATAATACCATTAAAAACTACAACTTGTCCTGCAAAAAACAAGCCCTCGTACAGCTATGTACTGTAGACGGAAAAATATAAAAAGTTATAGCTCTTCGAACGCGTCGATGAAAAAAGGAAGAAAAATGCTTGGTTAGTAAGGCCCAAAATAGGCTGGCCACTAAGGGGTTAAGTTTCTGCTTCTTTTGAATGCAGTTTGCATATAACGTGATTATCTTGTGAAAGTCCTTATCTAGAAACAGAGAGGTGATTAAATTTTGTTGAAATCTCCTATAAAAAATTCAAGGGTGGATATTATTAGACTACTCTGTCTAGATGTTAAGTAAAGTGTCACATGAAGCAGAAATGTTATATCTAAGCCATAGATCAAAACTCTACAGGAACACGAGTGAATAATGAATGGGCTGCAGCTTTCAAGTGTACAAGTTTAGTAAGTGAGATCTGCCGATTTCTTCTTGCATCTTTTATTAATATATTATAGGATTCACAGATCCATTATTACATCCAGTGAAATTTAGGGTACTTTCATATTTGCATTTGCAGTGAGACTATGGAACTCTCTGCCTGAGGAGGTGGTGATGGTGAATTCACTAAAAGAGTTCAATAGGGGCCTGGATGTATTTCTAGAGTGTAATAATATTACAGGTTATAGTTAATAGATTTCTGGACATGTTGTTGATCCAGGGAGTTATTCTGATTGCCTGACTGGAATGAGGCAAAGAGGAAATAAAGAAAATTGGCTTCTACCTTTTGAGCTTTTTTTTTTTACCTTCCTCTGGATCAACCTTTTTCAGCCTTACAAACTATGGGGGTCATTTATCATTCTGAAATACGCCTATATTAGGTGTATTTCGGGTGTATTTCAGGCGCATATTGCAGCGTAACAGCTAGTTGCCTCGCAATCTGCAACTTCGCCCTGCTCACTCCAGGTCTGGGGTGTGGCGTGGTCGGGGAAGGGGACGTCAGGCTTATTTACCATTTTGTACTCCTGTTTCAGGCATAGAAAAAGGTTTAAAATTAAGACAGTTCAGAAGCTTAGAAGCTTACATTTAGAACTGGCTGTTTCAGCATAGGAACAGCCTGTCAGAGTTCACCATATCTGGCATATCCGGATTATGCCATGAACCATCAGAACCCCATTTACTATAATATGATCCAACAAGGATCTGATTGCTTTCTAGTAGAAATGCTGGCATTCGACCAGACAAAACATCCTGCTGGCATTTCTGCTAGAAAGCTGTCAGATCCCCATCAGATTCTATTATAGTCAAATCGGATCCAGCTGTTCATGGAATCACCTCGCTATGCAGGATATGATAAACTCCAGAACAGCCTGATTTCTGAACACAGATGCTTTGCTCAGTTTATATACACTGTAGATATACAGTACTCTGCACCAACAGCTGAACAGCTCTGCAAGTAATTTGCTTTACTTGCTTTACTAATATTGGCTCACAATTAGAGATGAGCAAATCAAAGCTGACAAAGTGGAATTCATTACGAATTTCAGCTAAAATTTGATTTGCAAGGAATGCAAATTTCCTTGCGCTTCGTGGTAACGAATCGCAATTTTTCCTAAAATGGCGGCTACACATGTGAGGACATGGGGCAAGGAACTCTGAAAAGGCGGGATGACCCATAATGCCATGCATTCAGCCTAACAGCAGTCAGTCAGCCCTGTGATTTCTCAGCCCTATAAATATGGTGGCCATCTTGGATTCAGACATTTTCCATCATTTTGAGTGCGGGGACAGACATGAAAAGGCACTAGGGACAGCAATAGCAAAAACCTCATTGTGGGAAAAAAAACTGAAAAAAATGATTTATAAGTGCAGGGAAAGGATAAGGAGGAATCATTTCACAGCATCTTAGTGCAGGGAGAGACGTCAGAAGGAGCTAGGACAGTGCTAGAAAAGCGATTTACAAGTGCAGAGAATGATTATTTGGGGATCCAAATAGCCATTATACAGCTCTGTCATTTCAGCAATTCGTTCTTGTTACTGGGTGCAAGTGCTATGTTGAAAAGCCTTTAGTGGCCTATTTCAGTACAAAAAGAAAAATATATACTCACTTCACTGTTGCAGTTATTTGTGGTGAAAGCGTTTAGTGGCCTATTTCAGTACAAAAAGAAAAATATATACGCATTTCACTTACATAATAACATAGTAACATAGTACATAAGGACGAAAAAAGGAAAAAAGACATCTGTCCATCCAGTTCGGCCTGTCATCCTGTTAGTTGATCCAGAGGAAGGCAAAAAAAAAACTGTAAGGCAGAAGCCAATTTTCCCCACTTAAGGGGAATAAAAAATTCCTTCCCAACTCCAATCAGGCAAACAGAAGAACTCTCTGGATCAACGACCCATCTCTACAAGCTATAGACTGTATTATTATTATACTCCAGAAATACGTCCAGGCCCCTCTTGAATTCCTTTATTGTACTCACTATCACCACCTCCTCAGGCAGAGAGTTCCACAGTCTCACTGCTCTTACCATAAAGAATCCTCTTCTATGTTTGTGTACAAACCTTCTTTCCTCCAGACGCAGAGGATGTCCCCTCATCACAGTCACAGTACTGGGGATAAATAGATGATGGGAGAGATCTCTGTACTGACCACTGATATATTTTATACATAGTTATTAGATCTCCCCTCAGTCGTCTTTTTTCTAAAGTGAATAACCCCAATTTTGATAACATTTCAGGGTACTGTGGTTACCCCATTCCAGTTATTAGTTGCCCTCCTCTGAACCCTCTCCAGCTCTGCTATGTCTGCCGTGTTCACAGGAGCCCAGAACTGTACACAGTACTCCATGTTTGGTCTGACTAGCGATTTGTAAAGTGGTAGGACTATGTTCTCATCACGAGCTCCTATGCCCCTTTTGATTCAACCCATTATCTTATTGGCCTTGGCAGCAGTTGTCTGACACTGTTTTCTGCAGCCTAGTTTGCTGTTTATTAAAATTCCTAGATCCTCTTCCATCTCAGTGTTACTGAGTGTTTTACCATTTAGTATGTACGGGTGACTTGCATTATTCCTTCCCATGTGTATAACTTTACAGTTACTTCTGCAGCTATAGTTATGTGTGGTGAAAGCGTTTAGTGGCCTATTTCAGTAGAAAAAGAAAAATATTTATGCAGTTCACTTCTGCAGTTATTTGTGGTGAAAGCGTTTAGTGGCCTATTTCAGTACAAAAAGAAAAATATATACACACTTCACTGTTGCAGTTATTTGTGGTGAAAGCATTTAGTGGCCTATTACATTGAAAAGCCTCTTGTGTAAAAGTAGAACAAAATTTGGGCCTAAATGTCGTTCTGCGGTGCAGTGATATATTCTGAAGCCTTGTTTTCAGTGTATTAGTGGCGAAATAAAAATATATTCGCCATCCAGCGTTGTACTTCTCTGTTGAAAAGCCTGTTGTGTAAAAGTAGAACAAAATTTCAATTGATGTTCTGCGGTGCAATGATATATTGTGAAGTCCAGTTTACCGTGTATTAGTGGCGAAATAAAAATATATGCGGAACGGAACGCAGCCCATTGTAGAAATGCCTATTCTTGTCCGCAAAACGGACAAGGATAGGACACGCTCTAGTTTTTTATTTGTGGTGGCACGGAACGGAGCAACGGATGCGGACAGCACACGGAGTGCTGTCCGCATCTTTTGCTGCCCCATTGAAGTGAATGGGTCCGCACCCAAGCCGCAAAATAGCGGCTTGGACGCGGAACACAACAACAGTCGTGTGCATGAGGCCTTAGTGTAAGAAAAAAAATTATATTCGCCGTTCAACGTTGCATTTATCTGTTGAAAAACCTTGTGTAGTGTAAAAGTTGAAAAAAATAAAGGCCTATTTTCCATTCAGCAGTGCAGTTATATGTGGTAAAGGCCTTTTTGCGGTGAAATTTTTTCTGTGAAACAGGCTTTTTTGGGAAAAATTCATGGGTGACTGTATACCTCCTGTAAACTGGCTTTTTTTCATCAAATCCTTGGTTGACCAGGGCTGGCGCAACCGTTAGGCGAACTAGGCATTTTTGAGCCGCCCCCAGTGCCGTTACAGGGGGGCCAGGAGGTGGAGGTCCTTCTTAAACATGGCAGAGCAGGCACCTGTTTACCCTGATGGCAGGTGCCTGCTCTGCCAGTAAATTAGGAGGTGGGAGGCAAGGGAGGCTGTTCTAGCAGCTCGCCACTCCTCCCTCGCGCGCCCTCTGTGATGCCGGGAGCCGGAATATGACGTCATTCCGGCCCTGGAATACTAAATGGCGCGCGGGAGGACTGAGGAGCTGCACCACACTGGACCCCAGGGAGGTGAGTGTTCAAGTGTTTGACTGAGTGAGTGTCTGCCTGTATGTGTCTGTCAGTGAGTGAGTGTATGTATGTCAGTGAGTGAGTATATGTCTGTCTGTCGGTAATTGTCTGGTTGTATGTTTATCTGTCATTGAGTGTCTGTGAGTGTTTGTCATTGAGTGTGTGTGTATGTCAGTGAGTGAGTGTGTATGTCTGTCTGTCAGTAAGTGTCTGTGTGTTTGTCAGTGAGTGAGTGTATGTCTGTCAGTGAGTGTGTGTGTGTGTGTGTATGTCTGTCATGAGTGTCTGTGTCTGTTTGTCTGTCAGTGAGTGTATGTCAGTCAGTGAGTGTCTGTGTGAGTGTATGTGTGTCTGTCTGTCAGTGAGTGTGTGTGTTTGTCAGTGAGTGTGTGTATGTTTGTCAGTGAGTGTGTGAGTGTACATGTGTGTGTTTGCTTGTCTGTCAGTGAGTGAGTGTCTGTCAGTGAGTTTCTGTGTGTGTGTGTGTGTGTTTCAGTGGGTAGGTGTATGTCTGTCAGTGAGTGTCTGAGTGATTGTATGTCTGTCTGTCAGTGAGTGTTTGTGTGTGTGTGTCTGTCAGTGAGTTTCTGTGTACGTCATTTAGTGAGTGTCTGGTGAGTGTATGTCTATATGTCAGTGAGTGTGTGTATGTCAGTGAGTGAGTATGTCTGTCAGTGAGTTTCTGTGTATGTCGTTCAGTGAGTGTCTGAGTGAGTTAATGTCTGTCAGTGAGTGCGTGTCTGTCTGTCAGTGTGTGTGTCTGTCAGTGAGTGAGTGTATGTCTGTCAGTGAGTTTCTGTTTGTGTCTGTCAGTGTCAGTGAGTGAGTGTATGTGTGTCAGCATGTGTGTCTGTCAGTGAGTACGTGACATGAGGGTGCGGAAAAATGTATCTTTGCCTAGGGCGGCAAAAATCCTTGCACTGGCCCTATGGGTCACTTTACACCTCCTTTGTCAAATTTATGGGTGATTGTACACCTTCTTTTGCGGTATGGACCAAATTACTTAGTGGTGATATTCTTAATGTGACACTGGCTTTTTTACAGAAAATGTATGGGTGATTGTACACCTCCTTTTGCGGTATGGGCCGAATTACGTAGTGGTGAAATATTGTTATATGAAATGGCTTTTTTTAGTCAAATTCATGGGTGACTGTACACCTCCTTTTGCTGTATGGACCGAATTACGCAGTCGTGAAATTTTTCATATGAAACTGGCTTTTTTTCATCAAATTCATGGGTGACTGTACACCTCCTTTTGCACTATGGGCTGAATTACATAGTGGTTATATTTGTAATATGAAACATGCTTTTTTGGGGAAAATTCATGGGTGACTGTACACCTCCTTTTGCTGTATGGACCGAATTATGTAGTGGTGGAATTTGTAATATGAAACAGGCTTTTTTTTGTTAAATTTATAGGTGATTGTACACCTCCTTTTGCGGTATGGACCAATTTAGTTAGTGGTGAAATTGTGAATGTGACACTGGCTTTTTTTCGAGAAATGTATGGGTGATTGTACACCTCTTTTTGCGGTATGGGCCGAATTACATAGTGGTGAAATTTGTTATAGGAAACTGATTTTTTTTGTCAAATGTATGGGTGATTGTACACCTCCTTTTGCTGTATGGACCGAATTACATAGTGGTGAAATTTGTTATATGAAACTGGCTTTTTTTCATAAAATTTATGGGTGATTGTACACCTCCTTTTGTGGTTTGGACCAAATTACTTAGTGGTGAAATTCTTATTGTGACACTGGCTTTTTTTCAGAAAATGTATGGGTGATTGTATACCTCTTTTTGTGGTATGGGCCGAATTACGTAGTGGTGAAATTTGTAACATGAAACAGGCTTTTTTGGGGAAAATTTATGGGTGACTGCACACCTCCTTTTGCTGTATGGACCGAATTACATAGTGGTGAAATTTGTTATATGAAAATGGCTTTTTTTCATCAAATTCATGGGTGACTGTACACCTTCTTTTGCAGTATTGGCTGAATTACATAGTGGTGATATTTGTAATATGAAACAGGCTTTTTTTGGGAAAATTCATGGGTGACTGTTCACCTACTTTTGCTGTATGGACTGAATTATGTGGTGGTGGAATTTGTAATCTGAAACTGGCTTTTTTTCGTCTAATTTATAGGTGATTGTACACCTCCTTTTGCGGTATGGATCAATTTAGTTAGTGGTGAAATTCTGAATGTTACACTGGCTTTTTTTTGGAAAAGGTATGGGTAATTGTACACCTCCTTTTGTGGTATGGGCCGAATTACGTAGTGGTGAAATTTGTAATATGAAACAGGCTTTTTTTTGTCAAATTTATGGGTGATTGGACACCTCCTTTTGCGTTATGGGCCGATTTACGTAGTGGTGAAATTTGTTATATGAAACTGACTTTTTTCGTCAAATTTATGGGCGATTGTACACCTCCTTTTGCGGTATGGGCTAAATTATTTACTGTGCGCAAAGAGCTTCTATTTTTTCATTTATAGTCGGTATAATACCACTTTAATTTAGAATGATCCCCATTTCTCAGTTCTGTTGTTTGCATGTGAAATGTTGTGCAGCCATGCTTTTATTAGTTCTCTGTTTATTGAAGGAGTGAGTGACTACTGAATAATCTTTACAGCTGATGAAATTGTTAGGTAATGTCCAGATGAGTTTGAGCTGCTGCCTTGCAACAGGTAACCTCACCATAAGTGACCATGTTGTATGTTCCGGTAAGTGACCATGCTGTTTGTTCCCACAAGTGACCACTGCCATACAGAAAGGTAGCCTCTTATATTGCAAAGCTAACACTTGTGCCAGTCTCAGCAGTGGATTGAGAAGAGTCATATTTTCTAATAGTATGCAAGCGCATTGCTGGAATCCGAAGAAACCTATGGCACAGGTAGAAGAAGTAATGTAATGTAGTTTGTACAAAATCATGTTCCTGCTCTGTCCAGGAGAAAGTGACTGAGAGGAGTTAATCAGCAGCAATTCACTGTTGAGCAATCCTTGAGATCCTTTGGCAACAGCTGGCGAAGAGAGAACTGGCGAAAATACACAAGAAACATGTTTGTGGTGCCCAGAGCGCACAAGACACAGGAAAAGGCAGAAAGGAGCCAACAGGAATGAAAACATCTTACTAAAATGTATGGCCTATCCACCTGTCGTGCAGTGTTAACTGACAGTACACCAACTACATACTTTGCAAAACAGACAAGCAGCCATGCAGAGACCGGGTGTGGGTGGTGCAATATATTGGGAGCGCTAAGTACATGAAATCCAGAAGATTAAGGCAGCCTGTACAAAATTTGAAGCCCAGCAGTGGGATCTGCATGTTAATTGCAGGGCCACTCATTTCTAAACTGGTACATTCTATTTTCTGCACAGCAAGTGCAGGTGCAGCCTGGCTAGTAGATGTGATTCACATGGATTCCATTCTGCACAGGCAGCCAAACAGTCACATTAAATGTAGTAGTAAAAAAAAACTCATCAATGCAGACAAGGCAGTGAGCTTGCCCAGGGTCTGTGGCTCAGTAATTCAGCTGGCGCCCTGGTCAAAGGTCTGGTGACCCAGGGTCTGTAGCAGAGTATCCTCGTCTCAGCATCTTCTGGTCACTCGGGCATTCTGGCAGAGTTTCTTCTACTAAACACTGTTCCCTATATGGAGACAACTAGGGGCACTAACTGGTCTTCTTATACATAGTTTTTAACTGAACAAGAACCTTCTAGTCAGTGGGGTGGAGAATCATAGCCTAAACAAAAACAAAGTTACAAATTTAGTCTGTCATAGACTTGTACAGAGTTTTAGTATAAGCGTATGGGAATGACTAAGCAGTTTTTCCAGACATAAACAAGTCTTCAAAAGTAAAAAAAAAATAAAAAAATAAAATAAAATAAACCGCAGCTAAACCAGACAGTCAAAAGGTCAGTGGTTTTTTTTTTCCCTCCAAAACTTTGCATAGTCCCTTATAGTAAATGTGGAATATTTCAAGAGTTCTCAGTGCATAGATAGAAAGTCCCAAAGTCTCTTAGCATTAGCTGGTGATGTAATAACCTTTTCCACAATGGAGTGCAATAACAGTGCAAATAAACATAAAATGCAGTTCAATAATATAAAACACTATAAGTGTAAACAATGTCAGAAATCATAGTGCAAGTTAACCCTTCCAAGTGCACTAAAGTAGTGAGTTGATGGCTTTGTGTAGTAGCAATAGGGGCAAATGTTCACAAACGTCCATAGTGCATAGTCCCCTGGCTCCAGAACACTACACATATTCAATGGGATTTATGACATTGTATCATAGAATACAGGGCGCCCAGGTTAGGGATCATGTGAAGCACCTGGATGAATCTTGTGTGATGAAAAGCAGCTATTGTTTCGGATCTGTGAGAAGGAGCTCCGTTGTTACCTCCTTTGTGTGTTTTTATGGACTGGTGTGAAATAAAGACACAAATGAATTAAAGGTTATGGACAACTTTAGAGAATTTTTTTATTATTGCATTGTACTCATTTTAAGGTAAAAATCATTCTTTCAATTGGTCTTTATTAAAAATTCTCTGTACAACCTTGAGATTTTCTAGTAGCATGCTCTGTGTTTTTACTGTGTCCCATCAGGCAGCATAGTGGATGGCTCATTATCTTTGATCTTATAAAGACTCATTACAAATCAATTCTTAACTTACTGATAAGAATGTGGCTTAAATGAGTGTTTTTGAGCTATTAATGATTTAGAGATAAGGTTATTAGATGGCCAATTGAAAAAAGATTTCATGCTCAAAATAAGTAAAATGCAATCACAAATAAAAAAATGCATAGCCTTTAAGGTGAATGCCAAGCTCATCTTTTTTTCCAATTGCATTTTATGGCATATTCAGCTTCTTGGAAGCTGTGACAGAGGAGAAACAAGAGATAGGTAAGGCTACTTTCACACTAGTGTTCGGATCTGCAAAAACGCTTCTGTTACAATAATACAACTGAATGCATCCGTTATGAACGGATCATGTTGTGTTATGTCTTCTATAGCCATGACGGATGCATCTTGAACACCACTGAAAGTCAATGGGGGACGCATCTGTTTTCTATTGTGCCAGATTGTGTCTGAGAAAACGGATCCAACCCTTTGACTTACATTGTGTGCCAGAATGGATCCCTTTGGCTCTGCTTCGTCAGACTGACAAAACTCATTCTGAGCGGATCCTTTTTCCTTCAGAATGCATTAGGGCAAAACTGATCCATTTTGGACTGCCTTTGAGAACCCTGAACAGATCTCACAAACGGAAAGCAAAAATGCTAGTGTGAAAGTAGCCGAACACGGTAGTTCTTTTAACTCCTGTGGACTTTAAAGGGGTTGTCAGTCAATTTAATTTTTTTAAAGAGACTTAAAACAGTATAAAATATTAAAATAAGTAATATGCATCCTACTGATTCCCCCAGTTCTCCCGTTATCAAGCTTCCCAGTCCCTCCTCCCCAACCTTCTCAACACAGAGAAAATTACAACTCAGCCAATCACTGGCTGAGGCATATCACTGCTGTGATCAGCGATTTATTGAGCAATCATTTTCTGTTGGTCGAGAGAGACCCCCTAAGGGACCAGCAGAGACTCGGAGAAGGAGTTCAGTTATGTAAGTATCACTTTTTTTGAATTTTTATGGCATTGTGAATCTATTAATGGTGACAGATGTGCTTACATGGCCAGCTTTTTCCTGTTTCTTCTCCTTGTTATGGCAGCCATGTTCTTTACAGCATAACAGGTTTATGATACTGTTGTCAATTGCTGGAGCACCCCCTCGAAGGTTAATTTCTAATGCTCTTCTCAGTTTTTTAAGTATGTTTCAAATTATCTTTTGTAATATAAACACTTTAAATTTTAATTTATAATTGGATTGCTCTTTTGTGATGTTCTGAGATGGCAATATGTGCAGCAGTCCTTTATGGAATATTTAATTTACATTGTGATAAATTATTAAATTCTAAAGCTACAGAAGTAAGAATGCCTGATGCTTTGTTTTCAAAGGGATACTAAGTCTATATCCAAGTGCATTAATAGCCTATTAATTAGATTTTGGATTAAAATTTTTAAAGAGTATGACAGAATCTAATTACCGTATTTTTCAGTTGTAGAATATAAACCATCTACTGAAAGAAAAACAATCAAAGTAACCACAAATTCAATTCGGCAAGGGCTACATTACAGCCCTTGATCAAGTTTCAAGTGGTTTTCTGCTATTTATATTCATTTTACCTATGCCTTATAGCCTGGACCGCCTATTGAAAGATTCATACTTACCTGTTCCCCACTGTCCCAGTTCTGCACGGTATCTGCCATTCCTCCATCTTCTAGTGGTGACATGTCAGCAAATCTGTACATATCTCTGTGCTTGGTACTGCAACTCAAACCAACTCACCCCTTTATTCTATTGATTTGTGGAGAACCTAGCTTTAAACTCCACATAAATTACACATGGAAGGCATACCCCAAGAATAGGCTATCAATGGTATTCTAGGGAAACATATTTGCTACTCTTGGACAACTTTCTTTCTTGTTGCAGCTCCATTAAGCTGCTCAAAAAGGTTCTGTAAACCTATGGTAGCCCAAGTAGTGTATTCAGCTGTGCAAAATCCAAGAGGAGGTCCACTCTGGCCACAGGTGGTTTCAAACAAGTACTGTAACAGACTTCTCACCCCTCTCCCTGCTTCTATTCTCCGTGGATCTCCTATAGATTACAAACATACCCTCTGTTATCCTTATCAACCAATCACAGAGACACTATGATGCTGAGCTGCCCCATGATTGGCTAGTAACTGATAACTGGTGCAGTATCTGTGTGACTGAGCAGCCTGTAGCCATAGATGGAAGAGCAACAAGTAATGCACCTTTACCACTATCAATGTTATCATAAACCTATTCACTCCTGTAAATCATCAGAAATGTTATTATTAGCCCCTTTACTCCCGTAGACAACCAAGCATGCTACCACTTTACTACCCTAGACCACCAAGGATATTAATGTAAACTCCTTCACTGTCCTAGATTACTAGGGATGTTGCCATTACTCCCTTCAGAATACAAGGAGATTACTCACTGCTGCATTAGAAATTACGGCCCTCCAGATGTTTTCCTGAAAAATAACCGCAAAAAATTGTAATCTTAATTTAAATATGAGAAAATATCAGTTCTTTATCAGTTCTTTATTTTCAAAGTGCTTATGTTGTCTGTGGTCTCCCCTTATTCACAATCATAAGATCACTGTAATGTCACTGCATAGTTTATTCATCATAAATCATCATCATGTGTTATATACATTTCTCACATAGTAAAAGTGGTCTTTGGGTCTCTCTTTTGTTGCAATATAGCCTTGTCAGTGTGAAACAACCTCTGAAGTTTCAACAAAATGGATTATCTTGCACAAGATTAAGTGACGGCTTTTGGGTCAGGAATGTGATTTATTGCTTGTCTAGATGCATGAATAAAAGGTGCAGATAGTGACAATAATTTAGATTTCCGTTCAGAACATTGTTCTATTCTGACACTCAGAGGTCACAGTGACAGGCTCATATTGGAGAAGAGACATAGTATGATTTGTACTTTTACTAAAGAAAACTGTAACACTGACATTTTGTATCATATGTTTTATTTTATAAAAAAAAAGATTCTAAGAAGAGCCCAAAAAGCTCCTCTTATGTGTCTCAGTATATGTGTGCAAGTCTTTAATAATCTCTAGGAAATTTTTATAGCCAATTAGTGTTTTATTGGTATTTTGCTTTTGCAGCAGTTCATAAAGCTTATTGCCTTGCGGTGACGCTTGCGCATAAGACACTGACTGCTGAGCCCAGTGATTAGCTGCATTCATGTGAATGATATGTTATGCATCTCGGGCTTAGGGACCCAAACCTGCCCATATCAAACCCGTCCATTCATGTAAGAGAAAGTAAATGAAATTCAAACTTACCAAAGAGAAGAGTCCCGGAGCAAATGTGCACTGTGCGATGAAGCCAAAAACATTACACTTTGCTTCACTGCGCACCAAGCACGAGCGCAGTAATGCAAGGTAAATCATCCCCCACTTCACTGGCACAGTGCGTATGTGCCTGATACTGCTAGAGAAGAGTCCTGGACTTTTCTTCAGGTTTGTTTGAATTTCATTTACTTTCTTTTTTGGGAGACAAAAATCTTTGTTATGGGCATGTTTTGAACCCTAAACCCCAGTTGCATATCTGCATGCTGGGGATTTAGTGGTCCCAAACTAGGTGTCTAGACACCAGCTGTTTTCGCAGCCTGTAAAATAAAGCTGAATGAACTCAGCCTTTCTAAGGTTTATCTATTCAGTTTCTTGTTTATGTCCTGCATTGATCATAGAGAATTTGTCCAGGGTTACTGTCACATGGGGTCTGTCCATACCTTCTTCTTGCCAATCTTTCTCAGACAGCAGCAAAACATGTAAGGTACTTATAGCTAGGAGAAGCCAAGTGGTTCATCATCTATGTCTATTGCAGGGATGGCCAACCTACAGCTCTCCAGTAGTTGTAAAACTGCGACTCCCACCATGCCCTGCTGTAGGCTGATAGCTGTAGACAGTGTGGGCATACTGGGAGTTGTAGTTTTCAATAGCTGGAGTGCTTCACACTGGCCATCCCTAGTCTATTACCATAGGGAGAAGATGCAAGCACTTGCCAGAAGTGTCTGATAATTTCTATATCCTAATGGACGAAAGGATCAGATGTCAAACTGAGGACAGTGGGACTTCCTCATGAACATCTGTAAGATGGTTTTCAGAACCTGCTGAAAAAGTTAGGATCTGCTGACAATTAGATAATGTTTCTATTTATGTTTTCCATTATTATATGACACTGCAACTGGAAAGGTTCATCTGGGCTTAAACTGTAAAATCTGTGCAGAGCAGGAGGTCGTGAGGCCTGCGCGACAGATAGGTAACGTGTACAGTTATCTTTATCATCAAGTTCTTAATGATTATGAAGGAATTGACCTGTTTATGTAATTATTGATGTGTTTATATGGAATTTTAACATTATCCTTTGTGGATATGATGATATCAATGAGGGTATGTTTTGTTTTTACTGGGGTTTTTTGTGTGCATTTTTTTTGCATTTTGACTGCCATAATATTTTACTACAATAATCTCATAAAAAGCCATTAATTCTGCAACAATGAAATCTGATATGGCCCAGATTATCAGATTTTCTGCATTTCTGGACGATCATATTAACTATATAAAGTTCAAGATATAATATTTATGGTAACGTTGGTACTATATTTAGATTTTTAGCCAGAGGGATTTCCTCCTTCTCTGTCTCTCTCCTTTTCGAGAGCTTTCTGTTCCTGGTTTTGCTGTATATTTGTCTAGTAATAAAACTGGGTGAATTATCAAAGATTGCAGTAACTGAATTGTATTGTATATACAATCGTATTGTTTTCTATTGATGTACTGCATGTGGATGTTTGTATTGTATGACTAACACCAATTATTTTACTCTTTTCAGGGATATGGAATAGATGGATTTGAGATATGCCATTAGTTTTGTTTCCTTCATATCTCGTCTAAAATAACAGCTCTGTTACATTTCTGGCAAATAAAAATCCCACTGAGCCCTGGCAGTATGACTGATGACTAATCATTTGCAAATCAGGCCAAAATTGATCTGTCATAATTATAGTTGAGCGAACCCGAACTGTATAGATCGGTTCGTACCGAATTTTAGGATGTTAGGGAGACGGACCCAAACCAGAACAAGTGTTTTTTTTTATCCATCTGTTACTGAGGTAGGGTTCAGCAGCCATTTTAGCCACTGCAGTGTCCTTGGAACTGCATGTGACCTGCATGTGTGCCAGCCTGCCAGGGACATCAGTCTAATCCTTTTTGGTAGCTCAGTGAAGAAAAGAATCATTTTTTCTCGCAGGTCAAGTCCCCGACATTACCTTTTGTATAATTTCGGGGTGACATAGTCCATTTCTGTAGTCTGGGGCCAAAATCTATATTGTGGTGCTATAGAGCACTTGTGCATACAACATACCCAAACGTATTTTCAATTTCAGCAGGGAGACCCATCAGTGTATTTTTTGGAAAAAGCGGTATACCTGGTCCACAGAGCAGTTTTTAATACACCATCCAAATACCTATTTTACATTTCTGCAGACATGTCAGGGATTTTTGTGGTTCTACACAACCAAGTGGAGGATAAGGGTGGGTTCCTGCACCAGCAGAGGCCAGGTACACATGTGGCCAGCCAGGGCACAGTTCTGGAGGAGGAGGAGGAGGAGGAGGGGGTGGAACTGGGTTCTCTGCAGGGTGGCACCCAAAGCAGCTCATGGCCCTCACTGGAGTGTGGCTGGGGGGATACTGAGGACACAGACGATACACCACCTACAGAGGACAGCTTACCCTTACCTCTGGGCAGCCTGGCACACATGAGCGACTACATGCTGCAGTGCCTGCGCAACAACAGCAGAGTTGCCCACCTTGTAACTTGTGCTGACTACTGGGTTGCCACCCTGCTGGATCCCCATTACAAAGACAATGTGCCCTCCTTAATTCCCGCACTGGAGCGTGATAGGAAGATGCAAAACTGCAAGCGCACGCTGGTAGATGCGCTCCCGAAGGCATTCCCAACTGACACTGGGGGACAAGTGGAAGCACAAAGCGAAGGCAGAGGTGGAGGAGGAAGAGGTCGTCAACGCAGCTGTGTCATGGGCAACACCTCAGAAGGCAGGGTTAGCATGGCCGACATGTGAAAAAGCTTTGTCACCGGGCCACAGCAAGCTGCACCACCAGCTGATATGGAACGTCTTAGCAGGAGGCAGCATTTGAACAACATGGTGGAACAGTACGTGAGCACAAGTCTACCCTTACTGACTGATTCAACTTCTGGGTCTCCAAATTGTCCACATGGCCTGAGCTTGCCCTTTATGCCTTGGAGGTGCTGGCCTGCCCTGCATCCAGTGTATTGTCTGAACGTGTATTTAGCACGGCAGGGGGCGTCATTACAGACAAACGCAGCCGCCTGTCCACAGCCAACGTAGACAAGCTCACGTTCATTAAAATGAACCAGGCATGGATCCCACAAGACTTGTACCTTGTGCAGAATAGACATTTATAGCCACCTCAACCATACATTCTTCTACTCCTACTACAGTGCACATACTTCTACTACTTCTACAGTGCACTTATTCATTGAATTCTTTTTTTATTTGTACCATTATTTTGGGGGCTACCCCAATTTTAAAAACAAAAATAAAAAATAAAAAAAACTTTTAAGATAGCCCCTCCTCCTCCTTCATCACCGCTTCAACCAACACCACAACATTTGACGCCTCCTCAACCTCCGACTACGCATCCACCTACTCCTCCGAGTTGCTGGTTAATAATGTTTTATTTTAAGTTATTTCCCTATTCACATTTGTTTGTTTGCAGGGCACCCACATTTTGCTGCCTTTTGCAGCCCTATAGTCATTACCAGGACTTTGTTACAGCCATATTTGTGCCCAAAAGTTCGGGTACACATTTACTTTAATGGTGGTTGACATGAAGCCTGTGTTGCCGTGAATGAACCTCTCCTCTGTCTGGGTGCTAGGGGCCTAATTTACTGAAAATCGCCTGTTGCATTGGTGGGTGACATGATGCCTGTTTTGCCGTGAATGAACCTTTCCTCTGTCTGGGTGCCAGGGGGCTACATTTCTAAAAATCGCCTGTTGCATTTGGTGGATGATATGAAGCCTGTTTTGCCGTCAATGAACCTCCCCTCTGTCTGGATGCCAGGGGCCTAAGTTCCTGAAAATCGCCTGTTCTATTGGTGGGTGACATTAACCTCTTATTGCCATGAATAAACCTTTCCTCTGACTGGGTGCAAGGGGCCTACATTTCTGAAAATCGCCTGTTTCATTGGTGGGTGACATTAACCTCCTTTTGCCATGAATGAATCTCTCCTCTGTCTCGGGGCCAGGGGCCTAACTTACTAAAAATCGCCTGTTCCATTGGTGGGTGACATTAACCTCTTTTTGCCGTGAATGAAACGCTCCTCTGTCTGGGTGCCAGGAGCCTACATTAGTGACAATCGCCTGTTCGATTGGTGGGTGACATAAAGCCTGTTTTGTCGTGAATGAACCTCTCCTCTGCCTGGGTGCCAGGGGCCTACATTTCTGAAAATGCCTGTTGCATTGGTGGTTGACATGAAGCCTGTTTTGCCGTGAATGAACCTCCCCTCTGTCTGGGTGCCAGGGGCCTAACTTACTGAAAATCACCTGTTCCATTGGTGGGTGACATTAACCTCTTTTTGCCGTGAATGAACCTCTCCTCTGTCTTGGTGCCAGGGGCCTAACTTCCTGAAAAACTCCTGTAATATTGGTGGGTGACATTAACCTCTTTTTGCTGTGAATTAACCTCTCCTCTGTCTGGGTGCCAGGAGCCTACATTAGTCACAATCGCCTGTTCGATTGGTGGATGACATGAAGCCTGTTTTGCCGTGAATGAACCTCCCCTCTGTCTGGGTGCCAGGGGCCTAACTTACTAAAAATCGCCTGTTCTATTGGTGGGTGACATTAACCTCTTTTTGCCGTGAATGAACCTCTCCTCTGCCTGGGTGCCACGGGCCTAACTTACTGAAAATTGCCTGTTCCACTGGTGGGTGACATGAAGCTTGTTTTGCCATGAATAAACCTCTCCTCTGTCTGGGTGCCAGGGGCCTACATTTCTGAATATCACCTGTTCCATTGGTAGGTGACATAAAGTTTTGCCAGTGATAAGCCCCTGCTGTGCATTGCTGGCATAAAATCCTAATTTTGTTAAAGCATCTGTTACTGACCAAAAGATGTGTGACTACAAACGCACGCTGGTAGACGCGTTGCTGATGGCATTCCCACCTGACGCCTCCTCAACCTCCTACTCCACATCCACCTCCCCCTCTGAGTTGCCAATTAATAATGTTTAATTTTTATTTATTTTATTTAAAGTCATGTCTCTATCCACATTTGTTTGCAGGGCATTTGCCTACATTTTGCTACCTTTTGCAGCCCTCTAGCCCTTTCCAGGGCTATTTTACTGCCATTTTAGTGCCCAAAAGTTCGGGTCCCCATTAACTTCAATTGGGTTCGGGGTAAAGTTCAGGTTAAGTTCGGATCCCGAACCCAAACTTTTTTGTGAAGTTCGGCCGAACTCGTCGAACCCGAACATCCAGGTGTCCGCTCAACTCTAGTCATAATGCTTTACGTATCAGCAAAAAGAATATATTAGTACATTGCAAAGCTTATTATATACAGTGAAGATGGGTAACATCCCTGCTATGAGATATTGCCAAGTCATAATATGAAATCTGCTCCAGCTGAAAATGCAATATTATAGGTTTGTTTTTAGCATTTTTATTATATTGCATGGTGTACTTTTAATTCTTACATATGCCTGAAAAATCTGGCATTAAATAATTTATAACTGAGAAATTATTTAATTTATAATTGAGGAAACTCTAAAAGGATTTTCCCCCCTTGAACATCGTTTGTTTTTCTAAATCTAAAAGCGGTATACAATTCTGCACTAAATAATTTCTTAATATGTATTTCTAGTTATTGTAGCTTTATTTCTCAGTATAGAGCCCCAAAATGAGAATAAGTTTAACGCCCAATGCATCGTATCCATTCTGTGTTCCATAAATCGCAGATCCGCATAATATTATTGCAGATCTTTTTTTGGAATAGACATGCGGGAAGAATACAGATGATCCATGTGCTTTACACATCCGTATGTCCATTCTACAAACAAACAGAAAATGTCCTATACTTGAAATTAATGGGTCCAAAAAATAATCTGGATGCAACACGCACAGTATCCATATTTTGCATATCCACAATTTGCAGACTGCAAAATAAATATGGTCGTGTACATAGGGCCTAAAAGATATAATGCAGGCTATCAACAGTCGTCACTAGATGGAACTTATGAGCTAACTGCATACTGTTATCCATTGAGCTCAATAATAACATAGAAAGCAGTAAGCTCCTTGTTCATCAGATAGCAGAACTGGACTTCACCTATAGCAATAGTTTTTTTCCAAGTACTAACAGTATCTCTTGGTACTTTATATAACTGTACAAAAGGACAGTTGCAAGAAACATACATATAACGTAAGTATCAACACAGACAGACGACAATGTACTGAAATAAACTCATTGACAGATGAAAGGAACTGAATGATGATGGTCCTGAATGAAGGCAATATGAGTCAGGCAGTAGGTGGCAGGTTGTAATGGCATACAGGAAGAGAGTGGATGATTAACAGGCATAAATATACATTGAACCCTGCTCTGAAATACAACCCAGCAAGACACTGAAGACAAATCAAGAACTAACTTGGCAAACAGACAATAACAAAAATAAATACAATAGACTAAAATCCTAAGAACTAGAATACTAAGAATCTGGAAACAAATAAACAGAGTGTATGCTATGCCCAACAACTAGAGAAGCAAAAGGTCTGGGAAGTTAAAGGCTAAACAATGCAGCTAACAGCAATGAAAGGTCAGAGGACCACAGCTCCCAGGATGCACTAGTCTAAAATAATAGACTAGAACAAGATACTCAGAATTTGGAAAGAAATGTTATCCCCAAGAACCAGAAAAGCAAAAGGCCTGGATGTTTAAAGACTAAGCAATAAATAGCTCTTCCATAAATTAGGACAAGGCCAAGCAAGACAATAACCTGACCCAGACTTAGATGCAAGAAAGTTACATAGCAACTACCCCAAACAATGTGTGATCTCAGTAGGCATGGACGAACATAGACATGTGACCCCTAGCTAGGACCCGCCCATTTTTCCTGCCTACTTGCAGAGCAAGCCCTAAACAGCAAGTCTACAACTGGGCAATGTTCCCTATTCTGCTAAGACAAACAACACAAAGAAACAGACAACACAAAGACAGGGCCATACAGAAATGGGTCAGAAGGAGGACAAGAAAGTACCAAATTGAGAGACAGAGGGAAATCCTAAAGCCAATTTGAGATCAGAACCAGAAGGGAAACTCAATACCAATACATAAGACAGAGAGTGGTCAAAGGCAAGCTGAGGTCAGTAACATGAACAATGCAAAATAACACAGAACTGGAACTAGGAGCACAGCTAGGGAGTCAGAGACTATCCCTGGCAAAGCGCCATAGCCAGGAAGGACTTCAAATAGGGCTCTAAATCCTGAACCCAGGACCTGATAGGTCCATTAGCTCAGCACTGATTGGGGCATGGCTGAAGCTATCAACCTATCATTCAGCTCACAGCAACCTGAGTACCCTGTGAGGAGAGACAGTGCATTGTTCTATTACCAAGGATAAGACCATGTCACCAGGGGGTGTGGCCTAGCTGCGTGTCTCGCTCAGCGAGGCCGCACCTCGCTGAGTTTTTTTTTTTTTACTGCCATTTCAGGAAAAATAGATTACAACATGTTACCACGAAGAGCGAGGAAATTCGGCTTCACGCAAATCAAATTTTTCCTGAAACTAGGATCAAAGTCAATTAATTTGGCCTCGACCTCTATTATATTATTATATTATATATATTATTATATTCTATTATTGTATTTATTATTTTAGCAAATAAGCCCAGCTTAAAACAAAAAAGCCAGAATTGACACAAATTGTGTCAAAATAGTACTTAAAGAGTGTCTAAAAAAAAAAAAAGGATGTAGCTAACAGATGACGTGCGCACAAAATATTGGTGGCTAAATAAAGTGTCTACTTTGTCTACCCAGAAAAGTGTTCACTAAAGTGTCTTACCCAGAGATTTGCAATAAAATTTATCATGCTACATGTGCCATTTTGATACATTTGGCACAAATTGCACACTATCATAAGTTGATGTATCTTACCACAGTATTGATACATTTCCCTGACTATGTCTCTATGGTTGGCTGATACAGCTCAGCCCTGTATGTGGTGCTAGGAACCCTTTATTTTGGGCATCAGTTGTGGCCCCAACTTTGTCATTGTTATTTTCTGACATATCTTCCCAATCTCCCAAAATAAATAACTTTTTTTATAGTTTATGTAAACTGTGATTGCAACGTTATATAGTAGATTATATCTCTACCTTAATCGGAAATGGTATGGAGAGGTGAACATATGATTTAATATTGAAAAAGCAGCCTGGCAATTTTTATGCTATATACAATATAAGGCCAGCTTCAGACAACTGTATTCAATCCAGGAAACATGTTCAGTGTGAGAGCCGAATTATTATTACTATGATCACCATGTCAGCATGCACAATGGAACAACAGAATGGCAACTATCGAAACGTTTGTTATATTCTCATTTTACGTCCAATTATTAAATTGTTAAATCCTGAAAATCCATTCATTTTAAATAATTTTATGCAGAAAACTGTTATCACTATGTGTGGCTTTTTTTAATTTTTATTACTTTTATTTTAGACATATTTTACTGGGCACGTAGCTTTTTACACTGTAATTCTGTGAGATAGTCCTCTAATCTGTGTAGACACATTTATTCACATCCTGAAAAGTATGAAGTCGCACAGCGAAAGTTATCTGATCCTGTCTAATAAATCAGAGCATTGTGCAGTGTTCAGGCCAGCAAGAAGTCAATAATGAATAGGATTCTTTGACAGATTGATCCATTTATCAAAGACAATCAGTAGATGTGTGGCAGGATAAGAGTAAAGCTGGCCAAACATTAGATCTATGTCAGCCGAACCTGCCAATTTCCTCAACCATGATGTACAATTTAATGAGTGTGCGATTTGATCAACCGTCTACTGCAGGTCCTCTTACCTGCTTGCTGGTGCTGCAGTCCCAAAATGGTTGCTGATGGAGGGTCATGTGACCAGTCCTCTCCATGCAGTTACACAGCGGAGGAAGAGGGTAACTAGTGCACACACAGGCCGCCTGCATGGTACGCCCTCTGGTGGACGGGACTGGTGACATGACTTCCCATCAGTGGCCATTTTGGTAGTGCAGAGCCAGCAGGAAGGTAAGAGGACCTGCTAATAAAGATAAGTTAGGCATATTATATTACTGGACAGTGTTTTAATAATAAATATTACTAGCTGCATGTATCTGCTGTTCTCAGTACATTTGCATTTAGTAATATATAGTATCCAAACTCCAACACATTTCTCACAATAAACAACGTAGTTTAACGTTGTCCATCAACATCTTGCTTGAAATGATATGATTCCCGTAATGTCATACTAATGTCTGTCTATTATGTTCTGTAACTTGAACTAAACTCCTCACAAATGCAGCAATGTGATATAACTGTTCTGCCCATGTGATTAACACAGACATACATTCCTCCTATGAGGTATAGGTGCATCAAGGAGGCGGTTTTATCGGTGATTGACAGCCTTCCCTCTAGGACTGTGTATACAGAGAAAGCTGTCAATCACTGATAGGACCGCCTCCTTGACTTCAAAGCCCAGAATGAGCAGGAATATAAATAAATAAAGTTTTATTGAATCATTTCCCACAAAACTATACATCAATCTGCTCAGCTCCTCCTGCTCTATAACCTACTACCTGCAGATTATTTGCATTTTCATGGTGACAGATTCCCTTTAACCTAAAAATGACACCATGCAAATTGATGCACCTATACCTCATAGGAGGAATGTATGTCTGTGTTAATCACATGGGCAGAACAG
The DNA here is from genome assembly GCA_033119425.1 of Bufotes viridis. NCBI lineage: Eukaryota > Metazoa > Chordata > Amphibia > Anura > Bufonidae > Bufotes > Bufotes viridis. The sequence goes on from CM065592.1 coordinate 366,125,806, forward strand.
TTATATCACATTGCTGCATTTGTAAGGAGTTTAGTTAAAGTTACAGAAAATAATAGACAGACATTAGCACAACATTACTGGAGTCATATAATTTCAAGCAATATGTTGATGGACAAAGTTAAACTACATTGTTTATTGTGAGAAATGTGTTGGATTTACTGCACTCTGATCTGTGACAGGAAAGGCCTAAACGGGTTGTGCAAGAATGGGTTGTGACCAGACCCGTAAAGAGAAGCTCACTAACCTGCTTCTGGGCGCTGGTTTCCTGCTCCTTCTCCTCCTGGGCTCTGATGGTCCGCTGGGCTCCCTTACTGTAAACATTCGGTTTGACATCACTTGCAGCAATCATTTGAATGGGGCTGAGCTGCAATTTGGCCATGTGATTGATGAACGTGTCGTCACATGGCCTAGAAAGATACCTAATTGCTCACAAAGTGCTGTGGCCTTTGTGTACAGCTGATCGGCAGGGGTCCCAGTAGCTGGACCTCGCTGATCTGATATTGATGACCTATCCAGAGGATAAGCCATCAATATGTAAATGCTGGAAAAAAAAAAATTTACTCTCAGAGATGTGGCAGTGGTGGGCTTAGTCCGAGAGTAGGGTTGAGCGAACCCGAACTGTAAAGTTCGGGTTTGTACCGAACTTTAGGGTTTTTGGTACCCGGACCCGAACCTTTCTGTAAAAGTTTGAGTTCGGGTTCGGCGATTTCTTGGCGCTTTTTGAAAGGCTGCAGGGCAGCCAATCAACAAGCATTTCACTAGTCTGCCCTTAGAAGCCAACACAGCCATGCCTACTAATGGCATGGCTGTGATTGGCCAAGTGCAGCATGTGACCCAGCCTCTATATAGGCTGAAGTCACGTATTGCCGCGCATCATTCTGCTCTTCTCAGTGTAGGGATAGGATGCTGCTGCTGTGAGGGAAGAGATTAGGGAAGAATTCTGGTGTACTTGGTGTTCAATCATCAAACTACAGCGATTATTGAGGGTGCTATGCTACATTCTTTTACCCAGCCCTGAGCCCAGTGACACAGAAAAATAACTTTTAATCCATCTGCTAGTTTAGTGGGCATCAGTGGCCATTTTTGCAACTGCACTGTACTTGCAACTGCATGTGAACTGCATGTGTGTAGTGTTGAGCGCGAATATTCGAATAGCGAATTTTTTTGCGAATATCGGCACTTCGCTAATTCACGAATAGTGTGAATATAGCGCTATATATTCGCTATTTCGAATATTCGTTTTTTGTTTTTTTTAAAGTTGTTAATCCTTGTTGCTCTCTGGTTGTCTTCCCACTTCCCAAAAGCTGTTCTTACCTGTCCGGAGGATTCCTGGCTCCCTGCCCGCTCCAGTCAATGCCCGTTGCCGCTTCCGCCGACTTCCCGTGTGCATGGGAACACCCACCTTCATGCTAAAATGTACTGTCAGATGTGAGAATCACAATATCACAAATTTGACTAAGTTGTAATCGCAATGCGATTTATATATCCTCAATTACTCGCATTGTGAATTCAACTTAGGGCTGGGTTCCTAATGGTTGTATTGCTATAATATAATGAATATCACGAATTTAAGAATATAGCACTATATTCTCAATCTTCATTATATTCTAGCAACAACCATTAGGAACTCAGCTCAAGTTGAATTCGCAATGCGAACATATACTCGCATTTGTGAATTCAACTTAGAGCTGAGTTCCTAATGGTTGTATTGCTAGAATTGACAAAGATAACGAATATCACGAATTTATGAATATAGCACTATATTCTGAATCTTCGTTATATTCTAGCATGCAAATCCTTAGGAACCCAGCTCTAAGTTGAATTCGCAATGCAAGTATATGTTCGCATTGTGAATTCAACTTGAAGCTTAGTTCCTAATGGTTGTTGCTAGAATATAACGAAGATTGAGAATATAGTGCTATATTCGTGATATTCGTTATCTTTGTCAATTCTAGCAATACAACCATTAGGAACCCAGCTCTAAGTTGAGTTCGCAATGCGAGTAATGCAGGTTATATTAATCGCATTGCGAATTCAACTTTGAGCTGAGTTCCTAATGGTTGGCTTTCTAGAATATAACGAACATTGAGAATATAGTGCTATATTCGTGATATTCGTTATCTTCGTCAATTCTAGCAATACAACCATAAGGAACTCAGCTCTAAGTTTAATTTCGCAATGCGAATATACATTTGCGTTACATTTGCAATATATAGAATAATGACGAATATTCGATTTCGACTAATATATGACGAATATTCAATTGAATATTCACGAAATATCGCGAAATCAAATATGGCACCTCCCGCTCATCACTACATGTGTGCCAGGGACATTACTTTAATTCTGTTCTGGTAGATCAGTGGAGGACAAATTCCCTTTTTTAGACGGTCAATTACCCCTGCGGCCTGCAGTGCATACCTGGCAGTGAAAATTATTCAATTGCATTAGTTTGTCACATATTTTTGTAACCTAAAGCAATTTTTTATCTGTCTGCAACAGGCACTGCATATCTGACAGTCCAAAAAAAACTTTAAATACTGCAGTTACCTTGCTGATATAAAAAAGCACAATTTTTTTGCTAGATAGTAAATTTATGGGCTATGCTGCATTTCTGACAGTCCAATTAAACCGTTACATACTGCAGTTATATTGCTGCTATAAAAAAGCACATTTTTTTGTGCTAGATAGCAAATTTGCGTGCTACGCTGCATTTCTGACAGTCCAATACAACCGTAACATACTGCATTTACATGGTGCTATAAAAAAATACACTTTTTGTGCTAGATAGGTGACAGGGACGGAAATTTGTTAAAATCGTCTGTTCCATTGGTGGGTGACATTTTACCATTTTTGCCATATACAAACCACTGCTCTGCATAGGTGACAGGGAGATGAATTTCAAAAAATCGTCTGTTACATTCTTGGGTGACATTAACCCAGGTTTTCCATATACAAACCCCTGCTCTGCATAGGTGACAGGGACATACATTTCGAAAAATCGTCTGTTCCAATGGTGGGTGACGTTTTACCATTTTTGCCGAATACAAGCCCTTGCTCTGCATAGGTGACAGAGAGGTAAATTTGTAAAAATCGTCTGTTACATTGGTGGGTGACATTTTACCATTTTTGCCGTATACCCCTGCTCTGAATAGGTGACAGGGAGGTAAATTTCTAAAAATCGTCTGTTACATTATTGGGGGACATTAACCCAGTTTTACCATATATAAACCCCTGCTCTGCATAGGTGACAGAGATGGAAATTTCAAAAAATCGTCTGTTACATTCTTGGGTGACATTTTACCATGTTTGCCGTATACAAATCCCTGCTTTGCATAGGTGACAGGGAGGTAAATTTGTAAAAATCGTCTGTTCCATTGGTGGGTGACATTTTACCATTTTTGCCGTATACAAACCCCTGCTTTGCTTAGGTGACAGGGAGGTAAATTTGTAAAAATCGTCTGTTACATTGGTGGGTGACATTTTACCATTTTTGCCGTATACCCCTGCTCTGAATAGGTGACAGGGAGGTAAATTTCTAAAAATCGTCTGTTACATTATTGGGGGACATTAACCCGGTTTTACCATATATAAACCCCTGCTCTGCATAGGTGACAGAGATGGAAATTTCTAAAAATCGTCTGTTACATTCTTGAGTGACATTAACCCAGTTTTGCCGTATACAAACCCCTGCTCTGCATAGGTGACAGGGAGGTAAATTTCTAAAAATCATCTCTTACAATATTGGGTGACATTAACCCAGTTTTACCATATATAAACCCCTGCTCTGCATAGGTGACAGAGATGGAAATTTCTAAAAATCGTCTGCTACATTCTTGAGTGACATTAACTCAGTTTTGCCGTATACAAACCCCTGCTCTGCATAGGTGACAGGGAGGTAAATTTCTAAAAATCATCTCTTACAATATTGGGTGACATTAACCCAGTTTTGCCATATACAAACCCCTGCTCTGCATAGGTGACAGGGACATAAAGGTCTAAAAATCGTCTGTTCCATTGGTGGGTGACATTTTACCATTTTTGCCGCATACAAACCCCTGCTCTGCATAGGTTACAGGGAGGTAAATTTCTAAAAATCGACTTTTACATTGGTGGGTGACATTTTACTATTTTTGCCTGTATACAAACCCCTGCTCTGCATAGGTGACAGGGAGGTAAATTTCTAAAAATCGTCTTTTACATTGCTGGGTGACATTTTACCATTTTTGCCTGTATACAAACCCCTGCTCTGCATAGGTGACAGGGAGGTAAATTTCAAAAAATCGTCTGTTACATTATTGGGTGACATTAACCCAGTTTTACCATATATAAACCCCTAATCTGCATAGGTGACAGGGAGGTAAATTTCTAAAAATCGTCTTTTACATTGGTGGGTGACATTTTACCATTTTTGCCGTATACAAACCCCTGCTCTGCATAGGTGACAGGGACGTAAATTTCAAAAAATCGTCTGTTACATTATTGGGTGACATTAACCCAGTTTTACCATATATAAACCCCTAATCTGCATAGGTGACAGGTAGGTAAATTTCTAAAAATCGTCTTTTACATTGGTGGGTGATATTTTACTATTTTTGCCTGTATACAAACCCCTAATCTGCATAGATGACAGGGAGGTAAATTTCTAAACATCGTCTCTTACATTATTGGCTGACATTACCCAGTTTTGCCATATACAAACCCCTGCTCTGCATAGGTGACAAGGAGGAAAATTTCTAAAAATCGTCTGTTCCATTGGTGGGTGAAATTTTACAATTTTTGCCGTATACAAACCCCTGCTCTGCATAGGTGACAGGGAGGTAAATTTCTAAAAATCGTCTTTTACATTGGTGGGTGACATTTTACTATTTTTGCCTGTATACAAACCCCTGCTCTGCATAGGTGACAGGGAGGTAAATTTCAAAAAATCGTCTTTTACATTGGTGGGTGACATTTTACCATTTTTGCTGTATACAAACCCCTGCTCTGCATAGGTGACAGGGACGTAAATTTCTAAAAATCGTCTGTTACATTCTTGGGTGACATTATCCAGTTTTGCCATATACAATCCCCTGTTCTGCAGAGGTGACAGGGACGTCAGTTTGTAAAAATCGTCTGTTCCATTGGTGGGTGACATTTTATAATTTTTGCCTAATACAAGCCCTTGCTCTGCATAGGTGACAGAGAGGTAAATTTCTAAAAATCATCTGTTACATTCTTGGGTGACATTTTACCATGTTTGCCGTATACAAACCCCTGCTTTGCATAGGTGACAGGTAGGTAAATTTGTAAAAATCGTCTGTTACATTGGTGGGTGACATTTTACCATTTTTGCCATATACAAACCTCTGCTTTGCTTAGGTGACAGGGAGGTAAATTTGTAAAAATCGTCTGTTACATTGGTGGGTGACATTTTACAATTTTTGCCGTATACCCCTGCTCTGAATAGGTGACAGGGAGGTAAATTTCTAAAAATCGTCTGTTACATTATTGGGTGACATTAACCCGGTTTTACCATATATAAACCCCTAATCTGCATAGGTGACAGAGATGTAAATTTCTAAAAATCGTCTGTTACATTATTGGGTGACATTAACCCGGTTTTACCATATATAAACCCCTAATCTGCATAGGTGACAGAGATGTAAATTTCTAAAAATCGTCTGTTACATTCTTGAGTGACATTAACCCAGTTTTGCCGTATACAAACCCCTGCTCTGCATAGGTGACAGGGAGGTAAATTTCTAAAAATCATCTCTTACAATATTGGGTGACATTAACCCAGTTTTGCCATATACAAACCCCTGCTCTGCATAGGTGACAGGGACATAAAGTTCTAAAAATCATCTGTTCCATTGGTGGGTGACATTTTACCATTTTTGCCGGATATAAACCCCTGCTTTGCATAGGTGACAGGGAGGCTAATTTGTAAAAATCGTCTGTTACATCCTTGGGCCATAAAGTACCCCTTCACTGCATACATGACTTGGAAATATATTCAGTAAATTAGGTGGCGTTCAGATGATTGTTGGGTGATCTGTACCCCTTCTTTCTTTCAAAGTACCCCTGCACTACATACCTGACTGGGAAATATATTCTGCAAATTAGGTCCCGTTCAGATTGTTGGCTGATCAACTTGTAGGAAACAGGCCGAACTGGATGGACAAATTTCTTTGTTCGGTCTTATATACTATGTTACTATGATCTGTACCCCTTCTTTCTTTCAAAGTACCCATGCACTGCATACCTGACTGGGAAATATATTCTGTAAATTAGGCGACGTTCAGATTGTTGGCTGATCTGTACCCCTTCTTTCTTTCAAAGTACCCCTGCACTGCATAACAGACAGGAAACTTAATTCATTACAATTGGCAGTTACATTGTTGCCTGACATAAAGTCTACAACAATGTGTTTTGTTTTGTTTTTGTTTTTTTTATTAAATTGGGGTAGACCCCAAAACATTGGGAAATATAAAAAAGAAAACAAAGAGTAAGTACGCTAGTTCGCTAGTATAACAATGGTTGGGTGAGGCCGGTATACAGTACATGTCTATTCTGCATAAGGTACGAACAAGTCCTGTGGGATCCATGCCTGGTTCTTTTTACTGAACGTGAGATTGTCCACGTTGGCTGTGGACAGGCTGCTGCGCTTGTCTGTGATAACGCCCCCAGCCATGTCCTCAATTTGGAGACCCAGAAGTAAAATGCGGAAGACCCATTGGTGTAGCTAGAAATGACTGGGCCCAACAGGAAATTATTGAATGGGGCCCCCCTCCCCCAGTAATTTTTTTATTCCTTTCATGCTGCCCCCATTCCTGTGGCTACTAAAGATTGCTCTCTCAGACCAGGCCCGGCAGCTGTTCCATCTGTTTTCTACACTGTCTATACTGCCACTGTATATAATTTAATTGTATAATACTGTTGAGGGGGCCCTGACAAAATACTTTAGTCCTCATCCTCCTCGATGGGCCCCTTCTGGGTCAGGGTCCCAAAGCAGCCGCTTCCCCTGCTTCCCCTGTAGCTACGACCCTGGGCAGTCCCATCAGTCAGTACATGTAGGCTTGTGCACAAATACCATTCCACCATTTTGCTGAAATGCTGCCTCTTGCTAAGACGTTCTGCTGGTGGTGATGGTTGTTGTGGCGTGGTGACAAAGCTTTTCCACATTTCTGCCATGCTAACCCTGCCTACTGGGGTGCGGGCGGTGATTAGAGATGTCGCGAACATAAAATTTTCCGTTCGCGAACTGCAAATGCGAACTTCCGCAAATGTTTGTGAACGGGCGAAATGGGCGAACCGCCATAGACTCCAATAGGCAGGCGGTATTTTAAAACCCACAGGGACTCTTTCTGGACACAATAGTGATGGAAAAGTTGTTTCAAGGGGACTAACACCTGGACTGTGGCATGCCGGAGGGGGATCCATGGCAAAACTCCCATGGAAAATTACGTAGTTGATGCAGAGTCGGGTTTTAATCCATAAAGGGCATAAATCACCTAATATTCCTAAATTGTTTGGAATAACATGCTTTAAAACATCCAGTGTGTGTATACGATCAGGTATGATGTTGTATCGATCAGGTAGTGTAAGGGTTACGCCCACTTCACAGTGACAGACCAATCTCTGACAGACCAAACACTCCGTTTAACGCACCGCAAACAACCGCAAACAGTCCATGTGCACAACCGCAAACTCCCCATTTGCACAAGGTTGGATACCAAGCTAGCCATGTCCCGTTCCTTGTCCTCTCTGACGTCATTGAAGGTCTCTTCCTCCACCCAGCCATGTACAACACCAAGGGTCCCCGAAAGGTGACAACAAGCCCCCTGGGACGTCTGCTGTGGTTGGTCTTCCACCTCCCCAAAGCCACCTTCCTCCTCTGACTCCTCTTCTTCAGACTCCTCTCTCTGCGTTGCCGCAGGTCCAGCAATCAACGACGACAAGGCTGCTTCTGGTGGTGATGGTGACCATAACTCTTCCTCTTCATGCTCATTTATGGCCTGATCCAGCACTCTTCGCAGGGCACGCTCCAGAAAAAACGCATATGGGATAAGGTCTTTGATGTTGCCTTGGGTTTGACTGATGTCAAATGTGATCCATGCGACGTTGGGGCGCTTTGACGTCATTGTGCAGCGCCCTGGGAGCCGCACAGACGGTAAGTAGCTTCTCCCCTGGCTCCCCACTACTTTTCCATGGCAGCCGGGACTTTAATAGCGTCCTGGCTGCCATGGTTACCATTCAGAAAACTAAACGTCGGATCTGGCGATGCGCCGAAATGACATTTAGCTTATGGCCGGATCCGGATTAATGCTTTTCAATGGGCATTCATCCGGATCCGTCCTTGCGGCATGCCTTCAAGATTTTTGGCTGGAGGAAAATCCGCAGCATGCTGTGGATTTTTCTAGGGCCAAAAAACGTCTCAGTACTGAACTGAAGACATCCTGATGCATCCTGAACGGATTTCTCTCCATTCAGGATGCATTGGGATAATCCTGATCAGTATCCTTCCGTCTTAGGGTACTTTTACACTTGCGGCAGGACGGATCCGGCAGGCTGAATAGCCTGCCGGATCCGTCCTGCCGCAAGTGTAAAAGTACCCTTAGAGCCCCGAGGACGGAACTCAAAGTGAATTTGTCCCACCAGAATCTAAGAGCTGGAGTAACTGAATTAATTTTCACTGCCAGGTGTTCAGGAATTTCTGCACCACCAAATTCAGCACATGCACCAGGCAAGGGATGTGTGTCAAACTGGCTAGGCCCAGAGCTGCTACGAGATTTCGCTCATTATCGCACACCCAGGGCCGGTGCAAGGATTTTTGCCAACACAAGCGAAGCTACATTTTGGCGCCCCCCCCCCCTCATGATCACATTATGAGCCTCTATTGTGTCACACTTTCCCCCCCCCAATGACAAATCATCCCCCCATGTCACATTTGTCGCCCTCCATGGCACAGACTACAGACATTTGATTTGTCCCCCCTCCCATCATGTCACCCAGACCCCCCCCCCATTAATGTTCTGTAATAATTATAAACAATATGCGCTCTGCGCTCATCACCTACCACCTACCCTACGGCAGTCGACAGTTCGTCTGGGCTGGCTGTGTGAGTCACAGTCACCAACAGCTACTCCAGTCCCTGCTGCTGCCTGCCGCGGAGCCACTCGCCAGTGCCCCCGTGACCGTGTTGCTGTGCTGCCTCTCTGTGGGTGAGGACTGGGGCCACATGGCACATGCAGGCTAGGGTGGGTGGCCGGGGGCCCTGCTGCCGAACTTGCCGCAAGTGATTTAAAAAAAAAGTTAATTTTTCCGCCCCCCCCCCCTTCTCTGCGCCCTAAGGCAGCCGCTTGGTCTGCCTTATTATAGAACCGGCCCTGCGCACACCACCAGGCCGGGCTTGAGGCTCAGTGACGCCAACCACTCGGTCTGTTGTTCCATGCCCGTGCACAGCTCCTGCACGGTGTGGGGTTTGTCCCCCAAACAGATGAGTTTCAGAACAGCCTGCTGTCGTTTCCCCCTGGCTGTTCTGATGTTGGTGGTGAAGGTGTTAAGCTAAGCGGATGAGGAGGTGGAAGAGGAGAAGGAAGCAGAGTAGGAGGAGGAGGCGACAGGAGGCAAAGAGAAATGCCCTGCAATCCTCGGGGGCAGAAGGACATGCGCCAAACTGCTATCCGCCTTTGGCCCAGCCGTCACTACATTTACCCAGTGTGCTGTGTGCTGGGAGATATAACTTCCCTGCCCGTGCTTACCGGTCCACATATTGGTGGTTATGTGGGCCTTGCCACAGATGGCGTTCCGCAGTGCACACCTGATTTTGTCCGCCACTTGGTTGGGCAGGGAAGGGATGGCTCGCCTGGAAAAGTAGTGGTGGCTGGGAACCACGTACTGTGGGACAGCCACCACCATAAGTTTTTTAAAAGTCTCCATCCATCTCCACCAGACAGACTGACAGCATTTCAAAGGACCAGGAATTTTGAAAACCTAGCATTTAGGGCCAGGGATCACGGGTGGGTAAGGGGGTCCGTCCTCTATCTATTTCCCTTTCTAATTGGGACGGGAGATGGACAGCTGAACGCTTCTATGGTATAGTGTGGAGATGCTTGGTGACTGTGAAAGATGTGGTGGCGTTGCTGCCACATCCTCTGTTTGTGGGGTGGCAGGTGACTGTCACTCACTTGTGCTCAGGTTTAGAACGTTTATTTTTAATTTGTATGTATTTTATGTTATTTTAAGTTATTTCCCTATCCAAATTTGTTTTAAGGGCACTTGTCCTACTCTTACCCCCATTTTGCTTCAATTTCCAGCCCTCTAGCCCTTTTCAGGACTTCTTTAGAGCCATTTTAGTGCCCCAAAGTTCGGATCCCCATTGGCTTCAATGGGGTTCGGCGTCAAGTTCGGGTCCTGAACTCGAACTTTGCGGCGAAGTTCGGCCAAACCCGGCGATCCCGAACTTCCAGGTGTTCTCTCAACTCTATCCGAGAGTAGTGGAGGGGTCATGCCCAAAACATCTTCACATTGGGAGCATGCTCCTGAGAGTCCATAGAAGGAAATGCCAGACAGGTCTTCGTACTCAGTAGATGACCAGTAGCAAAGAAAGTGTATGGTAGGAGAATACTGCACTTGGAGAGAGCCTGCAATATATACTTGTGTAGCTAGTGGTGAGTGACACATACCAATTGGTGCGTGACCTGAGGGCTTAGATAGGACAGTGAAAGCACCACAGTGGAGAGTGGTAGCATGGAGCAGGGGTAGTTGACTTGCACTTCCTAGCTCATACACCCTGGAGCAGCTGGCCAGTTGTTAAAATGGCATCGTAAGATGCATTTGAATTGTGTGCAATCTGTGTGTCATGAAAAGCGATATGGTGTGGCCTGTGTAGGCAGCACAAAGTGGGCACATTGTATCCAGTAATAGCCATTCAAAGTACATCAAGTGTCTGTTTTCCTTCTAAAATATAATCCTTAACCCCTTCAGGACCCTGCAATTTTTCACCTTAAGGACCAGTCCGTTTTTTGGAAATTGGACATGTGTCTCTTTATGTCGTAATAACTTTGGAACACTTTTACTTATGCAAGCCATTCTGAGAATGTTTTCTCAAGACACATTGTACTTCATGATAGTGGTAAATTTCAGTCAATATTTTTCATTTTTCTTTAAAAAATATACTAAATTTACAAAAAAATTGGAAAAATTCGCAACTTTCCAAATTTCAATTTCTCTGCTTTTAAAACAGATAATGATACCTCACATAATAGTTATTACTTTACATTTTCCATGTGTCTACTTTATGTTTGGATCCTTTTGTGAATGCCATTTTATTTTTTGGGGATGTTAGAAGGCTTAGAAGTTTAGAAGCAAATCTTGAAATTTTTCAGAAAATTTCCAAAACCCACTTTTTAAGGACCAGTTCAGGTCTGAAGTCACTTTGCGAGGCTTACATAATAGAAACCACCCAAAATGACCCCATTTTAGAAACAACACCCCTCAAGGTATTCAAAACTGATTGTACAAACTTTGTTAACCCTTTAGGTGTTCCACAAGAATTAAAGGAAAATGTAGACAAAATTTCAGAATTTCACTTTTTTGGAAGATTTTCCATTTTAATCCATTTTTTTCCAGTAACAAAGCAAGGGTTAACAGCCAAAAAAAAATCAATATTCATTACCCTTATTCTGTAGTTTACAGAAACACCCCATTTGTGATCGTAAAACTGCTGTACGAGCACACGGCAGGATGCAGAAGGAAAGGAAGGCCATATGCCGGGTCTGTGCCACTGATCAGGTGGGTGCAGCTCCTGCACCCACCTGATCAGTCCGCAGTACATGTACGTCGCTGGTCCTTAAGTCACGTCCATCAGCGCCGTACATGTACAGCGAAGGTCCTCTATGGGTTAAGGGCTGAACTCCTTACATAGATAGATTTGTTTGTATATTTATCTCTGTTTAACTATGTTTTTCAGATATTTCAAAGTATTAACTGAAATAGAATAAACAATTTTCATTTAAATATTTCAGAGAACAATTTTCAGTGAACAAAAAAAAAGTTAAGATTTTTTTTAGTGCACCTTGTGTCATTACACTGCCTTCAAAATATTCTGAGCATGCTTGCATCGAGACATAGAAATAAAGGATGTTTAATAACATGATAGAAACTATGGCGATGAGGGTGCATATATGTGACACTTAGAAACCAATAATTGCTAGAAATCTCTACTGTAGATGACATGATAGAGATCGAGGGCATGAAAGAAGATAAAAGCATATTAGATGCGAACACATTATTCAAGTGGCAAAAACCTTTTGTTCTATATTAAGACCCACATAAAGGTCTCATCAGCGGGTAAAATCCTTCAAGCTTTAGCTAAATGAAAATTTTGACCTTTCTGTCTTGAATCTTCTAAGACAACAAAATCATTATCATTATTAAGCCATTTATTTTCCTTTGGAACTCAAAGTTAAGTTAAATGGCCATATACATGTTAATATGAAGGTCATGCTACACATATTATAGCTATCATGAAAGGAGTTGATTGCTGTATAATACAGCAGGCATTGAAACAAGAATCACACAAATAAACGTGGCCTAAATGGGTGGGACTGCTCCAAACCCCAAACACTGTGGCGTGTTTCTAACTGGGGGGGCAGTTCCTCCGCATGTGGTTCGCAGCGAACGGCTATCCCCAGCAAAAATTGCATACAATGGAGGATACCGGCGCGAACCACAAGCACCACACAAACATCCTACACAAAATAAAACAAGTGCGGATGAAAATATATAAACACATACCTCACAGAAAAAAGATGCACCACATGGATAAGCAACTGACAACACTGGCTAATCCCTCACTCTGGTGTTAAAAGCTGAGAGATTCGCCAATATTTCCAATCAGGAACATATCGGAGCCCCTTTAGGCACCACTTCACGGTTTCTCAGCATGACATGGGGTCCTACCACTAGACTACCTATGGTGTGTGAACAAGGTCTGAACAGGTATTAAGCAGCCTACAGCCCCCTCCCACTCACCTGCATTGCAGGACCAACAATGCAATGGGGAACAAATGAGGCCGCAAGCTACACCTACAACGGACCATGTGACACCGGCTTCCAGGTGCAACAGAATGTTTACCAGCCATATGCAATGGCACATTCAATACATATAAAACAAGAATCACACAAATAAACGTGGCCTAAATGGGTGGGACTGCTCCAAATCCCAAACACTGTGGCGTGTTTCTAACTGGGGGGGCAGTTCCTCCGCATGTGGTTCGCAGCGAACGGCTATCCCCAGCAAAAATTGCATACAATGGAGGATACCGGCGCGAACCACAAGCACCACACAAACATCCTACACAAAATAAAACATGTGCGGATGAAAATATATAAACACATAACTCACAGAAAAAAGATGCACCACATGGATAAGCACCTGACAACACTGGCTAATCCCTCACTCGGATGTTAAAAGCTGAGAGATTCGCCAATATTTCCAATCAGGAACATATCCGAGCCATCTGTGTAGGATGTTTGTGTGGTGCTTGTGGTTCGCGCCGGTATCCTCCATTGTATGCAATTTTTGCTGGGGATAGCCGTTCGCTGCGAACCACATGCGGAGGAACTGCCCCCCCAGTTAGAAACACGCGACAGTGTTTGGGGTTTGGAGCAGTCCCACCCATTTAGGCCACGTTTATTTGTGTGATTCTTGTTTTATATGTATTGAATGTGCCATTGCATATGGCTGGTAAACATTCTGTTGCACCTGGAAGCCGGTGTCACATGGTCTGTTGTAGGTGTAGCTTGCGGCCTCATTTGTTCCCCATTGCATTGTTGGTCCTGCAATGCAGGTGAGTGGGAGGGGGCTGTAGGCTGCTTAATACCTGTTCAGACCTTGTTCACACACCATAGGTAGTCTAGTGGTAGGACCCCATGTCATGCTGAGAAACCGTGAAGTGGTGCCTAAAGGGGCTCCGATATGTTCCTGATTGGAAATATTGGCGAATCTCTCAGCTTTGAACACCAGAGTGAGGGATTAGCCAGTGTTGTCAGGTGCTTATCCATGTGGTGCATCTTTTTTCTGTGAGTACAGCAGGCATTGGACCAAAATGACGGGGAATAGCGATCACGCTGAACCGTGTCATTTAACCCCTCAGATGCTGGGTTCAACAGCGATCGTTGCATCTGTAAGATTTGGCAGAAGGATTCGGCTCCCTCTGCCTTCCGATTGGAGCCCACACAGGGAAATCGCGGAACATCTATCGATTACCGTGACAGTCTGAGAGCTGCTGAAGTTTCAGTCGGGCTATGGTAAGCTGTCTGCTACTGTAAGCTCTGCATGAGGCAAAGCTAAGCAGGAAGTGCATCAGAATGTCTCTATTAAGGCGAATGGGACAAGGGATCAAAAGATCCCATTTTATAGCCCCCAAAGGTGGGTTTAAAGTTATTGTAAAAATTTTTTTTTTAAACATAAAAATACCAAGGTTAAATCACCCTGCTTTCCCAAACTTACATATAAAAATATATAAACAATAAAAAATAGACATAACAGGTATTGCAGCATCCCAAAATGTCTCAACTATTAAAATATAAACATATTTTTGTTGTGCGGTGTATGCTGTAACGGAATAAAAATAAATACATGTGGCGATTTTTTAGTCACCTTATCCCCCACCAAAAAATGGAATAATGCCTCATTCACACGTCAGTGTTTTGGTCAGTGGTTTCCATCAGTGATTGTAAGACAAAACCAGGATTGGAGCCTCCACAGACATAGGGTAAGAAGGGAAAGATCTGCCCCTGTTCTGTGTTTAGAGCCGCACCTGGTTTGGGCTCAAAATCACTGATGCAAATCACTGACCAAACACTGACTGTGTGAATGAGGCTTAACAGTGAGCAAAAAGTTGTAAGCACCCCAAAAATGGTAAAAATAAAAGTTACTATTTGTGCCACAAAAAAATAGGCCCTCATATAGCTTTTTTTATTGGAAAAAAAAAATTATGGCTGTAAGAAAATGGTGATGCAAATAAAATTTAGATTTTTTTCAAAGATTTTTATTTATTTGAAAGTAGTAAAACAGAAAAAACTATAAAAGTTTGGTATCGCCGTCATCATATTGAGTCGCAGAATAAGAAAGTCATGTAATTTTTAGCTCATAGTGAATGCCATAATATCAAAATAAAAAAAACCTTGACAGAATTGTGAGTTTTTTTCCGTTTAACCCCACAAAGAATTTTGGTTTTCAAATACAAGACATGGTAAATGATGTCATTACAAATATAACTTATCCCGCAGAAGAAAAGTCCTGATATATGGCTATATGAAATGAAAATTTTAAGAAGTTATGGCTATTGGAACATGGGGAGTAAAAAAAAATGCAAAAACTAAATTGGGCCTGGTATTTAAAGGGTTAATGGTCAACTGCAGTATATACAGTCAAATAATAGCGATCGAAGAAATTTTTTTAGACATGGCTGACTTCTTTCCAGACGATGACCTAAAATGATCATTCATCATTAATTTTCACCGGAATGATGATCGTTTGGGATAGTTTTGATCAATTTGAAACTATTATATATGGCCACCTTTACACTGGTCAGTAGAACTCAGACTTATCAAACTACCACCATACTTGTCTAAAGGACTTTTTGCCAGGACAATCCTGGAAGCTTTGTCGAAAGGGAACTTAGGTAAGCCCTACCTAAAATGGCCATATTGGTGGTGCTTCTGTCATTTTAGGGCATTCTCGGGGTGGCTTAAAGAGGACCTGTTACCGCTCCTGAAATGTCTGTTTTACCAACTACTGCACCCCGCTTACAACAATAATTCTGCAGCATCTATTCTTATGACTCTATGTTGTGCCACTCCTCTATTATTCCTTCTTAAAGTTATGAATACATTTCCATAAGCTTTCAATAAAGGTCCAGCTGGGTATTACCAGTTGGGTTTGTGTCCATGCACAGTTTCACACTATCCAATCAGTGCTGCCAGAGTCAGACTGTAAAGAGATACACTCCCAACTGGAAATACCCATCTGGACCCTAATTGCAAGCTACTGACAATTGTGTCATAACTTCTGGCGGGAATTATAAATAGATGGCACATCACATAATCCTAAGAATGGATGCTCCAGAGTTTTTATTACACAGGGAATGCAAGTACCATGTTTCCCCGAAAATAAGATACTGTCTTATATTTATTTTTCCTCAAGAAGACACACCATGGCTTATTTTCAGGGTAAGTCTTATTTTTATTAAGTATGGTACAACAATCTGCATTCATTCAAATACAGCGAAAAAAAAGGGAAGAACTAGAGCTCATAGACTTCCAAATATGAAAAAGTATAAACTTTTTTATCACAGTACATAATAGTTACATATACATTTAAAAGGGGGTAAGGAGCAAGAAACACCATCCCGGTTGCAGGTACTGACTCAAATAAATGTCCAGAGTCAAGGACAGTACATGAATCATAGTATATTAAAATTACTGTGCAAAATAGCAATAATTCATTATATCAATGTTTAATGCATATGCTAAGTACCCAAAAAAGGCAATGATCAAAGGGAGTGAGCAGATTGCAAAGACTGCCCAAAAGTGCATATACAAAGTGCAGCCGGCCCTTTTTAATCTAATATGCCCCAGTGTCGGCAGTATGCTCCTACTAAAATATATGAAAGCATAATGACATTCAAACAGAGCTAATGCAAAGTGCGGTGCACCTATACAGTGGTGCAGATAACTCACCAGAACAATTGCAAAGGACCTGCGAACCTAGGATGGCGTTACCCCTGTTTATTCAAATACAGTTAAGTCATCTAGGTGTTTGTGGGGGGTAAGAGAGGCCCACATTGCTGAGTAAAACGGCAGCCACAGCTTTATTCTTCCCCCTAAGGACACACAAAACCTAAAGCAGAACTTTCTGCTCCTCAATTCACTGTGGAGACTTTTACTTTCACTTTCTATGTCTCCCTCTATGCCTCAACTTGCAGCACACACAGAAGGACCGGGACCTGACAGGCGGGGCAGACCTTGTTGATGGGGCTGCCCGCACCTCTCCAGTCACCTCCGAGATAGCAGCTGTCATGATGGGGCAGACGAGAAGGGCTGTCCGTCTTCTTTACTGCTCCACTCCGGTACGCTGCATAGCCACGCCTATCACTATGTCTTATTTTCGGGGTATGGCTTATATTGTGCAAATACTTAGAAATCCTGCTATGGCTTACCCTGGGTTCAGACCTGAGCGTTCCAAAAACGCGCGTTTTACGCGCGTTTTTGACGCGCGTTTTTTTGCGCGTTTTTGCAAATAGGAAACGCGCGTTCGTACGCGCGTTCTTGTGATTGACTACTGTGGTGTCAATCACAAAACGCGCGTCAAACGCCCCAAAAGAAGCTCAAGTACTTGTTTATGCGTTGGGCGTTTTACAGCGCGTTCAAACGCGCTGTAAAACGCTCAAGTGTGAACCACTCCCATAGGGATGCATTGGTTTTAATCTGTTGAGCGTTTTACAGCGCGTTTGAACGCGCTGTAAAACGCTCAGGTGTGAACCCAGGGTTAGGGTATTATCACACTAGCGTTTTTCTTTTCCGGCATAGAGTTCCGTTGTCAGGGCTCTATGCCGAAAAAGAACTGGTCAGTCACATCCTCATGCATTCTGTATAGAGAGAAATTCGTTCAGGATGCATCAGGATGTCATCAGTTCAGTCTTTTTGACATCTCAGGATGGAAATAATACCGCAGCATGCTGTGGTATTATCTCCGTCCAGAATTCTGGAACACATGCCGGAATGCCGGATCCGGCATTTTTTCCCATTGGATCAGGCATTCAAAATACCACAATGCCGAATCCGTCCTTCATGCGCAGACCGGTAAAAATGTGAAAGAAATATATAATGGATCCGTCTCTCTGCATGACAAGCGGAGAGACAGATCCATTCTTGCAATGCATTTGTAAGACAGATCCATAGCCGGATCCATCTTCAAATGCTTTCAGTTTACATGGAGATAGATGGATCCGGCAGGCAGTTCCGGCGACGGAACTGCTTGCCGGATCACTCTGCCGCAAGTGTGAAAGTACTCTTATTTTGTTTTCGGGGAAACACGGTAGTTACTAAATCAGACATGTCAGGAGAAGTTAAAGCAACTCTTTAAATTTCCATATGTTGACTTTTTAAATGCTGGTGAGCAGGGCTACATTTCTAAGGCTACTTTCACGCTAGTGTTTTTTGTGGATCCATCATGGATTTGCAAAAACGCTTCCGTCTTATGTCGCTCTGCATCCATCCATCTCGCTCTGCATCCCAGGACGGACAGAAAAACGCTGCAGGCAGAGTTTTGGTGTTCGCCTTTAGAGCAGAATGGTGACTTTATGGAGGCAAACTGATGCATCTGAGCGGATCCTTTTCCATTCAGAATGCATTAGGGCAAAACTGGACCGCTTGTGAGAGCCCATGACGGATATCACAAACAGAAAGCCAAAACGCTAGTGTGAAAGTAGCCTGATCTGTGTTCTTAGGATGCTCCCTGCTTCACCATATTCCTGTCAATGGTGGTTAAGCTTTGGCAGAGGCAATGCAATAAGATTATAGTGCATGTCACTCTGAGTCACAGGCAGAAGGGCACATAGTGCAGCCCGACATAATTTATTTATTATAATTTAAGCTTGAAATTTATAGTGCAAATCTACCCTAGCTCAGAGCTGGTATGGCTTTCTACTGGTGCATCTCAATGAATTAGAATATTATCGAAAACTGAATTTACTATATTTCAGTAATTAAATTCAAAAAGTGAAACTCGTATATTATATAGATCCATTACACACAGAGCAATCTATTTCAAACATTTTTTTTTTTTATGCTGATGATTATGGCTTATTTAGCTAATGAAAACCCAAGAGCCAGTATCTCATAAAATTAGAATATTATATAAGACCAATAAAAAAAGTGATTTTTCATATAGAAATGTTGGCCTACTGAAAATTCTGTATACACTCAGTACTTGGTCAGTGCGCCTTTTGCATGAATTACTGAACCAATGTGGTGTGGCATGGAGGCAATCTGCCTGTGGCACTGCTGAGGTCTAATGGAAGTCCAGGTTGCTTTGATGGCGGCCTTCAGCTCATCTGCCTTGTTAGGTCTGGTGTCCTCTTAGGTCTTCCTCTTGACAATACCCCATAGATTCTTCATGGGTTTTAGATCAGAATAGTCTGCTGTCAATCAAGCACAATGATACTGTGGTTATTAAACCAGGTATTGTTAGTTTTGGCAGAGTCCTGCTGCAAAATGAAATCAGCGTCTCCATAAAGCTTGTCAGCATGGAGTCTTTTAAAATTTCCTGGTAGACAGCTGCGCTGACTATTTTATATAATAGAGTGGACCAACACCAGCAGATGACATGACCTCAAGCAACTTGGATTGTGTGACTCTCCACTCCTTCTCCAGACACTGGACCTTGATTTCTAAATAAAATACAAAACTTACTTTCATCTGAAAACAGGACATTTGACCACTCAGCAACAGTCCAGTCCTTTTTCTCCAGGTGAGATGCTTTTGATGTTGACTCTGGGACATGAGGGAATGTGACAGATAGAGATGGCCCGAACTATTCGCCGGCGAACATAGCTTGTTCGCGTTCGCCGCAGCAGGCGAACACATGCGATGTTCGGTCCGCCCCCTATACATCATCATTGAGCAAACTTTGACCCTGTACCTCACAGTCAGCAGACACATTCCAGCCAATCAGCAGCATACCCTCCCTCCCAGACCCTCCCATCTCCTGAACAGCATCCATTTTAGATTCATTCGGAATTTGCAGTCTTAGGCCCCTTGCACACGACAGTATTTTGCGGACCGTATACTGGCAGTTTTTTCAGTTCAGTATACTGACAGTATACTGAACCATTTACTTCAATGGGTCTGCAAAAAATACTGAAGTGTCTCCGTATGCCTTCCATTTCCGTTTTTCAGTTTTTTCTGTTCCGTTTAAATATAGACCATGTCCTATTCTTGTCCGCAAATCACGTTCAGTGGCTCCATTCAAGTCAATGGGTCTGCAAAAAAAATGGAAAGCATACTGAAGTGCATCCGTATGTCTTCCGTATCCGTTCCGTTTTTTGCGGAACCATCTGTTTAAGACCAGCCCAATTTTTTCTATGTTATTACTGTGTACTGTATATGCCAAACGGAACGGAACAACGGAACCGAAACGGAAACAAAACGGAAGCAAAAAATGGAAAAACGGATCCGAAAAAAACGGACCGCAAAACACTGAAAAAAAAATACGTTCGTGTGCAAGAGGCCTTAGTGAGAGGAGGGAGAGTGTAGTTGCTGCTGATTTAATAGGGAAATCGATAGCTAGGCTAGTGAATTCAGTGTCCACTCCAGTCCTGAAAGACTCATCTGATCTCTGCTGTAAGAACAGCGTCCTGACAGCACCCCAAAAAGCCCTTTTTACGGCTGCAACATTAGTCTGCTTTTTTTTTTCTCCATATACATATTGCAGTTGCCTGGCCTGCCCGTGTGTGAGGAGCTGCAGGCCCACAGACTGTAGTGTGCCCACTGCCAGTGCCCACCCCTGTCATCCCGTGTGGCACAGGACTTTGCATCAATAAAAGGCATTTCATTTTTACACTTTAGTGTAATTTCAGTTGCTTGCCTGCTGCCAGTGTGTGTCAGGCCGACTTCCACTGACTGTAGTGTGCCCACTGCCAGTGCCCACCCCTGTCATACTGTGTGGCACAGGACTTTGCATCAAAAAAAGGCATTTAATTTTTGCACTTTAGTGTAATTTCAGTTGCTTGCCTGCTAGTGTGTGTCAGGCCGACTTCCACTGACTGTAGTGTGCCCACTGCCAGTGCCCACCCCTGTCATACCGTGTGGCACAGGACTTTGCATCAAAAAAAGGTATTTACTTTTTGCACTTTAGTATAATTTTAGTTGCTTGCCTGCTAGTGTGTGTCAGGCCGACTTCGACTGACTGTAGTGTGCCCACTGCCAGTGCCCACCCCTGTCATACCGTGTGGCACAGGACTTTGCATCAAAAAAAGGCATTTAATTTTTACACTTTCGTGTAATTTCAGTTGCTTGCCTACTGCTAGTGTGTGTCAGGCCGACTTCCACTGACTGTAGTGTGCCCACTGCCAGTGCCCACCACTGATACCGGGTGGCACAGTAGCTTGCCGATAAATAAGGCATTTAATTTTTACACATTAGTCTAATTTCAGTTGCTTGCCTGCTGCCAGTGTGTGTCAGGCCCACTTCCACAGACTGTAGTGTGCCCACTGCCAGTGCCAACCACTCATACCGGGTGGCACAGTACCTAGCACGAGTAGTACCTAATCTAAAAAAAATGACAGGCAGAGGCAGGCCACCCCGCAGGGGCCGTCGTGGTCGTGGTGCTTTGATTTCCACTGTCCCTGGAATAATGCCTAGGGTTCAGAGGCCACGTACCCTGAACCCGAAAAATTCTGAGGACATAGTTAACTGGCTTAGACAGGACACCCAATCTTCAACAGCTTCCGCTAAGAACCTTGACGCACCATCCTCCTCCAGCTCAGCTTCGGTCACCTGCTCTCAAGTTACCATGCACCCGCCCGCCGCCACCACCACCACTACCACCACAGCCACCACAGCCGCTTCACTGGATCCATCAGAGGAGTTATTCCTACATCAGTTGGATGCAATTAGTGATGCGCAACCATTATTGCCAGATGATGTAGATTACAGGGATATGTCTCAGTCAGGCAGGATTACACACATGGACGTACAGTGTGATGATGATGATGATGTTGTACCCGCTGTTGCTTCCTTTGCTGAGGTGTCAGATACAAGTGAAGCGGTTGATGATGACGATGTGTCCACGGATGCCACGTGGGTGCCTGCTCGAAGAGAAGAAGAGGGGGAAAGTTCAGAAGGGGAGACAGAGAGAATGAGGAGACGAGTTGGAAGCAGGGGGAGGTCGTCGCAAGGAGTTAGTGGCGAAGTCAGACAGCATGTATTGGCACCCGGGGTCAGCCAGACAGCGCGCCAGTCAACGCATGCTGTTGCCACCACCAGAATGCCGTCATTGCAAAGCTCAGCAGTGTGGCATTTTTTTTGTGTGTCTGCCTCTGATAACAGCAATGCCATTTGCAACCTGTGCCAAAAGAAACGTGGGAAGTCCAACACCCACCTCGGTACAACTGCTTTGCGAAGGCACATGATCTCACATCACAAACACCTATGGGATCAACACATGAGTACAAGCAGCACACAAACTCAAAGCCACCATGCTCCTCCTGGTCCAGCATCTTCAGCCACGTCAACCACTGCTGTCCTCCCTGCCCCCTCTCAACCAACCGCCACTCCGCCTCTCACCTTTAGCAGTTCCTGCTCATCTGCCCACAGTCAGGTGTCTGTCAAGGACATGTTTGAGCATAAGAAGCCAATGTCACAGAGTAACCCCCTTTCCCGGCGACTGACAGCTGGCTTGACGGAACTCTTAGCCCGTCAGCTTTTACCATACCAGCTGGTGGAGTTTGAGGCCTTCAAAAAAAAATTCGCTATTGGGACACCACAGTGGAGGTACTCGGACTAAAAAAATTTTCACAAAAGGCAATCCCTGATATGGGATGTAACAGGGATTAAACTGATGAGAATAGTACTACAGAAAATACCACTCATATCGGGTGTGACAGTAAATTGCACGGCGCAGACGCAGTCACCGTGGATTAAAACAGAGTGGAGGGAGCCAGCGTTTTTTTTGACCATCTCCCCGTTCGAAAAATCTATTCAATAAATGGCCCCCAGATTGGGGACCTTAGAGGGATTAAACTGATGAGAATAGTACTACAGAAAATACCACTCATATCGAGTGTGACAGTAAATTGCATGGCGCAGACGCAGTGACTGTGGATAAAAACAAAGGGGAGGGAGCCAGCGTTTTTTTAACCATCTCCCCGTTCGAAAAATCAATTCAATTCACCTTTCGGGGACCCTTGGTGTTGTACGTGGCTGGGTGGAGGAAGAAACCTTCAATGACATCACCGGGACATGGCTAGCTTGGTATCCAACCTTGTGCCAATGGGGAGTTTGCGGTTGTGCAAATGGACTGTTTGCGGTTGTTTGCGGTGCATTAAAAGGGGAGTTTGGTGTGTCAATGTCTGTAAAGTGGGCGTAACCCTTACACTACCTGATCGATACAACATCATACCTGATCGTATACACACACGGGATGTTTTAAAGCATGTTATTCCAAACAATTTAGGAATGTTAGTTGATTTATGCCCTTTATGGATTAAAACCCGACTCTGCGTCCACTACGTAATTTTCCATGGGAGTTTTGCCATAGATCCCCCTCCGGCATGCCACAGTCCAGGTGTTAGACACCTTGAAACAACTTTTCCATCACTATTGTGGCCAGAAAGAGTCCCTGTGGGTTTTAAAATTCACCTGCCAATTGAAGTCTATGGCGGTTCGCCCGGTTCGCCGGTTCGTGAACATTTGCGGAAGTTCGCGTTCGTTGTTCGCGAACGGAAAATTTTATGTTCGCGACATCACTAGTGACAGATGTCTTTTTGTGGTGGGTTTTTAAGTACTGATTCAAGCCATAGTCCTTTCAAATCTTTCTTCCACTCAAATTCCCATTAATATGCTTAGATACAGCACTCTGTGAACAGCCAGCTTCTTCAACAATTACCTTTTGTGACTTAACCTGGAGGATGTCAATGACTGTCTTCTGGACAACTGTCAAGTCAGCAGTCTTCCACATGATTGTGTAGCCTACTAAACCAGACCGAGGGGCCATTTGAGGCTTAGGAAACCTTTAAAAGTATCTTTAGTTGATTAGCTGTTTAGCATGTGATACCATTAGTCTATAATATTAAATCTTTTCACAATATTCTAATTGACTTTTGGATTTTCATTAGCGACAAACCATAATCAACATTAAATGAATTAAAGAAATAGATCACTGTGGGATGATGAATCTATATAATATTGTTTCACTTTTTGAATTGAATTACTGAAATAAATTAACATTTCAATGATATTCTAATTAATTGGGATGCACCTGTACCTAGTTGCATGGAGTACTGAAAGAGGTGCCTAACTTATTAAGAGCTGTACGTCTCTTAATAAATTTGGTGCACCATGGGCTTCTTAGTAACATTGGCATATGTGTCATGGCAACCTTAGGGTTCGGCCACACAGCCAGGTTTCTACATGCAGTTTTGAAAACCAAAACCCAGAGTTAATTAAAAAAAGGAGAAAAGTCATATTTGCCCTGTATGCTTTCTTTCCTTGTATGATCCACTCCTACAAGCAGAAACCTGATCATATGGCCATACCCTTAGTATAATCTGCCCCATGCTATTTATTTTTTTTTTTTGCAGTGTGGCTTTCAGTTAAGCATGCATATCCAAGGAGGAATTGTGAAGGATTGCTGATGGCCTAGGGTCTGTTTGGCCATCAGTTATCTTAATTGTATTGACACAAATTGGGGGGTGGTGAATAGGGTGCCTAGGGCAGCATGAACTCTAAATAAGTATGTATTTCTGGCTTGTTTAGTGTGGCACATCTCCTGCTATACATCACTAGCTACTGCCTTTGCTTTACTTCATCTATGCTGGCAGCAGTCTTAAATAGACTTGCACTGTTTTTCTTATTCCTACATTAACCCCTTAAGGACACGGCCATATTTAACCTTAAAGACCAGGCCATTTTTTGCAAATCTGACCAGTGTCACTTTATGTGGTGATAACTTTAAAACGCTTTTACGTATCCAGGCCATTCTGAGATTGTTTTTTCATCACATACTGTACTTCGTGACAGTGGTAAAATTGAGTAAAAAAAAAAATTCATTTTTATTTATAAAAATAAATAGCAAATTTACCAAAAATTTGGGAAAATTTGCAAATTTCCAAGTTTCATTTTCTCTACTTCTATAATACATAGTAACACCTCCAAAATAGTTATTACTTTACATTCCCCATATGTCTACTTCATGTTTGGATCATTTTGGGAATGACATTTTATTTTTTGGAGACGTTACAAGAAGTTTAGAAGCAAATCTTGAAATTTTTCTGAAATTTTCCGAAACCCACTTTTTAAGAATCAGTTCAGGTCGGAAGTCACTTTGGGAGGCTTACATAATAAAATTATCTAAAAATGACCCCATTCTAGAAATTACACCCCTTAAGGTATTCAAGATTTTACATAGTTCGTTAATCCCTTAGGTGTCCCACAAGAGTTAATGGCAAATGGAGATGACATTTCAGAATTTACATTTTTTTGGCAAATTTTCCATTTTAATCAATTTTTTCCAGTAACAAAGCGAGGGTTAAAAGCCAAACAAAACTCAATATTTATTGCCTTGATTCTGTAGTTTGCAGAAACACCCCATACGTGGCTGTAAACTGCTGTATGGCCAAATGGCGGGGCGTAGAAGGAAGGGAAAGCCATATGGTTTTTGGAAGGTAAATTTTACTGGACTGGTTTTTAGACACCATGTCCCATTTGAAGCCCCCGATGCACCCCTACAGTAGCAAGGCAGGGTAACAAAAAATAGAAATTCTGAAATGTAATCTCCATTTGCCAATAACTCTTGTGGAACACCTAAAGGGTTAACAAAGTTTGTAAAATCTGTTTTGAATACCTTGAGGGGTGTAGTTTCTTAGATGGAGTCACTCTTTGGGATTTTTTACTGTAGGGGTACATCAGGGGGGCTTCAAATGGGACATGGTGTCAAAAAACCAGTCCAGCAAAATCTGCCTTCCAAAAACTGTAGGGGTACATCAGGGGGGCTTCAAATGGGACATGGTGTCAAAAAACCAGTCCAGCAAAATCTGCCTTCCAAAAACCATGTGGCGTTCCCTTCCTTCTACCCCCTGCCGTTTGGCCATACAGCAGTTTGCGACCACATATGGGCAATAAATAGTAAATAATCAGGGAAATAAATAGTAAATAATAATAAGTTTTGTTTGGCTGTTCACCTTTGTTTTATTACTGGAAAAATTGATTAAAATGAAATTTTTTAAAAAAAAGTAGCTGTTTTCGGACCGTTTTTATTTTTTGTTATTTACATCGTTGATCTGACAGGTTAGATCATGTGCTATTTTTATAGAGCAGGTTGTTACAGACGTGACAATACCAAATACATGTATGGCTGCTTTCTGGGGGGTTTTGTTTCAGTTTTACAAAATAAAGCATTTTTAAAAAAAATGATTTTTTTGTGTCTCCACATTCTGAAAGCCATAGTTTATTTTTTATTTTTTGGGGCGAGTGTCTTATGTAGGGGTTCATTTTTTGTAGGATGAGATGGTGGTTTGATTGGCACTATCTTGGGGTGTGTATGACATTTTGGTCGCTTGCTGTTACACTTTTTGTGATGTAAGGTGACAAAAATGGCTTTTGACACCGTATTTATATTATTTTTTTTGCTGTGTTCACCTGAGGGGTTAGGGTAAAGGATGCGGCAATACCTAATATGTATACTTTTTATTTATTTATTTAAGTTTTACACAATAATATTTTTGAAACAAAAAAAATCATGTTTTAATGTCTCCATAGTCTGAGAGCCATATTTTTTTTGGTGATTGTCCCATGTAGGGTATAATTTTTTGCGGGATCAGATGGGAGGCATATAACTTTTTGATCGCTTGCTATTACACTTTTTGTGATGTGAGGTTACAAAAAATGTTTTTTTGACACTGTTTTTATTTTTTATTTTTTACGGTATTTACCTGAGGGTTTAGATAATGTAATATTTTTATAGAGCAGGTTTTCACCTATAGATACCTAATATGTATACTTTTTTAATTTATTTTACTTTAACACAATAACAACATTTTAGGGGAAAAAATCATGTTTTAATGTCTCCATAGTCTGAGAGCCATATTTTTTCATTTTTTTGGGCGATTGTCTTATGTACAGTAGGGTATCATTTTTTGTGGGATGAGATGGTGGTTTGATCGGTACTATTTTGGGAGGCATACACCTTTTTTATTGCTTGGTATTACACTTTTTGTGATGTAAGGTGACCAAAAATGGCTTTTTTACACCCTTTTTTTATGGTGTTCATCTGGGGGGTCAGTGCATGTGATATTTTTTATATAGCAGGTTTTTACGGACACAGTGATACATAATATGTGTAGTGTATTTTATTTTTTAAAATTTTATTCAGTGATAAATGTGTTTTTTTATTTTTACTTTTTTCACTTTTTAAATTTTTTTTTTACCCAGACCACTTGGTTCCTGAAGATCCAGTGGGTCTGATGTCTGTATAATACAGTACAGTACATTATATAGTGTACTGTACTGTATTTTCACTTTTACAATTGCATGTGAAGGTGCCCTGTTGCCATGGTAACCATGGTAATACAGTACAGAACAGAGCAGCGGGTGATGGGGAGGGAGGGAGGCCCCCTCCCTTTGTGCTCTCTTCAAGAATTGGGGGCTGCAAGGGCACAGCAGCCCCGATGGGAGAGGGAGCTCCCTCCCTGTCAAACCCTTCCATACAGGGGTCCGTACGAACCACAGCATGGAAGGGGTTAAACTGCTGACATTTGCACCAGCACGTATGTCAGCAGTTTTTAGCAGAGTGTCACCAATGTGCTGACACTCTGCTAAACCACTGGGCCACCAGGGAAGAATACCGAGGATACCGGCCGCCGAACATCAGCGCCGCCCGCAACCCCCCCCCTCCCTGCATCGCCCGCCGGCCATCTCAAACAGGGCTGCAGGGGGGCCAACAAAAACTTAAAATTAGCAACATTTAAGTTTCTGATCCCCGTGGTCTGATAAGAAACTGCAAAAAGCGCTGCAAAGGTTTTTTTTCTGACTTTTTGGTGGACAAAAATATAGATTCAATTTTCTGGTTTACTTATCTAATTAACAAATTTATTATGTGACTCAGAAAAATTTATTTCTTTCCTTATATAAATTCAGCCTGTAGTGGAAATCTCAGTATCTCCAGATATGGACACATTTTATATAAATAACATTTTACTAAATCATCGAGCCATTCCAAGTTATTAGAATGTATTGTATGTAAATAATGCCTTCAACTAACTGCTGATAGAATAACTTTTATACAAAGATTCCAATGTATCATGGCTGAAATAACCTTACATTTTTTGTGACATTAATATTGGTTCCTTAATTCAGCTAAAAGTCACACTCTTTAAATACCAACCACACCATTTATTTAAAAGGTCTGTGCTTTAAGGGGGTCACCCCATCATATAGTACATGACAGTCTCTTTCTAACAAAGCTAGAACCAGCCCTTTACCTTGCATGGATCCAGAGATCTCCACTAGAGTTTAGCCAACACCTGGATGTTCGGGTTCGAGAAGTTCGGCATTGAAGTCAATGGGGACCTGAATTTTTGGGCACTAAAAAGGCTGTAAAATAGCCCAGGAAAGGGCTAGAGAGCTGCAAAAGGCAGCAAAATGTAGGTAAATCCCCTGCAAACAAATGTGGATAGGGAAATGACTTGAAATAACATAAAATAGAGAAAAATAATAAATAAACATTCTAAACTTGAGCCCGAGTGAGTGACAGTGGCACCTGTCACCCAGCAAACAGAGGATGTGACAGCAACGCCACCACATCTGTCATCGTCACCAAGCATCTCCACCAAATCCCATGAAAGTGTTGAGCTATGAGCTGTCCATCTCCTAAACACTGGAGAGAAAAAGAAATAGAAAGAGGAATTACCCCCCTACCCATGGCTCTGAATGCCTTATTTAAAACTTCCTGGTCCTTTGAAATGCTGTCATAATGTCTGGTGGACAGTTTTAAAAACCTTATGGTGGTGGCTGTCCCACAGAACATGTATCCCAGCCGCCGCTACTTTTGCAGGCGAGCCATCATTTCCCTGCACAACCAAGTGGCGGACAAAATCAGGTGTGCACTGCGCAATGCTATCTATGGCAACGTCCACATAACCAACAACACAGTGGGTAAATGTAGCGGCTGGCCCAAAGGCGAATAGCATTTTTGCGAATGTCCTTCCGCCCTCGAGGATTGCTGGGCATTTCTCTTTGTATCCTGTTACCTCCTCCTCCTCCTCTGCTTCCTCCTCCTCCTCCTTCTCCTCCTACTTGGCTTCCACCTCCTCATCCACTTAGTGTAACACCTTCACCACCCACAGCAGCACAGCCAGGGGAATTGACAGCAGTCTGTTTTAAAACTTGTGTGTTTGTGGGAAAAACCCCACAACGTGCAGGAGCTGTGGACAGGCATGGAACAACAGACGGATGATTGGTTGGTGCCATTGAGCCTTCAACCCAGCATGGTGTTGTGCCAAATGGGCAAAATGTAATAGCAGGTCTGGGCCTAGCCAGTTTGACGCACATCCCCTGCCTGCCACATGTGCTGAATTTGGGGTGCAGAAATTCCTAAACACCAGACAGTGAAAATCAATTCAGTTAATCGAACACACACAACATCCTCCCCCCCCCTTTCACTCAAACCATTAACAAACTATTTACAAATTTACTTAAAGACATATTAAAAATAACTATAGTGCAGCTAAACTAACCATACAAACAAACAAAACTATATACACGCCCTATCCTTAACTTAAGGCCAGCTTGGAGGGTGGGTTCCTGCACCAACATAGGCCCTGACCCGGAACACAATTGTTCCGCCAGGGCACAGTTCTGGAGGATGAGGAGGAGTAGGAGGAACGCTGGGGGAAACAGAGGACACAGACGATATACCGCCCTCAAAGAGGATTGCTTGTCCTTGCCTCTGGGAAGCCTGGCAGACATGAGCGACAACATGCTGCAGTGCCTGAGCAACGACTGCCCAGTTACTGCCACATTCTAACTTGTGTTGCTTACTGGGTGGCCACCCTGCTGCATCCCCGTTACAAGGACAACGTGCCGTCCTTAATTCCCTCACTGGAGTGTGATAGGAAGATGAGCCCGCTAGTAGACACACTGCTGATGGCATTTACACCTGACACCGTGGACTCAGTGGAAGCACAAGGTGAAGGCAGAGGAGGAGGAAGAATTTGCCAATGCAGCTCGGTCACCACCAACACCTCAGAAGGCAGGTTTATCATTGGGAAAATGTGGAAAAGCTTTGTCATCACGCCACAACAACTTGCACCACCAGCAGATCTGGAACATCTTAGCAGGAGGCAGCATTTCAGCAACATGTTGGAACAATAAACGTATTGACTGATAGGTCTGCCTAGGGGGATAGCTACAGGGGAAGCAGGGGAAGGAACTGCTTTGGGGCCGTGACCTAGAAAGAGCTCATCCAGAAGGAGGAGGAGTAAAGGACTTTGTCAGGGCCCCCTCATTATACAATGAAATTATATATAGTGGCAGTATAGTGTAGAAAGCGAATGGAACCGCTACTGGGCCTGGTCTGAGAGAGCGATCTTTAGTAGCCACAGGCATGGTGACATGAAAGGAAGGGGTTGTGCAAAAATTACTGGGGGAGGGGGGCCCCATTCAAAAAATTTATGTGGTGCCCAATCATTTCTAGCTACGCCACTGGGTCTGGCCCATACAACATCTGGGTCTTCAAATTGGGCACATGTCCTGAGGTCGCCCTTTACGCCTTGGAGGTGCTGGCCTACCCTGCAGCCGCTGTATTGTCTGAATGTGTGTTTAACATGGCTGGGGGCATTATCACAGACAAGTACAGCCGCCTGTCCGAAGACAATGTTGGCAACTAAGCTTTCGTTTATTAAAAAGAACCAGACATGGATCCCACAGGACTTGTTTGAACCTTATGCAGAATAGACATGTATACCGGCCTCACCCAATCGGTTGTAAAATAAAAAATAAAAAAACAGTTATTGGAGACTACCTTTGGCTTCACAGCCCAAAAAGGCTTCATTTCATGCAAGAATGTAACTGCCAATTGTAAGTTCCCTGTCAGTTATGCAGTGCAGGGGATTGTACCTGTCAAAAATGGTAATATTTCACCCAACAATTTAAAATCTATCCTTTGCCGGACAGTATTAAACTTGTTCAGACACAGCTGAAGCCAATGATTTACGGTATTGCTATTTTGGCAATTGAATTTCACCCCAGAACAAAAGCTATTCTTTTACGGAATCTATGAAACTTGTCCAGCCACAGCTGAAATCCCAGATTTGCTGTATTTCTATTTTTGCAACTGATTTTCACTCCAGAAAAAAATATATCCTTTGACGGACATTATGAAACTTGTCCAGTCACAGCTGGAACACCAGATTTACAGTATTTCTATTTTTGCAACTGTATTTCACCACAGAACAAAATCTATCTATTGACGGACACTAGGGAAATTGTCCAGTCACAGCTGGAACACCAGATTCAAGGTATTGCGATTTTGGCAATTAAATTTCACCCCAGAAAAAAATATACCCTTTTACGGACAGATTTAAACTAGGCATGCAACAGCTGGAACACCAGATTTACGGTATTTCTATTTTTGAAACTGAATTTCACCGCAGAAAATAATATATCCTATGACGGACACTATTAAACTTGTCCAGTCACAGCTGGAACACCAGATTTACAGTATTTCTATTTTGGCAACTGAATTTCACCCCAGAAAATAATAAATCCTTTGCCGGACACTATTACACTTGTCCAGTCACAGCTGGAACACCAGATTTACGGTATTTATATTTTTGCAACTGAATTTAACCCCAGAAAATAATATATCCTTTGACGGACACTATTAAACTTGGCCAGCCACAGCTGAAACCACTGATTTATGGTATTGCTATTTTGGCAATTGAATTTCACCCCAGAACAAAATATATCCTTTGCCGGACACTATTAAACTTGTCCAGCCACAGCTGGAACACCAGATTTACGGTATTTATATTTTTGAAACTGAATTTCACCGCAGAAAATAATATATCCTATGACAGACATTATGAAACTTGTCCAGTCACAACTGGAACACCAGATTTACGGTATTTCTATTTTGGCAACTGAATTTCACACCAGAAAATAATAAATCCTTTGCCGGACACTATTAAACTTGCCCAGCCACAGCTGGGACACCAGATTTACGGTATTGCTATTTTGGCAATTGAATTTCACCCCAGAAAAAAATATATCCTTTGCCAGACACTATTAAACTTGTCCAGCCACAGCTGGAACACCAGATTTACGGTATTTCTATTTTGGCAACTGAATTTCACTGCAGAAAATCATATATCCTATGACGAACACTATGAAACTTGTCCAGTCACAGCTGGAACACCTTATTTACAGTATTTCAATTTTGGTAACTGAATTTCACCCCAGAAACTAATAAATCCTTTGCCGGACACTATTAAACTTGTCCAGCCACTGCTGGGACACCAGTTTTACAGTATTGCTATTTTGGCAACTGAATTTCACCCCAGAAAATAATAAATCCTTTGCCGGACACTATTAAAATAGGGCAGACACTGCTGGGACACCAGAATTACGGTATTGCTATTTTGGCAATTGAATTTCAACCCAGAAAAAAATATATCCTTTGTCGGACACTATTAAACTTGGCCAGTCACAGCTGGAACACCTTATTTACAGTATTTCTATTTTGGCAACTGAATTTCACCCAAGAAAATAATAAATCCTTTGCCGGACACTATAAAACTTGTCCAGCCACTGCTGGGAAACCAGTTTTACAGTATTGCCATTTTGGCAACTGAATTTCACCCCAGAAAATAATAAATCCTTTGCCGGACACTATAAAAGTTGGCCAGACACTGCTGGGACACCATATTTACGGTATTGCTATTTTGGCAATTGAATTTCACCCCAGAAAAAAATATATCCTTTGCCGGACACTATTAAACTTGGCCAGCCACTGCTGGGACACCACATTTATGGTATTGCTATTTTGGCAATTGAATTTCACCCCAGAAAAAAATATATCCTTTGCCGGACACTATTAAACTTGTCCAGTCACAGCTGGAACACCAGATTTACTGTATTTCTGTTTTTGCAACTGAATTTCCCCGCAGAAAATAATATATCCCATGACGGACACTATTAAACTTGTCCAGTCACTGCTGGGACACCAGATTTACGGTATTGCTATTTTGGCAATTGAATTTCACCCTAGAAAATAATAAATCCTTTGCCGGACACTATTAAACTTGTCCAGCCACTGCTGGGACACCAGTTTTACAGTATTGCTATTTTGGCAACTGAATTTCACCCAAGAAAATAATAAATCCTTTGCCGGACACTATTAAAGTTGGCCAGACACTGCTGGGACACCAGATTTACGGTATTGCTATTTTGGCAATTGAATTTCACCCCAGAAAATAATAAATTATTTGCCGGACACTATTAAAGTTGGCCAGCCACTGCTGGGACACCAGATTTACGGTATTGCTATTTTGGCAATTGAATTTCACACCAGAAAAAAATATATCCTTTGCCGGACACTATTAAACTTGTCCAGTCACAGCTGGAACACCAGATTTACTGTATTTCTGTTTTTGCAACTGAATTTCCCCGCAGAAAATAATATATCCCATGACGGACACTATTAAACTTGTCCAGTCACAGCTGGAACACCATATTTACGGTATTTATATTTTTGCAACTGAATTTCACCCCAGAAAATAATAAATCCTTTGCCGGACACTATTAAACTTGTCCAGCCACGGCTAGGACACCAGTTTTACAGTATTGCTATTTTGGCAACTGAATTTCACCCAAGAAAATAATAAATCCTTTGCCGGACACTATTAAAGTTGGCCAGACACTGCTGGGACACCAGATTTACGGTATTGCTATTTTGGCAATTGAATTTCACCCCAGAAAATAATAAATTATTTGCCGGACACTATTAAAGTTGGCCAGCCACTGCTGGGACACCAGATTTACGGTATTGCTATTTTGGCAATTGAATTTCACACCAGAAAAAATATATCCTTTGACGGACACTATTAAACTTGTCAGTCACAGCTGGAACACCTTATTTACAGTATTTCAATTTTGGTAACTGAATTTCACCCCAGAAAATAATAAATCCTTTGCCGGACACTATTAAACTTGTCCAGCCACGGCTAGGACACCAGTTTTACACTATTGCTATTTTGGCAACTGAATTTCACCCAAGAAAATAATAAATCCTTTGCCGGACACTATTAAAGTTGGCCAGACACTGCTGGGACACCAGATTTACGGTATTGCTATTTTGGCAATTGAATTTCACCCCAGAAAAAAATATATCCTTTGCCGGACACTATTAAACTTGGCCAGTCACAGCTGGAACACCTTATTTACAGTATTTCTATTTTGGCAACTGAATTTCACCCCAGAAAATAATAAATCCTTTGCCGGACACTATTAAACTTGTCCAGCCACTGCTGGGACACCAGTTTTAAAGTATTGCTATTTTGGCAACTGAATTTCACCCCAGAAAATAATAAATCCTTTTCCGGACACTATTAAAGTTGGCCAGACACTGCTGGGACTCCAGATTTACAGTATTGCTATTTTGGCAATTGAATTTCCCCCCAGAAAAAAATATATCCATTGCCGGACACTATTAAACTTGTCCAGTCACAGCTGGAACACCAGATTTACTGTATTTCTGTTTTTGCAACTGAATTTCCCCGCAGAAAATAATATATCCCATGACGGACACTATTAAACTTGTCCAGTCACAGCTGGAACACCAGATTTATGGTATTTATATTTTTGCAACAGAATTTCACCCCAGAAAATAATATATTCTTTGACGGACACTATTAAACTTGGCCAGCCACAGCTGAAACCACTGATTTATGGTATTGCTATTTTGGCAATTGAATTTCACCCCAGAACAAAATATATCCTTTGCTGGACACTATTAAACTTGTCCAGCCACAGCTGGAACACCAGATTTACGGTATTTATATTTTTGAAACTGAATTTCACTGCAGAAAATAATATATCCTATGACACACAATATAAAACTTGTCCAGTCACAGCTGGAACACCAGATTTACGGTATTTCTATTTTGGCAACTGAATTTCACTGCAGAAAATCATATATCCTATGACGGACACAATGAAACTTGTCCAGTCACAGCTGGAACACCAGATTTATGGTATTTCTATTGTGGCAACTGAATTTCACCGCAGAAAATAATATATCCTATGACGGACACTATTAAACTTGTCCAGTCATAGCTGGAACACCAGATTTACGGTATTTATATTTTTGAAACTGAATTTCACTGCAGAAAATAATATATCCTATGACACACAATATAAAACTTGTCCAGTCACAGCTGGAACACCAGATTTACGGTATTTCTATTTTGGCAACTGAATTTCACTGCAGAAAATCATATATCCTATGACGGACACAATGAAACTTGTCCAGTCACAGCTGGAACACCAGATTTATGGTATTTCTATTGTGGCAACTGAATTTCACCGCAGAAAATAATATATCCTATGACGGACACTATTAAACTTGTCCAGTCATAGCTGGAACATCAGATTTATGGTATTTCTATTTTGACAACTGAATTTCACCCCAGAAAATAATATATCCTTTGCCAGACACTATTAAACTTGGCCAGCCCCTGCTGGGACACCAAATTTATGGTATTGCTATTTTGGCAATTGAATTTCACCCCAGAAAAAAATAAATCCTTTGCCGGATACTATTAAACTTGGCCAGTCACAGCTGAAACCACTGATTTATGGTAATGCTATTTTGGCAATTGAATTTCACCCCAGAAAAAAAAATATCTTTTGCCAGACACTATTAAACTTGTCCAGCCACAGCTGGAACACCAGATTTACGGTATTTCTATTTTTGAAACTGAATTTCACCGCAGAAAATATTATATCCTATGACAGACGCTATGAAACTTGTCCAGTCACAGCTCGAACACCAGATTTTCGTTATTTCTTTTTTTGCAACTGAATTTCACCCAGAAAAAAAAATATCCTTTGCCAGACACTATTAAACTTGTCCAGCCACAGCTGGAACACCAGATTTACGGTATTTATATTTTGGCTACTGAATTTCACCCCAGAAAATAATATATCCTATGACAGACACTATTAAACTTGTCCAGTCACAGCTGGAACACCAGATTTACAGTATTTCTATTTTGGCTACTGAATTTCACCCCAGAAAATAATAAATCCTTTGCAAGACACTTTTAAACTTGTCCAGCCACTGCTTGGACACCAGTTTTACAGTATTGCTATTTTGGCAAGTGAATTTCACCCCAGAAAAAAATATATCCTTTGCCGGACACTATTAAACTTGTCCAGCCACGGCTGGGACACCAGATTTAAGGTATTGCTATTTTGGCAATTGAATTTCACCCCAGAAAAAAATATATCCT
Organism: Bufotes viridis; assembly: GCA_033119425.1. Classification (NCBI taxonomy): domain Eukaryota; kingdom Metazoa; phylum Chordata; class Amphibia; order Anura; family Bufonidae; genus Bufotes; species Bufotes viridis. The sequence continues at coordinate 366,162,090 of CM065592.1, forward strand.
TTGCCGGACACTATTAAACTTGTCCAGTCACAGCTGGAACACCAGATTTACTGTATTTCTATTTTTGCAACTGAATTTCACCGCAGAAAATAATATATCCTATGACGGACACTTTGAAACTTGTCCAGTCACAGCTGGAACAACAGATTTACGGAATTTATATTTTTGCAACTGAATTTCACCGTAGAAAATAATATATCCCATGACGGACACTATTAAACTTGGCCAGCCACTGCTAGGACACCAGATTTACGGTATTGCTATTTTGGCAATTAAATTTCACCCCAGAAAAAAAATATATCCTTTGCCGGACACTATTAAACTTGGCCAGCCACAGCTGAAACCACTGATTTATGGTATTGCTATTTTGGCAATTGAATTTCACCCCAGAAAAAAATATATCCTTTGCCAGACACTATTAAATTTGTCCAGTCACAGCTCGAACACCAGATTTACGGTATTTATATTTTTGCAACTGAAATTCACCACAGAAAATAATATATCCTTTGACGGACACTATTAAACTTGGCCAGCCACAGCTTAAACCACTGATTTATGGTATTGCTATTTTGGCAATTGAATTTCACCCCAGAAAAAAATATATCCTATGACAGACACTATGAAACTTGTACAGTCACAGCTGGAACACCAGATTTACGGTATTTATATTTTTGAAACTGAATTTCACCGCAGAAAATAATATATTCTATGAAAGACATTATGAAACTTGTCCAGTCACAGCTGGAACACCAGATTTAAGGTATTTCTATTTTGGCAACTGAATTTCACCCCAGAAAATAATAAATCCTTTGCTGGACACTAGTAAACTTGGCCAGCCACTGCTGGGACACCAGATTTACGGTATTGCTATTTTGGCAATTGAATTTCACCCCAGAAAAAAAATATATCCTTTGCCGGACACTATTAAACTTGGCCAGCCACTGCTGAAACCACTGATTTATGGTATTGCTATTTTGGCAATTGAATTTCACCCCAGAAAAAAATATATCCTTTGCCAGACACTATTAAACTTGTCCAGTCACAGCTCGAACACCAGATTTACGGTATTTATATTTTTGCAACTGAAATTCACCACAGAAAATAATATATCCTTTGACGGACACTATTAAACTTGGCCAGCCACAGCTTAAACCACTGATTTATGGTATTGCTATTTTGGCAATTGAATTTCACCCCAGAAAAAAATATATCCTATGACGGACACTATGAAACTTGTACAGTCACAGCTGCAACACCAGATTTAAGGTATTTCTATTTTGGCAACTGAATTTCACCCCAGAAAATAATAAATCCTTTGCCGGACACTAGTGAACTTGGCCAGCCACTGCTGGGACACCAGATTTATGGTATTGCTATTTTGGCAATTAAATTTCACCCCAGAAAAAAATATATCCTTTGCCGTACACTATTAAACTTGTCCAGTCACAGCTGGAACACCAGATTTACGGTATTTCCATTTTTGCAACTGAGTTTCACCGTATAAAATAATATATCTTATGACGGACACTATGAAACTTGTCCAGTCACAGCTGGAACACCAGATATACGGTATTTCTCTTTTTGCAACTGAATTTCATCACAGAAAATAATGTATCCTATGACAGACACTATCAAACTCTTCCAGTCACAGCTGTAACACCAGATTTACGGTATTGCTATTTTGGCAATTGAATTTCTCCCCAGAACAAAATATATCCTTTGCCTGACATTATTAAACTTGGCCAGCCACAGCTGAAACCACTGATTTATGGTATTGTTATTTTGGCAATTGAATTTCACCCCACAACAAAATATATCCTTTGCCGGACACTATTAAACTTTGCCAGCCACTGCTGGGACACCAGATTTTGGGGATTGCTCTTTAGACAATTGAATTTCACCACAGAAAAAAATGTATCCTTTGCCAGACAGCAGACGTTATTACACTTGGCTAGCCACAGCTGGAACACTAGATTTAGGGGATTGCTATTTTGGCAATTGAATTTAACCCCTCAATAAAATATAAACATTTCTATCCTGAGTTTCTAGGGGTGACAATACGCACAGCCAAGCCCCTGATGTAGGATATAGCAAAAAAAAAAAAATAGAATTGATGGACTTGGTGGCAGCTTGTGCTGGTGCACTACAAGACACAAAATGTCTGCCGATCACCCCACAAAAAAGTGACAGAAAAATGCTCTGTGCAGCCTAAAAACCAGTGAGCAATTAACTAGCAGAAGTTGAATGATTCACAGCTGTACATCCATCACTTCATTAGGTGTTTTTGCTGAGTTTTTCCTGCCTAATCACGCCCTCTCAGCAGCTGCATCCTATCCCTACACTAATCAGAGCAGAGTGACGTGCGGCGCTACGTGACACCAGCTTAAATTGAGGCTGGGTCACATGCTGCACTTGGCCAATCACAGCCATGCCATTAGTAGGCATGGTTGTGATGGCTTCTTAGGGCAAGAAGTAAAACGCTAGCTGATTGGTTGCTATGCAGCCCTTCAGAAAGTGGGAAGAAAACTGACCCGAACCTGAACTTTTTTGAATATGTTCGGGTCCGGGTCCCGAACTCCCCAAAATTCGGTACGAACCCAAACTATCCAGTTCGGGTTCGCTCATCCCTAATCTCCACCTTCATTGTTCTGATGGATTTATATCAAGCTGACAGCTCAAGGGGAGGGTACTTTCTGCTGCAGCTCAGGAGGCATGTCCATGCTCTCCCTATCACAGCTCAGGAGGCAATTGAAGGATCAAACTGAGCATGTGCGACCATCTCAGTGAGCTGGACAAAGAAATAAGAAAAATAACAAACAGCAGGTGGCGCTATACAGATACATTTTATTGAATAACTCAGTGGCAATGTTGAATTTGTAGTTACATGCAAATATTGCAACTGGAAAATTTTATGTTATATGTTTTATGCCTTATAAGCTGTGTTTACACGCATATCTAAAGATAAATCACAATGAAAACAACTGTGTATGATATCCATGTATATTATTTGCAGCAAAAGAAATGCGAATTTTCATGATCTACATATATTTGGTATTAACTGACAAAATTTACCAAAAATTATATTTAAATGGAAATAATAACATTATTTTGAACAACACATTGTAAATACAGTCCCACTAAACTAAACAGTAACATATGGGGTCAGTTATCAAGCTGGTGTAAAGTAAAACTGGCTTGGTCACCCATAGCAACCAATCACATTCCACCTTTCATTTTCCAAAGGAGCTGTCCAAAATGAAAGGTGGAATCTGATTGGTTGCTATGGGTGACCAAACCAGTTCTACTATACACCAGTTTGATAAATGACCCCCTAAAACTCCTAAACATCTAATGGTGGGTTCATATCATGTTTTTACCATCCGTTTGACGTCTACGTTGGGAAAAAAAAAGGATACAAAAGCGCAGCACACTACACTTTTTCATCCTGCAGAGTCCAGTAAAAAAATGTATACTTTAGCACATACATTTTTTTTTCTTACAATGAAACTCTATGGTAAATGGATGCCACTGTACGGCATCCATCTGAGGCATCCATTTAATGTATACATTTTTTTGTATATGTTAAATGGATGGCAAAAATGTGGTGTGAACCCACCCTAAGACACATCTGTAGCTTTGCTGTATATGACTGACAGGGACTGACATGAGGGTTACTACTGGGGGCTGCTGCCAGAAAAAGGGACAGAAAGACAAGGGAGTCACACAGAGCCTTCAGGGCGAACACATTAACGGACATTTATCAATTTATTTACGTCACTATTGTATGTGCATGCCATGTGTGCACATTATATTAGTGACTTTTTAAGATTAAAAGGGGGCATGGCTTTGTGCAGCCCACCATATTTACCATAACTTATGCCAGAAACTGGCATAAGTTATAGCTCGTCTTCACCAGCCCTTGGCTAGCGTAGGCTTCAGCTTCTGACACACTGACTACCAGAGATGCGTCTAACTTATTAAAAGGCTTCTGCATATTCCTCCAATGCACAGGGGATCAAGACTGGTGTATGTAAATGTCAGTCTTGATAAATGTCCCTTATTGACTTTGACAAGGACAGCTGATGTAATATGCTGAAGAAGTTTTCTATATTATTCCTGTATCCAATCAACTTTTATGAAGAACTGCAATAAAAAAATCTCATTATTAAAAAGAATCCTAGTGAGTCCTCCTAGTCTATTCCTAACTCCAAGTAATACATGCACTACATTTGGTCAGGATATCTGCTATTTTACACTTTTTCCCCCACAATATTTTATGTCTTTAAAAAAAATACAGTAGTGCAGATCCTCAGCACGTAAGTGTACAATACACAAGTAAAAAGAGGGATCAGTTGAGTACACAGGAAATGAGCAACCAGATTAAAAAGGGAGTTTACAAGTTTGCATTTTCTTGACAAGAAAAGAGATTATGAATATTTATAGGAAACATAAATGTTCAAAATTTTTCTGAATTATATACATAACTTAAATGGAGTCTGTCACCATATTAAACTGTCATCATTGCGCTGTGGATGATATAAACAGTTAACAAATCATACCTTTCTTTCTGTTTTCTGTGTATCTTTTGTTGAAAAAACGCTAATGACTTGCAAGAGCCTGGGGGTGTTTCCTATCGATAAAAGTGCCCATGCACTCCGGAAACTGCCATTGATTTCTCCTCCCATGTGTAGTACACCAGACCTGGGGGTACTACTATTGTGTTCCTTTATTGCTGCATTCTCATATGTATTTCAATGCAAGGCTATGTAATGTGATTTGTACCATGTAATTTCATTCAGCAGAGGAGGTACTGGTTGACAAAGGCTGGTTGTTATAGAGTTAACCACCTTGTTCCACCCCTCCTGGTCGAGTGGGCTGTTTCCGACTTCCTGACAGGAGGGGGAAGTCTAGAGGATTGAGTGCAGTCTTGTCTACAGGAGGAGGGCGGAGAGGTGGAGAGGTCCTGTCCTGATAGTGAGGGAGTAGGGAAGTAGCTTGTAGAGCACCAACTCTGTGGAATCACTTCTGAGAGTCAGGATCCAGATATATTTCTCCTGCCAGAGAGTTTGAAAGTAGCTTGTAGAGCACACATTCTCAAGAACCTGTCGGAGAGCTTGGAAGTAGCTTGTAGAGCACAAATTCTCCAGAATTATACCGAAGACAATGCTGTGAAGTGAGGGAATGCAGCTACCCATCACCAAGCAACCATTAAGCCAGCATCATCTAAGTGCGGAACCACAGAGTCAAACCTGCCACCATACCCCCTCAACTGATGCCAGAGAAGAATTGCACTAAAGCCTGTTGCTGCTGTATGTATGTACTTTCAAGTTCTACATTGTACTTTATTACTTTTAACTCTGGTCTCATTCTTCAGTACTATACCTTTCACTGCAACAGACACTGGGAGACACAGCCTGAGGAATCTACAGTAGACACCATGACACTATGTAAGGGCAACTACCACTTCCATCTTGTACACTGGCTCCCACAGGGGCTCACTGCACGTGTCTCACTGTAAGACAGCCCAGTGTCCTTGTATCAGAGTAAGTGACATAAGGAGACTTGTGCTGTCTTACAGTGAGACATGGGAGGAGAGATCAATGGCAGTCTCTGGAGAGCATGAGCACTTGCATCAGTGTGGAATGCCCCTTTGCACTTGCAAGTCATTAGCATATATAATCAATTTCATTTTTTCAACATAAGATTCACAGAAAACAGAAAGAAAGGTACAGTCCGTTTACTGTATATCACCTATAGGGCAATGATGACAGTTTAATATGTGGAAAGTAGGAGACAGACTCCCTTTAATAAGAGGCATTAGCATCATTCACATGAGTGATTTTCATGTCTGTGTGAATGTATATGTATCAAACCATGCCATGTTGTTGACATAAACAGTTTCAAAATCATACATATCTTTCCTTTGTCTGTGCTACCGATCTCCTGGAAACGGACTTTGATGCCATGTGCTAATGAGCCTGCAAGTTGCCAGGGGCATATACATTAGGAAAGACGGGAGGGGGTATCAACAGCTAGGTCTGGAGCCCATGGGCTCTTGTAGCAAATGTATACGCCCCTGGACACTTGCAGGTTTATTAGCATATGGTATCAAAGTACGTTCTTAGGACATTGCCAGCACAAACAAGGGAAAGAAAGGTATGATTTTGAAACCGTTTATGCAGTGGCGTACATACAGGGGTCGCAGGGGTCGCAGGGGTCGCAGTTGCGACCGGGCCTGGCACTCCAGGGGGCCCGGCCGCCTGTGGACCCACCCCCCAGGCCAGCAAGCTACCCTAAATCATGTTGTACTAACATGTAATGGAGCACTCTGATGGGGCCCAGCACAAAGTGCAGAGCGCTCCATTACATGTATAATGTGGGGTGGGGGGTAGGGGGGGGAGAGCGCGCACTCACACACCCGGCTGGTCGGCATTTCTGTTCCGTAGTGAAGCAGGGAAACCTCTTTCATCCCTGCTTCACTGCTCTTCACAGCTCAGGAGCTCCCCCTGCTGGCCCCAGATCACACTGCTGGCTGTGGGAGGAGATCTGAAGACCCGGGAATCTGCCTTCAGCACAGCCAGCACCGAGATGAGTGAGGAAGCCTGTCATCAGGGAAGAAGGTAAGTATGTTTTTTTTTTTTCTAAGGCTGCAGACTGGGGGCAAAGGGCAAGATGGGGGGGGGGGCTAACTAATTTGAGGGGGCACCTAATCAGGCATTTCTGTGAGGGGGGGGGGCACATATGAAGGCATAACTATGAGGATTGAGGGGGCACATATGAAAGCATAACTACTGTGAGGGGGCACATATGTGGGCATATCTAATTTGAGGGACACATAATGTGGCATAACTACTGTGGGGGGGCACATATCTGGGCATAAATATTTTGAAGGGGCACATAATCTGGCATAACCACTCTGAGGGGGCACATATCTGGGCATATCTACTTTGAGGGGTACATAACTGGGCATAAATACTGTGAAGGGGCACATATTCTGGTCATTACTACTGTGAGGGGGCACATATTCGGCATTACTACTGTGAGGGGGCACATATCTGGGCATATTACTGTGAGGGTACACATAATCTGGCATTACTACTGTGAGGGGGCACATATTTGGCATTACTACTGTGAGGGGGCACATATTCTGGGCATTACTACTGTGAGGGGGCACATATCTGGGCATATCTACTTTGAGGGGGCACATAACTGGGCATAAATACTGTGAAGGGGCACATAATCTGGCATTACTACTGTGAGGGGGCACATATTTGGTATTACTACTGTGAGGGGGCACATATTCTGGGCATTACTACTGTGAGGGGGCACATATCTGGGCATATTACTGTGAGGAGACACATAATCTGGGCATTACTACTGTGAAGGGGCACAGTTAGTTAGGACTGGGTGAGTGTAGCCGTGTACATTTTCTGATGGCGTCCCTTTAAAGTAAATAGGCCAATTTACAGCCTAAGCCATCACAGCAGATTTCTGATGGATTCAGTGAAACTGAAGGCTGTAGAGGTAAAACTACTGAAAAAGTTTAATAAAGAGCAATTAAAAAGATTTGGCTATAGTACACAAATATGTTTTTCTTTCATTATATACTTTTCAATTACTACAGTCATTTATTTGTGCATGTTATGTGTTCAGATAATAGCTAACACATATATTTTATTTTATGATATTGTCCACAAAGTCAAGACTATGGGGGTCATTTATTATCCAGAAATACGCCTATATTAGGTGTATTTCTGGCTCAGATTGTGGCGCAAAGGTTATTTGCGCCGCTATTTGCTACTTGGCATGGGTGAGGAAGGGGATGGGCCTGCAGACCCATCTCAATTCATATTTTCTATGCCTGTTTTGGACGTAGAAAAAGGTCTAAATGTAGGCCAGCAAGGAAGCTGTCTTACATTTAGACTGGCGCTGGATGCACTGAAGATATGTAGAAGCCGGCGCCTCTTCATAACTTCGGCAGATCCACCGCCAGATATGGGGGTTATTAAGACTGGCATCTAAAACGTCAGTCTTAAAGTATAACTGTCAAATTTTTTTTTTTTTTACTATTGGATTCTGGTGATTAATATTACCTTGTTGGCCCTGTTTTAATTTCTGATTCTTAAATAAATAACCCCTAAAAGCCACCTAAAAGTCCCCAGTATTGGCTATTGTTACCTGAGATAAAATCAGGTTGCTATGCTCCTTCCGTCTACCAGATAGAGGAGGGATGCTGCGTGCACTGGGAACTGATAGTGAGTCAACATTGTAAGGGAGTGTATAAAAAGCCAGGTTCTTCCTGACAGGAGATAGCAGTGCTGGGCTGTGTGTGTGAACTTCTCCACATGCCTGTACTTGGCAGACACTCCCTTAGCAGTGAAGGACAATGTAGAGCCCAGTGTATAAATGACAGCCTTATCTGATAAGAGGAGAGCTTGTAGAAGGACTACAGGCTTCAGCCAGACCTGGGAACTTCACTGCAAGACCCCCCTATACAGAGCTGGTCTTCACTAACTTCACTGAAAGACCCCCCTATACAGAGCTGGTCTTCACTAACTTCACTGCAGGCGTCCTATGGATTAGGCTCAGGGCTGAGGGCGGCCATCTTAACAGAATAGTGAAATTGCAGTTTTATGCAGACTGGTTGCTAAGGGCTGAATCTTATTAAATAAGGGGTAAGTAAGTCTAATAGTTATTGATTCAGGTATATTATCATATTAGTAACAACTACATATATGAAAACTGAAATTAGGGTCTAAATGTGACAGTTATCCTTTAATAAATGACCCCCTATGTCTAAGTAACAATTTGGGATCACGTATATATCTTCTGTATATGTTCAGCGCTGGTCTGGTAGTATGATACACTCGCTGTACAAGCACTTCCTTTGTGGTTGGCACATGCATGTGCAGTTGTATTCACTGCTATCTCTAAGTATTACTGTATTTATACATGCTTTACTTTGTGCTTTTGCACATGCATGTGCAGTTGTATTAACTGTTATCTCTTAGTATTACTGTATTTATAATGCACATGCATGCTTTACTTTGTGCTTTGCACATGCATTCTATAGTGTGGATGGCACATGCCCGTTACCTCTATATTTGCCACTCTGTCTCTGTTACTAGATCGGTATTGTGCATTTACACTGGGTTCAGACCTGAGCGTTTTGAAGCCTAGCGTTTTTGGTGCGTTCAAGACTGGCGTGTAGGCGCGTTTTTTTCAAGCGTTTTGGTAAATAGTGTAGGCGCGTTTGACGTGCGTTTCTGTGATTGACTGCATAGTTGGCCAATGACCAAACAGCCCTCCCTATATAGTTTGGCCAATCTGAGGTGTGAATTGTGAAAAACGCGCGTCCATAGGCGCGTTTTACGCAGCACAAACGCCCGAACAACACGCCTATCGCGTTTCCCATTGAAGTCTATTAGCACCAAACGCTCGAAAAAAGCCCGAATTAACGCGAACAAACTTGCCTATGCGTCCGACGTTTATAGGCGCCTATGAACGCGCATAAAAACGCGCAAGTGTGAACCACCCTCATTGGAATGCATGGTTCCTTTACTGTTGTGCGTTTTTATGTGCGTTCAAAAGCGGCGTTTTACGCGAAAGTGTGAACTGAGGGTTACTCTTTTCTGTGTGTTTTGGTGCATGCACCTATCAGTTGCTTAAACACCGAGACACTGAGCTGAGTTTTATACATGACATGCACATGTTGTGTTGTCACCCCTGCCTATCCCCAGATAATTATGTACTGGTGATTTATGTATACATATATGTTCATTATAATAGAGCACAGATCATTGCTCCTGAGGAAGTCATTGTGTGTGGTAAAACACGGGGGGGCTCCATGAATATACTTTATATTTTCTGCTGCACCTTCCTGGGCTTGTTAATTTTGCTTTGTTGTCTATTTCTATAACTTCATGTTTATCCTGCTCATTTTGTATTACACTCTGCAGTCACTGTTTTCATTTCCATGAAACATAAATGTACAATCTACTATGCTTTTCATTTGTTTGCACTGTGTACTTTTCTTGAGATATTAGAACAGATATTTGAATAATCATCTATGGGACCTAGCCTGAGTAAGGTTATTTAACACATATATTATCTAACAGATGCCCAGACGGGCAGTAAACCTATCTTGACCCAGGTTATTATAAAACGTCACTTTTTTTTTACATACACTAAAAGTTAAAGTGTGAGATGAATGCAACTTTAATAAACAAAAAAATATATATTAAAAGTACGGTCGACACTCCACCTATGGATAGGGGTGTTATTCAAAAAGAGAGAGGGTAGGGAGATGTGCACAATCTCCCACCCTATCACTGCTAGATATAGCGTACTATGATGTCACTGTTTGCAGAGCAAGTTGCTAATAAGCTATATCCGGCACCGTTGCCGTATTTTGTGGTGAAGACTTGTGTACCTTCACACCACTATCAGATTAACACAGCCACCATTAGCATATGTCTTAACTGACATTGAGCCTGAGGGCTGCTAGCCCTGCAAACAAAGGTAGCTACAGTTAAGTACTGCGGTTCACATCAGTACACTAAAGTACCCAGCATTTGAACAAAGTCCAACCAAACTATTATTAATTGATTACTAGTGGAGTGAGAGGCCGCATTTAAAAACTAACACTGCCCCCCAACATGTTTTACCAGACTTTTGGCTTCTTCAGGGGTAAATGGGCAGCAATTACACACCAGTAAATGTCTAGAACAGTGTTTCCCAACCAGTGTGCCTCCAGCTGTTGCAAAACTACAACTCCCAGCATCCCCGGACAGCCTTTGGCTGTGCGGGCATGCTGGGAGTTGTAGTTCTGCAACAGCTGGAGGCACACTGGTTGGGAAACACTGGTCTAGAAGGAGCTGAGTATCACAGTCTCTTTACATCTGCCTAATTGGTGCTTATTATGCTTGATTGCTGTTCCTTGACATCCACAGGTGTTTTCAATACCTGATCGAAAACACTTGAATGAACCTCTGTTCTTAAGAGTAGTAGTCTTTAAGGGGTTGAATAATTGTGTCAATGAAGAAATCACAAAAAAAACATTTACTACTGTATTACAAAAACAATTGATGTCATTTTAGTTGCATTTGGTTTTTTAAAAAGTCCTTGTAAGATTTCATTTTGAACACAATTACAAATGTACACTAAATTCCCTAAAACCCTTTACAGCATTGGGGGTTGAATAATTTTGAACACAACTGTAGCTTACTATGATGTCACTGTTTGCAGAGCAAGTTGCTAATATGGTATATCCAGCTCCTTTGCCGTATTTTGTGGTGAAGACTTGTGTACCTTCACACCACTGTCAGATTAAGGGTACTTTCACACTAGCGTTTTTCGAATCCGTCATGCATTTCCGTTGACGGAATTGCTTGCTGGATCCGTTAAAACGCTTGAAAACTGAAAGAATAACTCTCACGGATCCTTTATTCCGTTAACGGATTAAAATAACGGATCCGCCAAAACGTATGCAAACAGATCAATTTTTTAACGGATCCGCCTAACGGATCCGCTAAAATAACAGATCCGTTTGATCCGTTTACAACCGTTTTTAAAAGGAATAGCGGATCCGTTAATAATATTCAGAAAAGCAGATAAAAATCTTTTGGAGATGCAAATTTACACAGTGGCTATAAAGCCAACCGAAGGTCACATACCACTCAGATGCTGCCTAGAAGAGAGAGGAAAGATGATGCCCGACCACCTTCGCTTTGGATTTCAGGCTCTTATCCTGGTTTCGCGATGGAGAAGACGACTTCGAGCCAGACGTCGCCGTCGCTATTGGGTGCATCCAATTACTTCAGCCAGAATACTAGGGGAGCTTTTGGAGTTTTATTTCCTGAACTGCGCAATTATCCTGACAAGTTTCACAACTACTTACGGATGAGTGTCGACAGTTTTGACAATCTACTACAAAGAGTGTCACATCGCATCGAAAGACAGGACACCACTTTCCGCCGAAGTGTGTCACCCGCAGAAAGATTAATGATTACCCTAAGGTAAATTTCTTTTTTTTAATCTTTTAACTTTACATAAACCATGTTGTGAAAATTGATACTGTTATCTACCTACCTATTGATTGCACAAGCCAAGGGTAAGCATACGCCTATTCTTCTCCATGGAGAGCCCGCTATCTCACTGCATTTGCAAAATAATGTCCGTTGGCATGTGTAAATGACTAGAGAACAAAAGGATAGCATTTTAGAATTTGCGTTTAAAGGTCTAGTACGTTGACAAGGTCCGCCAAATATATCTAGTATTCATAGCAGCCATCCTCAAACTGCGGCCCTCCAACTTTTGCAAAACTACAACTCCCAGCATGTCAGAACAGCCTACAGGTATCAGCCTACACAAGGGCATTCGTTGAGTTTTTAGTTTTACAACATCTGTAGTGCCGCATTTTGAGGAAGCCTAATTTCTTTTTTTCTGATTTGATCAATTTTAATTATAATTGTTTTTTCTGTTTAGATTTCTTGCAACCGGTGAAAGTTTGACGTCCCTACATTATCAGTTTAGGCTTGGAATATCCACAGTTTCTGGTATTATTAAGGACACGTGCCATGCTTTGTGGGAGCAGCTGCATGAGGAATTTATACCACTTCCAAATCGGCAACAGTGGATTGAAATTTCCAAAAATTTGTTGAGGTGTGCCAGTTTCCAAACTGTCTGGGGGCAGTAGACGGGAAACACATACGCATTATAAAGCCCCAAGGCACTGGTTCGGAGTTCTTTAATTATAAAAATATTTTTCAATAATTTTAATGGCAATAGCTGATGCTCAGTACAGGTTTGTGGCAATTGATGTTGGAGCTTACGGCAGGAGCAATGATTCCATGGTATTTAAAAATTCCGACATGGGGCGAAGGGTGTACAACAGACAATTCGATTTTCCACCGCCTCAACCACTACCAGGTACTGACGCTCCCCAATGCCCTTTGTGTTGGTTGGTGATGAGGCTTTTCAGATGTGCGGAAATCTAATAAAACCTTATTCCAGCCGAGGATTAAATCAGAGCAAAAGAATATTTAACTACCGCCTGACTAGGGCTCGTAGAATGGTGGAATGCACCTTTGGAATTTTGGTTGCAAAATGGCGTATATTCAGCAAAACCAATACAATTGAAAATAGAAACTGTGGACGAGGTAGTCAAGGCATGTGTTGTGTTACACAACTACCTCCTAATCAAAGAACCGCTAAATTTCCAGGACATTCCTGAAGATAGTCAGTTGGCAAGTTTGGAAAACTTTGGCATGCGGACCAATGTGGCCGTTTCCCGGATGAGAGACTCCTTCGCAGAATATTTCAGCTCCAATGCAGGAAGAGTGACCTGGCAGGACCAAATGATTTAATTGTTCTTAAAAAAATTATTTTGTAATATTCTTGATACAATAATGTTCCATGGTTATGTTCATTGAAGGTTACCGTATTGATGTTTCTAACTATATTTGTTTAATTTTGTTTAATAAACACTATTTAATATACTTTGAGTCTTTTTGCATATTAAATGAGTAGCGAAAATTACCTGTGTTGCTACGCCAGAGATCAATGTAAGAACGCGGCACGCCCCCACTTGTAACTCAGTTGTGATTTCTTGCGCAACTTCTACGGTTACGCAAGAAGTATACACACCGTATATAACTGGTGTATGGGTCCAGCATTATTGCACACCATGTGGTGTCTGAAGAATTTTTTCACTGCACATTTGTCAAATTTTTTTCACCCTGATTTTAATTGCTAATATATTTACAAATTCAAGGGCGAAATTTGATAGATGTGCAGTGAAAAAATTCTTCAGACAGCACATGGTGTGCAATAATGCTGGACTGACCCATACACCGGCTATATACGGACGGACCGGTAATATCGTATATAGCTGGTGTATGATTCAGTCCAGCATTATTGCACACAAGGCTCACAGTCACTGCCAGCCCCAGGGCCAGTGCCCATGCCTGGCGCAGGCGCACACACTGCCTGCCTGTGGCCTGCCCCCTGGCACACACACAGTGTCATTAAGTGCCCAGCCAGTCAGCAACAGACAGTCCCACTCCCATCACACTTGCTTGCAGTGCTCCTCCTGGCTCACAGTCGCAGCAGTCACTGCCTGGCCTGCCCCAGGGGCCAAGGCCAGTGCCCCTGCCTGGTGCAGGCCCACACAATGCCTGCGGCCTGCCCCCTGGGGCTGGCACACACACACAGTGAGTAGTGCCCAATTGCCCACCACTGCCCAGCCAGTCAGCCACAGTCCACAGAGTCTAGTCCCAGACTGAGTCCCACTCCATGATCCCATCACGCTGGGGGCTGGACGCTGCGCTGCCTGCCCCGGCCGGCCTAACACTCACTCACCTCGCCTCGCCTCTGCGCCGCGCGCCACTGCACTCCCGCCTGCTTCTGAGTTCTGAGAGCCGGAGATGCGCCGAAACCACGCCTCCTGAGACCTCACTCTGTCACTCACTCTCTGCTTCCGCCCCCACTGGCACGTGAGCCGCCCACAGCCTGCGCTGCACCCTATTAGATTTTGTACTCCGTAGTGGCCTGGATTTTGATGGAGGAGGCGGTGTGTCGCTACGCCAGAGCTGTGAGATTATGTCAGGCCTTTATAATACACACCACTTCACATCATACTCTCACAACCCTGGAAGAGCGACCAATACTTGTGTCGCTCCGCCAGAGCTGTGAGATTATGTCAGGCCTTTATAATACACACTACTCTCACAACCCTGGAGGAGCGAACAATACTTGTGTCGCTCCGCCAGAGCTGTGAGATTATGTCAGGCCTTTATAATACACACCACTTCACATCATACTCTCACAACCCTGGAGGAGCGACCAATACTTGTGTCGCTCCGCCAGAGCTGTGAGATTATGTCAGGCCTTTATAATACACTACTCTCACAACCCTGGAGGAGCGAACAATGCTTGTGTCGCTCCGCCAGAGCTGTGAGATTATGTCAGGCCTTTATAATACACACCACTTCACATCATACTCTCACAACCCTGGAGGAGCGACCAATACTTGTGTCGCTCCGCCAGAGCTGTGAATTATGTCAGGCCTTTATAATACACATTACTCTCACAACCCTGGAGGAGCGAACAATACTTGTGTCGCTCCGCCAGAGCTGTGAGATTATGTCAGGCCTTTATAATACACACCACTTCACATCATACTCTCACAACCCTGGAGGAGCGACCAATACTTGTGTCGCTCCGCCAGAGCTGTGAGATTATGTCAGGCCTTTATAATACACACTACTCTCACAACCCTGGAGGAGCGAACAATACTTGTGTCGCTCCGCCAGAGCTGTGAGATTATGTCAGGCCTTTATAATACACACCACTTCACATCATACTCTCACAACCCTGGAGGAGCGACCAATACTTGTGTCGCTCCGCCAGAGCTGTGAATTATGTCAGGCCTTTATAATACACACTACTCTCACAACCCTGGAGGAGCGAACAATACTTGTGTCGCTCCGCCAGAGCTAGTGAGATTATGTCAGGCCTTTATAATACACACCACTTCACATCATACTCTCACAACCCTGGAGGAGCGACCAATACTTGTGTCGCTCCGCCAGAGCTGTGAGATTATGTCAGGCCTTTATAATACACACTACTCTCACAACCCTGGAGGAGCGAACAATACTTGTGTCGCTCCGCCAGAGCTGTGAGATTATGTCAGGCCTTTATAATACACACTACTCTCACAACCCTGGAGGAGCGAACAATACTTGTGTCGCTCCGCCAGAGCTGTGAGATTATGTCAGGCCTTTATAATACACACCACTTCACATCATACTCTCACAACCCTGGAGGAGCGACCAATACTTGTGTCGCTCCGCCAGAGCTGTGAGATTATGTCAGGCCTTTATAATACACACTACTCACAACCCTGGAGGAGCGAACAATACTTGTGTCGCTCCGCCAGAGCTGTGAGATTATGTCAGGCCTTTATAATACACACCACTTCACATCATACTCTCACAACCCTGGAGGAGCGACCAATACTTGTGTCGCTCCGCCAGAGCTGTGAGATTATGTCAGGCCTTTATAATACACACTACTCTCACAACCCTGGAGGAGCGAACAATACTTGTGTCGCTCCGCCAGAGCTGTGAATTATGTCAGGCCTTTATAATACACACCACTTCACATCATACTCTCACAACCCTGGAGGAGCGACCAATACTTGTGTCGCTCCGCCAGAAGCTGTGAATTATGTCAGGCCTTTATAATACACACTACTCTCACAACCCTGGAGGAGCGAACAATACTTGTGTCGCTCCGCCAGAGCTGTGAGATTATGTCAGGCCTTTATAATACACACCACTTCACATCATACTCTCACAACCCTGGAGGAGCGACCAATACTTGTGTCGCTCCGCCAGAGCTGTGAATTATGTCAGGCCTTTATAATACACACTACTCTCACAACCCTGGAGGAGCGAACAATACTTGTGTCGCTCCGCCAGAGCTGTGAGATTATGTCAGGCCTTTATAATACACACCACTTCACATCATACTCTCACAACCCTGGAGGAGCGACCAATACTTGTGTCGCTCCGCCAGAGCTGTGAGATTATGTCAGGCCTTTATAATACACACTACTCTCACAACCCTGGAGGAGCGAACAATACTTGTGTCGCTCCGCCAGAGCTGTGAGATTATGTCAGGCCTTTATAATACACACTACTTGTCAGGAAAGCTGGATCAGCGACAAATACTTTTCACGCTATTCAAGCTTTGCTGCGAATTTAATGGTTCTAAACATCATTAATCCATTTTTTTAAACTCAATAAACAGCAAAAATTTTAAACAAATTTTTTTTATTAAAACAATATATAAATTTTTCTATAAATATAAATTTTAAATAAAACAAAAATTTTTTTTACAAATTACGGAAGGAGGACCGATGAGGAGTTGAAGGTTGGGGGTGGAGGGCTGGGCACGGTGTGTGTACCCTCGGTCCTGTGGTTCATCTGCCACAGTGGACAAATCAGTACGTGTTGGGGAAGGGCAACAGAGGGAGTATTTAATTGGGAGGTTTGGGCAGGGGATGGAGTTTGCCGAGCAAGAGTAGATGGAGTGGTGAAAGAGGTTGGAGGATAATAATGAGGAGGAGAGGGAGAAAAGTGTTGATAAAAGAGCTCGGCGGATTGAGACTGGGATGGTGTTTGGGAAGGGGGACGGGGAGGATGGGAAGGGGGATGGGGAGGCTGGAAAGGGGGATGGGGAGGTTGGGAAGGGGGATGGGGAGGTTGGGAAGGGGGATGGGGAGGTTGGAAAGAGGGATAGGTGTGGGGTGGGGGATAGGTGTAGGATGGGGGATAGGATGGTGGTTGGGGATAGGATGGTGGTTGGGGATAGGATGGTGGTTGGGGATAGGGCTGGGGTGGGGCAAGGGAGGTGGGGCGGTGTTGCACTTTCCACAAGACGTCGTCCATCTGTCTTCTGGCCTCATACAGCTGGTCGGGCTCAAGTCGTTCCATCACGGGGAGCAACGATAACAAATAGTGATGCACGGGAGAAATTTGCGTTGTCAACACCGCCCCCTCCTGAAGACGACGCAATTTCTCCTCTAAAGAGGCAACTCTATTTGTGAATCCCATCAAGGACTCGTAAACGAGCCTTGTGAGATCCTCGTAGTCCGCCTGACGGCTCCTACCTGACCTCTGGCGACGCATCAGTGCCTCAAATAAAGGTGCCAAAGTGGCCATTGTTGAGTCGCCAGAGGGCACAGGTAGGGGAAGATTGTGGTCCTGACCACTTGCATGAGCAGGACGAGGGGAACACTCGGCGGCTGGCTCCTCAGGGACCGCCTCCGGGGAACTTCCGGCGCCCGAGTACTGCTTGCTGTTCTGTAAAGCAAAACAAAATAAAAATTATATTAATTTTGAGAATCAATGGAATAGAGATGAGCAAAGTGACTTTAGATACAACATAGTAAGTAGCTTTAGCAAATAAATCGCATACAGAAACTGTACATTAATAGAGACCACACAGAGAAGTGTATATGTACAGTGTTAATTTTTTTTAAGAAAGCTACTTCTGATGTATAATCTAAAGCACACCTACCTCATCTCTACTATGCAAAATACTATGTGGATGTCCAAGGCAGAGTGTCAAACAACAGTCTGCCTGGGACATACACATAAAATTGGAGAACATAAATCAAAATCAGTATAATCAAAATTTCTTACCTTCGCAGCTCTAGGGTTCTTCGTAGGAACCCCAAAGCGGCATGGTAGCGGTAAGGCCGCTTCGAGGTTCCTCCAGACCCACTCGGACGCCGAAGTTCCTCGTTATAGTCCCTCTTGTAGCGGTCCCTGATTGACCGCCACCGAACCATGATTGTATTCCCTGAAAAAATAAAAAAAAATAAATTTTTATTTTCTATAATACAAGAGTTGTTGACATCAAAAATGGTTTACTATTTATTTGAATCAGCCACAAAAAAAATAATTAAAAAAGTTGTATGACTATTGGTGGCCGTGACTCACATCAACTAGACAGTAAACCACTTATGATGAATAAAAAATACATGTACGCTATCTACAAACAAACTATACTTACGGCCCTGCTCCCGTTGACTTTCACTGAGGTCGTCCCAGTTTGGCACTATTGCCTCGCAGATCTGTTGCCAGAGGAGCCGGGTTGCTTGGTGGTCTGCGTGGCGGCGGTCTGTATGGTCCCACAGAGGTGGTCGTTCCTCCACCATCTGGATGAGGAGGTCATTATCAATAAAAAAACAAGAACGTCCTCCTCATCCCTTCTGGTGGAGACTCTGGAACCCTAAAAGTGAAAAAAATAAAAATAGAATTGAATAAAATGTATGTTTTTAAAATTATTAATTAAGCATTAGATTATAAATACTCACACGACCACGACCGCCGCGTGCTCCCCGACCTCCTCTGGCAGTGGCTTGACGACCTCTCTGTGCGTCAACGGGAATAGATGGCTATAAAACAAAACAAAAAAACAAATATATAAAAATTTCCAATCACATGTATATTTGATTCGAAAAAACGAAAAAAAAAGGTACCGTTTGCTGGGCTCCACCCCCGACTTCCTCCTCAGTCGTCCTCTCTGGGCCGGGAGTTGACTCCTCCACAGATGTAGACTGATAAAAAACAAAATTAAAATTAGAATAAGCACACAATTTAACATTTGTAAACACTAGCCAAAATTTACATACCGAATCACGTCTTCGTCTTTGTCTAGGAGGAGAGCTCCCGGCCTCACTTGAAGATATGCCTTCCAAAAAAAAATAAAAAAAAATTTGTAATATTGAAAAAAATAAATATATAATAATATTAATTTTTTAAAAAAAATTTAATACTTACTGCTCATTTTAGTTTGCGCCTGCCTTCAGTAGGCGGGATGGCTGGCGGTCTTGCCGTTAGGCGAACTGGGGTGCCGGCTGGCGGGCTGGCTGGCTGGTGGGCTGGCCGTCAGGCGTGCTGGATGGCGGCCTGGCCGTCAATCTGGATGGCGGCCTGGCCGTCAATCTGGCTGGCTGGGTGGCCGTCAAGCTGGCTGGCTGGGTGGCCGTTAAGCTGGCTGTCTGGGTGGCCGTCAAGCTGGCTGGCTGGCAAGCTGGCTGTCAGGCCCACTTTTTACTTGTAAAAGCTAATTTGGAATAAAAATATATTTTTAAGGGTCATCATGTCGTATACGCACATGGTGTATGCTGGTGGTAGTAGTACCTGTGTACTACTCCCCTAGCATCCACCATGGACTCATACTAGATGCAGGCCCCATGTACTTTTGCATGGGGCCTGCATCTAGTATGAGTCCATGGTGAATGCTAGAGTAGTAGTACCTGTGTACTACTACCCCTAGCATCCACCATGGACTCATACTAGATGCAGGCCCCATGTACTTTTGCATGGGGCCTGCATCTAGTATGAGTCCATGGTGGATGCTAGAGTAGTAGTACCTGTGTACTACTACCTAGCATCCACCATGGACTCATACTAGATGCAGGCCCCATGTACTTTGCATTTGGCCTGCATCTAGTATGAGTCCATGGTGGATGCTAGGGTAGTAGTACACAGGTACTACTACTAGCATCCACCATGGACTCATACTAGATGCAGGCCCCATGTACTTTGCATGGGGCCTGCATCTAGTATGAGTCCATGGTGGATGCTAGGAGTAGTAGTACACAGGTACTACTACCCTAGCATCCACCATGGACTCATACTAGATGCAGGCCCCATGTACTTTGCATGGGGCCTGCATCTAGTATGAGTCCATGGTGAATGCTAGGGTAGTAGTACACAGGTCACTACCCTAGCATCCACCATGGACTCATACTAGATGCAGGCCCCATGCAAAGTACATGGGGCCTGCATCTAGTATGAGTCCATGGTGAATGCTAGAGGTAGTAGTACACAGGTACTACTACCCTAGCATCCACCATGGACTCATACTAGATGCATTCCCCATGCAAAAGTACATGGGGCCTGCATCTAGTATGAGTCCATGGTGGATGCTAGAGTAGTAGTACACAGGTACTACTACCACCAGCATACACCATGGACTCATACTAGATGCAGGCCCCATGCAAAAGTACATGGGGCCTGCATCTAGTATGAGTCCATGGTGGATGCTAGGGGTAGTAGTACACAGGTACTACTGCCTCTAGCATCCACCATGGACTCATACTAGATGCAGGCCCCATGCAAAAGTACATGGGGCCTGCATCTAGTATGAGTCCATGGTGGATGCTAGGGTAGTAGTACCTGTGTACTACTGCCCTAGCATCCACCATGGACTCATACTAGATGCAGGCCCCATGCAAAAGTACATGGGGCCTGCATCTAGTATGAGTCCATGGTGGATGCTAGGGGTAGTAGTACACAGGTACTACTGCCCTAGCATCCACCATGGACTCATACTAGATGCATTCCCCATGCAAAAGTACATGGGGCCTGCATTTAGTATGAGTCCATGGTGGATGCTAGGGTAGTAGTACACAGGTACTACTACCTAGCATCCACCATGGACTCATACTAGATGCAGGCCCCATGCAAAAGTACATGGGGCCTGCATCTAGTATGAGTCCATGGTGGATGCTAGGGGTAGTAGTACACAGGTACTACTACCTCTAGCATCCACCATGGACTCATACTAGATGCAGGCCCCATGCAAAAGTACATGGGGCCTGCATCTAGTATGAGTCCATGGTGGATGCTAGGGGTAGTAGTACCTGTGTACTACTGCCCTAGCATCCACCATGGACTCATACTAGATGCAGGCCTCATGCAAAAGTACATGGGGCCTGCATCTAGTATGAGTCCATGGTGGATGCTAGGGGTAGTAGTACACAGGTACTACTACCCTAGCATCCACCATGGACTCATACTAGATGCATTCCCCATGCAAAAGTACATGGGGCCTGCATCTAGTATGAGTCCATGGTGGATGCTAGGGGTAGTAGTACACAGGTACTACTACCCTAGCATCCCTATACACTTACAGCTCCTATGTAGAAGTACATAGGAGCTGCTTATTTCTGGTTATTGGTTCCGCTAACAAAAAACAAACTTCATACTCACCTTCAGTGGCGTCCTCCCTTCTCCCTCGCAGGCAGGAACCAAGAGACAAACAGGAAGGAGGCGCAACCAGCTCCTCCTACATCCTGGCGCAGGCGCAGATCGGAACAACGGATCCGTCTGTGCGTCAATTCCATGAACATTTAACAACGGATCCGCTAACAATGCATTGCAATGTAAATTAATAGCGGATCCGCCGTTGCGTCATGTGTTACGTTATTTTGAACGGAGAAAAAAATACAGCATGCCGCGTTATTTTCACCGCCAAAATAACGTTAGGGGACGTAACGGAGGACATCCTCATGCAAACTGAACGGAATGCTTTCCATTCAGAATGCATTAGGACAAACGGAAGCGTTTCTTTTCCGTTATTGAGCCGCTATAGCGGAACTCTATAACGGAAAAGTTTAACGCTAGTGTGAAAGTACCCTAACACAGCCAACATTAGCATGTGTCTAAACTGACATTGAGCCTGAGGGCGTTAGCCTTGCAAACAGAAGTAGCTGCAGTTAAGTACTGCGGCTCACATCAGTACACTAAAGTGCCAAGCATTTGAACAAAGTCCAACCAGACTGTTATTGCTGCCCATTTACCCCTGAAGAAGCCAGAAGTCTAGTGAAACATGTCGGGGGGCAGTGTTAGTTTTTAAATGCGGCCTCTCACTCAACTAGTAATCAATTAATAATAGCCTTATTAAGGAAGGGCAACCGCCCGACCAAATTCATGGGTGGGTGTCATAATAGGGAGTTCTATTTCACTCAGTACTGATTTACTTATGCTCCAGGGATGAGAGAAGTATCAACTATCTGAATAGATCTTTATCTGGAAGGGTTGGTGCCCACAGATCTCTTTTCACATATTGCAACAACCCCGTCTTAATGGGTGGTTGAATTTCCTGAACATTCGACCATACAACAAAGCCGCATTGCTCTACATAGCAATTAATTGGCTTTTCAATACCTTCATATTCACTGACTCTTTCTGTGATCAACTGTTTACCCCAAAAATAGCCCTTGCAAATTTATTTTTCAATATGATTCCAGAAGGACTTCAGCATAGTGTTTACTTGGCAAAAAATGTGGCCTATTAAAAAGGTCCATCCTAACTATTCTCTATTCCTTACTTTGATTTCCTATCCTGACTATTTAGATGGATGTCCACATAGGGCTTTTTATGCCTGGCATTGGGGTGGAGAGGTGGGGGGTATACATAATTTGCAGAAATTGGTGGACATGGAATCCCAGAAGATTCTTTCACTACCAGATCTCCAGATCAAATTTCCCTAGGCCTACATTATCTTTTTTCCCTATATGAAAGCTCACACTTATCTTTCCAAAATTATGTACTTCTTTTTTTATCAGACATTGATTGAAACATTGCCCTACATAAAGCTTTGTCGCTTTGATCTATGAAGGGACACACATTGAGATACTACCGTTATCTCCATCCCACCATGGTTACACCATCTCTCAAACAGCCCTTAACAAAAGGGTAGTGGATATTCCTGCTGTAACTATTTCTATGCTACTTCTAGCCATTGAATACATTCATACATACAGCTCTAGCTGTTACATATAAATGGTTCTTCAGATAATCCATAGATGTTATACTGTATAACCCCCCCATACAAGGTCACAAGATAGAAGTATTTTACACAGATCAGTGTATTCATTGTGAGGCTGGGGCAGCGGATATACTGTATATAATTGTCTTTGGGATTGTCCGGTCGTCAAACATTTCTGGCATAAAATCTCCAAATTTGCTTCTACACACCTTGTCTCCTTTCCTTCCCTTAAATCCTACATGGATAATATTTGGATACATTGATAAGGACGAGTTTCCTTGCATGTCACGTAACTCCTTCAGATGATTGCGGCAGCTGGGGTTAAAAAACTGTGCATCAGTATTACAGGACACTGTTACCAGCAGGTATAATTTATCACTGTAAAATATTGTAAAAAAAATCATACTTACCTCTTCCATTTGCTCACGACAGGCCGGCCACCGCCATCTTAATTGAAGATCAAAGACGAAATCCTGTGCGTTGTGACGTATGACGTCACTATGCTGGCCGGCGTGACAGCGTCATTTCGTGCCGCGCGAGATTTCGCACCAGATCGTCAAGCAAGATGGCGGCGATCGGCCCGTCACAAGCAAATGGAGGCAGTAGTAGGATTTAAATTTCACTCTCATATGCCACAATCATGTATGAATCTGAGTGGTACAATGATGGGGAGCGGCGCTATTGCGGCTCCCTGTCATTTCACCCGCTACTTACAAAAAAATGCACTTTGTGACCAAGTAATTCATCACAAAGAAAAAAAATTGTTGTAAAATTCGCAAAGCAGCCAAATTGAATTTTCCAAAACTTCACTCATCTCTAATTGTGACACACTTCTGCACTTGGTCAACCTGAGCAAACTGAGCCACACTTATGAGGAACTACTCAGCATCATCAGAAATTAAGTTGAATACTGGAGATAGGAACTATGGTTACTGATAACGGGAAGAACTTTTTGTCTGAGCTGCATCAGGGAGGGCTAATCCATGCACCCTGCATGGCGCAAGTCTTGAATCTCACTATGACCTGGTTCCTCAATTCTTTCACTGGACTTGGCCACTACTTTATACTACTTTTTATGAAATTTAGCCAACGCACACCTAGCCAACACACTGGGATTGGGCCCCCAAGTTGGTTGAATATACTGTGTTATGCAGCTGTAACTTCTAAGCCTTCACACTGAGATTGGGCCACCAGGTGGGAAGAATATGACTTAGGGTGGGTTCACACCAGCTTTTTGCTGTTTTTTAGCCTTTCATTCGACGGATCTGCATCCCTATTCTTTAAAACAGAAACAAATGTTTCCATTTAATTTAACTACACTTATTTATCTACACTTCAAAGAAGGACAGATGTCATTGTATTGACATCAGTGTGCTCCAATTCCATCTGAAATCCATTTTTATTCCAGATTTGAAAACGCTGCTTTTCGTCTGGGCATACCTGATTTATAGCGATTTGTGACAAATTAATTCGTAACTAATCGAATTTCTTGTCGAACTTCGGTAAAGCTGCAGAATTGAATTTTTTAAACTTTTTAAAACTTTACTCATCTCTAGCCTTCACCCACCTAAGAGTACAGGACACAGCACTGATAAGTCTTGCGCATAGAATGTATGGGCATCTGAGATAATGTAGCCACGCCCCCAAATTGTTCTAAGAACTAATGTTCTCTCTCCACCAGAACAACCTTTACTCTAAAGCTAACCTTAATCCTAACACACACAAAATACTACACATAACATCCATAAAAAGTCCCAAAGACCACAAAAAACAGAACACTTAAATAAATGCAAATTTACGTGACCAAAGCCTCTCATGAGCTCATACATTCTAGGCTTTACTCATTGATAAGGGTGTGGTTCGAAAGTTAGGAGCACTCAAGGAGCTGTGATGACGTCATCATAAGTCCTTAACCACCCAGCAGTACAGTAACAACACTGAATAAGTGAAAAGTAGAATTTGCATAAGTGTTCTGTTTTAGAGAGCTATAGAACATTTGTTTTATGTTTGTAGGGTTTAGAATAAGGGTTGTTTTGGTGATCAACATTAGTTTTTAGAATAATTTGGGGGTGGGGCTAGATTCTCTCAGAAGCCCATACATTCTAGGCACAACCAGCCTCACTGCTTCTATATAGTCACTCTAGACGAGGGGTGAGAAATTTTACCCCTTCCTGACATCTGCCATACATTTATGGCAGATCTTTAAAGATGCCACACGCTCTGGAGGTGAGCACTGTAGCTGCTGATCATAAACAGTTAACCACTCTAATGTCGTGGTCAGTTGCTACCATGGCTCCTGAGCAGTTATTTTCTTGGAGCATTGCTCTCCCTGTGGCCAAACAGGTCTCTTGTTATGAGATAACAGGAGCCATTTCATTGCTATGGCAGGGCTTAATAGGAACTTAGTGGTTATCCCCTAGGCTGCAATGTTTAAGCATTGTTGTCTATAGGACACATTCTGATACTAAATGTTTATTTGAAAATTGAATAGGTCTTTATTAAGCAAAGATGGGGCTTTTACTTACAAAAATTATAACAACCCTTTAAGTAAGTAATACATTTCCTGCAAATGCAAAAATTAAAATAGCAATGGCCAGCACAGGGAGGGTTAAGGATTAAATTTCATTTGTCACATTAATAACACAAAAATCATATCATATTCTTTTTTTTTTTTTATCAGAACTAGTATTTCACTATATAATGGCCTAACAAACATTTTTTTTCACGGCCAATTACTTTCTTTTATTAGTTTCCAAGTGACCCAGTCAAAATTTTATCAAGATTTAAGATCTTTGAATTCCAAATTGCCATTCCAAAAGATAATTGGGGCTCAAGAAGTACTTTTATCTGTGATGCATTAGACTGCCACGGGGAAAACCTGTTAGCCGTGAAAAGGTTTCATTTCACATCCTATTGACCTAGCTGAACTATAATTTGGAAAAAGTGCACTCAATGATATCCGGTCAATGTAATTGCAAATAAAGGTAGCGCACAGTTGCCTTTTGATACTTAGGAAATGCTTATTTATACTTAGATAATACATAGATAACAATGGAAATATTTTTTTAATGAAGCACGGGCTGTAATTAAAAATAAGACGTTTTCTTGGCTTATACTGTAATTAATAGACACTGAAGTATAGCAAGTTATAGTTTATCATTAACGCTATTGTATATAGACAGGATGTATTAAAATGTGTTATTAACGTTACGTACAATAGAACTTTTCCATTCATGAGAAATATTGTCCTGCTAACAGCAATGACTAGCCATGCAAGCAGACGCAGGATTAAACTTGTTCTACCCAATAATGAATATGAGGAATCTAATTTCATGTTTTTCCATTGCTTAACTAGAGTGCTACTGTTCACACAATGTCCTATTCCAACAGTAGTTACCCAGTGACGTAACACATGGGGGGGCACGTCATCAGTGGTAACATGTCCTACATCAAACAAGAAGCTCAGACCAAAGAGAGGCAGTGGCGGCAGAGAACCCAAGAAGCTGGAACCCAAAGGCAGGGGGGTAGGTAAATATGCTTCCCTTCACAGGTCTGGCTTGTTTTCTGGTATCATGTTATGTCTACAACTTTCAAATTTGATGGAAGAATACCTTTCATCATTCCTGACATTTTTTATTAAATATTTGTATTCACTAAAGATGTTTTGAAAACATTCAAAAACATTGCTCTAAATGGCATTCACCATATTAAAGATCAGAAGACATTCACAGGGACAGAGAAGATGATTAAGGCCTCTTTCACATTTGCGTTGTTAGGATCAGGCGTGCACTTCCGTCGCCGGAAGTGCCCGCCGGATCCGTAACAACGCAAGTGAACTGAAAGCATTTGAAGACTGATCAGTCTTCAAAATGCTTTCAGTGTTACTATGGCAGTGGGGAGCGGGGGAGCAGTATACTTACCACCCGTGCGGCTCCCGGGGCGCTCCAGAATGTCGCCAGAGCGCCCCATGCGCATGGATCACGTGACCCATGTGATCACGTGATCCATGTGCGTGGGGCACCCTGACATCACTCTGGAGCGCCCCGGAAGCCGCACGGGCGGTAAGTATACTGCTCCCCCGCTCCCCACTACACTTTACCATGGCAACCAGGACTTTAGCGTCCTGGCTGCCATGGTAACCATTCAGAAAAAGCTAAACGTTGGGCATTAATTCCGGATCTGGCCTTGCGGCAAGTGTTCAGGATTTTTGGCCAGAGCAAAAAGCGCAGCATGCTGCGATATTTTCTCAGGCCAAAAAACGTTCCGGTCCTGAACTGAAGACATCCTGATGCATCCTGAATGGATTTCTCTCCAATCAGAATGCATTGGGATAATCCTGATCAGGATTTTTCCGGAATAGAGCCCCAACGACGGAACTCTATGCCGGAAAAGAAATACGCAAGTGTGAAAGAGCCCTAAGGAAGATCACATGACTCTGGGCAGAGCCCCAGCCTGGTAGGTTTGCCCATGATGTCTTGCAAGTCAGCCTAGGTCAATCATGAGGGACTATAGCTATCATATGTGTGACTGTGTTATAGGCACTTAATAAGATTTCAAACAGGGAATACATCTTCAGGTCTTATTGTGTAAGAGCCAGCTAGCAGCCAAATCTACATCCTGAAATTTATGAATGCACTGGCTGACATATTTTTACTGTCCTACTGAACAATTTTTTCTAAAAAAAAAAAAAAAAACTCTTGCACTTACAAGCCTTTTAAATTAAAAAGTGTGCCTCTGAGTAACTGCATATTGGAATGGACTCTATTGAATTGCACATTTAAAAAAAAAGTTTCAAAGTGTTTTTAAGTGTAAAAAAAATCTCATCAGACCTATTTTGCTACATCAGGGTGTGGTTTAGTTTACATTTCGATATTTGAAGGTAAAAGGTAAGACCGCGCGATATTCTTCTCCCGAATCCAACACTCTTTTGAGATACCAGAAGTTCCAAGAACCAAAAGATTTCCCAGAAGCCTTCACCTCAAAAGGACTCTGTGGAAATCGAAATAATATGCAAATAGTGAAGTACCATTGAGACCATTCACCTGCTGGTTGTATCAGTCTACTTACTAGACTTCAGCGATTTTCATGCAGTGATTAGTCTTATTCGTAGATTTTCGATATAGACCTCAGCGATTTGCATGCAGTGATTAGTCTCATTGATAGATTTAAAATTTCCAATACTGAAAGACAATAGAAACTCCGCTGGTGCAGCAATCCTTTAAAATCGAATTCCCACTGTTTATTTTATACTCACAGAAACATCGATATAAAAAGTCCAAAATATGCCTCAAACAGTCTGCCCGACCCGGGTTTCACTCGAAGAGCTTCATCATCAGGCAAATCGCTGAGGTCTATATCGAAAATCTACGAATAAGACTAATCACTGCATGAAAATCGCTGAAGTCTAGTAAGTAGACTGATACAACCAGCAGGTGAATGGTCTCAATGGTACTTCACTATCTGCATATTATTTCGATTTCCACAGAGTCCTTTTGAGGTGAAGGCTTCTGGGAAATCTTTTGGTTCTTGGAACTTCTGGTATCTCAAAAGAGTGTTGGATTCGGGAGAAGAATATCGCGCGGTCTTACCTTTTACCTTCATTTGCATAGTGTGAACTGATCCCCACACGTACATAGGACCTGCAGCGGAGTCCTTTTGTATCTTCCCGGTGACTATATCTTTGCACATTTCGATATTTGATTAGTAATTTCCATCAATGATTATGAGTACAGTAGAGATGAGGAAATCGAAGCTGACGAAGTGGAATTCGTTTAGAATTTCAGGAAAAATTTGATTCACAACAAATGAGAATTTCCTCGCGCTTCATGGCAACGAATCGCAATTTTCCTAAAATGGCAGCTACACATGTGAGGACTGAGGACATGGGGCAAGGAACTCTGGGAAGGCAGGATCACCCAGATTGACATGCCTGCAGAAGTTAATTGCATATATCTTTTCAACATAACACTTGCAGCCTAATAACAAAAAGCTGGAATGACTGAGCTGTCTAATGACTATTTGGATCCCCAAATAATCTTTCCCTGCACTTGTAAATCACTTTCCTATCAATGTCCCTAGCGCCTTCTAATGTCTCTCCCTGCACTAAGATGCTGTGAAATGATTCCTCAGTTTGCGGATCTGCAATACATGGACGTGTGAATGGGGCCTAATCCAGACACGCTTGTGTGAAAGAGGCGGATGAGTCTTTGAGGACTGGAGGGAGGGTATGCTGATTGGCTGGAATGTTTCTGCTGACTGTGAGGTACAGGGTCAAAGTTTGCTCAATGATAAAGTATAGGGGGCGAATCGAACATCGCATATGTTCGCCCGCCGCGGCGAACGCGAACATGTGATGTTTGCTGGGAACTGTTCGCCGGCGAATAGTTCAGGACATCTCTAATTCTCAGTTCACTTTTGCAGTTATATCTGGTAAAGCCTTTACAGGCGTATTGCAGTAGAAAAACGCTGGTGCGCTTATATGTAGAAAAACCCTATTGATATATGTCAGTAGAAAAAAATATACATTTGCCATTCGCTGCTGCATTTATATCTTGAAAAACCTTTATTGACATATAGCAGTAGAAAAAGAAATATACATTCGCCCCTGCACTTATATCTTGAATAACCTTTAGTGACGTATATCAATAGAAAAAGAAATATACATTTGCCAATCGCTGCTGCACTTATATCTTGAAAAACCCTTA
Source organism: Bufotes viridis (assembly GCA_033119425.1). Classification (NCBI taxonomy): domain Eukaryota; kingdom Metazoa; phylum Chordata; class Amphibia; order Anura; family Bufonidae; genus Bufotes; species Bufotes viridis. The sequence continues at coordinate 366,191,933 of CM065592.1, forward strand.
TTGACATATATCAGTAGAAAAATAAAATTATATTCAGCGTTCACTGTTGCAGTTATATGTGGTAAAGCCTTTAGTGGTGTATTTCTGTAGAAAAATCAAGATATATTCAGCGTTCAGTGCTACAATTATATGTGGGAAAGTCCTTTTTGCAGTATGGACTGAATTACGTTGTGGTGAATACAGGTGAATACACTATGCACTAACCCTGCACAAAACTGCAAACTAATTCACACCAGCCTGCATCTATCTGCGGTATTGCTTACTGGACACTAAAGGGACTTTTCTGCAGCACAGAAACCACACGAGGACCGTGTCTCCCTCTTCCAGCGCGGACCTACTTCCTCTGCTATGTCCCGTTCACTTCAGATCACTCCGCCTCAGACAGCCTATAACCCTCTGTTGAAAAGCCTTTAGTGGTGTATATACTGTACGTGGAAAAAGAAAAATATACTCGGCGTCCATTGTTCCAGTTATATATGGTAAAGCTTTTAGTGGCATATTTCAGTAGAAAAAGAAAAAGATATTTGGCGATCAGCGCTGCAGTTATATGTGGCAAAATCTTTTGTGACTTATTTCGGTGGAAAAAAAATTGTATTCAGCGTTAAGCGCTGCACTTATATGCGGTAAAATATTTTTTGAATTATTTCGGTGGAAAAAAAACTTGTATTCAGCATTAAGCACTGCACTTATATGCGGTAAAATCTTTTTTGAATGATTTCATTGGACAAAAATCTTGTATTTTGCGTTAAGCGCTGCACTTATATGCGGTGAAATCTTTTTTTAATTATTTCGGACACACTAACTTTACATCCCCCCCCCCCCAGCTATATACATAAGTTGTGCCAGCACCACCTTGGAGCGAATAAAGGTAAATGACACTGCAAGTCTGTTAAAGGGAATTACAGCATGATACCACAATACATTTGATATGACATTTAGCATGAGTTTAAAGTGCCCACATATAGCACATAGTAGGACACTGCATCAAGATAAATCAGGCGTGGATCAGCCGGGATTTCCACACACCAATGCTTGATGCATCAGACTAGATCATCTATGGTGCCACACCAACAATTTGACAAAAGAGACCGGTTTCTTCTGGCTACCTGCCTCAGCTACTATACTGATGCTGTTACCTGCCTGATGCCACACATCTGATGCCAAGTGTTCCTTCTTTCACCCCCTATCTTCAGCGGGTACTGGAATTGCCACCCACCTCCACAGTATGTCACCTTACCACTCTGTGGCCTCCTGATGCTGCTGCCACCTCCAGACTATGTCATTGTGCTGCTTTGTGGTCTCCTCATGCTGCCGCCACCTCCAGACTATGTCATTGGGCCACTCTGCGGTCTCCTAATGCTGCTGCCGCCTCCGGACTATGTCATTGTGCCCAGGGCTGACCTTAGGTGTTCAGACACCCTGTGCGGTCTAATCTTGTGGCGCCCCCATCTCCCTCCCCCCCCCCCCAGGGTTCATCTAAACACAGTAGTGAAGGTATAGATGAACTATAGATCAGCTTCAATATCACTGTCTGTCAGGGGTCTTTGAGAATTTGGCAAATTCCCAGACAGTGACAGTGCCACTTTAATAGTATAATACACAAAGTCAGTTTATGTATTGTAGAAACAAGAGCAAAGTTGTCAGTACACTATATTTAACCATTTTACAACACTAAGCATGTGTAGCCTCTCCCTCATTTCTTCAACCCACGTTTTTGTTTGGCCCCCTCTAGACAGTTTCTATGTGCCAGTAATAAGAGCCTCCCACCATCATGTGCCAGCAGCCAGAGCCCCCCCCCCCCATATCATGTGCCAGTAGAGAGAGTGCCCCCTATCATGTGCCAGTAGCCCCCCTTATGTGCCAGTAGCCCCACTTATCATGTGCCATTAGCCCCCTTGTGTTCCAATAGCCCCACCCCCTATCATGTGCCTGATGCGGCAAGATATGCCTGGACAGGTCCACTCCAACATACAGTCAGGCCTAGATCACACCAGTATTTTGATCAGTGATTGTGAGCCAAAAGCAGAAGTGGAGCCTAGAGAGAGATAAAAAATAATGGAAAGATTTGCACTTGTTCTGTGTTTTTGACCCCCACCCGGTTTTGGCTCATAATTAGAGATGAACTAATTTTTCAAAAATTCGATTTGCCGAATTTTTCAAAAATTTGACTCTATCCGAATATATTTGCGTTGAATTATGTTTAAAAAATGTCTATTTACTGGCTGCTGAGAGCCTTTATAGGGGGTGTAGATCACTGTGCCTTGCAGTACCACGCATAGGGAGTCTGCTGTGGTAGTGAAATAATACTGAGTCAGTATGACATGCAGATGACAGGCGCCGCACTTAGAATTACTGCATACTTCACTTATTTGGGTGGTCACAGGGCAAAAACTGACCAAATAACTCAAGTATCAGCTATACAGGTAGATGTTAACGTCAAGAAGAAGCGCACTCCTTTTACACCCTCTTCAGCTGATTCCACATAGAGAAGGCATGAAAAAATGGCAAATTGGCCATTTTGATACTTTTGTCTGTTACGCCATTCGATATATTGGAAAAATAGTTTAATATTTGAATAGTATGGGCATTTTCAGATGCGGTGATGCCCACAAAACTCTGCCTACAGTTTTGCCTGACATCTTGGTTCTTCACAACAGTGTCTCTTCACCTACATGGGTCAGCAGTCTAATGTGCAGACTCTATGTAGAGTTGTGAATGTTCAGTGTAATCCAGCTCCCCTCCTTCCTCACCAGTCTCACATGTTCATTTGTACTGCACAGACACTGTAGGAATTTTCCTGTGCATGACCACTCTACTCCTGCTCCACTTCTTCATATGCAGTCTCCCATCATATATTCACTTATGCAAACTCCATATGAAGCATCCAGTGTCTGCACAGTGGAAATGATGACTGGACAGGAAGAAGTGGCGCTGGATTACACTGAGCATGTGCAGGATGCTTCCATAGAGTCTTCACAGTAGAATGAAGGACCGGAGCATGCGGTGCCCAATTGAAGGGTGGATGATGTTAGATAACTACCGTACTATATGATGTCATATGCAGATGCTGCAGAGCTAAAAAAACTGCACAACCACTGTTTATACAGTTGCTGCACAATGGAAATGATATTGTGAGACTGGCAGGAAGAAGCAGAGCTGGATTACACTGAGCATGCGCAGAACACTTCCATAGAGTTTGTGCAGGGGAATGAAGAGTGGAAGTGCACAATGCTGAATGGATGAGGTTAGATATTCACTGTATTACATCATATGAACATGCCACGGTGCTGAAAATTAGCAAAGCCACTGCTTACATCCGGGGCTGTGACAAGCAAACAAGCATTTGGAGCTACTCCTAAGGACGTTATTCTGGCAGCTCCCTGATCTTCAACCTTTAACTGCTGGGTTCTGTTGCATGGGAATTACCAGGACACTACCTCCTTCAGTAGTATTTCGTTCGTAGACTGCTGACCCTTGGAAGTGAAGAGACACCGATGATAAGTGGCTCACCCCTTTAAGCACTGATTTGTCAAAAGTCATCATCTGTCAGTGCTTACATGTATTTATGATAATTACAATTTACTAATCTTGACTGGTGAATAATTCTAAGTGGTTTAGCTTTATATATTTAGATTTATGGTGGAAGACAAACATGAAATATTTAAAAGATTGAGAAAAATGATCTAATTATATTACACCCAGGAGAGTGATTGGTAAACTCTATGTCTTCACAAACAAGTTACGTGCACAGTATTGTCTTTGCTTCTTACTAAAAGACTAATGCGTTATATTTTAAGGTTCATGAAATCTTTATGACATCTATGGGGTTGAGCAGTTAACTGTGTTACAATAACTAATGGAAAGGGTGTTCGCTATGAACTCAGCTTATGGATGGCTTTAGTTTAGTGTTTTAATGAACTTTCTGCTAAACAAAATACAAATTTAAACATCACCACAATTAATGGGATTGTCAAAACCCAGAGCCAGTTTTTATTAAGAAGCGATGTGCTTATTGCAAAATATTTCACTCAATTATTTTTGTCTTTTTTGCAATTACAAGCTTGGTAGGAAATGAACAGGAGACTATTTATTAGCCAATTAGTTTTGTTTCCATTTAGAAATGATTATGGAAACTCCTTAGAGTCACTAAGAGAAGATTTCTAAAATTGTTTTATTTTTTAGTTCAGATTTATTTCACTGGTTACATGAAAAACCCCTACAGTATTTCTAGATAGCTACTTTATAAACAGATAACATAATGAATTTCTTAAGTTTTCTCTTATGAAGATAATTGGAATTCCCATGCAAGAGGTCAAGTACAAGTAACATAAAAGAAGAAAATAAAACTTGGTACAATAGGTTAGTTTTGTCCTGTTTGTTTGTTATTGATACTGTTCCCAATGTCACCATTTGAGATAGTGATCCCCATTCTCCAAAACTTCGATCCTCAGCATGCCCTAAAGCTGGACTTGTGGTTTCAAAAAAGCTAAAGAGTCACTATTTGGGGGTCACTGGTTTAAGGTGATGATATAACAAGGTATCTTAAGTACAAATGTAGCAGAGTTTAGTTTGTCAACTGTTTCTTTTCTATAAAATATTAATTAGTTAAAGTGGTTGTCCCATCAGGCCACCCCCTGCCCATATGTAAATTGAAAGCTGCTACTGCAGTCAGCGAAAAGTCACTGACCTGGAGAGTATCTTCATCCTCCGCACAAGGAAATAATATACCAGGGAGAGCATCTGTTCCCCTTTTCTTTACTCCCACTGTGCTTTCAGCATATGGTTTTTTTTGTATACCTTACTCGATTCTGTTGGACCCATTGATTTAATGATCAAGGTGAGCCTCCAGCACCACATCTTGTATACTGATTGCTATCTCATCAATCTCTTCTCTTTTAGGGTCTGCCTTGGGGGCTTTGGGGGCATCTTCCCATCTAGGTCCTGCATCATACTTTTATGCTCAAGACCTTCTCTATAAACCAGAAGACGTTTCTCCTGAGTATCAGCTGTTTCCATTCTGATGGACCCAGACTATTTATGGAGCTTTTGATTTGAACAGCCCACATTTGATACTACATACAGTAGTAACACAAATGTATAGCTAGGTGTAATTCCCAAACAATAATAGCATTTTTTTTTCTTTTATTTTTTTTGCTGGTAGTTTCAGAAGCTGTTCCCAGTGCAATCAGATGATAGCCAAGCTGATTTAATGTTTATAAAGAATTGGCATGGTAAACAAAAAAATCTGCAAAATCTTCCTTTATCAACTCTGTACTCATGATAACTCACAATGCAGCCTTTGATTTGAACAGCCCCCAGTACAACAGCAGTACAAACACTGTATTCTCTCACATTGGTCCCTTTAGGACATTCACACACTAGATAACCAAGAATGACATGTCTATAAAACTTTATTTTTAGGCAGCAATAGAACAAATGATGAGAAAATATTCATTTAATTTAGGTTACATGCACACGACAGTTGTTTTTTGCTGTCCGCAAATCTGGATCCGCAAAAAAAACTGATGGTCCATCAGTTTTTTTTGGAGGATTCCTTTGTTTTCGTAGATCCCTTGTAATAAATGCCTATCCTCATCCGCAAATGAGAAAAAAGTAGGACATGCACTACTTTTTTTGCTAAAGGGAAACACGGACAACGAACGCGGAACACAAACGGATGAACTGTCAGCATTTTTTTGCTGACCCATTGAAATTAATGGGTTCCTATCCTATCCGCAAAAAAAAACTGAAACGGAAGCCGAGAAAAACAACTGTCATGTGCATGTAGCCTTACAGAAACAAAAATTAATTAGAACATCCTGCAGGGTATGCCATGGCAACGTTCTATAAATATACAGTATATGATTTATATATAAACTAATACAACACCCAGCATACAGTTAAACATGAGGTACTTAGCAAATATATTTTGATCAAAAAATATCTGAGCCCACCTACTACAGCAAGGTGACCTCAGAATTTACTCTATCTGTATGGAGGAAATGGGCATCTACATTCAAGGAGAGCAAAACCCACATATATACTGTGGCTACCACAATTTGACCTGTTGCATCACACTGTGCCAGCAAACCTTCTTTAAGCAGGGAGAGCATGCTCAGCTATACATATTACGCTAATTATAAACATCCTGTGTATATAGATCATATACTGTACATTTATAGAAGGCTTCCATGCCTTGCTTTCCCTTTAGTTATGACTATGTGCACCTGCATATTTATTATACCCTGCAGGATGTACTGATTACTTTTGTTTCTGTTTTTTTCTTTTCAGCATATATCTGGATGTATCACTAACCCATTCTTCCTACAGGTTGTTTTTAATTAGCGTGATAAGTATGTATATAAAGAGGTAAGGGTCCACGCTGCAATAGAGGAAAGCTTAGGGGTAACACAAAAATCACTAGTTCTTTTTATGCTGCTTCTTTCAATCTCCTCCTATCCTTCCTCCTTCACAGCTTCTTAGTCTCTGAACCATCAAGCGATGGTGGGTATGCTTCTAACGCTTTCAAAGAGAGTATTAACATAGCACAGACCCGCATGTAAAAGATTTCATGCTTATTTATTATACTTACAGAATCGTAATCTTGAACATTACATAGAACATATGATAAAGCCCGACCCGGGTTTCGCTCCTGCTTCGTCTGGGGCGTTTCAGTTTCACTTTCAGGTATGGGCGATATTTGTCACCATGTCACATCCTCTCACTCTTTATCTCATTGCTAAAAATGCCCTTATACCATTTCCTCATAATTATGGGCCTGTTTTCAGTATTCCTAATCATTTAAATACTCATATGCATATATGTAAAACACTCATAAATAAACTAAAATAGAACAACGATCAAAACTTTCTCTTCATTTACATGTTCACCTGACTATGTTCAAAAGTAGCAGTTCCATGCGAAGCGATACTCCTGAACGGATCAATATCCACATAATTGCCCCACATGGGCTACACGTGAATTCCTAAATACTAAGTATCCTGTAAGAAAAATGCACACTCGTATAGGCTACATCAATCCTATCAATGCAACAAGGTCCTGCATCCTACATAATTCCCTACACAGAGACACTCCATGTGTTCTCACCGTGACCCATGTCATCTTCCCACAGGATGCCACTACACAATGAGTAAAGAGCCCTGTATTCTCATTCTTACACTGATAACTAGTACAGTTATTTTCTCCTACTTCCCTCTATGCGTACTGCCCTCCTGTCTTTCCATTACAGCCTCAATCCCCCCTCCTTTTCCATAGATGTGACCTTACCATTTTAACATCCATAACTATCATAATGCTATCTCCTGGTATTATGTGTACTATATACCATAAGGCCAAACAAACTATAAAGCCCTTCTTTTTCTTTAGGAACTGCCTCAGTACATGAAAACAGATTTTATATCCCACTCTATATTTAACCCATTGGGTTGTAATGTGTTCATATTATAAATCCTTCTGCCTCCTTTTTATTTATATATTTGACAGAGTCTGCTGCTCTTCATTTAATCCGTAATAACTCTAACCCCATAAACTTCAGACCCTCTGTATTCTTATTATGAACTTTCTTAAAATGTGCCGAAACGCTATAAGTCTCCAGCCCCTTTCTGATGTTTGTTATGTGTTCACTGATTCTTATCTTCAGTTTCCTGAGTGTTCTTCCTACGTATAGGAGTTTAAAGGAACACTCCAACATGTCTTTAACTCCTATACTTCCACATGATAGATGACCTTTTACTTTCAATTCCTTGATATTTGCCGTGGCAACCATATTATTTCTGTTCATTCTCCTTTCGGTCTATTTTTACATCCAATGCAGAAGCCGCACCATGTGAACATGCCACTTATGGGCTGTGGTTCTCCTTTCTGTAGGCAGCTATGTATGATCTTATCTTTAAATGTATGGGCTTGTTTAAATATAAACGGAGGTCTCTCTGGAATAGAATTGCTTAAAACCGGGTCATTTCTCAGGATTCCCCTGTTTTTCTTAATTATCTCTTTGATCTGAGGACACATTATGGAGTATTGCGTAGAGAAGGCAAACCCATATATACCACTGTCGGTTTTTATTTTTTCTTTCTTTCCTTTGTTTCCTTGTCTTACGATTAGTTCCTCCTCTTTATAGCCTTTTTCTTTAATCCTTTGTAGGATTTTTCCACTCTGTTCATCATAATCTCTTATTTTGGAACAATTTCTTTTTATTCTCTAAAATTGGCCTACGGGATGTTTTTTTAATCCAGGGTTTATGATGGCAGCTGCTGACATCAATATAACCATTGGGATCTGTGGGTTTGAAAAAGGTTCTCGTATGGATTAACCCATCCTCCTCTATAACTTCTAAATCAAGGAAGTTAAATGTTTTGTTACTAATGTTTTCCGTTAATTTAATATTCCAAGTGTTGTCATTGATATACACGATAAATTCTCTTCCTCCCCTTTTCAGATACATAGAAAATCATCTGCGTATCTTTTCCACAGAATAAGATTGCCATCACCCTGGGATGAAAGGTCATACCCCACTTAACATATCTTTAATAACATAAATAAAAAAAAGAAGGCACTGAAACCAGAAAATTGATTGGAAAATATTTATTTAGTAAATTAATAATTTAACCTTAACAACTCAAACAATACAGGAGCTCAGCCATAAGCTCAAGCTCATTAATGAATTCATAATTTAACATTACCAACTTAATTCAACCACATTGAACTCCAAAACAACAATACACGCGCTCAGCCATAAGCTCAAGCCCAAAAAATTGCAGACTATCAAAACAACTCATACCCCAATTAAAATAAAACTACAGTCTACCGGGAAGGGCGGGCGGGGCAGCGATGGCTCTTCTCTCACAGACGAGGTAAGGACCACAGCTTCACCTGTGCCCATATATTTATCCCCACCAATTGAAACATATAAGCCAATCACAGCATTGGCAATGTGACTAGCCCTAAATAAACCTCACTATTGGCCAAACATAACAGCCAATAAAATAAGGGTTGCCACATCAGGGCAGAATTTTCCCCAATGATGGCAACCAATCAAAACCATGTTGCCATCCCAGGTAAACTGCCCGGAGACGGCAACAGTAAAAAAGGCGGGAAAAATTCCCGCCAAAACTAATAAGGTGAACCACATAGCCAGGACTTTTGCTAATAACTTAACGTCCGTATTTAGTAAGGAAATTGGTCTATAAGAGCTCAGATCCATAAAATCTTTGTCTTTTTTAGGAATCAAAACTATCAAAGCTTCCATCATAGACTGTGGTAGCACCCCTACCTGTAGTGCTTTAGAAAATACCTCTAGTAAATGAGGAAGGATGACATCACCATACTTACGATAGAACTCGTATGGCAGGCCATCTGACCCTGGCGATGAGCTCCCAGAGATAGACCCCAAAGCCTCTTGAATCTCCAACAGAGACAGTTCTCTTTCCAGAAAGTTTTTTTGGTCCTCTGTTATCATCGGCAGTGAAATTCTCTCCAGGAACTGCATCGCCAGGTCAGGTGGCAAACTGGGTGAAGCTGTATATATCTGGGAAAAATATTGAATAAAGGTATCTTTAATTCCCTCTGGCTCTGATTGAATCACGCCATTTGAATTACGAATCGAGGTGATAACTTTCCTTTTCTTATCCTGTTGTGAGATTATTCTAGCTAAGAGCTTACCAGGGCGTCCGGACTCTGAAAAATACTTTTGTCCCTTAAAGAACAATCTGTGGTTTGCTTTCTCAATTACATAATCCTTCAGAGAACAGCTAGCCCTGTGCATCTCTTCCCTATTATATTCGGTAGGTTGATACATAAATTTCTCCGTAGTAGATGCTACAGTCTTAACTAATTCCTCCTCTGTTTTCCTAAATGTTCTCCTCACAGCGGTAATATCGCTTATAAGAACCCCCCTCAGGTATGCTTTCAAAGCGTCCCAGACCACATTGATATTAGCAGAGGGGAGGTTCACCTCCCAAAAAGAGGATATGAGTAATTTAGTGGACGGGTAATTGTCCATAATGGTAAGCCAGTATGGATTAAGCTTAAAACCAAGCCCTCCGTTTTCTCTATTCTCCCCAATGCAAACTTCAATGGATACGGGGGAATGGTCCGAAACTGTTCTTACTCCATATCGTATCTTTCTGATGTTGTTCAAATTACTCTCATTAGTGAACTCTCCCCCTAGGAGACTTTAACATGCGATCTCCCACACTACTGTGATTTAATACATTCTAATATATCCTTACAGAGCACTGCCACCTGCAAGCGTCCATAAGAATATACCTGTGATAGGAGGCTCCAACCTATCAAAACCAATGAAAGGCTTTGGGCCCTAGGAGTATTGTGCTCTTGGGGAAAGCCGCCTCAGATGCCATGATCACTTTTGACCATAGCATTTAACGGGTTAACTGTCTACATTTGAGGTTATCGACGTGTGAAACAGCAGAAACCTGGCAGCTATGGCACCCACTCTCTTCTGTAGTGAGTGCCATCTTTAAAGTGCCAACTTCTGCCGTAGATGTACAGAAAATGTTGTGATGGGGTTAATTAAGGAGGACATTTGAAAGAACTAGAGATGGGAAACTTGGTTCTATAGAACTAAATTTGACCCAAATATTGTAAATAATTCAAATTCTATAGAATCAGAATTTCAGGTCATTCCATTTGGGAGAATTTTTGCAGTGAGAGGGAGAGAAAGAGAGACAGGTCCAGCATTGCCAGATGCAAGGCAAAACATATGGCCCCACATTTACTGTGATTGTGTCTAGACCTTGTTGTAATTTCACACAATTTGCTGCATATTAGGTTTTTAGTTTTAGAAGAATCCACTGCTCCAAGCTCACACAAAGCTTCATGAGAAAGAAGCATGGCTTAATGGGAAAGTAGAGTATACACAGAATATCCTATGCAACAGCACTTGTCATCAAGGGTAAAGAAAGATTTTTCAAAAAGATTTACAATGTGTTTTGGGGGTTGATTGCCCGTTTCATCAGGTGATAAAGTTAGTGGGAAAGGAGGACTAACATATGATGTAGCAATTTGCTTCAACTTTGTGATGGAATAAGGTCTTCAATAATACTTATGTCTAGTACATAGCTGCAAAAAATATGCTTCTTAAATTAATAAAAAAAATATAAAATAATATATAATCATATTTTGATGGGGGCGGAGCAATATGCATAGCATAGCTGAGCTCCAGTAGCCACAGCCGAGTGCAGCATTATAAAGCGCCCCAGAGGCACCCAAAACTGAGCTGAAGCAGACCCCTCTCCACCTACTCACCCCCAGGAAGACACTGGAGATGACGAGGATGAAGAAAAACCCTGGTTCCCCCACAAAACTTACCTCTTTCTTCAAAGCAGCACCAATCCAAGATGGCCCCCGCCAGATACAGGAGGCAGCACGGACACCAATGAACTCCAGCAACAAGCGCAGCACGAGGCAGCAGGTCCAGGAGGAGCTGGTAGGACATATTTCCCCTGTAAGTAATTCTAGAAAGAATAATATCAGATTCAGAAATATCCCTGAAGACATTAAAGAGGACTCTCTCCAGGATTATCTGATAGATTTCTTTACATCAATCCTGCCGGACACCCCAGAGAGGGATTTACTTATAGATAGGGCCCACAGAGTCCCTAACCCCAAATATATGACAGCCAGCACGCCAAGGGATGTACTAGCTCGCCTTCACTTCTTCCATTTTAAAAACAAGCTTCTCAGGGAAGCAGAAAGAAAAAAAGACATTCCTGAGCATTTTAAACAAATTTCTTTCTATGCTGATCTCTCTCCAGCAACTTTAGCCAGGAGGAGGGAGTTTGCTAAATATACCACAATCCTGAAAGAGAATTGAATCCCATATCACTGGGGTTTCCTGATGAAATTCAGTAGAAATGGCACTAACTTTATTTTACTTTCTCCATCTCAAGCTGCAAACCTTCTGGAGAGGTGGTCCTTACTCCAGCCACAAAAGGGAGCTATATCTCCAGGATAACAGAAGCCACCCACGCTGGCCCAAGAATAGACTGTGGAAAAATCCACAAAGTGATAACCTGCATAGGTGCCAACCATGTAAGGTACCTCACCTACCTACACCATTCTACATTGGGTCTGCTTTCCTCCACTCTTGACCCAGCTATATATCTTGAAAAACACAAATGTTATATTCCTTGACTTTCTCATCTACTTCGGAGACTCCCCCATATATGAGCTGTTGGTTGACTGTTGGGACATCCATTAAGTCATGTCTTGGTGGTTGCTGTTGGACGTCCGCTGTTTGATAAACTTCAGATTTTTCGCCACATAAATTATTTTTTTCGTTTTTGGTATTTTTGTTCTTTTTCTCAGCTGATGTAGTTGTTTTTACATCGCAAACTGGATCTCCCCCTTTCTCTCCAACTCTACACATGGCAATTGTGACTGGGTTTGGAGATCTACTAGAGACTGTATGGTTTCTTAAAAGTTTTACTTTCCTAACTTTAAAGTCCTTTAAAATAAAAATACAAAATGGGATATTTTTAAAAGCATCCATCTAATTGTGAGAGGAACATACGGAATAAAGGGTTAAGGATCAAGAATAAAACAGTGTGGATAAATAGAACTGTAAAGAAAGCAATAAATGACAAAAAGAAAGCATTTAAATCACTAAAAAAAGGAGGGTAGCGGGGAAGCACTGAAAACCTAAGTAAAATAAATAGAATATGAAAAAAAAAATAAAAGCAGCCAAACTAGAGACCAAGAGGTTAATTGCCAAAGAGAGAAAAACTAACCCTAAAATGTTCTTCAAGTATATAAATGGTAAAAAGTATAAATATGAAGAGTAATGAAGGGGGAGTTGTAGCGAGCAATTAGGAGAAAGCAAATCTATAAGCTGTCAGATGAAGTGCAGAATGTAAAAGTAAATTCTCCATCAAAAGTGCCCTGTCTGACCCAGAAAGAAGTACAGTGGCGTCTTAAAAAGATTAAAATAGACAAATCGCCAGGACCAGAAGGCCTACACCCCCATATCCTAAGGGAATTAAGTAATGTCATAGCCAGACCCTTATTTCTGATATTTAAGGAAAGTTGACTACCCCTTAGCGTTGATCGCAAATATTCTAATCTTGAATTTTTATCGCGAATATATTACATTGCCGATTTTCGCAATCAAGTAAATAATGACTGGAGATCACAAATTCTCGAATTTGCAAATTTATGTTGAATGTTCGACCAAAAATTTGCGAAACATCGTATTAACATAGTAACATAGTATTGCCTATGCTGCACATCACTAGTAAGTAACTGGCTCAGTGATAGAAAACAGATGGTGGTTATTAACGGTACACACTCAGATTGAGTCACTGTCACTAGTGGAGTACATCAGGGATCAGTATTGGGCCCTATTCTCTTCAATATAATTATTAATGATCTTGTAGACAAATGTAAGGTTATGCACATGGGAAGGAATAATGCAAGTAACCCGTACATACTAAATGGTAAAACACTGGGTAACACTAACATGGAAAAGGAGCTAAGAATTTTAGTGAACAGCAAACTAAGCTGTAGAAACCTGTGTCAGGCAACTGCCGCCAAGGCCAATAATATAACTGGTTGCATCAAAAGGGGCATAGATGTCCGTGATGAGAACATAGTCCTACCACTTTACAAATCACTAGTCAGACCACACATGGAGTACTGTGTACAATTCTGGGCTCCTGTGAACAAACCGACATAGCAGAGCTGGAGAGGGTTCAGAGGAGGTCAACTAAAGTAATAACTGGAATGAGGCAACTACAGTACCCTGAAAGATTATCAAAATTAGGGTTATTCACTTTAGAAAAAGGGTTCATTGGGGCTTTGTGAGAGCTACTTTATTAAAATTTGGATTTCAAGGAAGCTTCTTTGTAGACATCCTAGCTCTTTATTCTTTCCCCAATGCGATAGGGTATACTTCGGGCTTTCTATCCTCTAGGTTTGACATTACGAATGGAACCTGGCAAGGGTGTCCCATGTCCCCTATCATTTTCGCTTTGATCATGGAACCCCTAGGGGAAAGCATCCGAAGCTCACCCGAGATCACTGTGATTAAATCCCGAGACGTTACTAATAAAATTGGTCTATTTGCAGATGACACTATTTTGGTCTTATCCAATCACTCCCATTCCTTGATTGCAGCCAGTTGTATTATTAATCGCTTTAGCGAAGCCTCCTATTACAAAATTAATGTGAACAAATCACAAATATTACCGATGAATATTGACCATAAAGTACTCAGAAATTTAAAACACAATTTCCATTTCAATGGCTCAAAACCGACTTGCCATATTTGGGAATAGTGCTCTCTTATCCACCATTCACACTGTCTCAAACTAACTATATCACATTATTAGAGGAGGTTAAGAATAAAATATCCTCCTTGAGGTTGTTTGGCATCTCATGGTTGGGGAGAATTGATGTGGCCAAAATGGTACTCCTACCAAAGATCCTATATATTTTTAGAAATATACAAATATTTATCTCAATCTCCTATATCCAAGCCTTGAAAAACTTGCTTATGTGGTTTTTTGGGGTGGGGTGAACTGCCCATCTCTGTCTTTATACTATAAATCCGTGATACTGGCCCAACTGAAACAATTGTGGATTGGATATTTCTCTAAAAAATTTTCAGATTGAGCGTGGCCTATTAAGGGGACACAGCATTCGCACTTTCTTATGTTCCCTTTTACATTTTGTGTTCCACAACAATTTTCCATACTTAACATCCCCGATCTTAGCTGTGATATGGCTGTGGACTAACCCATCCTTCCATAGATGTTTTGACACCATTGAATTAATGGATATCCCTATATCTATTGTTGAGTTGTTTGTTCCTAACTTCTCAGCATCTCCTTGGTCCAAAACAGGCCTCCACTTCTTGAAAGATCTGGTTGTTCCTAACTCCAATTTCCACAGCATATCCTTTTGCTACAGAAATTTGCTAATGGAGGAAGGTGACAAATTGGGGAAAATTAAAGAAGGCTGGCAACATTATTTGAATCAAAGCTTTACTGATGATCAATGGCAATCTGCTCTTACCTCTGTTTGCTAATTTTCTAAGTGCATATCCCACTTGTAAACTCATCGAGAAGTATTCTATAGATGGTACCTCACACCGTGCTGCCTGTCACGTATTTTCCCCAACACATCAGATGTGTGTTAGAGATGTGACAGTGGAACTGGTTCATATATGCATGTGTGGTGGGGATGTGGATTAACAAAGAAAGGTTGCCACCAGATTTTTTTCTATATTATCTGATATATGCAATTTCAAATTGTCCCAGACCCGGCTTTAGCTCTTCTATCCCTTGGTATACATATTGACCATGTTCGATCTCATTTTATACTAATTTGTTTCCCTTTTTTCAACAGGCCTCCTGAACCCCATCTCCAGGACTACGTGCCGCTCCTTAATATCCTTTATCTGTCTATTCCTTTCCATACATACCTATAATACCCGCACACACACTATATCCATCTGATACACTTCATCATCATAAACATACTCTGGTACAATCCACACAGACTGCGCATTATAACTCATATACATGTTATATTTATTACATATTCCAACACTATACACAATAAGTAACAGACTTCTACCTTATCCTTATATCTTTATATCCTTATAACCACATTTAACAACATACATTTTCCTATTACACCCTTTTTCTCCCTTTTATTCTCCTTATTTCACTTTTGCATACTTCTCCTGGTCCCCAGTGCTGTTCTAGGTATTTGCATTCCACGACCGAACTACTTCCGGTCTGTGAAACGCAATCACATGACCCGATGCATTCCACGAGCCGATCTACTTCCAGCAAATGGAACGCACGGCGTCTCACGTGCACCAGCTTCCTAGGCCCGCCTACTCCCTTGGCGCGCTTCTCGGCACCTTTTTAAGCAGAACTTACAACTAGTGTTGAGCGCGAATATTCGAATAGCAAATTTTTTTAGCAACTATCGGCACTTCGCTAATTCGTGAATATTTCGAATATAGCGCTATAAATTTGCTATTTAGAATATTCGTTTTTTTTTTTTTAGTTATATTTTTTTCTTTCCCACTTCCCAAAAGTAGTTCTTACCTGTCCTGAGGATTCCTGGCTTCCTGGCTGCTCTAGTCAGTGCTCATTGCCGCTTCTGCCGACTTCCGTGCTCATGGTCCCATGGAGCGTCCCCATATACTAAAATGTACTGTCGGATTTGAGGAATTACGTTAAAATCGCAATGCGATTAATTCAAGTTATATTAATCGCATTGCGATTACAACTTAGCACTGCTATCTTACATAGGCTAGAATTAACGAATATGGAATATAGCACTAGCAGTGCTAAGTTGAAATCGCAATGCGATTACTTCAAGTTAAATTAATCGCATTGCGAATTCAACTTAGCACTGCTAGTGCTATATTCCATATTCGTTAATTCTAGCCCATGTAAGATAGCAGTGCTAAGTTGAAATCGCAATGCGATTACTTCAAGTTAAATTAATCGCATTGCGAATTCAACTTAGCACTGCTGCTATATTCCATATTCGTTAACTTCGTTCATTCTAGCAAGCTGACCCATTATAAACCCAGCTCTAAGTTGAAATCGCAATGCGATTAATATAACTTGAATTAATCGCATTGCGATTTCAACGTAATTCCTCAAATCCGACAGTACATTTTAGTATATGGAGACGTTCCCATGGTGATGGGGACGCTCCATGAGCACGGAAGTTTATGGTTGGCTTGGTAGAATTAGCGAATAGCGAATATGACGAATGTATTTGTCATATTCCTCAAAACGAAGATAATGAAGTATTCTACATCTTCGTTTTAGCTACCTATTCGTCAACTTCGCTAATTCTAGCAATCAAATAGGAAGGTTGACTATAGAGACAGCTGTGTTAAATTCGCTATGCGATTTTATTTTTTTATTTTTTTTAATAGAATAATTATATTACTTGATATAATTTATTATAATTATTCTATTTATTAAAAAAAAATTATATAATCGCATAGCGAATTAAACACAGTTGTCTCTATAGTCAACCTTCCTATTTGATTGCTAGAATTAGCGAAGTTGACGAATAGGTTGCTAAAACGAAGATGTAGAATACTTCATTATCTTCGTTTTGAGGAATATGACGAATACATTCGTCATATTCGTCATCTTCGCTATAATTCTAGATATGAAACCAATAGGAAAGTAGCCTTAAGTTAAAATCGCAATACGCGATTATTTAAATCGCATATTAATCGCGATAACTGGAATAATGACGAATATTCGATTTCGACGAATATGAAACGAATATTCTTTCGAATATTCGCGAATTTCGTCGAAATCGAATATGGCACCTGCCGCTCATCACTACTTACAACTGCAAAGGGCACACACAGAACCACTGGTGCTGACAGCACCTTACTCTATTAGTGTGTCTCTCTACTGATATTTCATCACCACGCGGCACAGGTAGGTCCTTCTGATCTGGGCTAAGGTTTATTTGTAAGTGCATAATGCAATAAGTAAAATAATATATTTTATTATATCAATTACCTACTGGGTACCCATCTTGTACGCCTCCCTCCCAAAAAGTATACGTTTAGCCTCTGTGATACTGGGAACACATGGATTCATATAGTATTATTACTCGGTACTCTGTTATTGTCTTTTCCTTGACCATGTACATCAACGACCATTTCATAAACCTTGGGATCCTGCTTCCAGTACATCTTTCTGCATAGAATAGTAGATGATAATGTCAATTAGTGTTACATGCTTTAGTTGCAAAATTGCAGTTCTGTATAATTTAATGGTTCTATTTTTTATATTTTTATATGTGTCTATGTATGCACTTTGCACATGTGTATGATACCATTGATTATTTTTCTTGTCATAGTGTCTGATGAAGGCTACACGTTTTTGCCGCATTTCATTATATCACAAAATAAACGCACTTCAAGGAATCTTCACATTGCTGTGATTTTTATTAAAATACGACTGGGGTCATACACAGCAGATACCCGGTGTAAACAAATTTGTTACATATATCGAATCCCTGATTTGGAACACACCAGGATTACCTTAATGGCCGACAACACCTTATCATTTGCAGATCATGAGATTTTAACTGTTCTGGCACAGGTCACCTTATCCAGTAATTTTCTTCAGACCCCGGCAGTAGAACTGCAGGAGAGAGAACCTAAACGAGAAACAAAAAAACTGCAAAATTTTGAACTGCACAGTGTAACACTGGCTGAATACCTCAAAACCAAGAGGATCCCAAGGACACGTCCCACATTCTTTAAGGACAATCCTGAATATGGCACTAAATTCGAGCATATTTTAAATAAATGCTCAACTGACATCATGACGCTGACTCCGATTTATATTCATACAGCCATGACAGACTTGAAGGATAAGATCCGGGCCATTGAATCCCAGTTACAGGGCCTTCTGTCAAAAGAAGAATACACCGCCCTTCAAGAAAAGATCTCCACTATCCTTTTGGAAAGACGGAAAGAAATTGAATTCTCCAAGAAAAATAAATTTCTAAGAGATACCGAAGATTACAGGAACAACAGGGTCTATCATTGGCCTGACTCTACCGGATTTCACCCAGGGAGAAGTGGAAGGTCTTCCTCCATAGAATCCCAAAGATCAGCCTCAAGTATGAATTCTCGTCATCCTGACAGACCAGAGGAACAACGCAGACCAAAGAATATCCGAAGGGCACAAAGACCAGGGACATCACAACAACAAGCATCAGCAGTTACGACAAGATTTCCTGAAACCATACACATACAACCCACATCAGAGTCCTTGGTGATTAATATATCCTCGACTCCCCTCAGCCCAGCTGAATTGACTTTATTTCAAAAGGGACTATCCTTTTGTCCCACATATTCTCTAAACAGTTTTGAATTGGAACTGGATCTATTGCGGTTTTTCAGAAACATTCGCCTTCGGGCACATTTTGCGGAGGATAACAGAGGAGTACAGTCTACCCCAGACAAGGAAGGAGCCTGCATATCTGCTAGTGACCTAGGCTTATGTACTAAAAGCACATACATGCCCCCAAAAAACCAACCAGCTGCAGAAACATTCATTAATTTAGTACAGAGAGATACTGATACTTTCATTAAAGGAGTAAGAGAAGGCCAGTACAAATGCAAGAATAATTTGACCAACACGGAGAGATTAGCCCTAAATGCTTTAAAACCGGCCAAAAATCTAGTCCTTAAACCAGCGGACAAAGGGGGAGCACTAGTGATAATGGATTAAAACCCAATATGTCTCAGAAATATACCGTCAACTTAACGACACAGCGGTTTACAAAAAATTGGATCATAATCCCACAGCAATCATAGCTTCCCTCATAGGCAACACCCTTAGACACCATCATTCTAAGGGCACCATTGATACTCCTACTGTTAATTCTTTAACTAAAACCCACCATCATACCAGTTTTTTACATTTTACCAAAGATCCATAAAAACCTTTAAAACCCTCCCGGCTACCCACAGTGGCGTCTACGGAATCCATCTTATCCCCTCTGTCCATTTTCCTAGACAAGGTCCTTACTTCTTATGTGAAGCAGACCAGATCCTTCCTCCTAGACACTAACTCCTTCCTTAAACTGATCAGACAATTGGACCCATTACCGTCAGATACGTTTCTTGTTACTTGGGATGTCACAAGTTTGTACACCTCAATACAACATGAAAAAGGCCTTACCGCAGTAACTACCATGCTGTCCAACACCGACTTACATGAAGATACCATCACACTTTGTCTGGACCTTCTTAAGCTAGTACGGTACCATAATTTCTTCATGTTTCAGGATACATTTTACCTACAGGTACAGGGTACTGCAATGGGGTCAAATATGTATAGTTCGTACTGAATTTTGGGGTGTTCAGGACACGGACCCGAACCCGAACATTTTCTAAAAATTTCGGGTTCGGGTCCATTGTTCTGCGATTTCTTCCCGCTTTCTGAAGGGCTGCACAGCAGCCAAACAGCAAGCGTTTTACTTGTTGCCCTAAGAAGCCACCACAGCCATGCCTAATCCTATTTTGTAGCTCAGTGAAGGAAAAAAAACTTTTTTTTCAGGCTGCTCAAGTCCCCTATATTGCCTTTTGTATGTTTAAGGGGTGACATAGTCCATTTGTCTAGCCTGGGATCTGTGTTGCCACAGAGCACTTTTGTATACTATGCACTAAACCGTATATTCCATTTCAGCTATCAAATAGTGCATCAGTGTATTTTAGTTAAAAAAAAAAGTCATCCTGATCCACCAAGCCTATTTTACACTGCCCAAATATATATTTGTCATTTCTGCAGTGAAATAGAGAATCCGTGTAATTTTGGGGGAAAAACGGTGTTCCTTGTCCACAAAACAGTTCTGCATACACCGTCCAACGACATATTTTATATTTCTGCATGGAAATAGTGCTTCTTTGTTTCTAATAGAAAAAAAAATACGTTATTCACAAGTTAAATACCCATTACAACCACCTATTTTACATTGCTGCTGTGAAATACAGCATAAGTGTATTTTTTGGGCAAAAGAGTGGTAATCCTGATCCACAGAGCATCTTGAAATACACAGCTTAAATACCGATTTCACATTACAGCTGAGAAATAGTGCATTATTCTTTTTTGTGTGAAAAAAAGCAATATTCTTGCTTCACAAAGCAGTTGTACATACACAGTGTAAATATCTAATTTAAATTTACAGCAGTAAAAAACTGCATTTTGGGGTTTTATTGAAAAAAGATGGGCTTTAGGCTGAAAAAACTGTTGTGCATCCGTCGTTTAAATAATTATTTCCAATTTATAACAGTCAAATACTGCATTTGTGAATTTTGGTGACCAAATCCGTTTTCTGGGTCCCCAAATCTGGTGTCCATACATAGTATAAATATCCACTTAAAAAAAGCTGTGTTTTAGGCCGAAAAAACTGTTGTGCATCCGATGCATAAATAATTAATTTAAATTTACAGCAGTGAAATACTAATTTTCTGTATTTTATTACAAAAATACTTGTTCTTGTTCCACAAATCAGTTGTGCATACAGCGTAGCAAAATTTTTTTTTACATTTCCGCATAGAAATTGAGAATCAGTGCATTTTGGGCACAAAAAACATTATTCTGGGTCCACAGAGCATTTTTATGACACGGGCACTGCCTTAGCGAACGTAATTGTCGACTAGTGGCAGGTAAATTGACACAGGAGAGAGACCAATCTTTCAGCTTGGTGGGTGAACGCAAATAATGAGGAGAACATCAAATAAGGGACCACGGTCGTGGTGGTGTTGGTGGAGCTCCTGTTGCTGGGAGAGGACGTGGCCGTTCAGCGCCAACTACCACTCCAAGTCAAACACCACTCGACGGATGGTGAAGCCAGAACATGTACAGGCGATAGTAGATTGGGTGGCTGACAGTGTCTCCAGTTCATTCACAATATCTAACACCCAGTCCTCTGCAGAAAGCTCAGAGTTGGCACCTGCAGCCCATGCCCATCAGTCTTCCACCTCACCCCCTTGCAAATCAGCCAAGCAGTCAGAGCCCCAAATCATGCAGAAAAGTCTCATGCTTTTTGATGACTTTGTTGGCAGGGTTTCCCCGGCCCATCCACCTAGCCCTGCCACAGTAGAGGAAGACCTTGAATGCAGTGATGCTCAACCACTTTTGTTGCAGGATGAGGACATGGGAATACCGCCACAAAACGTCTCTGATGATGACGAAACACAGGTGCCAACTTCTGTGGCTTTCTGCAATGTGCAGACCGACGAGGAGGGAAGAGGTCATGAATGAGTGGAAGATGATTTGAAGGATGATGAAGTCCTAGACCCAGACTGGACTGAAGGTCATGCTAGTGAGGCGTGCAGTTCGGAGGAAGAGGCGGTGGTCGAACAGAGGCAACAGCACAGCAAAAGTGGGAGCAGGGTGCAAAAGCGCAGCGGCCGTTCCAGAGACAGTACGCCTGCTACTGTCCACCGCACCCAGGCACCGAGCACACCAAGGCCTGCTCCAAGGAGTTCATTGGCGTGGCAGTTCTTCACACAATGTCCTGACGACAAGACACGAGTGGTTTGCATGTTGTGCCATCAGAGCCTGAAGCGAGGCATAAACCTTATAAGAAAGAACTATTAGATAGAGGATTAAAACAGGACTCTTTAAACAAGAGAGAATATGATTACTTTAATAATTCTCACCCTAATACACCGGTGATATATTTCCTACCCAAAGTACATAAAGCCCCTGTCAAACCCCCTGGAAGATCTATAGTTTTTAGGGTGTCAATGCGGGAAGTGGGGGAAACCCCCGCCGTGCATCGTCCGCGGCCGCTGGGACAGATAGCAGGAAAAGGGAGCTGGTGACCTCCTGAAGCATCCCTATAGAGCCCTGGCCTCCTAACTGTATGGGCCGACCTTGAAGGTAGGAGGGCCCATACCTCAGGATCCTGGAGCCCTAAGAATCTCTGCTTAACCCTGGATATAATGACAGGGCAGAGACCACCTGCTCATCCAATACCACAGATGAGCAGGAGTCTCCAGAGGCCCCTCTGCAGCCGGGAACCAGACAGTGTACGCCTGCACGACAGGTAAGTAACAGAGCAAGCCACATACACAAAGCCCACACTTACCTGCCGCACTGGAGAAGCTGAACCAGCACCAGGACCTCCTGGACCCCCATATGGACACCAGATGCATGGGGGAGATCCTGGCAGGGCAGAACACCATCTGGTCTTTGCTTAAACCCCTCCGGGAAAGCAAGTCCCTTCCGGAGCAACAAACAACTATGACCACACTCCAGACAGACCCACACCATAACAACAACACAAGGTGGGGATGAGCAAACCAAGCACACTGGAGGGGATACACCAAACAGACAAGATAAACAATGGACAATGAAACCAATATAACGAATAAGGGTGGCTTACGCAGACATAACAGTGGGAACACACAACAAGCTCCAGCACACACTCTCACTGTGGCTGGTCAAACAAAACTGACCTCAGGCTCCAAACACACACGCATAAGGAGGCCTGAGGTCACACCCACTACACACCCATTAACTCTGTGCACACCACACCTAGCACAAAGACATTAACCCCATGTGCACCACACACAGGGAAAAAGCACACCACACAGATGTGAATGTCTCGCATGCTCTAGACACAAAGTTGCCAGCGGCAACCGCACATGGGACTACAACGTATAGCCCCATGCGCGGCAACCGAAAACCATGCCGCTGGCAAGAGCATGTGAGACAGAGGAACACAACCTCAACACAGGTCATGACATACCAGTTGCTACCGGCAACGACATGTAAAACAAGAGTCACAACCCACCGCGGGTCATGACACAGGGAAAGAGTCTCTTACAAGCAGAGTCTCTGAGTATGTGGATATTTTCCTTCAAAATTATGTAAAAACAACCCGTTATTTTCTTAAAGATACAGGGCCTGAAAATATTAAAAGAACAACAATCCTTTACTGGTGATATGTGTCTAGTGACAGAAAACGTCCCTGTACACTAATATACCGAAAGAAGTAGAATATTATCTAGATAGAGATGAGGAGCTTAAAGAGAACTAAAAGAGCTTTATCTTGGGTTGCATAGATTTTTGTTTAGATCATAACTATTTTTTGTACGGGGATTGTTTTTACTTGCAGACCCATGGTATGGAGATGGGTGCAAAATTCACACCCAGTGTCGCTAATTTATTTATGGCTTATTGAGAGCATATATATATATATATATATATGTATATATATATATGTATGTATTGACCCCTTACTAAGTAGAGAGAATGGTGGGATCCTGGACGCTAAGGAAGGATCCACATGGGATTAAGGTCATCCCTAATAGGCTCTCTTGGGTTATATCATCTGTCGTCCACCCAGATCAAAATGGCTTTATGCCAAAAAAGGGTACCCATTACAACCTACATAGGCTTTTTTCTAATATTCAGTCTCCTGGGAAGGGTGCCCGCTCCATCCTGTCATTGGACGCCACTAAGGCGTTCGACAGGGTCGAGTGGACATTTCTCTGGGAGGTTATGAAAAAAATGGGTTTTGGCCCTAAATTTATGGCGATGGTTCAGCTGTTATACAAGTCTCCAGCTGCCAGGATTAAGATCAACGATATGCTCACAAAGAGCTTTGTACTGGGAAGAGGCACCCGTCAAGGTTGTCCCCTTTCCCCTCTTTTATTCAATATCTATATTGAACCGCTGGCAGCTTGTATTAGGCAGGATGTGAGAGTGGCTGGTTTCGGTATATTGGGGGAGCAAGATCGTATATCCCTCTACGCAGATGATATTTTGTTTTTTTTACATCAAACAGGTAAAAAACTTCTGCGAATAATGGAGTTAGTTAACCTATTCTCTGACTCTTCAGGCTTGGAGTTTAGCTGGGAGAAAACTGCCCTCCTCCCTATAGATGAATTGCGAGAATCTATGGAAAACTTGTCTAATCGGTTATTGATCTCCGACTCAATAAAGTACCTGGGGATAGTAGTTTCCGCCAAAATTCAAGATTATTCACAACTGAACTTGACTCCTTTATTGGCAAAATTGAGATCGAAAATCAAGATATGGCAAAAAATTCTGCCTGCAAGAGCAGACAGAATTTCTTTAATAAAAATGGTGGTGCTGCCCCAGGTTCTTTATGTTCTTCGCAACTCGTCTGTATGGATTGAAGATAAGTACTTTAGATTGATAGAGCGGATGATTAACGATTTACTATGGGGGAGGAAGCGCGTGAGATTAAAGGCGCTCTATTTTTCTATGCCCTATAATCGGGGAGGTCTTAATCTCCCTTATTTTAAGGGTTACTTTATGGCCTCTCAACTTTGCTTTTTTAATGACTGGGAGAATAGCCATCTCTGCAGAAAATTGGTGAAGGATTCAGGTTTTTCGGATTTATTCACAGTACTAGAGTCTGATTATTTATTGAATACACAGACTGGCTATAAATTTTCCTGCAGAATGGCTACAAAAGCCTGGCTGGTTATAAGGAGCTGGTTCAAAGTTGAGGCATCACTTGTCTGCACTCCACTATGGCATAACCTAAAGCTTCTGAATTTGGAGGATCTGAACTGTTGGAAATATTGGAGGGTGAGAAATATTCAATATTTGAACCAAGTGGTTAAGGGAGGGCAAATCCTGTCTCTTATGGAGCTAAAGCAAAAGGAAAATGTAGGTGAGGTGGCTTGGTATGCGTATTTTCAGTTGAGGTCGGCACTTTCTAGTATTCACTCACTTAATGTAGACACCCCTGTATTTTTACACTATTTGATTTCTAAGAAAGGTAGTATGAAAGTTAAATTATCACACTGTTATAGACACTTGATGAAAACCTTCTTCTCTGAATGTCTTTCTCCAGGACAGAGATCCTGGTCTGCTTCACTGTTAGAGGTGGGCTCCCCGGACTGGGAGAACGTAACAGATAATTTAAGTCAAGTTTCACATAATTTTAATCATATTGTTGTACAGTTTAATATTATACATAAAATATATGTGACACCTTTATGGCTCCATAGGAGAGGACTTAGAGCTTCCTCCGATTGCCCCCGTTGTGGTGATCCCAGGGCAGATCACTTACATCTGTTCTGGGATTGCCCGACGGTGAGCAATTATTGGAGAACGGTTCAAACAATTTTGACCCAGAGACTTAAAATTGATATTCCACACCTCCTAAAGTTTGGGTCCTGGGGGATTTATCGGAGGTTAATTGTCAACTTATAAGGCGCCGGTTTTTGACCAAAGTGATGTTTTTAGCTAGGCTTCTTGTATCTAGAAATTGGTGCTCTTCTTTTGCCCCAGATTGCAAGAACTGGTTAAGTTTGGTCAGGAAGGTGAAAAGCTATGAGAAGATCCTGTAAAGCCAAAGAGGGTCCTATGCAAAGTGGGAGAGTACCTGGAAGGAATGGGATGGTTAAGTATTTACGTGCCTTTTTTTTTTTTCCTGCAGGGTGGGAGGGGGGGGGGGTTGGGGGTTGGGTTAGGGATGATTGTGTAATTGTGTTCTTTTTATAAATTTGTACTTTTTTTTGTGAGATAATAAAAACTTTATATAAAAAAAAAAAAAAGTCTCCTAGGGGGCTTTAAAAAAGTAAAAAAAAATTTTAAATATAAAAATTCATATCACCTCCTTTCCCCATAATAGTAACATATTAACATAGTATATAAGACCGAAAAAAGACATTTGTCCATCCAGTTCGGCCTGTTTCCTACAAGTTGATCTAGAGGAAGGCAAAAAAAACCTGTGAGGCAGAAGCCAATTTTCCCCAATTAAGGGGGAAAAAATTCCTTCCCGACTCCAATCAGGCAATAAGAATAACTCCCTGGATCAACGACCCCTCTCTAGTAGCTATAACATGTAACATTATTACACTCCAGAAATACATCCAGGCCCCTCTTGAATTCCTCTATTGTACTCACCATCACCACCTCCTCAGGCAGAGAGTTCCATAGTCTCACTGCTCTTACCGTGAAGAATCCTTTTCTATGTTTGTGTACAAACCTTCTTTCCTCCAGACGCAGAGGATGTCCCCTCGTCAAAGTCACAGTCCTGGGGATAAATAGATGATGGGAGAGATCTCTGTACTGACCCCTGATATATTTATACATAGTTATTAGATCTCCCCTCAGTCGTCTTTTTTCTAAAGTGAATAACCCAAATTTTGATAACCTTTCAGGGTACTGTAGTTGCCCCATTCCAGTTATTACTTTAGTTGCCCTCCTCTGAACCCTCTCCAGCTCTGCTATGTCTGCCTTGTTCACAGGAGCCCAGAACTGTACACAGTAGTCCATGTGTGGTCTGACTAGTGATTTGTAAAGTGGTAGGACTATGTTCTCATCACGGGCATCTATGCCCCTTTTGATGCAACCCATTATCTTATTGGCCTTGGCAGTAGCTGCCTGACACTGGTTTTTGCAGCTTAATTTGCTGTTTATTAGAATTCCTAGATCCTTTTCCATGTCAGTGTTACCGAGTGTTTTACCATTTAATATGTATGAGTGACTTGCATTATTCCTTCCCATGTGCATAACCTTACATTTGTCAGTGTTAAACCTCATCTGCTATTTTTCTGCCCAAGCCTCCAATCTATCCAGATCCCTCTGTAGCAGTATACTGTCCTCTTCAGTGTTAATTACTTTACGCAGTTTAGTGTCATCTGCAAAAATAGATATTTTACTGTGCAAGCCTTATACAAGATCATTAATAAATATATTGAAGAGAATAGGGCCCAATACTGACCCCTGAGGTACCCCACTAGTTACAGTGACCCAATCTGAGTGTATACCGTTAATAACCACCTTCTGTTTTCTGTCACTCAGCCAGTTACTTACCCACATACAGACATTTTCTCCCAGTCCGAGCATCCTCATTTTCTATACTAACCTTTTATGAGGTACAGTGCCAAATGCTTTGGAGAAGTCCAGATATACGACATCCATTGATTCGCCGCTGTCAAGTCTAGAACTTACCTCCTCATAGAAGCTGATTAAATTCGTTTGGCATGACCGATCCCTCATGAAGCCATGCTGATATGGCGTTATTTGCCTATTTTCATTGAGATACTCCAAAATAGCATCTCTTAGAAACCCTTCAAACAGTTTACCAACAATAGATGTTAAACTTGCCTGCCTATAATTTCCAGGCTCTGTTTTTGGACCCTTTTTGAATATTGGCACCACATTTGCTATGCGCCAATCCTGTGGAACATTCCCTGTCAGTATCTGCAACCCCCCCCCCTTCCATGTGCCAGTGATAAGTGCCACTCTCCCCCCCCCCCATCATGTGCCAGTCTCCTCTCCCCCCTCATGTTCCAGTGATAAGTGCCACTCTCCCCGCCATTATGTGCCAGCCTCCTCTCTGCAACCCCCCCTTCCATGTGCCAGTGATAAGTGCCACTCTCCCCCCCATCATGTGCCAGCCTCCTCTCTGCAACCCCCCCTTCCATGTGAAAGTGATAAGTGACACTCTCCCCCCCATCATGTGCAAGTCTCCTCTCCCTCCCCCCCTCATGTGCCAGTGATAAGTGCCACTCTCCACCCCCATTATGTGACAGTCCCCCCCATGTGCCAGTGATAAGTGCCACTCTCCCCCCCCCATCATGTACCAGCCTCCTCTCTGCAACTCCCCCTTCCATGTGCCAGTTATAAGTGCCACTCCCCCCCCCATGTGTCAGTCTCCTCTCCCCGCTCATGTGCCAGTGATAAGTGCCACTCTCCCCCCCATCATGTGCCAGCCTCCTCTCTGCAACCCCTTCCATGTGCCAGTGATAAGTGCCACTCTCCCCCCCCAATCATGTGCCAGTCTCCTCTCCCCCCTCATGTTCCAGTGATAAGTGCCACTCTCCCCGCCATTATGTGCCAGCCTCCTCTCTGCAACCCCCCTTCCATGTGCCAGTGATAAGTGCCACTCTCCCCCCCATCATGTGCCAGCCTCCTCTCTGCAACCACCCCTTCCATGTGCCAGTGATAAGTGCCACTCTCCCCCACATCATGTGCCAGTCTCCTCTCCCTCCCCCCCTCATGTGCCAGTGATAAGTGCCACTCTCCCCCATCATGTGCCAGCCTCCTCTCTGCACCCCTTCCATGTGCCAGTGATAAGTGCCACTCTTTACCCCGCCCCCCCCATAAGCTCTGTAGAAGCAGTTCTATTAGGCTCAGAAGTTCAGCTAGCTCTGACATGCCCCTATTTCCTATAAACTGTCTTCTGTGACTTTGTTACTAGAGACGGACCTAGCCTAACACCAGGCAGTGGACTGCAAGTTAGGTGGAAGTGAGAGTTTCAGTGTCCATAACTTTACAGCTTTTTTCAGATGATGCAGGCATACTTTTTAAATTAAGTTATTTAGACATTTTTTAATTGCACCACTAAATTAAGTTCTGTGAAAGTACAGTCGTGGCCAAAAGTTTTGAGAATGACACAAATATTAGTTTTCACAAAGTTTGCTGCTAAACTGCTTTTAGGTCTTTGTTTCAGTTGTTTCTGTGATGTAGTGAAATATAATTACGTTTTGGTTCCCGAGCCACTTAGTTATCACTTTTGCCCTATGGCACGGTGCTCCATCGTGCTGGAAAATGCACTGTTCTTCACCAAACTGTTGTTGGATTGTTGGAAGAAGTTGCTGTTGGAGGGTGTTTTGGTACCATTCTTTATTCATGGCTGTGTTTTTGGGCAAAATTGTGAATGAGCCCACTGCCTTGGATGAGAAGCAACCACACACATGAATGGTCTTAGGATGCTTTACCCTTGGCATGACACAGGACTGATGGCAGCGCTCACCTTTTCTTCTCCCGACAAGCCTTTTTCCAGATGCCCCAAACAATCGGAAAGAGGCTTCATCGGAGAATATGACTTTGCCCCAGTCCTCAGCAGTCCATTCACCATACTTTCTGCAGAAGTTCAATCTGTTCCTGATGTTTTTGTTGGAGAGAAGTGGCTTCTTTGCTGCCCTTCTTGACACCAGGCCATCTTCCAAAAGTCTTCGCCTCACTGTAAGTGCAGATGCGCTCACACCTGCCTGCTGCCATTCCTGAGCAAGCTCTGCACTGGTGGCACTACGATCCCGCAGCTGAATCCTCTTTAGGAGACGATCCTGGAGCTTGCTGGACTTTCTTGGATGCCCTGAAGCCTTCTTAACAAGAATCGAACCTCTTTCCTTGAAGTTCTTGATGATCCTATAAATTGTTGATTGAGGTGCAATCTTAGTAGCCACAATATCCTTGCCTGTGAAGCCATTTTTATGCAACGCAATGATGGCTGCATGCGTTTCTTTGCAGGTCACCATGGTTAACAATGGAAGAACAATGATTTCAAGCATCACCCCCCTTTTAACATATCAAGTCTGCCATTTTAACCCAGTCAGTCTGACATAATGATCTCCAGCCTTGTGCTCGTCAACATTCTCACCTGAGTTAACAAGACGATTACTGAAATTATCTCAGCAGGTCCTTTAATGACAGCAATGAAATGCAGTAGAAAGGTTTTTTGGGATTAAGTTAATTTTCATGGCAAAGAAGGACTATGCAATTCATCTGATCACTCTTCATAACATTCTGGAGTATATGCAAATTGCTAATATAAAAACTTAAGCAGCAACTTTTCCAATTTCCAATATTTATGAAATTCTCAAAACTTTTGGCCATTACTGTATAATGACTCTTTAAGTCATACCTTTTCCCACACCTCTTTCCTGCTAAGCCATATCCCCTGCAGCTGAGCGAATTATTCTTTTTGGCTTACTTCCTTCAAAAATTTGTCAAAAATGAGATGCACCAAATTGTGCCAGAAATGTACCAAATTCAGGCACCAATTATACCAGAATTCATGCATAGCCATGATAGTAATTAGTTTGTGTGTCATGTTTTGACATGTGAATGGGCATGCAGATATTTAGACATGTCATATACCACATGTGTCTAAGTATTTGAGTTATTTTGGTTATTTTTCTGTCTAGGCGTTTAGCAGAGGTGACCTTCAATATTAAGTACAGGAATAGGCAATTTGTTGCACTACAATGTATTAACTAATTTTAAACAATGTCAAATAAGTAGGGAAAAATTACAGTAGGTAATAATTTTTACCATCCCTCCTTTTCTGCGGGGGACATTTTTTATTTTTGGCAGTGCTGATTGAAATTGCAGTTGTATTGTCCCGTTGCGTTTTAATAAATTGGCTAAGCGCCATGGTGTCACCTTGTCTCTTTGTCTCTCTCATTTAAACTTCCTAAGCATTGGGGTTATTTTAATATATGCACTTTCATTTACACAATGGGAACAATCTTGCAAAAAAGATATAGTTCCATTTCAAAACCTTTTTTTCTATGAACTCGTTGTTGCGCCTACCAATTTGTACAGCAATTCATCTACAATCAGAATGTTTTTCTTTTCAGCGTGTATTGAAAAGGCATAATTGGAAAGCTTTTAAT
Organism: Bufotes viridis; assembly: GCA_033119425.1. NCBI lineage: Eukaryota > Metazoa > Chordata > Amphibia > Anura > Bufonidae > Bufotes > Bufotes viridis. The sequence continues at coordinate 366,222,891 of CM065592.1, forward strand.
GTGCATGTGTAAGAGAGAGAGACAAAGAGGCAGCAATATGTAACAAGGATTAGGAACAGAGAGTAATTTGTGGGGGTGTAACTGGTCCCTGCTGTGCTTTGGACTGCTCTACAGTTCATGGAAAACTTGCTTACCAACCCATGATGTGATGTGATGTGAAACGTGACTATGATTAGCTACTCAGCTAAAAGATATAAGATTTTTATAAACAATTTACGAATGCCATTATCCAGAAAATACATGTTGTAACTGCTGTATAGAGAAATGCAATGTAATTATGGATTGCTTACATATCCTAATATTTCAACAAGAACTATTAATTTTCAAGGCTCCATATTCTGTATTCAGTTTTGCATATATATGACACATGTCAATAATCACCATTTTTAGCATGTCTTCCACGAAATGTTCATTTTATATACTAACCTGCATTGTATTGCTTCCTGACTAACAAATCCTAGATTTGGTTCCAGTATCTGAGAGTGCCCAGCTTTTCTTTATGTATTCTCTTTTATGTAGATTGGGTGATTCTATGGCGCTGTGAGCACCTCTTTGTGGTAACCTATTACTTTTGGTGCGACACTTTATCTTGTACAAACCTTTTATTATTCACCCATGTGTGTGCACAGAGTAATCGGTTCCATGGATATTTGGGACCATATTGAATCTAAATGTCAGAAAGTGGAGAATTTTTCCTTTAGCACATCTGACGATAATGTGATTGAGGATGAAATGTCTATGAGAAGTGCTTTTAAGGATTTGGAGATACTTTAATAAGACAATTAAGACAGAGATGGGAAAACAAAACACTTAAGAGGTTTATAGAGGTAGATAAGATTCCTAAAGGTTTAACTTTCACCACAATTCCAACTCAGGATCTTTGCAATCCTGTTTTAATGAAGAATGGCAGACTGTTACATGAACAATCTATCTCTTTAATTAATTTAATTATTAAGAGACGGTCTGAGATTCTTGAGGAAACTACAAAAAGAATTAGTGAAATGAAAATAATAATTGAAAAATTCCCGAAAAATGGAGATTTAAACATGTGGCAATCCAGACTATGTAATAATCTAGATAAGGTTGAACGGGAGATCATTGATAAGAAAGTTACGAAATTAAATTATAACAAAATTGCAAATCAAGATAGAAATAAAGATAAGGAGATCAAAGAGGATATACAGAGACAAACCCTTACCCCCACAGAAAGAGAGGTTAATTCACAGGTGAGGGTCACAAACAGTAGAGGCACACAGAAACACAAATTTTTCTATACCAGTGCAAAACTGATTTGAACTCTTGGAGGAAAGAGAACATTTTTTAGACAGGACTTATCCCTATCACAGGACACGTTTAAAACAAAGAACACCCCAAATGAGATCACGGTCACAGAACACAGACTGACATATAGATCACCAGTACAATTTGAGGAACAAATCACAAATTCCCACACAGGATCACAGGACACATCACCAAAAGATAGAAAGACCCTACACTCAACACCAAAAAAAATTACAATCAGGAATATCGACTCAGGATGAGTAGAAAAAAGACGAGAGCATTACAGATAGGGGAAAGATTTATCAAGAATGATGCAATTATAAATTGAAGTTCAAAAAAGTTGTGCTCTCTCTGGGCATTCCTGGTAAGGGGCTCTATCTTATCCTTGTCGGATTTCACAGAAAAATTTTCCCCACCTGTACAGGAACAGTTTAATGTACGCCGAGTTTTTTCATTCTTCCACTCTTTAAAAGAGGGAACCCATGAGATTGACTATACTCCTTTCGAAAGACTATTGTCTTTGTCTCTATATAAACAGGGTCTGTTATCCCGGATCTACGCTATTCTCAATGTGCCCCCAGAAGGTTCTAAGTTACGATACATGTTGGAGTGGGAGGCAGATTTATTAGAAGAATTCTCTGTGTCTAAATGGCACCAACGCTCCCAGACACTCTCCAAAGGGTCGTGGCAAACTACCCTGGCGGAGACCTCAATAAAAGTCCTGCACCGGACGTATCTGGTACCTGCCAAATTACACCACATTTACCCTGGGGTTCTCTCTACCTGCTTTCGAGGGTGCGGGGAGGAGGGTACAATGTTGCATACTTGGTAGACTTGTCCCAAGGCCTCCAATTTTTGGAGTTGTATCAGCGACCTACTTTCATCCCTGCTGGGATGTGCCTTCCCTCCATCACCTTCGGTTTTTCTACTAGGCGATGGGCCATCTGGGTTGACACACACTATATTCAAACTAGCCCAATATGTTTTACTAGCCGCCAGGATTCATATTGCTTTCCAGTGGTGTTCACTGTCACTGAACTATCAGGCAGTACTTGATAAGATCGACAGGATCCACCTGTACAAACGGCTAATAGCTATCCGCATGGATACATTTGCTCTCTTCGAAAAAGTCTGGGAGCCTTGGTCATCTTCCACCACTCCACCAATCTCTCTCTTTGCTCGGAACTCTGATAGAACTCAACATGTATTATACTCAGCTGGGGGATGGATGGGTTTGTGGGTTGCTTCATCCATGCACGTCACCTGAAAAGAAGCCACGCCGAAGCGACATTGATTGGACGCTACCCCTGATATTGTTTTTCTTTTTATTTGTTTGATTTGTTTATTTGACTGGAAATTTTGTCCTCTACCATGTACACACATTGTACTGTTTTATTGTATTGTATAAAACTACAATATATGCCTTTGAAACATAAATTTAAGTTCAATTACACTCACGGATACACAAAATCAATTACTTAATAAGCGTTTAAAATTTGCCCCCACAGTACAATCAAATAAATTTGACACCTTTATTGGAGTCGAAAAATTTATAAGACGTCTCTGTTTGAAGAAATACTTTCTAAAAAATCCCATCGGTAGGGAAACCACAGCAAATGAAGAATATATACATACGGCGCTTAAAAAGACATAAAAAAAAAATATCAGAGAAATGAAATGAGCCAGGAAGTGATAACGTTTAATGAGTGTGCTGAGAATGATCTGCGGAAATAAAAAGATAAAATGAGATATAAACGCCAAAATTTAACTAGGAAAGAAACCATAGCATTGAAAGAACTTCAAAAAGAGAAAAAAATAATTATTCGCCCAGTGGATAAAGGGGGGTCCATAGTCATACAGGACTTATATATAGGATAAATATAATTCTGAATGCCTACGACAACTCTCAGACACTGACACGTATCAGAAACTCTCCAAAGATCCTACGCAGCCATTTTATTTAGAATTGTCTACATTTTGTGAAAAAGGAAAATCTAGCGGCTTTTTAAATGAGGAGTACAATTTTTGCTAAATAAGCACCCTCAGATACCAGTATTTTACTGTATACCGAAAGTACATAAAGATAAAGAAAACCCACCCTGGCGCCCGATTGTGTCCGGGATTGGATCATTGACTTCAAACCTTTCCCAGTATATTGATGTACTACTACAGCCTAGAGTCAAAAATATTCCTTCTTATACAAAGCATACCACACATATTATTAAGATTATAGAAAGTTTGGAATTTAAACACAATAGGATCATGGGATCATTAGATGTAAAATCTTTATATACTGTAATTAACCATGAACAGGGTAAGAGAGCAGTTAAGTCCCAATTACTTACAGAAAGTAGGCTGGGTTTTAAACAAATTGATTTTTTAATTGAGGGTATTGATTTTATATTATCTCCCAATTATTTTATCTTTCGACGGTGACTTTTATTTACAAATGCAAGGGACTGCAATGGGCAGCTGGGTTCGCCCCCAGCTAAGCCAATTTATTAATGGCGACTGGGAGCAACAATGTATTGCTCCCAGGCTGGGGACGGAACTGGTGCTATGGCAAAGATATATCGATGATATCCTTTTTATTTGGCAGACGGGCAAAGAAAAGCTGGACCTTTTTTTGGAAGAAATCAATTTCAATGATCGAAATCTTAGATTTTCAGGCACCACTAGTTTTGAAACTTTCGGATTTTTAGTCCAAAAAGGAGAAACAATGAGCGCCCCCACTCGGGTAATATACAACTATGCATGCGGTTTCAGTGGGGCAGGATCCAGTCGAATATGCAGGTCCGGGTTGAGCTCAGCAGCAAAAAATAGGAAGATACTTATGGTCCATTCCCTATGGTCAATTTGTACGTCTTAGACGCATTAACAATTTAGATAAGAATTTTTATTCCCAGGCTTTTGATTTAAAGGAGAGGTTGCAAAAAAGAGGGTAACCAGATAGTGTTATAAATCCTGCATTTAGAAGGGCTTCCACCCTGGCTAGGAAGGATCTGGTGAGTGGTATACGTCCTAGTAATAGGACGGAGGAACAGAATAGGTTCACCTTTGTATTCAAATTTAGCCCGTTGGCAGAAACTATAAGAGAAGTCATCTGCAAGAATTGGGACATACTCAGAGACTAGGTGGGCCTTCAACCACTTACCAGAGAAAAACCCAGAATAACATTCAAGCGGTGCTGCACCATTAAAGACAAGCTCGTTAACAGCAGCAGGTTTACATATAGTGGAGGGAGGAATAAAAAAGGAGGTAATTGGTTGAGTAATAGGAGAATTGTTGGAAATTACAGATGGTGATGTCACGACTGTGACTGATCCAGATAGGTCTGGGAAGAGAGGGTCGCAGCGACTTGCTACTCGCGATAGCTTGTGAGTTTGCTTCGTGGTTCAGGGTATGTCATCCGGGTTTTGCCTTGTGAACCTTTTTGCCCCTACTGGGAGTTTGTAGGCATTCTTCTCAGGTGAGTGCTGTCTGCCACTCCCAGCTACTATATTAGTTTCAGTTTCACTTGCAGTCATTGCCAGATATAGTCCTTACTTTCAGTGCTATTCTGACCTTTGAAGGAGATCGTTTGACGGTATTGCTGTGGAGCTCTTGTCTGGCGTGGACTGTCGTTGTTGGGATCATCTTCTCTGCTCGTGACTGGATAAGTCTATCTCTGCTGGAGATTGTTTGTTTGTTTGTTACTGTCTTCCCCTGTTGTTCTCCTAGACATGAGTGATGGTGACTAGTGCTCCCATCTGCCTTTCCCCAGTCTAGTCTTCTTAGAGTGACTCAGGGTTTAGGCATCCTGCTCGCCGTACGGGTTCACACCCCGTCTAGGGTATCAGGGCAGACAGGTGCCAGCGTAGGGTTTGTCAGGGGTGGCCGTTCTATTTCCCATTCGTAGATAAGGGTCCCCCTTCCCCTCCGTCTGGTGTGACACGACTGCTGCTGGGATAGCGGTCGTGATAGTATATCTGGCCTTTTAAAAAAAAAAAAGTGACATTTCCTTTTTTTTTTTTTTTTTTTCTGTCTGCTGTTTTGCTTTGTATTCTTCTGTTCCAATATGGATCCGGTTACGGTTTTGGCGAAACAATTACAGGGGTTATCCCTTGAAGTGGCAGGATTAAAAGCAACAGTACTGCAGCAGCAGCAGCAATCCTTGGGTTCCACCGTTGCTATGGGAAACCAAGGTACTCCTGAGCCAAAAGTGGCTTTTCCTGATAGGTTCTCAGGAGGGAGAGACCAATTTGTAACCTTCAGAGAAGCTTGTAAATTGTTCTTCAGGTTACGCCCTAGATCCTCCGGCGGTGAGGAACAACAGGTGGGCATTGTAATTTCTCTCCTGCAAGGAGATCCGCAGGCTTGGGCTTTCTCCTTACCATCTGACTCTCCAGCCTTACGATCAGTGGAGGAGTTTTTTGAAGCCTTGGGTCTCGTGTATGATGACCCGGACAGGGTCTCACTGGCTGAGTCTAAGCTACGTAGACTTCGGCAGGAGAACCGGTCAGCTGAACTATATTGTTCCGAATTCCGTAGGTGGGCTACGGATACATTATGGAACGACTCGGCCCTTAGGAGTCAGTTCTGCCAGGAGTTGTCTGAAAAATTAAAAGACGCGTTGGCTGTATACGAGGTCCTTGGGTCTCTTGAGGCTGCTATGTCTCTGTCCATAAGAATCGACAGATGACTCAGGGAGAGACTATTAAATTCTACTGAGGCCTCTATAGGGCAGGGATCGGTTTGTTGTGATCCAGTCGAACCAATGCAAATAGGGGGCGCCACTAGACGGGTGAATCCTCCTAAGGTCCGCCATAGGTCAGAGGTTTGTTTTCGTTGTGGGGGGAGGGGTCATTTTGTAAAAGTATGTCCCTCAGAACCCAAGAGATCACAAACAAAGGAGCCGCTGGAAAACTAGAGTCCCCAGACTGTGCGGAGGATAACAGTCTGGGCGTATTCGTTTCCTCCATACGCATGTCTCAGTTTTTGTTGTCCACTACTGTTGTGGCGGGCAATAAGACTGAGATCTGTTCCGTCTTTTTGGACAGTGGGGCGGGGGTCAACTTGGTGGATTCACGGTTTGCTCAGGCTCTGGGTTTTACTCCGGAACCGGTACGCAGAACTATTCCTGTTTTTGCCATCGACTCCTCCCCTCTTACTCAGAAAGAGTTAACTCAGATCGTCCATAATATCCATCTGCAGGTAGGGGACCTCCATAAAGAGCATATCTCTTGTTATGTCCTGGACGGTCTTTCGGCTCCTATGGTATTGGGGCTTCCCTGGCTGGTGACTCACAATCCCGTGGTGGATTGGCAGGCCGGGGAGATTGTGGAGTGGAGTGAACATTGTAAGGACAACTGCTTGAGTAGTAGGTGCTCAACACTCTCTGTAACATCTCTACCTGCCTTTCTGTCGGATTTTATGGATGTGTTCTCTGAGAAGGGTTGTCAGGGGTTACCACCTCATCGTCCATATGATTGCCCAATTAATCTGTTACCTGGGGCAAAACTACCTAAAACCCGGTTATACAATCTTTCCGGCCCGGAGAGGAAGGCTATGAAAGATTATATTTCGGAGAGTTTGGCTAAGGGACACATCAGACTCTCTTCTTCACCCGTGGCTGCAGGGTTCTTTTTCAATAAAAAGAAAGATGGGGGCCTGCGTCCTTGCCTGGATTTCCGGGAATTAAACCGGATAACTATCCGAGATCCCTATCCTCTTCCTCTCATTCCCGACCTCTTTAATCAGGTTGCTGGTGCTAAATGGTTCTCCAAAATGGATCTCAGAGGAGCCTATAACCTGGTTCGCATCAAAGAGGGGATGAGTGGAAGACGGCTTTAATACTCCGGAAGGGCATTATGAAAATCTGGTCATGCCATTTGGTCTTACTAATGCGCCTGCGGTGTTCCAACATTTTGTCAACGATATTTTTAGTCACCTTATCGGGAGATTTGTTGTGATATATCTTGATGACATCCTGGTCTATTCTCCGGATCTGGATACACATAAGATCCATGTGAGACAAGTGCTGCAGATATTAAGGGCCAACAAATTGTTTGCTAAATTAGAGAAATGTGTGTTCGCCGTAAAAGAACTGCCATTTCTGGGGTATGTGTTGTCAGATTCAGGTTTCCGCATGGATCCAGAGAAAGTCCGGGCAATTATGGACTGGGATCTGCCTGAGAACCTGAAGGCATTGCAACGCTTCCTGGGGTTTGCCAATTTTTATAGAAAGTTTATAAAGAACTATTCCTTGGTGGTCAAACCACTGACGGACATGACCCGAAAGGGATCCGATTTTTCCAAATGGTCACATGCAGCCAAAACTGCCTTTACATCTCTAAAGGAAAGATTCACCTCGGCTCCTATTCTCGTACAGCCAGATGTCTCGCTTCCTTTTATTGTAGAGGTTGACGCATCAGAGGTGGGGGTGGGAGCGGTACTATCTCAGGGCTCGTCCCCTGGTGAATGGCGTCCGTGCGCTTTCTTTTCGAAGAAATTGTCTACTGCAGAAAGGAACTATGACATTGGCAACAGGGAACTTTTGGCTATTAAGTTGGCCTTAGAGGAGTGGCGTCATTTTTTGGAGGGCGGTTCATCCCGTCACAGTGATTACTGATCACAAAAACTTAGTATATCTGGAGTCTGCTAAACGTCTCACCCCTAGACAGGCTCGGTGGTCGTTATTTTTACTAGGTTTAATTTTGTAATAACCTATCGCCCGGGGCAAAAAATACTAAGGCGGATGCATTGTCTCGAAGTTTTCCTGGAGGGGGTGATGATGATGTTCCAGAGCCTATTTTGCAAAAGGGGGTGGTGGTCTCTGCATTACTCTCAGGTTTAGAGGGGAGGGTGTTGGAAGCTCAGGGGGATGCCCCGGCCTCCTGCCCCTCGGGTAAACTGTTTGTGCCAGAAAATTTACGCCTGGAGATACTAAAGGAACACCATAACTCCACACTGGCAGGACACCCTGGTAGTAAGGCAACCTCTGAATTAGTGTCTCGTCGGTTCTGGTGGCCTAAGTGGCGCCAGGAGGTGTTGAATTTTGTGTCTGCATGTCCTACCTGTGCTCGTTCTAAGGTGTATCATACTCGTCCGGCAGGGCGTCTTTTACCTTTGGCCATCCCCAACAGGCCTTGGACGCACCTATCAATGGATTTCATTACTGATCTACCAGTATCAGCAGGGAAGACTGTTATTCTTGTTGTTGTTGACAGATTCAGTAAAATGGTGCACTTTATTGCTCTGACCGCAATGCCTAATGCTAACACACTGGCTCAGGTTTTTATTGACCACATCGTGAAGCTTCACGGGGTCCCTTCCGATATTGTTTCGGATCGTGGTACCCAATTTGTTTCTAAATTTTGGAAAGCTTTTTGTTCTCGTTTAGGGGTTCATCTGTCGTTTTCTTCATCTTTCCATCCACAGTCCAACGGTCAGACTGAACGTACCAATCAAAACCTAGAGACATATTTGAGATGCTTTGTTTCCGAAAATCAGGAGGAATGGTCATCTTATTTACCGTTAGCCGAGTTTGCCATTAATAATCGTCGTCAAGAATCCACCGATAAGTCACCATTTTTTGGTGCGTATGGTTTCCATCCTCAGTTTTGTACGTTTAGTGAGGGGGCCGTCTGGGATTCCCGAGGAGGAACGATTTGCGTCTTCACTTTCATCAGTGTGGCAGAGTGTGCAAGAAAGTTTGAAGAGAATTGGTGGTAGATACAAACGTGTGGCTGATAAGAAGCGCTCTGAAGGTCCGGACCTTGGGGTGAATGACTTGGTGTGGTTGTCTACCAGAAATATCAAGTTGAAGGTTCCCTCATGGAAATTAGGTCCGAGATTTATTGGTCCTTATAGGGTAATTAAGATCATTAACCCGGTGGCTTTTCGTCTGGAGCTACCTCAGACTCTAAGGATCCATAATGTCTTCCACAGATCTCTGCTTAAGAGATATGTAGAACCTCCTGAACCATTGCCACTACCGCCTCCACCGGTGGTTGTTGATGGCAGTCTTGAGTTTCAGGTAGAAAAGATTGTTGATTCACGATATGTTCGCCGCTCTCTTCAGTACCTGGTGCACTGGAAAGGTTATGGTTCCAAAGAGAGAATGTGGGTGCCAGCATCAGAGATAAAGGCGGACAGACTCATTCGGGCTTTTCATAGGTCCCACCTGGAGAGGCCTGGTCTTGAGGGTCTGGTGGCCCCTCGTAGAAAGGGGGGTACTGTCACGACTGTGACTGATCCAGATAGGTCTGGGAAGAGAAGGTCGCAGCGACTTGCTACTCGCGATAGCTTGTGAGTTTGCTTCGTGGTTCAGGGTATGTCATCCGGGTTTTGCCTTGTGAACCTTTTTGTCCTGACTGGGAGTTTGTAGGCATTCTTCTCAGGTGAGTGCTGTCTGCCACTCCCAGCTACTATATTAGTTTCAGTTTCACTTGCAGTCATTGCCAGATATAGTCCTTACTTCCAGTGCTATTCTGACCTCTGAAGGAGATCGTTTGACGGTATTGCTGTGGAGCTCTTGTCTGGCGTGGACTGTCGTTGTTGGGATCATCTTCTCTGCTCGTGACTGGATAAGTCTATCTCTGCTGAAGATTGTTTGTTTGTTTGTTACAGTCTTCCCCTGTTGTTCTCCTAGACATGAGTGATGGTGACTAGTGCTCCCATCTGCCTTTCCCCAGTCTAGTCTTCTTAGAGTGACTCAGGGTTTAGGCATCCGCTCGCCGCACGGGTTCACACCCCGTCTAGGGTATCAGGGCAGACAGGTGCCAGCGTAGGGTTTGTCAGGGGTGGTCGTTCTATTTCCCATCCGTAGATAAGGGTCCCCCTTCCCCTCCGTCTGGTGCGACACGACTGCTGCTGGGATAGCGGTCGTGACAGGTGATTGTAATTTTTGCCGATATCTGAAACAAACAAAGTATCTGCATTTCGGGGGAACAGAGCATTTTCTGAAGCAGTTCATTACGTGTAAGACTACTTATGTGGTGTATTTGGTCCTGTGTTCCTGTGGGGCGTTCTACATCGGCAAGACTATACATCCGATGTATGAATGCTTCAGGGAACACTTGTATTATGTGAGAACTGGAACGGGCCGTACATGGCTGATTGAACATGTCCGTGAAAAGCATGACAGTAATATCTATTGTTTAAAATTTGCAGGTTTGGAGGTAGTCGACCCCCCGGAGCAGGGAGGAGATCGACACCGCCAACTATTGAGAAGGGAGGCGGCATGGATCGTGCGTACCAACGCTACTGGTTTGCTAGGACTTAACAAAAGAAACGAGTTGCACTCTTTCCTGTAGGTTTTTATAATCCATATGTGTATTTCAGCTTGTGTTCACATTGTAATTGTGTAACGGGCATGTGTCTTTTACTTTGCAGCAGGTAGGCGGGTCCTGTGCTCATCTGTGTGACGCACAGGTATAGCGCCTACTTATGACACGCTAAATCAGCGCTATGGTGAGATTAGGCCAGAGGAGGCGCCGCTAGGCGCGAAACAGCCATCGCCTTCATCGTATACACAGTAGGGGTATGTGCCGCCCCGGCCCGAATGTCGTTCATGTTATTTGATACACTTCAATAAAGAAAATTCACGCATGTGGTGAGTGCCGCGGCTTTTATTTCGAATTTTTAGATTTTAAAATTTATGTTCAAGATAACAAATTGAACTGCAGTACCTTTAGTAAATCAACAGCACGCAATAGTTATATTTTATACAGTAGCTGCCATCACCCTAGTTGGTTAATCAACATTCCTCAGGGCCAGTTTCGCAGAATTAAGAGAAATTGCACTTCTAATGTACAGTTTGAGGTGGAAGCAGAAAAGATGGGGAAATTTTTTTTGGAAAAAGAGCATCCAGTAGAGATTTTACATGGAGCATTAGAGAAAGTTAAGGATATGGATAGGGGGGCCTTTTTTAGAGAAAAAGATGAATCATAAACTAAATTGAAGGAAGAAAATTTTCAAATAATATTACCTTACAGTAACGTCTATAAAAAGATACAATTCATCATTAGAAAACACTGGCATCTAGTGAAGAAAGATAAGTTGATAGGACCATTAATCCCAATATATCTACTAATAACATTCACAAAGGCGCCAAATTTAGGTATTAAAGAGGCTCCGACCATCAAAAATGATCAGGTCAACAATTCCTCCGTACATAGTTGGGCGAATATCCATGGTTTCTTCAGATGTGGAAAGTGTAATAACTGTAAGATCACTTCTTTTCCCAGGAGAACAAAAGAAATAATATCAAGAACTAACCAATATAAACATGTGATAAAAGATTTTCTTACATGTAGTTCTGAAGATGTTATATATGTTATAGAATGCCCGTGTGGGCGGCAATATGTTTGGAGGACTAAAAGGTCCCACAAAAAGCGCATTTCTGAGCACATTGCTAACATAAAGAAGGGTTTTGAGAACCATTCTTTATCCAACCATTTTAAGACTGGCAATTTGGAAAGTAAATTCTGTCAAGTGAGAGACTTGTGAATGTCCAGAGGAACGCCGCTGGCTCTAAGAATATAGCGGGACGCTGCTTGCTATACTGTTGGACACGTGCTTAATTGCTTTCATTATCAGCATTGTTTTATTCTTGGCAAGCTTTAATATTGGCACGATATACAAGATGCTATCTTAAAGGAGGACTTGCGATCATACCACATTTATTTGCCTGGTGGATATCTGGGTTTTATTTTTTGGTTATTTTGGCAGTTAGGGATATATCCTAGCCATATTTGGTTATTTTAGATCACCATTTTTAGACAAGTTTAATTGTATTGCTTCCTGACTAATAAATTCTAGATTTGGTTCCAGTATCTGAGAGTGCCAAGCTTTTCTTTATGTATTATCATTTAGAGAGCATTTAGAAAATTGCTTTACAGCAGCCACATGGGCCATAGACACAATGGACAGGAAGGGACCTCTTGGACTTCTATGGGGGAGTTTTCTAGGCATGCTCTGTGACTTGTGCAGAGATCAAGAGGGAGCAGATAAGCCTTGATAATAACCTATTGTGAATGATGGATCTGGTCTATCGATCTATCTATCTATTGATCTATCAATCTATCTATGTGATATCTGTTATTCTAATCCTGCTTGTAATTATAAGCAGATAACTACAGTAAAATAGTACAGTGGCGTTTATTATTAGTTTATCTTATTTTAAATGTTATGGTTTTTATTTAACTATAGATATTGACATGGAAAATTAAAAATAACATAAATAATTATTTAAAAAATGTTTTACATAAAAAGATTATTTAAACAATTAGTCATTTTCTGACAACACATTTCCTTTAACCACATCAGCCCCCCTAGCTTAAACACCCTTAATGACCAGGCCACTTTTTACAATTCCGCACTACACTACTTTCACCGTTTATTGCTCCGTCATGCAACTAACCACCCAAATGAATTTTACCTCCTTTTCTTCTCACTAATAGAGCTTACATTTGGTGGTATTTCATTGCTGCTGACATTTTTACTTTTTTTGCTATTAATCAAAAATGACCGAAATTTTTGCAAAAAAATGACATTTTTCACTTTCTGTTGTAAAATTTTTCAAAAAAAACTACATTTCTATATAAATTTTCTCTAAATTTATTGTTCTACATGTCTTTGATAAAAAAAGTCCAATAAGTGTATATTTATTGGTTTGGGTAAAGATTATAGCGTTTACAAACTATGGTGCAAAAAAGTGAATTTCGGCATTTTGAAGCAGCTCTGACTTTCTGAGCGCCTGTCATGTTTCTTCAGGTGCTAGAATGCCAGGATAGTATAAATACCCCCCAAATGACACCATTTTAGAAAGAAGACACTCCAAAGTATTTGCGGAGGGGCTTGGTGAGTTCATGTATCATTTCATTTTTTTTCACAAGTTAGCGGAAAATGACACTTTCTGAGAAAAAAAAAAAAAAGTTTCAATTTCTGAAAACTTCTGGCAAAAAAAAATAAAATCTCAGACGGACTCACTATGCCCCTCAGTGAATACCTTGGGGTGTCTACTTTCCGAAATGGGGTCATTTGTGGGGTGTGTTTACTGTTCTGGCATTTTGGGCGGGAGCTAAATTGTGAGCCGCCATGTAAAACCTAAAGGTACTCGTTGGAATTTGGGCCCTTTGCGCACCCAGGCTGCAAAAAGTCTCACTTATGTGGTATCGCCGTACTCAGGAGAAGTAGGGCAATGTGTTTTGGGGTGTATTTTTACATATACCCATGTTGGGTGAGAGAAATATCTCTGTAAATTGTCAACTTTGTATAAAAAATTTTAAAAGTTGTTGTTTACAGAGATATTTTTCACACAAAGTATGGGTATATATAAAAATACACCCCAAACACATTGCCCTACTTCTCCTGAGTACGGCGATACCCATGTGTGCCACTTTTTGCAGCCTGGGTGCGCAAAGGCCCTAAACCAATGAGTACCTTTAGAATTTCACAGGGCATTTTTATGCATTTGGATTCCAGACTTCTTCTCACGCTTTAGGGGCCCCTAAAATGCCAGGACAGTATAAATACCCCACATGTGACCCCATTTTGGAAAGAAGACACCCTAAGGTATTCTGTGAGGGGTATGGTGAGTTCATGTAAAATTTGATTTTTGTCACAAGTTAGTGGAATATGAGACTTTGTAAAAACAAAATAAAAAAAAAAAAAAACAATTTCCGCTGACTTGTGCCAAAAATAAAAATTCTGTGGACTCACCATGCCCCTTTCCAAAATGGGGTCACATGTGGGGTATTTATACTCACCTGGCATTTTAGGGGCCCCTAAAGTGTGAGAATCCAAATGCATAAAAATGGCCTGTGAAATCCTAAAGGTACTCATTGGTTTTAGGGCCCCTTGCACCCAGGCTGCAAAAAGTGTCACACATGTGGTATCGCCGTACTCAGGAGAAGTAGGGCGATGTGTTTTGAGGTGTATTTTTACATATACCCATGCTGGGTGAGAGAAATATCTCTGTAAATTGACAACTTTGAATAAAAAATGTAAAAAGTTGTCGTTTACAGCGATATTTCTCACACCCAGCATGGGTATATGTAAAAATACACCCAAAACTCATTGCCCTACTTCTCCTGAGTACGGCGATACCACATAAGTGACACTTTTTTGCAGCCAAGATGCGCAAAGGGGCCCTAAAACCAATGAGTACCTTTAGGATTTCACAGGCCATTTTTACGCATTTGGATTCTCACGCTTTAGGACCCCTAAATTGCCAGGGCAGTATAAATACCCCACAATTGACCCCATTGTGGATAGAAGACACCCCAAGGTATTCTGTGAGGGGCATGTCGAGTTCACAGAAAAAAAAAAATTTGGCACAAGTTAGCGGAAATTGATTATTTTTTTTTTTTTTTACAAAGTCTCATATTCCACTAACTTGTGACAAAAAAATAAAATTTTGCATGAACTCACCATACCCCTCACAGAATACCTTGGGGTGTCTTCTTTCTAAAATGGGGTCACATGTGGGGTGTTTGTACTGCCCTGGCATTTGAGGGTCTCCACAATCATTACACGTATGGCCAGCATTAGGAGTTTCTGCGATTCTCCGTATATTGAGCATACGGGTAATGAGATTTTTTTCCGTTCAGCCTCTGCGCTGAAAAAAAAAAATGAACGGCACAGATTTTTTCATTCGCGTCGGTCAATGTGGATGAAAAAATCTCTGCCAAAATCAGTGACTGCGGTGCGGTGGGCTGGGCGCTAGCTACCTAACAAGTAGCTAGCTAACTGGCGGTGATAGGGGACCCTTATGCCCCATTCACACGTCCGAAATTCTGTTTGCGGAACGGAATTGCGGACCCATTTATTTCTATGGGGACAGACTTTGTCCCGCTCGGATCCGGAATTACGGATCCGCGCTCCGAGTCTGCACTTCCGTTCCGCAAAAATATAGAACATGTCCTATTCTTGTCCGCAATTGCGGACAAGAAAAGCATTTTCTATATAGTTCTGGCAATGTGCGGATCTGCAAAATGCGGAAAGCACATTGCCGGTGTCCGTGTTTTGAGGATCTGCGGATCGGATCCGCGGATCCGTGATTCCACGGATCCGTGAATCCACGTATCCGCAAAACACATATGGACGTCTGAATGGAGCCTTACAAGGGGTGTGATCAATGACAGGGGGGTGATCAGGGGGTCTAGATGGGGTGATCAAGGGGTTAATAGGTGAGGGGGGGGTGGGGGGGGGTTAGTGTAGTGTTTGGTGCAACTTTACTGTGTTACCTGGTCCTCTGGTGGTCGATCCCAGCAAATGGGACGACCAGAGGACCAGGTAGCAGCTATATCAGACGCTGTTCATAAAACAGCGTCTGATATAGCTGTTTGATGCGATTTTATTCGGATCTACAGCCTGCCAGCGATGGATCATCGCTGGCAGGCTGTAGCCGAACTGCCGTGCCGCGGTCCTCTGTGAACGCGCGCGCGCGCACGCGCGCGCATTCACAGGAGATCTCGGCTCTCACGAGATGACGCGCCGACGCGTCAACTCAGAGCTACAGGACCGCCCGCAGGACGCATCCCTGCGTTAGGCGGTCCTGTAGTAGTTAAAGGGGTTTTCTGGCCTGTCAATATTGATGACCTACACTGAGGATAAATAATCAATTTTAGATCGGCGGCAGTCTGACACCGAGCACCCCTATCAATCGGATATTCCCTGCAGCATCAGCACCAAAACTACCACTTTGAACCAAGCTGTAAGCACAGTGCAATGATTGTGCTGGGTTACTGCAGCTCAGCTCCCATTCATGTGATCAGATACTGATGACCTAAAGGGTCATCCATTTCCATTTTACACGTAGATGGCATATTGACAGGTAATGTAAAACAATGTGTAATAGATGTGAATCCTATCCCTGAAGTTTTCACCTACTGGAAGAAAAGAGCCACTGTGATGGCTGTTTGAAAATTCACAGTTGATTTCTATGAGGAAAGTGTTCAGTCTGATATGCCTAACAAAGTTTACAGGATCTCCTATTTTTTAAATGTTCGAGGTCTTAAAGGTGGAACCTGCGGCTGTCAAGCATTTCAACAAAGGGAAGAAAACCCCTCTATAAATGTATGTTCATTTGAGGCTAGTGTAAAACAACCTTTCACATATCTTATTAAACATATCTTATCATTTTGTGTCTACAGTTCTTATGTATAATTAGGTGTCTCCATCGATACAAAATGCAAACAACCCCTCTGTATTCTGATCCTGAAGTCCTACACCTGTCCATCTGTCCTTTACCTATTGC
Source organism: Bufotes viridis (assembly GCA_033119425.1). Lineage (NCBI taxonomy): Eukaryota > Metazoa > Chordata > Amphibia > Anura > Bufonidae > Bufotes > Bufotes viridis. The sequence goes on from CM065592.1 coordinate 366,239,416, forward strand.
TGATATTCATTTGATAGGTGGCACGTAGCTGAGAGGATTTAACTATACAGGGTTTTACTGATTGTCTGTTACTATAGATATACATACAGTAGTTCTGCATAGTAATAGGAGAAACAAGATGACAGAAGTACTGTAATCAAAATAAATATCATTCAGTTTTTTATTTTTGATGTATTAGATCAGGAAAAAATATTGATTGCATAGGTGTACACAGCCTTTAATGAGTGGGCCAGAAATGTGTCTCATCCATCAAAATACTGTATATTAGATATTGACATGGTCCTCAGAAATGGAACCACAACAAACAGAATTGAAATTTAAAGGCTATGGATACCTCTGATATGGAAAAAAAATATTTTCACATATGTAATATATAATTTACAGTCATACATCTCATATGGGTATGCCCTCCCAGTTGTACATAATGAATGTGAGGCCTGTGTGTCCAGGATGCTGCTATCTTCTTTGTGCAAACTACTTTGTGTGTGTTTTCTTCCAGTCTATAGCCAATGTGAGCTGCTTGTATTCTCTCCCTCTCTCCACACACATCTTCTTGTATATCATGATGCTACTATCTCTGAGAGAAGAGAAGGAGAGAGAACAGAGAGAGCCTTCAAAAATCAGGAGCAATGCTGTAACCGATTTATGTCAGATTCAAAACCACCAGGAACTTGGTGAAGGACTTACATATACATTGTGCACAAGCAAAATGGTATAATTTGTTTAATGAAGAAAGTCGCTTAATTTTGCATTTAGAAAGTAAGTAAATAATACAAATTTCAGTGTAATGTCCATAGCATTTAAAGGGGTATTTCCATATGGACATTTATGTCATATCAATAGGATATGCCCAAAAAGTTCTTTTGACAGTCCAATATCAGTGAATGGAGAAAGAAGTGCATGATGGGATAACCAATTTAAGAAACAATATTCTCTTTCTTCATTACCCAGCAACAGGAGCTGATTGGCCATAGACCCTACAGGGAAATTTCCGGGTGGGCCGATGCCTAGGGGGCCGTCTGGACCCTCCTCACGACCGGCCATTGTAAATATTGAGTATGTATTTTGTGCTACTAGGGGCAGTATTTTGTGATGGACTGTGGTATTGCTGGCCCTGCCTTCCTTAAATTTGCACCCGACTACAAAACAGTGTCACTTTTAGAATTTTTTCCAGGGCCACTTTAAGTTCCCAGTCCGCCCCTGCCCAGAAACTAATATACCGTAAAAAAAATCATACATGTAAAAATACATTAATATATGCAATATATAACTATAACTATAATTATACTATAGTATATTAAGAAATGATTATTGAGACTTGGAGTCGGAACATTTTAGTTTCATGCAAATTCTCTGTAAAATCAATTATTTTATCAATTCCTGACTTAAAATTCTATTGCCCTAACACCTTTGACCTCCAACTGGGTGTCTCATTACAACCACATGGACTGCATGAGATAACCTCATTTCAGTTGTTTTTTTTCATGGACCATAAAAAATACATTATCTTATAATGAAAGCCAGTCCCAAAAAGATGAAATAAAGTAACTGCTGGGTAAAATGATAAAATGAAACATTTTATTCTTTAGTACTGTATTTTGCCCTTAAAAGCAGCAAATGTATACTTTGTCACAGCACATACCCATTTTTGGATAGTAAATACATAGCTTTTTAAAAAATATTTTTTACATTTGAATTTAATTCAAAGTGCTGTAAGCCAGTGTCATTTTTTATAAATTTATTAGAGACTGCAGTAAAAGTTAATTTTCTCCCCCACAAGGACAGAAATCAATCAGTAGGCAATTACCATTTATACTGCATTCTACTTGCATATGATGCAATGCTATAGCTGCCTTAATTCTAAGAAGAAATAGAAGTGTGAATTCTAAGTAACATGTAAAATAGGAAAAATTACATTGCAAATTAAGGTTTATATTAAAATGATCACATTTTACTGTTTTTAGAAAAATTATTTCTGACATAATTTATAGTCTAATTATTTTATGAATGTACACTTTACAATTCACAAATGGTACTCCATAATAATAGGTATTCAAAATATATAAGAGTAGAGGCATGCATAGAGGTCAGAATGCGAGTGATGGCAACTTGTGGTTTCACCACAGATCAGAGCAGTTTTAGACTGATCTCTAATAAGTGCAGGGTTTTGTGAGTAAAACTACCATTTGCCTGTGCCTGTTGCCTACATCATCACCATTCTTACCTAGTTGATAAAAATTTAGCTGTTTATGAGCCGTGAGGACTTCAGAGATAAGGGCTACAGACCGAGTCATCAGAACAGTGTTCTGATGGGTTCACTGAGACAGAAGAGGCAATGGTCTGCAAATGCACATACATATTGGTAGGCAGTATCTTCTTTCTCTATCACTTATGGTATGGCCACACGGTCAGGTTTCTGCATACGGTCTTGGAAGCCAAAATCAGAAGTGGATCATAAAATGAGCGAAAGTATAAAAGTCAGATATGATTTCTCTTCTTCTTTTAGCTTCCAAAACAGCATGCAGAAACCTGTGGGCGTATACTTAGAAAATAAAGCAGTTCCTACAAGCTGCAGTAATGTGATGATCACTAGAGATGAGCTAATTTTTTAAAACAATCAATTCGCCAGTTAGGCGAATTTTTTGGGGAAAATTTGGTTTTCTTCGAATATATTTGTGGCAAATTTCGCTAAAAAACATCTATTTCCTGGCTGCTGAGAGCCTTTATAGTGGTGTAGAACACTGTGCCTTACACACAAAGGGAGTCTGCTTTGGTAGTGAAATAATACTGTGAGTCTTTATGACATGCAGATGACAGGCTGCAAAGAAAAGGGGGTCAGTCAGCACATCCAGTGCAGGTGCACGTTGCTATGGCTAAAAACACAATATAAAATACAATACAACAGCACTCTGCAAATCAAAAAAAAAGTCAAAACAGTGTTCTAATGCTAATGCTATACTTATTTTGTAAAATAGAGATGCTTGGCAAATACATTTTGTACAAAATTATCTGAGTCCGTCTGCCACACGTCAAGGCAATCTCTCTAAGACGGGAACCTAACACTAAGTTAAACCGTTACGGCCATGACAGCTACCATGAAATTCAGGAAGTGTAGGTTCCACATTCATGCTGGGCCCCCATTGGTTTTTGTCATATTTGGTGCCAAAAATGGCCTCTATTGAATCCAGGGAGTGCAGATACCAACATGTATGCCGAGCCCACTCCACACCTCCTCCGGTGCCAAATGGCTACCAACGAATGTTAGGTTCCCGTCTTACAGAGATCACCTTGACATGTGGCAGACGGGCTAAGATAATTTTGTACAAAATGTATTTGCCAAGCATCTCTATTTTACAAAATAAGTATAGCATTAGCATTAGAACACTATTTTGTGTATTTTGTGCTTTTATTTTGCAGAGTGCTGTTGCATTGTATTTTGTATGCAGATGACAGGTGCCGTTCTTAGAATCACTGCACACTTCACTTATTTAGGCAGTCACGGGGCCAAAACTGACCAAATAACTCAAGTATGAACTCAGCCTTACAGGTCGATGTTAGTGTCAAAAAGAAGCGCACTCCTTTTCCACCATCGTTAGCTGATTCCACATAAATATCTACAGAACCTGTTCTATTAAACGCTTAGAAAAGTAGAGCTCCACTTGACAGAGTGGAGAGGGTCTTAGCAGTAAGTTTGTGTTAACGTCACTGATTATATTGCCCTTTCTCTGATCCGTCAGAACAATAACCCCCCAAAAAATGGATCCTGTCTGTTGAGCATTTGCCTTCACTCGCAGCATTTGGTCAGTAATCAATCAGTATTGCTAATGCCAAAAAAAAACAAGAGTGGATCAGAAACAGAGATGACACATGAAACAAATATTTGCATGTCTTCTGTGTTTTGCACCTACTCCTGCTTTTGGCTACCAAATCACAAGCCAATTCTGATGGGACCATACACACCTTACAGCTGCTACACAGAGAGGATCCCTTGTGCGTCTCATTTTCCCCCACCTTCTGACAGATCAGAGAAAGGGTCAAATAAAAGATGATGTCAGCCAAGCCAAAAATGCTAAATAGTGGACCATTCATGAAGTGGGGAGGGTGGGAACAGCATGAGAAGTCCACAGAGTGGCCCTATGACATAGTAGTGAAGTGAAAACAGCATGAGAATACCACAGAGTGGCCCAATAACAGAGTGTGGTGGCAACATGATGAGGCCACAGAGTGGCACAATGACAGAGTGTGGAGGTGGCAGCAGCATGAGGAGGCCACAGAGTGGCACAATGACAGAGTGTGGAGGTGGCGGCAGCATCAGGAGACCACACAGTGGCAAGGTGACATAGTGTGGAGGTGGCAGCAGCATGAGGAGGCCACAGAGTGGCACTATGACAGAGTATAGAGGTGGCAGCAGCATCAGGAGGCCACAGAGTGGCACTATGACAGAGTATAGAGGTGGCGGCAGCAGCATAAGGAGACCACAGAATGGGTACGACGACGAGAGATTGTGGAGGTGGCAGGAGCATAAGGAGGCCACAGAGTGGCACAACGCCAAAAGATTGTGGTGGTGTCAGCAGCATGAGGAGGCCACAGAGTGGCATGACACCGAGAGATTGTGGTGGTGTAAGCAGCATGAGGAGGTCACAGAGTGGCACGACAACGAGAGATTGCGGAGGTGGCAGCAGCATGAGAAGGCCACAGAGTGGCATGATGACGAGAGATTGTGGAGTTGGCAGCAGCATGAGGAGGCCACTGAGCGGCCACTTCGTCTATTCATTTATAAGGAATATGGGACAGAACAGAAGGTTAAAATTTCTCAACTTTATAAAGTGTTGCTTAAAATACGATTTAATAATACACGTTCTCCGGCACAAAAGGTTTGGCAAATTGTTTATCTGGGAATGTCCCTCGAAGATTGGTATAATATATTGCAAATTTAAGTTTACATAGGACATAGTTTTAAATTAGAGGGGCAAAGGTTTAAAAGTAATATCAGGAAGAATTACTTTACTGAGAGAGTAGTGGACGCATGGAATAGCCTTCCTGCAGAAGTGGTAGCTGCAAATACAGTGAAGGAGTTTAAGCATGCATGGGATAGGCATAAGGCCATCCTTCATATAAGATAGGGCCTGGGGCTATCCATAGTATTCAGCATATTGGGCAGAGTAGATGGGCCAAATGGTTCTTATCTGCCAACACATTCTATGTTACTATGTTTCTATAATTTTAATCAAGTTTTGTTTCAATTTAATATAAAAAATTTAATAAAGTTAATTCAAAAAATTAAGTGTTGCATAAGACAGAAGAGAATCGTCTAGTCTTCTGTTTTTTTGACGATGTGTTGCGATGGAGAAAACATTCCAAAAAACAATTCCTCTCCACCTGGAGATGAATCCTGTCAAGACTGAAGCAAGTGCGGTATCTGCTGCCACAGCCTCTTACTCTGCTGCCACAGCCTCTTACTCTGCTGCGACCTCTGCCTATGCCAGAAACATTTACGCCTCTTTCACTCCCATATACAGGGCCTGGCACTTCAGTGTCTCACATACTGTCAGATCAAATAATCAAATGTTAGAGAAAATATTTTTTTATTTCGCCTGAAACATGGCAAACTGGGCTCCAGAATATATCACTGCACCGCAGAACAGCAATTAGGCCCTAATTTTTTTCCAATTTTACACGAAAGGCTTTTCAACAGCAACGATGAAGGTCGAATATATTTTTATTTCGCCACTAATACACTAATACATGGCAAACAGGGCTTCCGAATATATCACTGCACCGCAGAATGGCAATTAGGCTCAAATTATTTTTCTACTTTTAAACAAAAGGCTTTTCAACAGAAAAGTGCAACGATGAAGGTCGAATATAATATTTTTTCTTCCACTAATACACGGCAAACAGGGCTTCAGAATATATCACTGCACCGCAGAACGACAATTAAGCCCTAATTTTTTTCAACTTTTACACAAAAGGCTTTTCAGCAGAGAAGTGCAACAATGAAGGTCTAATATATTTTTATTTCGACAATAATACACAGCAAACAGGGCTTCCAAATATATCACTGTACTGCTGAGTGGCAAAGATATTTTTTCTCTTTCCACTAATACACGGAAAAAAAGGGCTTTAATACAGATAACTGCATCACTGAGCGGAAAATATTTTTTTTCTTTTTACACTAATACACCAAAAAAAAGGCTGTAAAACAAATAACTGCACCACTGAGCGGCGAATATTTTTTTCTTTTTCCACTAATACACGGAAAAAAGGGCTTTAGAACAGATAACTGCATCGCTGAGCTGCAAATGTTTGTTTTTTCTTTTTCCACTAATACACGCAAAAAAGGGGCTTTAAAACAGATAACTGCACCGCTGAGCGGCGAATATTTTTTTTCTTTTTACATTAATACACACAAAAAAGGGCTTTAAAACAGATAACTGCACCACTGAGCGGCAAATATATTTTACTTTTGCCACTAATACACGACAAAAAGGGCTGTAAATGTCGCCCTCAACACACAGCGGCTAATAAGCACTTTTTTCCCACTAATACAAGCTAAAATATGCTTTAGTACCTATAACTGCACAGCACAAGGGCACAAGGGAATTACAGAGCTGTATAATGGCAATTTGTAACTAGGATGGGCGAGCACTCATACATTCGGCACCAAATTGAAGTGTATATAAAAAATTTATTCAGATAAAATTACACATAAAATGTTCACATATAGTATAAAAATGCTGTAAACACAATAAACACTATAGGTGGCTATGGTTTGAAACCCGCAATTTTCACAGACCACTTTGTATAAGATGTTCCTGCGTGTTGATACCTTAAACAATTTCAATCTGCAACCATATCATTACAGAGAGTGCATAAATAAATATATAGATATTCCTGTATGCAAATGTTCCTATATACTGGAGTTGCGATAACGTGTTTGTGTGATTTTTCAACGTATAATGTTTCGCCGGTAAATGCTCAAAATCCCAGGAAAGCCGCGCTCAAATGATTTCAGAAAAGTCGCATTTGAATAATTTCCCAATAGGTCATATGACCATTGTGCATATATTTTGTGCCTGTAGAGTCTTCCTTTACTTTCCAATTCGCTGATGTACAGTAGAGATAGTTTTTTATGTACAAATCTTTAGGATTGTTTTCTTACCCCCTCCCTTAGATGTGGTTCGAATGTTTTCCGGTGGCTTGGCGAGGGGCGAGTGGAGCGGATGGTTGTCGGCATCTCGCGCTGCACTCCTCAAGCCTAACAGCCCTTGTCTCACGAGAATACACGTGCGATGTTACCTTAGTTGCTGTATATTCGAAAATTCGGATATTAGGAACGGAGGTCTTGCGATTATCTCCTACTTTAAGCGTTTGTTTCTTCAAAGTTCTTTCTGTAAGGCCATGCAGTCCTTTTTGGAGGGCTTTGTTGCAGGTGCGTCCACCTTCCTGCCAACGGTTTGCTGGAATTACAGAGCTGTATAATGGCAATTTGGATCCCCAGTCAGTGCAGCAAGGTGTAATTGGATTGTTCCTATTACCCAGGCTGTCACCTCCCCGACTGAACCCTGTTCAACACAAATGCTGGTGGAATGATTCCTACCTATCTTTTCCCTACACCTTAAGTAATTTTTCCCTGCACTTGTAAATCATTTTTTTTTTCACCACAATCACTGTCCCTCGTGCCTGCAGACACGTCTCTCCCTGCACTAAGTACCCTGGTGAATGGCAGAATCTAAGATGGCTGCCACTATTTATAGGGCTGTGACATCACAGGGCTGGCTGCTGATTGTCTGCATGCATGTTAGCATGGGTGATCCGGCCTTCCCAGAGTTCCTTGCCCCATGTCCTCACACATTTAGCAGCCATTTTAAAAAAAAATTTGATTCCTTACCACGAAGCGCAAGGAAATTCGGCTTTGGTGTGAATCGAATCTTAACTAAAATTTGGATCAAATTCCACTTCATCAGCATCGATTCGCTCATCTCTAATGATCACATTACTGTCACATGATTGTTAAAGGGATTTTCCAAGGTTTGTAAAAAATGGGCATGTACAATAACCCAAAAAAATTCTTACATTATCTTTATAATAAAGGGCGGAATATTATTCACATGTCTATAAAAGGGGGTGACTTATTCTACAGAGACAATATTTTCACGAGATTTTGCCCAAAATCATATACTTTTCACCTTAAAGGGGTTATCCAAGGTCTATATTGCCCCCCCCCCAATATGTCCAGGCCCCTCACAGAGGTTGTACTTACCTCACTCCCAGCATCCCCACTGCAACTCATGCCAGCACGGCTCACGCTGCATCTGCCCGTCGTGCGGATGAAAACATCCGGCGTCGGGGGGGGGTTGTCCAATAGCAGGCCGCAATGGGAACGAGCCTCCCTAGCGTCACCTACGATACTAGGGAGTCTTGTTCCCATTGCAGCCTGCTATTTTCTGCCCCCTTGATGCCAGATGTTTTCATCTGCGTGATGGGGAGATGCAGCGGCAGCCATGCTGGTATATGAAACGACGCGGGTGCTGGGGAGCGAGGTAAGTACAACCTCTGTGAGGGGCTAGAGCATATGGGAGGGGGGCATTATAGAACTTTAACTGTTTTGGCCTTTTTAAAAATGTGAAATAAAATGAAGATGCAGAAAATTCTACATTCAGGGAAGCTATTAAAATCTTTCACAGTAAGCCTGAAACGAATCCACTGACTCTTTAACTTTATAGGTTTTGATGTGATGTGTGGTCTCCGCTTCCATTTTCTGCTGCATACTGATACATTATAATAAGGTCTATAAATCACAACAGCATCTTATTACAGAAGTCATTTTGACTCAAGGGACCATTCATTCCATCAGTTGTGCGTTTGTAAATGTATTCTAGGATAAACTGCTCAGTCGTTAACAGTATGACCCTCTACCATCTTATGGAACAAAAGTATAGGTATCAGAATGTCTCTTTACATGACTAAAATACCAAAATATATATTGTTTTGTGAAACTTTTGTCTAATTAGATCCGAGGAGAAAGTGTCTCATTCTCAAGGATACAGGACTTTTTCAGGTTTGCTCTAGGGGCAACAAGAATTGAAAAAGCACTTGACACAGATCTACTAGTAACTGCATCAATATGCAGCAATGTTATGATGGCATTTTTGGAATGGAGAGAGATTTGTACACAGCTCATTCATAGTACCAGTTAGAGTAGTAGGTTAGTACTACTACAAGTCCAACAACCTGCAGAGAACACAGCTGTTAATCTTCTCTTGTTCTGTACCATTTTTTGCTGGTAAAGGGGTGATAGATTAGCAAAGAGTATGAGTCATAACAATCTTTTTGTCCTGCTGCACAGAGGTCACAGCAGGGAGGCTACTGCTCCAGACAATTAGAAAAAGGATTGTGAGGAGGAGGAGGGACATGACTGTGCTACTGGAACACATTGAGAAAACTGAACAAAAACAAAGCTAAAAAAAAAAAAACTGCTATGTGCCAATGGTTTTGGGGTATTCTGCAGGCACAAGCAGAATTACAGTGACAAATACAGTAGTTATGCTGAGCAAAAAGCTTAAACCATGCAATAATGATGGACAGTTGGAAGTGGATGCATACTTTTATCACAATACTGTAATAATTTCATGGGATGCACAGCAGCATTTATTAATGACTTGATATACAGTATGAAAGAGCAGAGCAAAAATAACAAGTGTTAACATCTTAGAAACATGAACTAGTAAAAGGGGTTCTCCTGGAATTAAGAAAATGAAGATACGTAAATATTACTTTATTATTAATAGATTTCCAAATACCTTTCATTAGTTATAATGGCTCATTTTATCTAGGGAGCAATGATTAGGAGAAACAAAATGGCCACTGTCCTATTAGTGCACACAAAGCCTGTCCTAATCACAAAGCAGGACAAGTTACTTCACGACACTGAGGTAAAGAGCTGCCTCATCCTCCTCTCCTACTTGTCAGGGATTATGATCCTGAATACAGATGAGAACATCTTCAGATGAGTCTATATAGGAATGGAGTTCATGAAGAGACATATAGTACAGAGACCAGGGAAAGGACAGGCTGTGGTAATGTATGGCTTTGGTAAATGAAAACCGCATACAAGTGGTTCGGCTCATTAGCCACATCTGCTAATGAGCTCCATTCCTACAGAGATTCAGCTGATGACTATATTAAACTGTATTCAGGATTAGAGATGAGCGAACACCTGGAAGTTCGGGTTCGGGAAGTTCGGCTGAACTTCCCGAAAATGTTCGGGTTCAGGATCCGAACTCGACCCGAACTTTATCCCGAACCCGATTGAAGTCAATGGGGACCCGAACTTTTAGGCACTAAAAAGACTGTAAAATAGTCCAGGAAAGGGCTAGAGGGCTGCAAAAGGCAGCAAAATGTAGGTAAATCCCCTGCAAACAAATGTGGATAGGGAAATTCATTAAAATAAAATAAAATAAATAAAAATTAACCAATATCAATTGGAGAGAGGTCCCACAGCAAGGAATCATGCGTTATATCACCCACCACTGGAGAAGGCCACTTTCAGTTATTTCGGCCCCAGCACCCAGACAGAGGAGAGAGGTCCCACAGCAAGGAATCATGCGTCATATCACCCACCACTGGAGAAGGCCACTATCAGTTATTTCGGCCCAGCACCCAGACCGAGGATACAGGTCCCACTGCAAGGAATCATGCGTCATATCACTCACCACTGGAGAAGGCCACTTTCAGTTATTTCGGCCCAGCACCCAGACAGGGGAGAGAGGTCCCACAGCAAGGAATCATGCGTCATATCACCCACCACTGGAGAAGGCCACTTTCAGTTATTTCGGCCCCAGCACCCAGACAGAGGAGAGAGGTCCCACAGCAAGGAATCATGCGTCATATCACCCACCACTGGAGAAGGCCACTATCAGTTATTTTGGCCCAGCACCCAGACCGAGGATACAGGTCCCACTGCAAGGAATCATGCGTCATATCACTCACCACTGGAGAGGGCCACTTTCAGTTATTTCGGCCCAGCACCCAGACCGAGGATACAGGTCCCACTGCAAGGAATCATGCGTCATATCACTCACCACTGGAGAAGGCCACTTTCAGTTATTTCGGCCCAGCACCCAGACAGGGGAGAGAGGTCCCACAGCAAGGAATCATGCGTCATATCACCCACCACTGGAGAAGGCCACTTTCAGTTATTTCGGCCCCAGCACCCAGACAGGGGAGAGAGGTCCCACAGCAAGGAATCATGCGTCATATCACCCACCACTGGAGAAGGCCACTTTCAGTTATTTCGGCCCCAGCATCCAGACAGAGGAGAGGTTCATTCAACTTTGGGTTGCACCACAAGATCATGGTAAAGTTTAAAAAATTAGGATTCAATAAAGAAGTGCCCCGGAGTACAAGAATACATGTTTGAGGGGAAGGCAGTTATAAATGTCTATTCTGCACAAGGGAGGCACAGGTCCTGTGGGATCCATGTCTGGTTCATTTTTATGAACGTCAGCTTGTCCACGTTGGCTGTGGACAGGCAGCTGCGTTTGTCAGTAATGACGCCCCCTGCCGTGCTAAATACAAGTTCAGACAAAACGCTGGCCGCCGTGCAGGCCAGCACCTTCAAGGCATACAATGCTGACTCTGGCCACGTGGACAATTTGGAGACCGAGAAGTTGAATGGGGCCGAACCATCAGTCAGTACGTGGAAGGGTGTGCAGACGTACTGTTCAACTATGTTAGTGAAATGCTTCCTCCTGCTAACACGTTCCGTATCAGGTGGTGGTGCAGTTAGCTGTGGCGTGGAGACAAAACTTTTCCACATTTCTGAAATGCTAACCCTGCCCTCAGAGGAGCTGGCCGTGACACAGCTGCGTTGGCGACCTCTTGCTCCTCCTCTGCCTTCGCCTTGGGCTTCCACCTGTTCCCCTGTGACATTTGGGAATGCTCTCAGGAGCGCGTCTACCAGCGTGCGCTTGTACTTGTGCATCTTCCTATCACGCTCCAGTGCAGGAAGTAAGGTGGGCACATTGTCTTTGTACCGGGGATCCAGCTGGGTGGCAACCCAGTAGTCTGCACACGTTAAAATGTGGGCAACTCTGCTGTCGTTGCGCAGGCACTGCAGCATGTAGTCGCTCATGTGTGCCAGACTCCCCAGAGGTAAGGACAAGCTGTCCTCTGTGGGAGGCGTATCGTCATCGTCCTCCGTATCCCCCCAGCCACGCACCAGTGATGGGCCTGAGCTGTGTCGGGTGCCGCCCCGCTGTGAACCTGCTTCATCCTCATCCTCCTCATCCTCCTCGTCCTCCAGTAGTGGGCCCTGGCTGGCCACATTTGTACCTGGCCTTTGCTGTTGAAAAAAACCTCCCTCTGAGCCACTTCTAACAGACTGGCCTGCAAGTGATAAAAATGACCCCTCATCCTCCTCCTCCTGGGCCACCTCCTCTTCCATCATCGCCCTAAGCGTTTTCTCAAGTAGACATAGAAGTGGTATTGTAACGCTGATAACGGTGTCATCGCCACTGGCCATGTTGGTGGCGTACTCGAAACAGCGCAACAGGGCACACAGGTCTCGCATGGAGGCCCAATCATTGGTGGTGAAGTGGTGCTGTTCCGCAGTGCAACTGACGCATGCGTGCTGCAGCTGAAACTCCACTATGGCCTGCTGCTGCTCGCACAGTCTCTCCAGCATGTGCAAGGTGGAGTTCCACCTGGTGGGCACGTCGCATATGAGGCGATGAGCGGGAAGGCCGAAGTTCCGCTGTAGCACAGACAGGCAAGCAGCGGCAGGATGTGAACGCCGGAAGCGCGCACAGACGGCCCGCACTTTATGCAGCAGCTCTGACATGTCGGGGTAGTTGTGAATGAACTTCTGCACCACCAAATTCAGCACATGCGCCAGGCAAGGGATGTGCGTCAAACCGGCTAGTCCCAGAGCTGCGACGAGATTTCGCCCATTATCGCACACCACCAGGCCGGGCTTGAGTGCCACCGGCAGAAACCACTCGTCGGTCTGTTGTTCAATACCCCGCCACAACTCCTGCGCGGTGTGGGGCCTGTCCCCCAAACATATGAGTTTCAGAATGGCCTGCTGACGTTTACCCCGGGCTGTGCTGAAGTTGGTGGTGAAGGTGTGTGGCTGTCTGGATGAGCTGGTGGAATCAGAGGAGGAGGAAGCCGAGTAGGAGGAGGAGGCTACAGGAAGCAAAGAATGATGCCCTGCGACCCTTGGCAGCGGAAGGACGTGCGCCAAGGAACTCTCCGCCTGCGGCCCGGCCGCCACTACATTTACCCAGTGTGCAGTTAAGAGATATAGCGTCCCTGGCCGTGCTTACTGGTCCACGTATCTGTGGTTAGGTGGACCTTGCCACAGATGGCGTTGCGCAGTGAACACTTGATTTTATCGGATACTTGGTTGTGCAGGGAAGGCACGGCTGTCTTGGAGAAGTAGTGGCAGCTGGGAACAGCATACTGTGGGACAGCCATGGACATCAGCTGTTTGAAGCTGTCTGTGTCCACCAGCCTGAAAGACAGCATTTCAAAGGCCAGTAGTTTAGAAATGCTGGCATTCAGGCCCAAGGTTCGAGGGTGGCTAGGTGGGAATTTACGCTTTCTCTCCAAGGTTTGTGAGATGGAGAGCTGAACGCTGCCGTGTGACATGGTGGATATGCTTGGTGACGCAGGTGGTGGTGTCGGTGGCACATCCTTTGTTTGGTGGGCGGCAGGTGCCAACGTTCCTCCCGAGGCGGAGAAAGAGGCCGAGGCAGCAGCAGAAGAGGGAGCAGGGGGAGCCTGAGTGAGTTTCTTGTTTTTAAGGTGTTTACTCCACTGCAGTTCATGCTTTGCATGTAGATGCCTGGTCATGCAGGTTGTGCTAAGGTTCAGAACGTTAATGCCTCGCTTCAGGATCTGATGGCACAGCGTGCAAACCACTCGGGTCTTGTCGTCAGCACATTGTTTAAAGAAGTGCCATGCCAGGGAACCCCTTGAAGCTGCCTTTGGGGTGCTCGGTCCCTGGTGGCAGTGGCCAGTAGCAGGCGAACTCTCTTGGCGGTGGCTGGTCTGCTTTTGCCCCCTGCTCCCTCTTTTGCTACGCTGTTGGCTCGGTCTCACCACTGCCTCTTCCTCTGAACTATGAAAGTCTGTGGCACGACCTTCATTCCATGTGGGGTCTAGGACCTCATCGTCCCCTGCATCGTCTTCCACACAGTCTTCCTCCCTGACCTCCTGTTCGGTCTGCACACTGCAGAAAGACGCAGCAGTTGGCACCTGTGTTTCGTCATCATCAGAGACGTGCAGACACCGATGAGGTGGTATTCCCATGTCCTCATCATCAGGAAACATCAGTGGTTGTGCATCAGTGCATTCTATGTCTTCCACCACTGGGGAAGGGCTAGGTGGATTCCCTTGGGAAACCCTGCCAGCAGAGTTATCAAACAGCATAAAAGACTGCTGCATAACTTGAGGCTCAGACAGTTTCCCTTAAATGCATGGGGGTGATGTGACAGACTGATGGGCTTGGTTTTCAGGTGCCACCTGTGCGCTTTCTGCAGAAGACTGGGTGGGAGATAATGTTGTGAACATGCTGGATCCACTGTCGGCCACCCAATTGACTAGCGCCTGTACCTGCTCAGGCCTTACCATCCTTAGAACGGCATTGGGCCCCACCAAATATCGCTGTAAATTCTGGCGGGTACTGGAACCTGAGGTAGTTGGTTCACTAGGACGTGTGGCTGTGGCAGAATGGCCACGTCCTCTCCCAGCACCAGAGGGTACACTAACACCACCACGACCGCGTCCGCGTCCCTTACTAGATGTTTTTCTCATTGTTACCGTTCACCAAGCACCACAATAAGAAAACAAATATTTGGCCCAATGTATTGATTTCAAATTCAGGCCTTTTTTTACAGGCACCTAACACTATCTGCCTATTTATTTATGTAGCGTATTACACTAATCCAGGCACAGCAGTAACCACTGATTTAGGGGAATATCTCTTTTAGGGCTAGTATTTTGGCCCTGGATGAAAGGTATTCTTTTATGGACAGATTTACAATTGGCCTGCAACAGCTCGAACACCAGATTCAGGGTATTGCTATTTTGGCAATTGAATTTAACCCCAGAACAAAATATATCCTTTGCAGGACACTATGAAACTTGGCCAGCCAGAGTTGAAACCACTGATTTATGGTATTGCTATTTTGGCAATTGAATTTCACCCCAGAACAAAATATACCCTTTTACGGACAGATTAAAACTTGGCCTGCAACAGCTGGGACACCAGATTCAGGGTATTGCTATTTTGGCAATTGAATTTCACCCCACAACAAAATATATGTTTTGGCGGACACTATGAAACTTGGCCAGCCACAGCTGAAACCACTGATTTATGGTATTGCTATTTTGGCAATTGAATTTCACCCCAGAACAAAATATATAATTTGCAGGACACTATGAAACTTGGCCAGCCACAGGTGAAACCACTGATTTATGGTATTGCTATTTTGGCAATTTAATTTCACCCCAGAACAAAATATACCCTGTTATGGACAGATTTAAACTAGGCCTGCAACAGCTGGACCACTAGATTCAGGGTATTGCTATGTTGGCAATTGAATTTCACCCCAGAACAAAATATACCCTTTTACGGACAGATTAAAACTTGGCCTGCAACAGCTGGGACACCAGATTCAGGGTATTGCTATTTTGGCAATTGAATTTCACCCCAGAACAAAATATATGTTTTGGCGGACACTATTATACTTTGCCAGCCACAGCTGAAACCACTGATTTATGGTATTGCTATTTTGGCAATTGAATTTCACCCCAGAACAAAATATACCCTTTTACGGACAGATTAACACTTGGCCTGCAACAGCTGGGACACCAGATTCAGGGTATTGCTATTTTGGCAATTGAATTTCACCCCAGAACAAAAAATATTTTTTTGCGGACACTATGAAACTTGGCCTGCAACAGCTGGGACACCAGATTCAGGGTATTGCTATTTTAGCAATTAAATTTCACCCCAGAACAAAATATATGTTTTCGTGGACACTATTATACTTTGCCAGCCACAGCTGAAACCACTGATTTATGGTATTGCTATTTTGGCAATTGAATTTCACCCCAGAACAAAATATACCATGTTACGGACAGATTTAAACTAGGCCTGCAACAGCTGGAACACCAGATTCAAGGTATTGCTATTTTGGCAATTGAATTTCACCCCAGAACAAAATATATGTTTTTGCGGACACTATGAAACTTGGCCAGCCAGAGCTGAAACCACTGATTTATGGTATTGCTGTTTTGGCAATTGAATTTCACCCCAGAACAAAATATATAATTTGCAGGACACTATGAAACTTGGCCAGCCACAGCTGAAACCACTGATTTATGGTATTGCTATTTTGGCAATTGAATTTCACCCCAGAACAAAATATATGCTTTGGCAGACACTATGAAACTTGGCCAGCCACATCTGAAACCACTGATTTATGGTATTGCTATTTTGGCAATTGAATTTCACCCCAGAACAAAATATATAATTTGCAGGACACTATGAAACTTGGCCAGCCACAGCTGAAACCACTGATTTATGGTATTGCTATTTTGGCAATTGAATTTCACCACATAAAATAATCTATCCTTTGCCAGACAGCAGACAGTATTATACTTGGCTAGCCAAAGCTGGAACACCAGATTTAGGGGATTGGTATTTGGGCAATTGTATTTAACCCCTTAATAAAATATAGAAATGGCTATCCTGAGTTTCTAGGGGTGACAATTAGCACAGCCAAGCCCCTGATGTAGGATATAGCAAAAAAAAACTAGTATTGATGGATTGATGGACTTGGTGGCAGCTTGTTCTGGTGCAGCACAAGTCACAAAATGGCCACCGATCACCCCAGAAAATAAGTGACATAAAAACGCTCTGTACAGCCTAAAAACCAGTGAGCAAGTAACTAGCAGAAGTTCAATCATTCACAGCTGTAGATCGATCAGTTCATTAGGTGCTGTTGCTGACTTTTCCCTGCCTAATCTCTCCCTCACAGAAGCTGCGTCCTCTCCCTACACTAATCAGAGCAGTGTGACGTGCGGCGCTACATGACTCCAGCTTAAATAGAGGCTGGGTCACATGCTGCACTTGGCCAATCACAGCCATGCCATTAGTAGGCATGGCTGAGATGGGCTCTTAGGGCAAGAAGTAAAATGCTAGCTGATTGGCTGCTGGGCAGCCCTTCAGAAAGCGGGAAGTAATCGCCGAACAATGAACCCGAACCCGAACTTTTTTGAAAATGTTCGGGTTCGGGTCCGTGTCCCTAACACCCCAAAATTCGGTACGAACCCGAACTATGCTCGAATTGTTCGCTCAACACTATTCAGGATCATAATTAGAGATGAGCGAATTTCCCCGCATTTTCCAAAAGGATTTGATTCGATCTGAATTTATTTACGATGAATCAAGTTAAAAAACAGATATTTCCTGGCTGCAGAGAGCCTGTATAGTGGTGTAGAACACTGTGCCTTGCAGTAACATGCATAGGAAGTCTTCCGTGGTAGTGAAACAACACTGTAATTCATGACAGGCGTCCCTCTTAGAATCACTGCACAATTCACAAATTTGGGCAGTTACGGGGCCAAAACTGACCAAATAACTCAAGTGTTAAATCAGCCTTACAGGTCGATGTTAGCTCCTGGTATAAATATAGAACCATGCAGATGCGCAAGATCCTACTGTAGCGCTAAAGAGCGCACTCCTTTTACACTGTCGTCAGCTGATTCCACATAGATGTCTACAGAATCTGTTCAGACAGAGTGGAGAGGGTGTCAGCGGTAAGTTTGTGTTGACGTCACTGATTACTTTGCCCTTCCTCTGATCCTTCAGAACAATAACCCCCCAAAAAACGGATCCTGTCTGTTGAGCATCCGCCTTCACTCGGTCAGCATTTGGTTAGTAATCCATCAGTATGACACATGAATGTAATATTTGCATGTCTTCTGTATTTTGTACCCACTCCTACTTTAGGCTACCAAATCATAAGCCAATTCTGATGGGTCCTTACCGGCCTTACAGCTGCTACACAGACAGGATCTGTTGTGTATCTCATCTTTCCTTCCTTCTGACAGATCAGAAGAAGGGTCAAATAAATAATGATGTCAACCAAGCCAAAAAGGCAAAATAGTGGCCCAGTCATGGAGTGAGGAGGGCGGGAGAACATCTTGAGAAGTCAACAGAGTGGCCCAATGACATAATGTTGAGGTAGCAGCAGCATGAGGAGACCATAGAGTGGCCCAGTGACATAGTGGGGAGGTGGCAGCAGCTGCAGCATGAGGGGACCACAGAGTGCCCCATTTACATAGTGTTGAAGTGGCAGCAGCATGAGGAGGCCACAGAGTGGCCCAGTTACATAGTGTTGATTTAGCAGCAGCATGAGGAGGCCACAGAGTGGCAAGGTGGCATATTTTAGAGGTGGCAGCAGCAGCAGTACGAGGATGCCACAGAGTGGCAAGTTGACATAATGTGGAGGTGGCAGCAGCAGCATGAGGAGGACACAGAGTGGCATAATGAGGAAAATAAACTGTCAGAAGAAATGCTGAATTTAAAAATAAATCCCCCATTAAAAGTGTCCTGTCTGACCCAAGAAGAAGTACAACAGCGACTTAAAAAGATTAAAATAGACAAATCGCCAGGATCGAATGGCATACACCCCCGTATCCTAAGGGAATTAAGTAATGTCATAACCAGACCCTTATTTCTGATATTTACGGACTCTATACTGACAGGGAATGTCCCACAGGATTGGCGCATAGCAAATGTGGTGCCAATATTCAAAAAGGGTCCAAAAACAGAGCCCGGAAACTATAGGCCGGTAAGTTTAATATCTGTTGTGGGGAAACTGTTTGAAGGTTTTCTGAGAGATGCTATCTTAGAGGATCTCAACAGAAATAAGCAAATAACGCCGTATCAGCATGGCTTCATGAGGGATCGGTCATGTCAAACGAATTTAATAAGTTTCTATGAGGAGGTAAGTTCTAGACTTGACAGCGGCGAATCAATGGATGTCGTATATCTGGACTTCTCCAAAGCATTTGACACTGTACCACATAAAAGGTTAGTATATAAAATGAGGATGCTCGGACTGGGAGAAAATGTCTGTAAGTGGGTAAGTAACTGGCTGAGTGACAGAAAATAGAGGGTGGTTATTAACGGTACACACTCAGATTGGGCAACTGTCAATAGTGGGGTACCTCAGGGGTCAGTACTGGGCCCTATTCTTTTCAATATATTTATTAATGATCTTGTAGAAGGCTTGCACAGTAAAATATCAATTTTTGCAGATGACACTAAACTGTGTAAAGTAATTAACAGTGAAGACGACAATATACTGCTATGCTATAGAGTGATCTGTATAGATTGGAAGCTTGGGCAGATAAGTGGCAGATGAGGTTCAACACTGACAAATGTAAAGTTATGCACATGGGAAGGAATAATGCAAGTCACCCGTACATATTAAATGGAAAAACACTCGGCAACACTGACATGGAAAAGGATCTAGGAATTTTAATAAACAGCAAACTAAGCTGCAAAAACAGTGTCAGGCAGCTGCCGCCAAGGCCAATAAGATAATATGTTGCATCAAAAGGGGCATAGACGCCCGTGATGAGAACATAGTCCTACCACTTTACAAATCGCTAGTCAGACCACACATGGAGTACTGTGTACAGTTCTGGGCTCCTGTGAACAAGGCAGACATAGCAGAGCTGGAGAAGGTTCAGAGGAGGGCAACTTAAGTAATGACTGGAATAGGGCAACTACAGTACCCTAAAAGATTATCAAAACTAGGGTTATTTACTTTAGAAAAAAGACGACTGAGGGGAGATCTAATAACTATGTATAAATATATCAGGGGTCAGTACAGAGATCTCTCCCATCATCTATTTACCCCAGGACTGTCACTGTGACAAGGGGACATCCTTTGCATCTGGAGGAGAAAAGGTTTGTACACAAACATAGAAGAGGATTCTTTACGGTAAGAGCAGTGAGACTATGGAACTCTCTGCCTGAGGAGGTGGTGATGGTGAGTACAATAAAGGAATTCAAGAGGGGCCTGGATGTATTTCTGTAATGTAATAATATTACAGGCTATAGCTACTAGAGAGGGGTCGTTGATCCAGGGAGTACTTCTGATTGCCTGAATGGAGTCGGGAAGGAATTTTTTACTCCCCTTAAGTGGGGAAAATTGACTTCTAACTCACAGGTTTGTTTTTGTTTTTTTTGCCTTCCTCTGGATCAACTAGCAGGATGACAGGCCAAACTGGATGGACAGATGTCTTTTTTTGGCCTTATGTACTATGTTACTATGTTCTGAAGTATCAGAGGAAGGGCATAATAATTAGTGACGTCAACACAAACTTACTGCTGACGCCCTCTCCACTCTGTCTGAACAGGTTCTGTAGACATCTATGTGGAATCAGCTGACAACAGTTTAAAAGGAGTGCGCTCTTTCACGCTACAGTAGGTTCTTGGGCCTCTGCACGGTTCTTTATACCTGGCGCTAACATCGACCTGTAAGGCTGAATTCACACTTGAGTTATTTGGTCAGTTTTGGCCCCGTAAGCATGAGGAGGCCACAGAGTGCAAGTTGACATAGTGTGGAGGGGGCAGCAGCATGAGAAGGCCACCGAGTAGCAAGGTGACATAGTGTGGAGGTGGCAGCAGCAGAATGAGGAGGCCACAGCGTGGCACAATGACAGAGTGTAGAGGTAGCAGCAGCATGAGGAGACCACAGAGTGGCCCAGAGACAGAGTTGTAAGTTGACAGCAGCATGAGGAGACCACAGAGTGGCAAGGTGACATAGTGTGGAGGTGGCAGCAGCATGAGGAGGCTACAGAGTGGCAAGGTGACATAGTGTGGAGGTGGCAGCAGCATGAGGAGGCCACAGAGTGGCACAATGACAGAGTGTGGAGGTAGCAGCAGCATGAGGATGCCACAGAGTGGCAAGTTAACATAGTGTGGAGGTGGCAGCAGCAGCATGAGGAGGCCACAGACTGGCAAGGTGACATAGTGTGGAGGTGGCAGCAGCAGCATGAGGAGGCCACAGAATGGCAAGGTGACATAGTGTGGAGGTGGCAGCAGCAGCATGAGGAGGCCACAGAGTGGCACAATGACAGAGTGTGGAGGTAGAAGCAGCATGAGGAGACCACAGAGTGGCAAGGTGACATAATGTGCAGGTGTCAGCAGCATGAAGAGGCAATGTATTTCCTTGCAGATGTAATGTTTATATGTAATGTGCCTGGTCCACCAGCAGGTGGCAGAAAATCTGTGCAGAGATAGTTTCTCTGGAGAGGAACCTTCTAGTTCCTTCCCAGCCCTCTTTAGAGAGGAAGGAGTTTAGTTAGTCTAGTCAGTCTAGTCCAGGCATCTTTAAACTACGGCCCTCCAGCTGTTGCAAAACTACAACTCCCAGCATGCCCGAACAGCCTACAGGTATCAGCCTACAGCAGGGCCTTGTGGGAGTTGTAGTTTTACAACAGCTGGCAGGCCGAAGTTTGAGGATGCCTGGTCTAGTCCATCCCTTCCTAAGGGAAGGTTGTGTGCTGGCCAGCAGAGCGCTCCCTGCTCTGCTGGGCCTGCAGGCCCTGTCTGCAAGAGTCCTTTATGGTTGCTTGTCCCCTCCTGGGCTTGCATTTCCTCCAAAGCTAAGAGAGCTTGATGCCAGGAAGAAGTTTCTAGGATTAAATAGAGACTACAGCTAACCTAAGTTCCAGCAGAAGAGGAAGAGTTTTCTATTTAGGCCAGCCAAGCATTGCAGGGCTGAGAGAGCTACCGCATAGCAGAGCTGAGATTGTTGCAGAAGTGTTTGCCTGAACAGAATAAGCCAATACCTGCTGATGACTAAGATGAAGTTTGGAAACTGTTTGGATTACTGTTTATGCCAAGTAAAGCTATGTTCAACATTTCTACAAAGTCCGGACTCCATTTATTCTACCTATTCATCACCCAAGTTCAACAAACCCCTTTTTGCACTTGCTTCGTACTACACAACGTCTGGGATCCACGGATATCCAGGTAGGAGCACCGTGACACGGGTGTATAGCATCTACAGAGACATTGTAGGCTACTCTGCACCATTCTGGTATTCCTACCCTGGGTACCACCAATACCATCTACAAAGGGGACTCCAAGTCCTCATTGCTTAACTGCAACTGGCATCACGACTACTTGCTTTAATAGAGGGACATATAATTGTAGATACCTCTTGAGGGGCAAGGGATCCCCCAGACGCTGGCAGTGGGTTGCTGCAAATGGCTCAGCCCTCCTTAATGCAGCGCCGACACCATGTTCTTCCCATTCTCGGACACCATGGTTCCGATTTTGAGTTGTCGTGAAGAAAGCCAGGATTCGATTTCTTGATGAAGAAAACGGAGCAGGTCCTCCCCTGTGTGACTCTGTTCGCCAAGGCAAACGAGGTGTAGAACAGTGTGACACTGCTGTGCCCTGCACATGTGGTATGCTGGAGGAGCACTGCGAATTGTCCCTGCAGTGGAGGCTGAGGACATGGTGGAGGATGAGGAAGCAGAGGTGAACATTGTCGCTGGACCAACAGCGTAAAAACGTGGAGGCAGAAGAGACGTCACCTGGCCAAGTTGCTGGTTTGGCTGGGCAGGAACCATATTTACCCAGTGGGCCATAAAGGACATATACTGTCTTTTACCGTAGTTATAACTCCACACGTCGGCACTGCCAGGCTCAAGGACTGGCCCACCTTCTGTTCTACATATTTGTGCAGGGCTGGTACTGCCTTTTTGGCAAAGAAATGATGACTTGGGACTCTCTACTTCGGCTCGGCACAAGCCGTCAGTTCTCTAAGAGGTGCAGAGTCCAACACTTGGAAGGGGAGGGACTGCAGCACCAGCAACTTGGCCAGGAGCACATTCAGAGTCTGTGCTGTTGGATAAGTGCACGCATACTGTTGTCTCTTGGCAATCGCTTCAATTGCTGACGGGATGACTAACGAGGAGTAGGAGGGCAAGGAGCAGAAGCATCAGGACCGGTAGATGATGGGAAGGACAGACAGCAACCTTTAGCTAAGGTGATGGAGCCTTCACTGTCTGAAATCGAGTGCATGCCACTGGGTGATGGAGCAGTTGCTGCGGCAGGCTGGACCACCACATTGCAGCCACGGTTTTCCCAGGCCATTTTATGGTGACTCTGCATATGTTAACGCAGGGCCGTGGTGCCAACCCCTGCACCACTACTTTCCGTGCAGGTAGCGGGTGGTCTACCCTGGGCACATTAGGCTCCCGACCTCCCACTGCTGAACCCTGCTGACTCCTGGCCACGCTACCAACTTGCTGGCTCCGCTGCTGCCTCACTCACAAGCTGCCATCCGCTTCTCCTGATGATGATGAAGCCCCTTCGTCACCCGGCTCACAATTGCAATCGGCTACATCATCATCGAGTACTGTCTGCTCGTCACTGATGTCCTCCTCAATGGTCTCTGAACCAGGAGCCTGACCGCTCACAACACCAGCTCCCAGGTCACTCTCCTCATCACTACTTGCCCGCCTATGGAGAAAGTGGAGGATGTCTCCTCCAGATCTTGGCTGGGGAGTAGCTGCTGGCTGTCCTCTATTAGCTCGTCCTCGCTGTATAGTGGAGATGAGCCCACAGCATAGAATGCTTCTCTGGCTGACGGAACAGAAAAGGACAGAGTCAGGTTGAGGAGAGGTAAGGGCACAGGGCCTGCTCCCGGGCCATGCCAACTAAGGGTTGTGTCTGATGAACACACCGACTCTTGGCTGGGGGTGTCTGATGTCACTTGGGAGGAAGTGGATGACCGAGTTGGGTTGCTGGTCAAGACACGACCGCTAGCTGACACTGGGAGCTCAGGCCTCTGGAAGTGACCCCTGCTGCCCCCTTACTCTGCTGCGACCTGTGCATGCACCATAAACATTTAGGCCTCTTCCACTCCCCTGTGTAGGGCCTGTCACTTCTCTGTCAATTAAGTCAAAAAAGTAAATAAAAAAGAAATTAATACACCTTAAAAGGCTGTAATTTTGTCACTTCACCCCACAACGGCAAATAATACTTTTTTTTTGGAACTAATACATGCCAAAAAAGGCTTTAAACCATATTACTACACCATTGAACGGCAAATAATACTTTTTTGCCACTAATACAAACCAAAAAGAGCTGTAATTTTGTCACTTCACCACACAACTGTGGCAGACACAGCACTATGAAGTGCCTTTTGTGCTGTGGCTTTAGAAAAATTTTGATATCTCTAACTTTTTAGTCCAACCAGACTGTCTGTTACTCTGCTTTAATTCTTCTAGTGCCGTTCTATGGAAACAGTAGGCTTAAAGAGCACACGAAATGCTTAAGATAACTTCTTTATTAACTTCAACCTCCGCAGCAGATAGTCGATATACAAAACATGTGTTGAATAAAGTATCGCGAAATAGTGGTTGAACTGTTCATTTTTGTCATTCAACATAAAATGGTGGATATATTTCTCTCTTCAGTATCTGTACTCTCACTTTAAGTTATTTAAGCACTTTATGATCTCTCTGAGCGGTATATCTGAAGTTTAACCAATAGATCAACTTGCTCTACTTGGTTTGCAGTTTGCTTTATACAATTGCTTTGGGCAGTTTGTTCTATATAATTGCAGATTTGTCTGGTATGAGCAGTTCGCAGATTAATTTACACAGTCTGTGTAGTTTGTGCGTGGTTTGAATGCTTTTATGCAATTTGGTCACAATTTGGTGGAACTGTAAGTAAGCATACATAACTAGTTTAGTATACAGTTCTGAACACAATACTAACAATAAGAACATGATATAATTGTTCTAAATACCTATTTTGGCCTCTTTGCTTCCATAAAACTCAGCTCTTAGTGGAGTAAATGTCTGTTCAGCTCCTCTCCTCTGGTGAATACTGATTCCAGCACCTTTTGCTAAGGGATTTCCCACACAGGCTCAGTGTGAGGCTGGCTGTGGTTGGTCAAGACTCCTGCTCAGTGTGAGGCTAACAGTCATTGGTCAAGACTTCTGCCCAGTAATAACAGTTTAACTCTTTATGCTTTATGCTTTCTGTTGTTAATTCTGCTGTGTCGTTGAGCTTACCTTACATTCATATAATGAATCTTAAAGGCATATTATCTTTTCTGCTTCTGTGAACACAATATACAACTGTTATATGACATCCAAAACATGAAGTCACTGTAAATAACTCTCTTTCTGTCTTTAATAGATAAACATATGAACTGTATTAAGGTTATTGGCAGGTCTAGCTGTATACACAAATAAGCCAAATTAGCAACCTAGGACAGGTCTAAGCTGGCGAGCTACAACAACGGCTAATAAGCCATTTTTTGCCACTAATACATGCCAAAAAAGGCTTTAGAACGTACACTCACCTAAAGAATTATTAGGAACACCTATTCTAGTTCTTATTAATGCAATTATCTAGTCAACCAATCACATGGCAATTGCTTTAATGCATTTAGGGGTGTGGTCCTGGTTAAGACAATCTCCTGAACTCCAAACTTAATGTCAGAATGGGAAAGAAAGGTGATTTAAGCAATTTTGAGTGTGGCATGGTTGTTGGTGCCAGACGGGCCGGTCTGAGTATTTCACAATCTGCTCAGTTACAGGGATTTTCACGCACAACCATTTCTAGGGTTTACAAAGAATGGTGTGAAAAGGGGAAAAACATCCAGTATGCGGCAGTCCTGTGGGCGAAAATGCCTTGTGGATGCTAGAGGTCAGAGGAGAATGTGCCGACTGATTCAAGCTGATAGAAGAGCAAGGTTGACTGAAATAACCACTCGTTACAACCAAGGTATGCAGCAAAGCATTTGTGAAGCCACAACACCCACAACCTTGAGGCGGATGGGCTACAACAGCAGAAGACCCCACCGGGTACCACTCATCTCCACTACAAATAGGAAAAAGAGGCTACAATTTGCACAAGCTCACCAAATTGGACTGTTGAAGACTGGAAAAATGTTGCCTGGTCTGATGAGTCTCGATTTCTGTTGAGACATTCAAATGGTAGAGTCCGAATTTGGCGTAAACAGAATGAGAACATGTATCCATCATGCCTTGTTACCACTGTGCAGGCTGGTGGTTGTAGTGTAATGGTGTGGGGGATGTTTTCTGGGCACACTTTGAGCCCCTTAGTGCCAATTGGGCATCGTTTAAATGCCACAGGCTACCTGAGCATTGTTTCTGATCACCATGTACCCATCCTCTGATGGCTACTTCCAGCAGGATAATGCACCATGTCACAAAGCTCGAATCATTTCAAATTGGTTTCTTGAACATGACAATGAGTTCACTGTACTAAAATGGCCCCCACAGTCACCAGATCTCAACCCAATAGAGCATCTTTGGGATGTGGTGGAACGGGAGCTTCGTGCCCTGGATGTGCATCCCTCAAATCTCCATCAACTACAAGATGCTATCCTATCAATATGGGCCAACATTTCTAAAGAATGCTATCAGCACCTTGTTGAATCAATGCCACGTAGAATTAAGGCAGTTCTGAAGGCAAAAGGGGGTCCAACACTGTATTAGTATGGTGTTCCTAATAATTCTTTAGGTGAGTGTATAACTGAACGGCGAATAATACTTTTTTTCCCCACTAAAACACACCAAAAAAAGGCTGTAGAACATATAACTGCCCCACTGAACAGCAAATAATACTTTTTTTTTGCCACTAATACACACCAAAAAGGACTGTAATTTTCTCACTTCACCACACAACTGCAAATTATAGTTATTTTTGCCACTAATATATGCCAAAAAAGCTTTAGAACATATAAATGCACCGCTGAACGGCCAAAAAAACTTTAGAACATATAACTGCACCGCTAAACGGCAAATAATAAGGAGGCGACTGAGGGATCTGCATGTTAACTGTGGGTAATTCTTACTATGTATTTTCAGACTTAGCCCTATTTACCTGTTTACCATGCCTTTAATTATACTTATGGGCTCAGTGTGATTATTGTATTTTTTCTGTACACCCCTTTCTTTTCATGCTGATCCCCCAGCCCCCTCTTATGTGTTTGTCTTTTATCAAATGTTCTCCTTGTTTTGCTGCTAATATTACATATATATAAATGTTGTTATATAATTAATAAAGTAAAATTTTATTTTAATTTCACCTGGAGAGGTCTTTGTTCAATTTGACAATCAGACATAAAACACCTCAAAAACTCCTCCTAAACCTGGTTGACCCTGTCAGTTTGTCCATTTGTCTCAGGATGGAACACTGAAGAGAAGGACAGTTTTATGACAGTCAGAATCAATAGAATCACAGGAACAAAAACTATGCAATAAAGCATCCGTTTTCACATTACCAGGATGATAAGTAATGATAAAATTAAACTGGATGAAGAACAACGCCTAAAGTGCTAGTCTCGGATTCAAGCATTTGGCACTATCAAGATATATTAAATTCTGATCTGTGAGTACAATTATTTGTTGACTAGTCCATTCAGGGAAATTACGCCATTCCTTGAATGCCCATTTGATGGCTAATAATTAAACTCTCCTTCGGAGTTTCAAATGTAAACAGAGCAACAAGAGATCAATGTATTAGATCCATCCCTTTCCTCGTTAAATCAGTAAGCAGCATGGCAATGTTAGAATTTTATTTTATAAATTTTCTATAATAATTTGCAAACCTAACAAATTTTTGAAGGGCTTTGAGGGACGACGGCCCAATTAACAACGGCTTGCACTTTAGTAGGATCCACATAAAAATTTGGAGGAGACAGTATATAACCCAGTAAAGAGATTTCTCTTACACCAAAAACACATTTACTGAATTTAGCAAACAGCTGATTATCATTATGGGGGAGATTTATCAAACTGGTGTAATGTAGAACTGACTTAGTTGCCCATAGCAACCAATCAGTAGCCATCTTTTATTTTCTAAAGAAGCTGGGAAAAATAAAATGTGGAATCTGATTGGTTGCTATGGGCAACTAAGGCTACTTTCACACTAGCGCCGGACCTCCGGCAGGTTGTTCCATTGGGTGAACAGCCAGTCGGATCCGTCCTGCCACCAATGATGTTTTAGAATACTCCTGCGTCATTACTAGGTATTTAAAATGGCCTTCAGGGGTATTGAATGCTGTCTTCAATTCGTCCTTCTCCCGTTTTTTAATCAAATTATAGGCGCTTCTGAGGTTAATCTTAGAAAACCACTTAGCCCCACCAATTTGATTAAAAAGATCAGGAATAAGGGGAAGAGGATACTGGTTCCGGACCATGATTTTCTTAAATTCCCTATAGTCGATACTAGGGCGTGTACCATCTTTTTTTCTAACAAAAAAGAACCCAGCTCCCATAGGGGATACAGACGGACAAATACTGTATTTGCCTTCCTTAAACTATCTTGAATATCATCTTTCATGGCTTGTCTTTCGGGTCCAGAAAGATTATAAAGTTTACCTTAAGAGAATTTGGCACCAGCTATAAGTTCTATAGTACAGTAATAATCACGATGCGGAGGCAAGGTCTTGGATGCCTTTATGGAAAAAACATCCTAAAAATCCTTAATCTATTCAGGTTAAGGACCTTCCTCTAGATCAAGACTAGTGTTGGGCGAGCATGCTCGGCCGAACACCAACTCGGCTTGAGCATCGTGATGCTCGGCAGATCGCGGGCCAAACACTGCATGTGCTCGTGCGAGATGCTTGAGTCTCCTCCCTGCACATTTGTTGGCTGCTATGCAGCCAATAAACATGCAGGGAAGTACTGGCATTCACTGTAATGCCGTAGCCATGTTGGTTACTGGCATTACAGTGATTGGCTGGCCAGAATGTGTCATCGGGTGCTATATAGCACCCGATGACACGTGTTCGGCTCAGTCTTAGTCAGGGAGAGCTGTGCTGCAGAAGGGACAGATAGTGTAGGGAGTGAAATCGTAATATTTTAGGGAAAAAAATTTATTAGAGACCCAAAAGTCCTTTTAAGGACTATTGTTGTATCTGCAGCAATATAATTATTAGCACAACCTGTGCTAAATTGCGTGGCATTGTTACAGAGACCCAAAAGTACTTTTTAGGACTTTAGTTGTATCTGGCTGCAATATATATTATTAGCGCAACCTGCGCTAAATTGCATGCAATTGTTAGTGTCGCTTCTGATAGTGACACAACCTCTGCTACATCTTTTATTTCACATTCGCGCAGCCTAAATATCTGTGACATAGTTTGGCCGCCTTTATAACGTTTGAGAATCCTAAATATCAGTGACATTCATTCAGTGTAATTTTTTATTAGCCGGTGGTGACAGCGACATTACTTGCAATATACCTCCTGTATAACGTTTATGCATCCTCAAATTATCTGTGATATTCAGTGTACTTTTTTCATAGACGCTGCAGACAGTAACATTATCTGTGCTACATCTCCTGTTTAACGTGTGCGCATCCTAAAAATATCTGTGACATTCTGTGTACTTTATTTGCGCATATACTTACAAAACCTGCGCTACTGTACGTGTGACATACTTGCAATTATATATATCATTTAATATGTGCAAGGCGAGCAGTAAGGGATGGGGAAGTGGCCATGCTGCTGATGGTGCACGCAGAGGCCGTGGCCCTGGGCACGGTAAAACTGTGCCTGCTGCCAGAGCATAAGAAACACGCTCATCCACGATACCTAACTTCATGTCCCAGTTTGCAGGGCGGCGCAGGACACCACTCTTGAAAACAGGCGAGTGCGACCAGGTGGTTGGTTGGATTGCAGTAGATAATGCTTTCAGTCGGTTAACCCCTTCACGCCCGATGACTTACATGGCAATGGCAAACGGAGATGAAATTTCAGAATTTCTATTTTTTGTTACCTTGCCTCACAAAAAGTGTAATATAGAGCAACCAAAAATCAGATTTACCCTAAAATAGTGCCAACAAACCTTATTTCCAAAATGGGGTCACTTTTTTGGAGTTTCTACTCTAGGGTGCATCAGGGGGGCTTCAAATGGGACATGGTATCAAAAAACCAGTCCAGCAAAATCTGCCTTCCAAAAACCAAATGGCGTTCCTTTCCTTCTGCGCCCTGCCATGTGGCCATACAGCAGTTTAAAACCATATTTGGGGGTTTTCTGTAAACTACAGAATCAGGGCAATAAATATTGAGTTTTGTGTGGCTGTTAACCCTTGCTTTGTTAGTGGAAAAAATTGATTAAAATGGAAAATTTGCCAAAGAATAGAAATTCTGAAATTTCGTCTCCATTTGCCATCAACTCTTGTAGAACACCTAAAGGGTTAACAAAGTTAGTAAAATCAGTTTTGAATACCTTGAGGGGTGTCGTTTCTTAAATGGGGTCACATTTTTACTCTAGGGGTGCATCAGGGGGGCTTCAAATGGGACATGGTGTCAAAAAAACAGTCCAGCAAAATCTGCCTTCCAAAAACCATATGGCTTTAAATTAAACAGAAAAAAATTCAACAAAATTCAACAAAACCTCAGCTTACTGCTACATTTCAGGATTATTTATCAAGCCAACTTCAGGTGATGTAGAGCACAGCTCCCTTACATGCCTTGTGGAATCAGCAGACAGCTCCCTCTCTCAGCAGATAGGTAGTTCAAATCCAGAGAATCCCTGACCAATTGCAAGTCCCAGGTGCAAGAGAATTCACATTAACAGAGCTGGGACTAGACACAGAGCAGAGAAACTGAGCATGATTGACCAGCAGCAGGAGTGAGCAAGAGCAGACAGGTGGTAACTAGGGGATGCAGGAGTGCAAACAAGGCAGAGGGAGACTTAGGGTACTTTCACACTAGCGGCATGGCTATCCATGCGGAAAGTACCCGTGTGCTGCCGCTCTGTCCCCATAGACTCTAAAGACGCAGCATGGCGGTGATCGGACTAAAAAATCGGACCTGCAGTACTTTTAGTCTGCACTGCGGTGCTGCGATATTATTAGAGAGCAGTGGAAAAATTATTATTACAGTGTATTAGACAAACCTGCACAATGCTTTCAAAGCAGACCCAAGGGAACCAGAATACCCCTTTAACTTTATAGCTAGGCAGGGAACCTGGAGTTCTAGAGTTATATTAACAAAAAAAAAAAAAACAGCACAGTGTTGGACCTAAAAATTGCATGAGATTGGAAAGTGGACACTAACTTTAATTCTGTTATTTATGTCTCCATAGCTGACATAATCAAAAAGAATACATTAATTTTAATTCACTAAATGGGGCATGTATGGTCCATTATTGCATGTGAATCTTATAACACCTATGTTGCCCACAAAAATACTATAATTAATCTCAAGTGTTGATCCCACATATTCTCATACTGGGTATGACATATTAGCATCACCAAGTTTCATGGCTGGAATAAAGGTAGTACAGTTGGTACTGAAATCAGAGAGCCAGGCAAGCTGGAGGCCATGACCTCAAACCAATAAAGATTCAGTAGAAAAGTCCTCAATTTTGGCCTTTGTCCCGCAGTCCTAGGATGGTTGCTGCATGTCTTACAACCGTATCTTTGTCCTTAGGGTGCAGATAAAGTTGAATACAATGGTGATGCAGCAACCTGTCACCTACCTGGTCCACCATTCCTCTGCCACCAGTGGTTCAATACAGACAGGTGCACCTGCTGAGCCTAGCCACAGACAGCACAGAGAGGAGAACAGATCTATACCGCTCCATTCATCGTGGGAATGTGGGAAGGTGGTTTAAAATTTGGAAGTGATAAAGGGACATTACTGTATTGTCTTGTTTGAGCAGTCTCCAAGGTATTGCTCCCGGTTTGCCAGAATCCTACTCCACACTTGCAGTATGCCAGACCAATAGGGAAAAAGTCTCTGTGAGGTCACGGTGTGAGTATAGGTAGGCCGAGGGTTAAAACACAGTTTTTGGTTTTCTCACAGTTTTGTCGTCCCTGGGCAGGCCTGCACAGTTGACGGAGGAGAACAGCACTGGATTCTCTGGGGCACACTCTGATGTAAGGGACACAGGCCAGATGGTGGCTGAAGTGCCCTTGGTGGTAACTTGGCTTTACGTGCTTATGGCTAGGTCCCTTTATTTGTGACGCCAGTACCATTGTGATACAACAATGGTAGGAATACTAGTAGTAAATGAGGAGCAGAACACAAGTTGAATCCAACTCACAACTTTTACTGAATGCTGACTCCTTGGTAATAGTTACATCCAAAAGTAATACACTCATATCAATGGAGGCAGAATATAGTAAGTCCACAGTTCACAGGCTTTTTATGTGTATCAGCTGCGTATCAGGCATATAGTAAATAAGTCAGTATTTCGGGTCTGCATCTCTTGCCTGGCACTAATCACAATCAAGATGTTTTGCAGATTCGTTAACTTCTAATTCAGTGCTTTCTAGAAGATGGCCTTTCTGCTCTCAGAATTTAAACTGGCGGTGAGGCTACTAGAAGCTATATGTCCTACACTCCAATACAAAGGTGCCTGGAAAGCCCTAGAAAACGGCTGATATACTCCTTTGTCACGGAGTGTTGTCCGCATCTTTTGCGGCCCCATTGAAGTGAATGGGTCCACGGCCGAGCCGCGAAATATGCGGCTCGGACGCGGACCCGAACAACAGCTGTGTGCATGAGGCCTAATATCATTTTTATGGCACTTCATGATTATGTTATATCCCACCATCCACCCCACATTTGGATGATGGGGACCAGGGGCATAGCTAAATGCTCATGGGCCCTGGTGCAAGAATTTAGCTTGGGCCCCCTCTTTCCCTCAGTGCTTTGTGGCAAGGGACAGGGGTGCACCTAGCCTTTTTGCTGCCTGAGGCGAAAATGGAAATGGCATTCCAAATTTTCAACCTAACCCTTCCCTTCAAACCCTACTGTTAAAGGGGTTGTCCAACATCTAAAACATTACCCCCAATGCCCAGGCCCCTCAAATGGATTATACTTACCACGCTCCCCGACATCTTCGTCGCTCCTGATCCCCGCACGGCAGCCATTGCATCTCCCTGTCACGTGAATCAAAACATCCGGTGACATTGTGGGAGGGTAGCAGCCAATAGCAGGCCGCGACAGGGAAGAGCCTCCCTAGCATCACGGGTGACGATAGGCAAGTTTGTCCCAGTCGCAGCCTGCTATTGCATCAGGTGCCGTGGAACGGAGTAAGTATAATCTATATGAGGGACACGGGCATTGGAGGGGGTGGGGGGGTCATTATAGGGGTTGGGTAACCCCTTTAAAGACATAGTTGTAAAACATTACATACAGCGCTACAGAACATACAGGATAATACAGCGCCACATACCTCTAACATCCAGTGATGTCTCCTCTGATTTGGATGTTCTCTTTCCTCATCTTCTCAGACCAGACCACCATGATGATTTTTTTCAGCTGCATCTTGTCTCTGCCGAGTTTGACAAACAGACATTTTAGTTTCCTACTTTTCCATCATCCTTCTCACATCTTCTCAACACCCCCACAGTAATAGTGCGCCCCAAAGTCCCAATAGAAATAATTATCTCCCAGAGTGCATAGTGTTAACAGTGCCTCTAAATAGGAAGAATGCCCACATTGTGCCCATACTAGTAATCATGTTCTCCATAGACCCCAGTACTAATACTTCTACTTATATAGAGGACACCTTATACACACACAGCACTATATAGATCACACCCTATATACTGACACACACTCCACTATACAGAGAACACCCTATAAACAGACACCCTTGACTATACAGAGGACACCCTATATACACACTGGACTATACAGAGAACACCCTAAACAAACACTGCACTATACAGAGGACACCCTATATACAAAAACCGCACTATACAGAGGACACCCTTTATACACACTACGCACTATACAGAGGACACCCTATACACACACTGGACTATACAGAGGACCCCCTATACACACACACAGCACTATACAGAGGACATATATTAAAAAAAAAAAAAAACAGTTCACCACTGCGTTTGCTGATGGATGATTGGCTTCGCAGACCTCCGAGTGATGTGGGTACACTTAAGTCCCACAGGATAGTCACCTTTCTTCAAAGCAACCTTCCTATAGAATCAGAGTATCGGGTACATAGTGAAGGGCCGTATAGTCTGAATAAAACTTTTTTATTTTTATACTCACAAAAGAGTCGTGCAAATACGCATTAAAACAGATCAAACCGTCAGGTCCATTTGTTCCAGTCAGCCCGACCTAGGCTTATGAATCAAATTAATAGCAATGGCTGGAATTTGTCCTTTTCAAGTGAAATTAGTGCAGTGAGTGAATTTTCTAGACTTGACCATCTTTATACAAGGCGATAAGATTAAAACAAAAAATTATTTCAAACCCACGGACGAGAATAGCTATATTGATATCACGAGTTGTCATCATCGTCCGTGGATTGGAAATATTCCGAAAGGACAATCCACCCGAATATATAGGAATTGTACTGATGTGGAGGACTACAAGGAGCAGAGTATAGAGGACACCCCATATACTCAAACACCACACTATACAGAGGACACCGTATACACACCATACAATATAGATGACACCCTATATACACACACACCACACTATATAGATGACAACCTATATACTAACACAGAGTGCACTATACAGAGAACAGCCCATATATACACACATACATCACACAGTGTATAGATGATCCCTATACACACATCATACACATAGAGATGACCCCTATACACATTACACAGTATATAGATGATCCCTATACACACAGAGATGACCCCTATACACACATCACACATAGAGATGGCCCCTATACACACATCACACAGTATAAAGATGATCCCTATACACACAGAGATGACCCCTATACACACATTACACACATAGAGATGACCCCCTAAACACACATCACACACACAGAGATGACCCCTATACACACATTACACACATAGAGATGACCCCCTAAACACAGATCACACACACAGGGATGACCCCTATATACACATCACACACAGAGTTGACCCCTATACACACATCACAGACAGAGAGATGACCCCTATACACACATCACACATAGAGATGACCCCTATACACACATCACAGACAGAGAGATGACCCCTATACACACATAGAGATGACCCCTATACACACATCACAGACACAGATATTACCCCTATAAACACATCACACACAGAGATGACCCCTATACACACATCACACACATAGAGATGACCCCTATACACACATCACACATAGAGATGACCCCCATACACACATCACAGACACAGAGATTACCCCTATAAACACATCACACACAGAGATGACCCCTATACACACATCACATAGATGACACTTACCCTCTTCACACCGAGTTGGGTCCTCTTCCTGTGCTCTGTTTGGGTAAAGGACTTTAATCAGGTGACTGTGACATCACCACAGGTCCTGCAGGTTTCTGCTGTAAATGCTGTGTACAGCATGTAGCCCCGCCCACTCTTCAGTCCTCAGCTGATTGATGGATTGCTGGGGGGAGGGGCTTGCTGCTGGCTCTGGAGGAGATCCCGTGCAGGAGAAGGAACTGTACAGGCTGGAGGAGACCAAAGAGGAGGGGTGAGTAAAGCGCAGGCAGCGCTTCTCTCCCCCTCCTCCTGCTGGCTAGTGAGCGCTTCCAATATGGAAGCATTCACTAGCATTAGCTTTATAAGATGCACTGCATCTTATAAAACGAAAATAGGTAATTAGCAGAATACTTCTGGCAAGGGGTGGCCCTCTGGGCCCCCCTGGCTTAGGGGCCCGGTCGCAACTGCGATCTCTGCGACTCCTATAGCTATGCCAGTGATGGGGAACAAATTGTAGAAATGCTAACTATTAGGGTACGGCTACACGGCGACAGTAAGGCACAGATCACGAAGTCACAAAGGCACAAAAATATCTGTGACTTGTCTACAGCTTGCTGTAATGTGACTATTTTACAACTGTGATTTGAATGTGTAAACACAGCCAAGTCATAGGCTAGTCATGCATGACTTTATTTAAAGTCAGTGGAGTCAAAGTCGCACACGACTTGCGTTCTGCGACACAAACTTCATCAAGTGTACATATTTTGCGACTGTTGCGTCACAGTCGCAGCATGCCACGTGTCGCATTGTGACACCATTGACAATCATTAGATCAGCTGTCACGGTGTAGCCATATACTTACTGAGCTATAGTGTAAAATGAATATATATACATATATTAAGGGCCTCTTGCGTCATTGATTAAAAATAGACAACAAAGCCAATAAGAACATGAGAATCATTGTCAGCATCTCTATTCTGTCCTTATTATTTATTTTATTTCCTTTTTATGTTCTCTATAGCTAGAATATTATTCTTGAGATGTCACAAGCAGCAGACGTGTAATTAGTTAGGAAATTGTCCTGCATTTGTAAGATGTAATTCTCTAATGGTACTGTCATCGTTTTTCACATGTGGTTGCGTGACATAGCTTTGGAAGCTGCTTAATCTATGTTAATGAAAGAGAATGAGGACAACGTCTGCAGCTGTGCGTACCATTCCTCTCCAATCAATAACCCAGTCCAATAAAACCAAATCTCCCCCATTCTCTTTACCGTATGTTGAACAACATGAGTCACAACAACAGTTGGCCAATTAACAGATTAAACTTTGTAAACTTACCAATGAGTACATTGGAAAAGTTAATGTCACGCATTCACTGCCAAGGGATTTGTAACAGTTTTGACATAAATAAAGCCTCAATCCTATAGGCAAAAACTATTACTGGGCATCAGTCAGCAGATTTGTACCTATGGAACTGGCTGACCTGTTACATGTGCGCTTGGCAGCTGAAGGCATCTGTGTTGGTCCCATGTTCATACTGTATGTGTCCACATTGCTGAGAAAACTGAAGTTTTAAAATATGCCAAAATATGCAACGTAGCCTCTAGGAGCAACAGGTAGAGAAATGTCAATCAAAGTGAAAAGGGTGTGGCAGTTGCAGAGAGAGCAGAGCCTCTAGGTGTAACAGCACGCCCCCCATCACTTCCTCATCATTGTTTTCTCAGGAATGTTCTTCTCCCCAGCACCTACATATGGACTGGAGTGGCGTCTGCTGGGTAGAGATGAAGAAATCACAGGATTGTGGATGGAGTAAGTTCTAGCATGATAAGTTAAGTGACCACATCAGCGATGCTTTCACTCAATGAACGAGGGTTTGCTCGTTCATTGGGTGATATAGTCAGCTGCACATTTATTTCTAGATATTAGCAATTGTCTTCTGCTTTTCTTATTTCTTTGACCTGCTCACAGAGAAGGTCGCACATGCTCAGTTTCATCTTTCAACCTCCTCCTGAGCTGTGATAGGCAGAGCTGAGACACGCCCCCTTAGCTGCAGCAGGAAAGACACTCCTGAATTATGTAATAAACCACGCCCCTTTTACATCTGAAGTGAATAGGGGAGTGGCTACGGCTCTGAATAGAAAAAACGCTGGACTCATATCAACTACTGGACTCAAATCAGCTCATTAGCATATGGATTAAAAGTACTATTTCTCCACAATAAAGTAACAGATCACTAAGTGACTGGTATCAATATATTCAGCAGGGTGAGCCCTACTAGGCAGCATGACTGGTTTATCAGTGAATTTCCTGGTGACAGGTTCCATTTAACCACCTCAGTCCCCCTAGCTTAAACACCCTTAATGACCAGACCACTTTTTAAAATTCTGCACTACGCTACTTTCAAGGTTTATTGCTCGGTCATACAACTTACCACCCAAATGAATTTTACCTCCTTTTCTTCTCACTAATAGAGCTTTCATTTGGTGGTATTTCAATGTTGCTGACATTTAAACTTTTTTTGATATTAATAAAAAATTACCGAAATTTTTGCAAAAAAATGTAATTTTTCGCTTTCTGTTGCAATTTTTTTTTTTTAAAAACTACATTTCTATATAAAATTTTCTCTAAATGTATTGTTCTACATGTCTTAGATAAAAAAAAATGCAATAAGTATATATTTATTGGTTTGGGTAAAAGTTATAGCGTTTACAAACTATGGTGCAAAAAAGTGAATTTCTGCATTTTGAAGCAGCTATGACTTTCTGAGCACCTGTCATGTTTCTTCAAGTGCTAGAATGTCAGGATAGTATAAATACCCCCCAAATGACACCATTTTAGAAAGAAGACACCCCAAAGTATTCGCGGAGGGGCATGGTGAGTTCATGTATGATTTCATTTTTTTTTCACAAGTTAGCGGAAAATGACACTTTCTGAGGAAAAATAATAATAATAAAGTTTCCATTTCTGCTAACTTCTGGCAAAAAAAAAAAAATCTCCCATGGACTCACTATACCCCTCAATGAATACCTTGGGGTGTCTACTTTCTGAAATGGGGTCATTTGTGGGGTGTGTTTACTGTTCTGGCATTTTGGGCGGGGCTAAATTGTGAGCAACCCTGTAAAGCCTAAAGGTACTCGTTGGACTTTACGCCCCTTTACGCACCTAGGCTGCAAAAAAGTGGCACACATGTGGTATCGCCATACTCAGAAGAAGTAGGGCAATGTGTTTTGGGGTGTATTTTTACATATACCCATGCTGGGTAAGAGAAATATCTCTGTAAACTGACAACTTTGTATAAAAAACTTTTAAAAGTTGTCATTTACAGAAATATTTCTCACACCCAGCATCGGTATATGTAAAAATACACCCCAAAACACATTTCCCTACTTCTCCTGAGTACGGTGATACCACATGAGTGACACTTTTTTGCAGCCAAGATGCGCAAATGGGCCCAAATTCCAATGAGTACCTTTAGGATTTCACAGGGCATTGTTATGCATTTGGATTCCAAACGACTTCTCACGCTTTAGGGGCCCCTAAAATGCCAGGGCAGTATAAATACCCCACAAGTGACCCCATTTTAGAAAGAAGACACCCCAAGGTATTCCGTGAGGGGTATGGCGAGTTCATGTAAAACTTTACTTTTTGTCACAAGTTAGTGGAATATGAGACTTTGTAGGGAAAAAAAATCTATTTCCGCTAACTTGTGCAAAAAAAGAAAATATTCTATGAACTCACCATGCCCCTCACGGAATACTCTGGGGTGTCTTCTTTCTAAAATGGGGTCACTTGTGGGGTATTTATACTGCTCTGGCATTTTAGGGGCCCCTAAAGTCGTTTGGAATCCAAATGTGTAAAAATGCCCTGTGAAATCCTAAAGGTACTAATTGGAATTCTGGCCTGTTTGCGCATCTTGGCTGCAAAAAAGTGTCACTCATGTGGTATCGCCGTACTCAGAAGAAGTAGGGCAATGTGTTTTAGGGTGTATTTTTACATATACCCATGCTGGGTGTGAGAAATATCTCTGTAAATGACAACTTTTTAAAAAAAATTATACAAAGTTGTCAATTTACAGATATTTCTCTCACCCAGCATGGGTATATGTAAAAATGCACCCCAAAACACATTGCCCTACTTCTCCTGAGTACAGCGATACCACATGTGTGACACTTTTTTACTCTGAAATCCTAACCAAATTTGGACTAAACATTAGCAAATTCCTTCAGGAGTAATAAAGTGTTATCTTAACAGGTGGAGCTGAAAGGCACTCTGTTCAATGAAATCGCAAAATCAACCCCAAAAAATTGCAAAAACCTTTAATTGTGACTGTTTGAAGCCAGAATTCTAGTGTGCCGGGCTTCATAAATTCCTCCCATGATCTGTAATGAGATTATGTGGAGAGGTGGCAAACATGCTTAAAGGGAAACAGTGACCACGGCCAGACTGTAGCTATACTGTAACATGGCATCCTAAGATAACAACTTCCTGTTTGTAAAGTATGAGAAGGGAGATGAAGTTCATTGAGCACTGTGGAGTATTTATTTTATTTTATACTGGAGGTACGTCTAAAATGGGTTGGCCACCTTTTGTAGGGGCTGAGGTTGGCAAACCCTCCTTGGCAGACCTGAAAAGGGAAGCATACATATCTGCTCCCCAATGCTGGGTTCCGGCACCCTCACTCCCCAGCCTTGGCTGCCTTGCTCGAGTCTCCCTTCAACATCCACTTTGACAGTGACCCACTATCCTTGCGTCATATGACCAATTGACATGACATTTTTTCCATACCAAAAAATTTGATCTAATTTTGACCCAGAATATTTTTCACCAGAATCATCAAGTTGTTAACATATTGTAGACGTTGTAGGTAGACAGTCCAGACATACAGGGAGGAAAACCCATTAGATAAGGCTGTCCCATCTCTGCTTCTGACCTTTGGATTGAAGGCCCTTGTCAAAACATAGTCTGGCACAAGGCAGCATTCAGTGAATAAGTAAAGTACATGCATGTTGGGAGTGTTGTAATATACTTTCTGGTTCTCCCACAATTGATCCAATTGGTCAATGTTAAACTTTGACCATCATTGAATAAGTATTTCATATATCATGCTCCAATTTTCAGATGTTTTGGTTTGGCAAAACATGGTAAAGCAGCCTTAATAAAACTGAATACCATAGCCTTAGACTGTATGACCCAGCATGGTAAAGCCATATAACGGCAGTACTAAAATAGTAACTGTCTGGATCATGACTTAGACTCAGAATGTGAGCGTAAAGGGTCAACCATATTTTAACGTCAACCTCCTACTTTGAGCCACAGGGTTACACTAAATCTTTCCCTTTTTGCTATTTGACATCCATATCTAAGGGATATTAGCTGCCACCACTTGTCATATTAATCACAAAAGACGCCTTAAACTAGGTAACTCACAATTACCCACTCCAACACTCTACTCTCTCTAACATTTACAGGGTTACTACACCAATATACAAGATGCTTCTTCTGAGGTCGTGAAATCATTTAGAACACAAAAAGGCTCTTAAAGTGGAGTTTTAATATATAATGGACAGTGCATAGAAAACTACAGTTATAAAAAGGTAAAAACACAATGACATACAAATACAATGCAATAAATAACAGTTTGAAAATAAAAAGGATAAAAGTAAAAGAACTTAATACGTTACCAGACAGTAGAAGTCCGGTTGCCTGGGGGCAGCATGAAAGTTGGCCAGTTCATCAAACAAGTTGTCCCTCAAAGAAATGACAACTTGCTAAAGGGACACACACCTTCAGATGGTTTGCAGATTCCACCACTAGCATCCCTTTCTCTAGTTTGTATGCTTACCGCCTTTTATGACCAAGTTTTATGAGGTCAGTTCTTGGCTCAGAATCTGTCCACTAAGATATATTTTCTTGTGGGCATCATAGCAACTTCATAACACTTCCATCCAACCCATCATAATGTTCCACACACGTGCATATCAAACATAGATAGGTTAGAGGCAGTAGGGGGTGCGTTCTTTAATTACCACATCTTGCAAAGCCCTGATTGAGGTGAAGTTAAGACCGGTCATGCTGGTAGATGGCCTAATTCCAAATATGAGCAGCACCCTGCCACAAGTTATGGATTAAGGCCAGTATTTCTAAGATAAATGGTTTTTGATACATGACCCCTACTGCAGACCATGGTATCCTCTATCTGAAATTTTGAATGGCTCCACCAGGTCTAGGGGACTATGGAAAAATCTCTAATGCCAGGGTAGGGTTTATGATGGGGAATCTCCTGCCTGTGTGAAGTAGTTCTGCTTCCATGGTTTTGTTTAGAGAGACCTGTTCTGGTTTTGGGAATAAGAATATCGATGTTTTAGTGGTTTTATGGCCAACCACTAAAATGTCAGGGGGGCTTATACTACTCTGCTAACTAAAAATAATATTGATACATAAATATCATATAAATCATACCATACGGTAAAAGCCCGTAAAAAAAAATTTTCAAAAAAGACTGAATTGCTAATTTATTCTTAGTTGCCACCGAAAAAACTTAATAACAAGTGATCAAAAAGCGCTATTTATTCCAAAATGATACCAATGAAAAATACAAGTCGTCCCACAAAAATTAAGCCCTCACACAACTCCATAGAAAGAAAAATAAAAAAGGTTTGGGTCTTGGAAAGCGGCAATGTAAAAACATTTCTTTCTTTTAAAAAAAGGGGTTTTATTGCAAAAAAACTATATTATTGGGTATCACTGTAATCGTACTGAACCAGAGAATAAAGATATTATGTTAGTTATACCGAAAAATTAACGCTGTAAAATTTATAATGTAAAAACGCAGTGGCAGTATTGCTGTTTTTCCCATCTCCCTCCCAGAAAGACTTAATAAAAGTTAATCAGAAAGTTATGTGAAACCCAAAATGGCGCCATTAAAAACTACAACTTGTCCTGCAAAAAAACAAGCCCTCATAAAGCTATGTAGACGGAAAAATAAAAAAAGTTATAGCTCTTGAAACGCGATGAGGAAAAAAGGAAGAAAAACGCTTGGTCAG
Organism: Bufotes viridis; assembly: GCA_033119425.1. Classification (NCBI taxonomy): domain Eukaryota; kingdom Metazoa; phylum Chordata; class Amphibia; order Anura; family Bufonidae; genus Bufotes; species Bufotes viridis. The sequence goes on from CM065592.1 coordinate 366,281,763, forward strand.
TAAGGCCCAAACAGGCTGATCACTAAGGGGTTAAACGTAATTTTTTTAATTTAGAGATGGTCTACAATATTAGTAAAGCATAAGAAATCCTTTTCATACATTTATTTTTCCAGCTTTTTAGTTGAGTAATTCTTGCTGACTCTCAATATGTCGTTGAAATCCAACTATATTGGAAATGGCAAAGTATGGCCTAAAGCATTTTCTGTGCAGTAATATAATGTATTTTGCTTTGCTTTTTAATTTGAGAGCACTCGACCAGTGATGTATTTTTATTGATCTATTTTTCTGTATTTGTGTTGCTGTATAATTAGACAGCCTTATTAATAAATATTGATATTTATAGTTGGAACTTCAATATAAAGAATATTGTGGTGAATTTGACTGTAATTTTTAACCAGAGAACTCACAGTTAAGATACTGTATGTAGATTTGCAGCCTATTCTGACACAATTTTGTGTTCTCAATTAATTTGAAGTTTTACAGAGATGAAAAAATAATACTGAACAGGAAAGAAACCATAGTAAATGTATAACAATAAAGCTAAATCCAGACTAGATTGGATTCTGCAGAACATAAAGGATTCCTTTATAATAATAAGTGAAAATCTATCAGTAATACATTTAAAATGAGCAAATCAGACATCAACCAAACCATTAGAACAATTAAGTTAAAGATAGCTGTAAATTAATGAAACTTCCTTCTCTTCAGTGGATTAAAGTAATACTGATAAGTGTATCAAGAAAATTAGAAACAACACATTAAAGTATATTCCATAGAAACTTTGCTGATTCTTAATTGAAATTATTCTATAGTTTTTTCTATATCTGCTATACAGAAAAATATTTTTCCATGGTAACAGACTACAAACTTTGGCCATCAAAGGTATTAGGCCTCTTTCACACTTGCATTCTGAGGATCCAGCGGTCACGTACGGCCCGCCGGATCCGTCAGAACGCAAGTCGCCTGAAAGCATTTGAAGACTGATTAGGATCCTGATCAGTCTTCAAAATGCTTTCAGGTTACCATGGCAGCCTTCATGGCATCACAGGTCCCTGCAGCGCATGGATCAATGCGCCGCCCGGACCTGTGACGTCACGAAGGAGCACCCGGAGGCCGCAGCGCAGGTAAGTACACTGCTGCGGAGTACTTACCATGGCAGCCAGGACTCCAGTAGCGTCCTGGCTGCCATGGTAACCGATCGGAGCCCCGATCGGAACTGCTGCTGCGCATGCGCAGAGTTAAACGTCGGATACGGCGATGCACCGAAAGGACGTTTAGCTTAATTCCGGATTAATGCACTTCAATTGGTATTAATTCCGGATCCGGCGTTACAGCATGTCTTCCAGATTTTTGGACGGAGACAAATCCGCAGCGTGCTGCGGTTTTGTCAATGTCCAAAAAACGTTCACATACTGAACGGAAGACATCCTGATACATCCTGAACGGATTTCTCTCCATTCAGGATGCATTAGGATAATCCTGATCAGTATCTTTCCGTCTTAGAGCCCCGACGAACGGAAGTCTAGGACGGAAAAGAAAAACGGTAGTGTGAAAGAGCCCTTACATATATGGGTTGCACTTCAGGTTACAATAGCTTGTTTATTATACCAAACCATTACTGAGTGGTTACAATACAGTCTAATATGACACTTTCTCTAACATGCATGTCTGGAAAAGTATGGGAAACAACACGACTCCACTGGCTGTGTCTGAACTATTCCGAAGTCTTAAATTTGACTCAAACAAGCAAACGTGGAAGTAATAACTATAGTAAAGAACAGATTTTTCCGTCAGTGATTCTGCATAAGGCCTACCAGGCAGTGATGATCTCTCTCCAGTGGAGTCCCTGCACGCGTGTTCTAAGACCTCACCCGCCGGCTGTCTCTCTATCACAGTCCTTTGCACTGGGGCACTCAGCAATTCCTTTGTTTTTCTTACTCTGAGTCTTCATAGGCCCTATTCTGTGTGAAGGGCACCACAACATACATTATTTTTACTTTGAATATGAGGAAAGGGGAGTTTTATATGCAGTATATATATATATATACACAGTGGGATGCGAAAGTTTTGGCAACCTTGTAAATCGTCAGGATTTTCCTGTATAAATCGTTGGTTGTTACGATAAAAAATGTCAGTTAATTATATCATATAGGAGACACACACAGTGATATTTGAGAAGTGAAATTAAGCTTATTGGATTTACAGAAAGTGTGCTATAAGTGTTTAAACAAAATTAGGCAGGTGCATAAATTTGGGCACCACAAAAAAGAAATGAAATCAATATTTAGTAGATCGTCCTTTTCCAAAAATTACAGCCTCTAAACGCTTCCTGTAGGTTCCAATGAGAGTCTGGATTCTGGTTGAAGGTATTTTGGACCATTCCTCTTTACAAAACATCTTTAGTTCATTCAGGTTTGATGGCTTCCGAGCATGGATAGCTCTCTTTAAGTCACACCACAGATTTTCAATTATATTCAGGTCTGGCGACTGAGATGGCCATTCCAGAACATTGTACTTGTTCCTCTACATAAATGCCTTAGTGAATTTTGACAAAATAATATTTGATCTCAGGGAGACCAGCTACAGAAAACACCGTGGAGCCTCATTTAAGAGTCTCAACACAGCAATCCAAAGTGCAAAGCTCCATGGGAAACAGTAATATGCAAAATAAATGTGGAGCCCCAGTATTGGGTCTACAACACAATGAAAGCCAGACTTTCATTGTGTTGTAGACCCAATACTGGGGCTCCACATTTATTATGCATATTAGTGAATTTTAAGCAATGTTTAGGGTCGTTGTCTTGTTGAAAGATCCAGCCCCGGCACAGCTTCAGCCTTGTCACTGATTCCTGGACATTGGTCTCCAGAATCTGCTGATACTGAGTGGAATCCATGCGTCCCTCAACTTTGACAAGATTCCCAGTCCCTGCACTGGCCACACAGCCCCACAGCATGATGGAACCACCACCATATTTTACTGTAGGTAGCAGGTGTTTTTCTTGGAATGCTGTGTTCTTTTTCCTCCATGCATAACGCCCCTTGTTATGCCCAAATAGCTCAATTTTAGTTTCATCAGTCCACAGCACCTTATTCCAAAATGAAGCTGGCTTGTCCAAATGTGCTTTAGCCCACCTCAAGTGGCGCATTTTGTGCTGTGGGTGGAGAAAAGGCTTCCTCTGCATCACTCTCTCATACAGCATCTCCTTGTGTAAAGTGCGCCGAATGGTTGAACAATGCACAGTGACTCCATCTGCAGCAAGATGATGTTGTAGGTCTTTGGTGCTGGTCTGTGGGTTGACTCTGACTGTTCTCACCATTAGTCACTTCTGTCTATCCGAGATTTTTCTTGGTCTGCCACTTCGAGCCTTAACTTGAACTGAGCCTGTGGTCTTCCATTTCCTCAATATGTTCCTAACTGTGGAAACAGACAGCTGAAATCTCTGAGACAGCTTTCTATATCCTTCCCCTAAACCATGATGGTGAACAATCTTTGTCTTTAGGTCATTTGAGAGTTGTTTTGAGACCCCCATGTTGCTACTCTTCAGAGAAAATTAAAAGAGGAGGGAAACTTACAATTGACCCCTTTAAATACTCTTTCTCATAATTGGATTTACCTGTGTTTGTAGGTCAAAGGTCACTGAGCTTACCAAGCCAATTTTAGTTCCAATAATTAGTTCTAAAGGTTTTGGAATCAATAAAATTACAACAGTGCCTAAATTTATGCACCTGCCTAATTTTGTTTAAACAATTATAGCACACTTTCTGTAAATCCAATAAACTTCATTTCACTTCTTAAATATCACTGTGTGTGTCTCCTGTATGATATATTTAACTGACATTTTTTATCGTAACAACCAACGATTTATACAGGAAAATCATGACGATTAACAAGGTTGCCCAAACTTTTGCATCCCACTGTATACATATATATATATATAATCTTTTGTGTAGTCTGATCCTGTAGTCAACTTGCCTTTTATCTGTCTGTCATCTGTACTTCTTGCTAACCTACCAAATGTAAATTTGCCAAAAGTAGGCAAACTTTTAAGGAGTGTGTCTGCTTAATTTGCTGTTTCCGTTAGTGCCATAGACATTAAAGGGGGACTGAACCCTGAAAAAACATAAATAACACAAATGCATTTAATCCATAGTGCACACACAGCTATTTCTACAAGGTGCTCCTTATGTCATAAACAATTTAGGAGAGATCTTATACTCGCCCTGAGGAAGCTGACGCAAAAAACGTGTAGAGGTCTCTAGGACAGTGTTTCCCAACCAGTGTGCCTCCAGCTATTGCAAAACTACAACTCCCAGCATGCCCGCATAGTCAAAGGCTGTCTGGGCATGCTGGGAGTTGTAGTTTTGCAACAGCTGGAGGCACACTGGTTGGGAAACACTGCTCTAGGAGGTGCCACTAGCCGGGTCTGTATTGTGTATACAGTATGTTGTGAATCATGGTTTTTTATCTAGGTGGGGGAGCCACATAGTTTGATTTTATTTATGCTTGTTTTTCCATCCCACCATTTATACTACTTGCAATGCTATAACTTGATATCCCGATGTGTTTTGTGCACTCTCCATGTGGTTGTGTCTGTCTTTGCCAATGTACTGTATGCATCTATTTATTTGTTTTATCCATTTCATTAAAGATACATTTTTGGATATGCACTTTTGTATTGTATCGGTGTATATGCTGAGTGCCTGGGTTTGTCCCATCTAGGAGCTATTCATTTTCACACGATCAGCTGTGTTTCTGTCCAGGAGGACGGGGGCTGCAAACTTTGGCTCTGGTGGCCGCAGGTCATGCACCCCTGCTATAAAGTATAATACTAATCCACCGATCACACCACTATAATTGGATAAAATACATAGTGTATAATTGCATGGAAAAGGATTTTTAGATAGGCAAGGAGTGTTGGTAGATGGTGAGGATCCTGAAGTCAAAACCATCCCTACACCCCAGGATTCTATCGACCAAGAGAAATACAAGAGGTAGAGAAAAAAAATCAAAGGAGACTTTAAGGGTAATACATTTTTCCTCTTATCAGCTGTCTTGCCCCCAAGGGGAGGTTCTTCAGAAAGGATTGACCTTTGTTCCTACGAGCAGCTTCGATCTCTTTACTGCGGTGAACGATTTAGAGCTATTCGGTAGGAAATTACTCCTTAAAAAACATTTTGGTACGGGTGAAGATTGTCCTGCGCTAGCTTCCACTCTGGAACATCAAGCTGTAAGGTATTTACAGTCTTTATTAGATGAAGAAGCAGATAAAGATTCCTCTAAGCTTCCCATGCATCTTTGTCGCCGCTCCCAACATTTCTCTGTGGCCAGCAGTCGATATTTTCATCAAGTTAGTATGTAAGGACTTTGAGTCTATTTCTCTAAGATTTAACATCATAATCTTAGCTGGGCTCAATGTCATTAAAGAGTTACATAATCTTAAAGATGTGGTTATTAAACCTGATTTGGCTGACTAGGATATATGAAAAGGAAGCATTTAGACAGCTAATTCAGACTGGTTGTAATAGACTCTTGCAACTATAGACTCTTGAATTTAAATCTGAATTAGATGTGATTCTGCTTCTTGGAGTTGAGAAACAGATTCTAAGTCCCAGTCTTAGGGAAGGTTTGGTGGTTGATCATCCGGTGATACCAACTTTTTACTTATTGCCAAAGTGCATAAAAACTCGGATTGCCCACCAGGTCGCCCAATTGTTTTGGGGATCGGGGTATTATATTTTATTCATTTAGCTGGGCTCCACAACAAAGTTGGAGCAATTTTTGCTTCAACTTAATTTAAATAAATGAAACAGTAAGCTAACATAGAAATATAGCTACACCCAGGGGGATTTCCTTGATGTTCTCTTTGTTAGGAAAAGTGATGGTGGTGTCTCCACAGACCTCTATAGGAAGCCCACTTTACTCAATTCTTTGCTATATGCTTCCTCCTCTCACTATCCTCAGATTGGGTATCCCGGTTGGCCAGTTTGACGCATCTGCTCCAGTGATGAAAGATTTGAGATGCAGCAAAGAGATATATACAACATATATATATTCAATAGATTATGGAGTAGAGGGTATAACCAAAAGAATATAAGAGAAGGCTATTTAAGAGCTAAGCAAGACAAGAGTGGCTTCAGACCCTAAACCTAGACCAAATCTCGTGAGATACATGCAATAGTGAATAAGGACTGGCCAATATCTGACCATGGTTTGAGTAAATGCCTCTCCGAGTATCCATTAAACATATGGAAGAGATCAAAGAATTTACTGTAGGTGACACTCTCACCAACAGCCTTTATCTTCCACCTTTGGAACGTAATGTCTTTCAGAGTCGAGGACCAAAATGGGGCTCTTTTGTGTGTAGCAGCTGTATGGCTTGTCAATATATGCTGAGAAGCTCTGTTTTTCATGACTCCTCAACGAAACAAGAATACAAGATTGTACATCATGTCACTTGTAGAACTTCATCAGTGATATATTATGCTACGTGTCCATGTGGTTTAGTGTATGTAGGAATGACCACGAGGGAGCTCAGAGAGCGTGTATTAGAACATGCTAGCAAAATCAGATTGGCGCAATTGGCCAGCACAGATGAATTAGCCAATTTACAACCTGTAGCTAAACACTTTAGAGAGAAACATAACTGTACTCCAGTCTCTGGGTACGAGGTATTGATAGGGTCATGCTGGGCTGTAGAGGGCTTTTGAAAACTGTAGTCCCACTTCGATTAAATAAGGCTGTTAGTTTCAAGTCCTTTTTGTAATAATATCTGCTTTCTTATTGTTTGAGGTATTTAATTACTTTTTCTTTTTAAGATTTTAATAGTTTTTCTTTTTTAGTTGGCCTTATAGCACACCTGATGTTCTACATTTATTGATATGATCCACAGTCTGATGTTGTCGGATTCTTTGAAAATTGGGACATGTGGTTGGATTTTAGAAGCAGTTTGTTTTTGGAGAGGTTCTTCATGTTATTCACCTGATTAATGAAATACATTTTTATATTATTAATTATTCTGTTTATGTAGTTTTATAATTGTTTTTTTTTTTTTCACATGCACTTGGATTATCTATGTAATTGCTATGAATTATTTGAATTACCGGTATGTTATCCTGGCAAAGTATTAATGTATTGTGTTTATGTACAAAAAACTTTTTATTAATTTCCTGTATGTATATATATATATATATATATATATATATGTATATAAAATTATACAATATATATTTATTGCACACATTAATTTTGTTATGAATCATGGCATTTGGTTACTTTTCTATTATTCCATGTGATCTATGTCTTTGTTTTACTTTTTCACCAATTTATTTTGTTTTTGTAATTAATCTGTAGTGTTGCTTGATATATTTATTTGTGGGTTTTTTCATATAATCACTGTATTATTAATGAATATTTTTATATTGCACAATTGCACTTGGCACCTTATAATCATTGAGATCATCATTCTCAATTGGTATGGACACCAGAATTCTCATTTATTTAAATACTCGTCATTGTTCCCACTGAATGTTTTTTTGTTATAGCTTCTTACATGCTTTTATTCCGCTGCATTCTGGGAAGGACGCATCCTGTATATGATCTGAGGTCCTACATCGTGGTGCACTCAGAGTTGGCAGTTCCTATGGTGAAGTGCAGCATCCGCATTGACATAGCTAGGTTGATTGCACGGTGTGCGTCTCGTGAGACGATGGCTGGGGGCAGGCATGACCGCAATGGCGATGGTGTGGGCCTCATCATGTTGGGTATACGTCTATATATGGTTTAGGTGTGCGGGCAAATATAATACCTCATTCATCACACTTTATGGGTTCTGTTGTTTATACCAATTGGACTGGACTTACTTCACTTTGGGTACATTTTGATTATTTTAGTCTATATTGGATTGATTGTACTTGGATTACTGCCAGATATAGATGTTTTTTATATTGTGCAGGGCTGTCGCTTTCTAACTATTTGTAAGTAATTCTTTTGTATGTTTTTTTTTTAGGATCTGTTGAACTGCGATATTCTGCTGCTGATTTGTAGTCTCAATGATGCGACTCACTCTAGTTTTATTATCTACAGGTATGTCAATTGGCACTTTTATATATATAATTTGTCAATAACTTGTTATGTGCATAGGAGTCCTTTCCAGCTCTCTTACCTTTCCTATGCAATTACACACTATGTATTTTATCCAATTATAGTGGCGTGATCGGTGGATTAGTATTATACTTTATAGTTATATCTCTATGTTTTACATATTAATTTTAGATATTATTTTGCATATAAATTTTTGTGTATTCTGTTGGGGACTATTGGCAATTTTTGTAAGTTTGTAGTCTTATACATTCATGTCCCTCTATTATGTTTAATATGTATCGAGGTTCGTATTGGTAAGAAAATGGCTGTGCCTGAGTTGTTATGGAAACATGGTGTAAAACTGTGTGTATTCCAGTGAGTTGAAGACTGCAAGCTTTAATTGGCCAATAAGGCTCATGTAACCATGTGTATGTCAGTTAGAATATGACTGAAAGACCTGCGAGTGTCTATTGACTAATATGGGCATACGATGGTGCCATATTTGCATTTTTTGGGAACATTTATTTTTTTATTTATTTTATGCACTTAGATAGCTCTGTTATATTCCACAGTGCCTTACAGACATTAGCATAAAGCTGTCCCCAAAGGGGCTCGCAATCTTAGTTCGCAATTAGTATGTCTTTGGAGTTTGGGAGGAAACCGGAGTACCTGGAGGAAACCGACACAAACGCGGGGAGAATATACAAGCACTGCAAGGCACCAGTGCTAAACCCTGAGCTGCCGTGCTGACCATAATATCTCAAGGATGGTATGTCCTAGAGTAGAGTGCTGAGACCTTTACAAAATCCTTCCAAGACATCCAATGTACCTATCTGCCAAATGCCAAATTTGGTGCACATCGGTCCAGTCGTTTAGCCGTGCATAAAGATCAGACAGAAATTCTTATATATATATATATATATATATATATATATATATATATGAAACTAGAAGGATGACACAGCTTTGCACTGGTATATTTCAACTTTTTCATTTAATGTTTGTGTGTGAGATTAAAAGATATCTACAGTGTTCTCCATAACATTGACCTCCACAGCACTCCTCCCTCTTAATAGTGACCTGCACAGCAGCCCACCCCTTTAATAGTGACCTCCACAGCAGCCCACTCCCTTAACTTTGACCTCCACAGCAGCCAGCACCTTTAATAGTGACCTCCACTGTGCTCCACCCCGTTAACTGTGACCTCCACAGCCCCTCACCACCATAACAGTGTTCTCCACAACAGCCCATCTCCTTAACACTGAAACTCCAAAGCACCCTGCCCCTTAACATTGGCTTCCACAGCAACCTGCCCCCTTTACAGTGACCTCTACAGAGGCCCGCCCCCTTAACAGTGACCTCCAAAGTACTTTGCCCCCTTAACAGTGACCTCAAAAGTACGCCCCCCCTTAAGGCCCCATTCACACATCTGCAATTTTTGTCCGCACCATTCCGCAATTCTGCGGAATGGATGCGGACCCATTCATTGTAAATGGGGCCGGACGTGATGCGGAGAGCACACTATGTCCACATTTGTCACAGCCTGCAGACAAGAATAGGCATCTTTATGGGGAGTGCCAGCATGGTGTGTTGCGGAGCCGCAACACACTACGGACGTGTGAATGGGGCCTAACAGTGAGCTCCCCAGAACCCCTCCCCCTTAACTGTGACCTTAACAGTGCCCTGCCCATTTACACTGACCTACACAGTGGCCTGCCCCTTAAAAGTGAATTCTGCAGTGGCCCACCTTAACAGTCACCTCACAATGCCCCACCCCCTTAAAAGTAACCTCTACAGTACTCCTCCCCCTTAACAGTGACCTTCACACCCCCTAAACTTTGAACTCCACAGTACCCCGCCCCCTCAACACTGACCTCAACAGTGGCCTGCACCTTTTACAGTGACCCTCCATGGTGATCTACCCCTTAACAGTGACCTCCACAGAGCTCCGTCCTCTTAACACTGACCTCTAAAGCAGCCTGACTCTTAACAGTGACCCCCATCCACAGTGGCCTGCCCCCTTAAGTGACCTCCACGGCTGCCTGTCCCCTTAACAGTGAACCCCCGCCACAGTGCCCTGCACAGCTGCCCGCTTCCCTAACATTGACCTACCCTTTAAGAGTGAGCCTCCTCTGCACCATGCCCCCTTAATATAAGACCTCCACAGCAGCCTGTCCTCTTAATATAAGACTTCCACAGCACCCTGCCCACTCAAAATTTGACATCCATAGCACCTCGCCACTTAACAGTGACCTCTAACAGTGAAGAAAAATGGCTAAGTTGTTATGGAAACCTGGTGTAACTGTGTATGTCAAGACTGAAGGACTTGCGAGTTTCTATTGGATACTAGTTGGATCATGTGACTGTGTGAATGGCAGAATCTGAGTGAAGCTGCAAGCTCCTATTGGCTTATACATTTTTTGGAAATATCTCAGGAATAGTAAATCCTAAAACCTTCCCGGACACCTGATGTACCTATGTGCCAAATTTGGTGTAGGTAGGTCCAGTTGTTTGGCCGTGCATAGAGAACGGACAGACAAGAGACAGAAATATATTTGTGTGATACTGTCTGCTGAGCTGTGTATCTAATCCTATCCTGTGAGATACTATCTGCTGAGCTGTGTATCTAATCTTATGTTGTATGATACTGTCTGCTAAACTGTGTATCTAATCCTATCATGTCTGCTGAGCTGTGTACCTAGCAGTTGATTTTTAACTTTATTTTTTCAATCCCTGTTGGCTGAGTGGGAGGGGGCGTGTCCTTTTGAACATCTCACTCTAAGACAGCAACACTGTCCTCTCTGAGTGTTAGCTGAAAAGAGAAATTCACCGTCCCTCCCACCACTGCAGCTGACAGAAGTTGATTTTTAACTTCATTTTGTCTATACTCACTGGCTGCAGAGGGGGAGGGGGGTGTCCTAAATGTATCGGGGGTGTGGCTTAGCGGACCTAAAAGTTGATTTTTAACTTTATTTTTTCAATCCCTGTTCGCTTAGTGGGAGGGAGCGTGGGAGCGGATTGGGGGTGTGTCCGTGTCCTTTTAAACAGCTCTCTCTAGGACAGCAGACTGTTCTGTCTGAATGTGAGCTGCAGGGAGAAAATCACTGTCCCTCCCACTTCAGGAGGGGAGGGGGCATGACCTAACCGAATCAGAAGTGTGACTTATCTGGACCTGGGGGCGGGGTTTTAAGGGTGACTTGAATGGCCACCCTACTTTTCCCCTGAACTGTGACCTCCATAGCATTCCGCTCCCTTAACAGTGTAATCCACAGCACCCTGCCCCTTTAAAAATGACCTGCATCAGTGAAGAGAAATGGCCGAGTTGTTATGGAAACCTCAGGAAATAAGGTACTAAGTGCTATTAGGACATGGCTTTACTTCAATAGTTATTATCCTGGTGACAGATTTTTTCATCTCATCTACAGCAGTGAACATGGCTGGGGGTTGTTATGGTTACTAAACTGGCAGGGAGCAGTAAATGACAGTTTGGATTTAAGTGAAAGGCTTGCTGGCTTGTATTAGTGATAATGCAGGGCATTATTGGGGAATATCTAAGGAACGGAAAGCCCTAGAGAGCTGAGACCTGGTCTAAAACCTTCCCGGACACCTGATGTACCTGTGTGCCAAATTTGGTGAAGATCGGTCCAGTCGTTTGGTTGCGCATAAAGAACGTCTAGACAGACAGACGTCTACACAGAAATTCACTTTTATATATAAGAAATATATATACATGGAGGGGGATTTGTCTTGGTAGATTTAGTAATCTGCAGTTGATTACAGTTCCACAGGGTGATAACCCAGATTTACCATGTACCTAAAAGGCAAAACTGCCACTATTTAGGAGTGAGGAGGGTTTTTTTTCTTGGTACACTTAGTACTCTTACTCTCTCCAAGACCTTGATATCGCAATAATTAAAAATAGTATCAAAATATTATGTGTCTCTGGTGCATCCATCTGTGGGGATGAGATGAAACATTAGACCATTTGAAAAGGCTAGATATAGACACCTATGGGGTCATTTATCAAACTGGAGTAAAGTAGAACTGGCTTAGTTGCCCATAGCAACCAATAAGATTCCACCTTTCATTTCTGACAGCTCCTTTGGAAAATGAAAGATTGAATTTGATCGGTTGCTATGAGCAACTAGGCCAGTTCAACTTTACACCAGTTTCATACATTACTCCTCTAGTGCCGTCTATTGGGGTCTAGTTTCACCCTATCAATTGGCTAAGTATTCCAAACTTTCCTCCAGCTATCTGTGGACAGCTCATCAATATTAAACCACTGCTCAACCCCTTTAAACATTACTTTTATTTATTTAATAAAAAAGATTGCAAAACGCAGTATGATCAAATTATCAATGTCAAATAACTCCCTGTGTTAAGCCAAGCCCCTAAATCACACCCCCTTCTGGCGTGGCTTAACCTGGCCGGTATTTTTTGTTAGGAAAGGTGGCAACACTAGCTGTGATAGATCCCTGCATCACCCAGCTACAAGGATCTATTGCAGTGTTAAATGTAAAAGCCGAGTGTTTTTTCTTATGTAAGAGCACCAGGCTCAGGGGTCAATTCACTTAAAATAAAAGATAAATTAAAAATAAATAATGAATAAAAAACATAAAAAAATTATTAAAAAGGTAAATACAGAATTTTTTTTTAAAGTTATACCTCAAGTATTAGCAATAGTATAGAAGATTATGTACATACCCATACAAACTTCCCCCCCTCCTTTTCGTTCATTAAAAACAAGTATATATATATATATATATATATATATATATATATATAGTTTAATTTCCATCCTGTACTCATATGGAAGGTATTACTGAGTGTCATCCTATGAAAATCAGATATCATATATAGTACATGAAAGTCTCTTTCTACAAAAAAGCTAGAACCACCCCTATACCTTACATCCTAGGCGTGTGCACGGGGTTCTGTCAGGCCGGGAAGCTCACACTGTGCGCTCCCACACAGCAGACTGTACAAGAGGATTCAGAGTGCGGGTGTTGAGGAGCGGTGGTGTCTGGAGCAGGAACGGTAAGTGTTTTTTTTTGGGGGGGGGGGGCTGATGGAGGCTGATATGAGGCACTGGGGGCTGAAGAGAGGCTGCTGGGGGGCTGAAGAGGGGCACTGAGGGCTGATATGAGGCACTGGGGGGCTGATATGAGGCACTGGGGGGCCGAAGAGGGGCATTGGGGGCTGATATGAGGCACTGGGGGCTGATATGAGGCACTTGGGCTCTTATCTGAGGTCTGATTGGGGTCATTCACATTGGGGTCTGATCTGAGGTCTTATTAGGGTCTTATTGGGACTGTCAGCTAAGGTCTGATTAACATTGGGGGTCTGATTGGTGGTCTGACCTCAGGTGTAATGAAAAATATTTTTTTCTTATTGTGCCCCTCTAAAACCTAGGTGCGTCTTATGGGCTGGAGCGTCTTATAGGGCAAAAAATACGGGTACGTTTAAAAATGATTTCTTCTCCCTTCATTATATTGATAGTGCGGGTCTGTATGTATGTATGCTGAGTGTATTTGTGTATATATACAGTCATGTGAAAAAATTAGGACACCCTTTGAAAGCATGTGGTTTTTTGTAACATTTTTAATAAATGGTTATTTCATCTCCGTTTCAACAATACAGAGAGATTAAAGTAATCCAACTAAACAAAGAAAACTGAAGAAAAGTCTTTTCAAGATCTTCTGTAAATGTCATTCTACAAAAATGCCTATTCTAACTGAGGAAAAAGATAGGACACCCTCACATGTATTCCCTCTTAAATTGGCTCAGATCTCACACAGGTATATCACACCAGGTGCACATAATTAGTAGATCGTTACTCTGCATGTTGAATGAGGCTTGCCCTATTTAAACCTCAGACATTTAGTTTGGTGTGCTCCTGACTGTTGAAGTGAGAGTGAGCACCATGGTGAGAGCAAAAGAGCTGTCAGAGGACTTCAGAAAAAGATTGTAGCAGCCTATGAGTCTGGGAAGGGATTTAAAAAGATCTCAAAAGATTTTGAAATCAGCCATTCCACTGTCCGGAAGATAGTCTACAAGTGGAGGGCTTTCAAAACAACTGCCAACATGCCCAGGACTGGTCGCCCCAGCAAGTTCACCCCAAGAGCAGACCGCAAGATGCTAAAAGAGGTCTCCAAAAACCCTAAAGTGTCATCTCGAGAACTACAGCAGGCTCTGGCTACTGTTGATGTAGAAGTACATGCCTCTACAATCAGAAAGAGACTGTACAAGTTTAACTTGCATGGGAGGTGTGCAAGGAGGAAACCTTTGCTTTCCAAGAGAAACATCGAGGCCAGACTGACATTTGCCAGAGATAAAGTTGACAAAGACCAGGACTTCTGGAATAATGTTCTTTGGACAGATGAGTCCAAAATTGAATTATTTGGACACAACCAGAGGACATGTTTGGCGTAAACCAAACACAGCATTCCAAGAAAAGAACCTCATACCAACTGTGAAGCATGGAGGTGGAAGTGTCATGGTTTGGGGCTGCTTTGCTGCAGCAGGACCTGGTCAGCTCACCATCATAGAATCCACGATGAATTCTACTGTGTATCAGAAGGTGCTTGAAGAACATGTGAGACCATCAGTTAGAAAATTAAAGCTGAAGCGGAACTGGACCATGCAACATGACAATGACCCAAAACATACTAGTAAATCAACCAAAGATTGGCTGAAAAAGAAGAAATGGAGAGTCCTGGAATGGCCAAGTCAAAGTCCAGATTTGAATCCCATTGAGATGCTGTGGGGTGACTTGAAAAGGGCTGTACGTGCAAGAAACCCCTCAAACATCTCACAGCTGAAAAAGTTCTGCATTGAGGAGTGGGGTAAAATTTCCTCAGACCGATGTCGAAGACTGGTAAATGGCTACAAGAACCGTCTCACTGCAGTTATTTCAGCCAAAGGAGGTAACACTCGCTATTAGGGGCAAGGGTGTCCTATCTTTTTCCTCAGTTAGAATAGGCATTTTTGTAGAATGACATTTACAGAAGATCTTGAAAAGACTTTTCTTCAGTTTTCTTTGTTTAGTTGGATTACTTTAATCTCTCTGTATTGTTGAAACGGAGATGAAATAACCATTTATTAAAAATGTTACAAAAAACCACATGCTTTCAAAGGGTGTCCTAATTTTTTCACATGACTGTATGTGTGTGTATATAATATATACATACATGTGCACGCGCGGTGCATACCCTAATGCAATAGGCTGCGCACGCCTATGCCTTACATGAATCCAGAGACTTCATCATTCATTGCTCTGCTAGATTAATTTCAAGCTGGCATGTCAGGGGATGTGTCCTTTCTCAGGATATGTGCCCTTTTTGCTGCAGCTCTCTCCATAGCTCAAGGGGTGTGTTCTTTCTGCTGCAGCTCTCTACTTATAACTGTCTCATCTTTTAACACTAGACAGGACTGGTAGTGGTTGAAGGAGAGAACTGAGCATGTGCATCCGCCTCAGTGATGTTACTGAGGTGGGCAGGGAAATAAGAAAAATGGCAAACAGCAGGGGGCGTTATACAAATACATTTTATTGAATAACTAAGCCACATTTTAGAGTGCATTTTATGATCACAACACCTGGCACCAAGCTACAACATTGTGTCCGTAACGCGTAAACTACCGCATGTTGGAAGGATTTGTCTGTATATAGATTTATGTTACGATAATAAAGAGGAAGATCTAACCAAACAACATTGCAGTGCCGGAAACTTTTCTTTCTATATTAAAATATAGTCAAACTCTTACTGTGATTGGTAAATTTTTTGCTAAAGTTCCAACACTTTTTTAGTATGCAAGAAATATTTTCTTTGCTTGCATTGAACTGTTCTGACACAATTGCCCTATTTAACCTTTCTGAAAAAAGCACATTAAGTGATTCATTTTTCATATAAGTATTAGTACCGATTGCAGAATTGCAATTGAACTATTTCCATTTAATGCCTTTCCTGTTTTCTACATAGTATCTGACTGTTATTAAGATAATTAGCAATTACACAATGAGGTGCTTATACAGCATAAACCTAATATAATGCTGTTGAATCAGTACGGTTCCATTCCAGTAACAGTCTAAATGCACTTGGGTTAGTTTGGTTGATTACTCATTTGTAAATGAACTTTAACTTTCATTATGGACAACTTAATATCTGCATGTTAGATTAATTGTCTTTTTTTATCGCATTACATTGTGAGAATTTAGTGCATTTAACTGAATGAACTCTGTAAAGTTTGTTACTTAGATTTAAGCTGGACTGGCAATCAACTGGGTACTATTCCCATCAGCTACAGCCAGCCTTACATTTCTATGCAGTGCTCGTAACATGTATCATATGATACCCATTTAAAAAAAAAAAACTAGGTAGATGGCTGACCATTTAATTTATGGTCAGGCTGAGTCCATCAGCAGTGGAAAATTACCAGCTCCTTATTCAAAGTCCCAAAAGTCTCTCAGTATTCATTAACCCTTTCCACTGAGCCTTGCAAATACAGTGCAAATGAAGAGTATAGATATCACAGCATACATATAAAATGTAGTTAAACAGTATTAAACAGTGCACATTAACCCTTTCAAGAAAAATAAAGAAGTTTTGACTTTGCAGGGGAAACAGGGGCAAAAGTCGATAAATGGGCACTACAGATGCAATGCTGATTTCTTTATATCTCAGAAAAGCATTTAATCCCATTAATTGGGAATCCCTTTTCTTAGTTATTCAAAATTAAGACTCTAGTAATAGCCCAAATCGTTTTGTCTTTACTTAAGGTATTACACAGGAGTTCCATGGCCAGGGCAAATAGGAGTTTTTCCTTCAATATTCTACATATCCAAAGAGATACATGAGAAGACTATCCCCCATGACTAATTCTGTTTTTCCTTACCATGGATCCCCTAGCAGCTTCCTTACAGCAATTCTTTAATATTCGGGTTTCACTGTGGGCTCTAGTATACATTATTTGTAGATGACCAAGTGATGATATCATCTCCTGTACCTATACTTCCTAATTTATTCCATTAGATATACTGTATAAGTTCACAGTAATATCAGGTTTAGAGTTCATGCACACAAGCGTTTTTTTTTCCATGTCCATTCCAATTTTTTGCAGTCCGTATGCTGAACCATTCACTTCAATGGGGCCGCAAAAAATAAATAAAATGGAAATTACTTTGTCTGCATTCAGTGTCTGTATGTCCGCATGGCAGTTCCGCCAAAAAATAGAACATGTCCTATTATTGTCTGCATTAAGGACAAAGATAGGACTGTTCAATAAGGGGCTGGTCCTTCAGTTCCGCAAAATGTAGAATACACAAGGCCAG
The DNA here is from genome assembly GCA_033119425.1 of Bufotes viridis. Classification (NCBI taxonomy): domain Eukaryota; kingdom Metazoa; phylum Chordata; class Amphibia; order Anura; family Bufonidae; genus Bufotes; species Bufotes viridis. The sequence goes on from CM065592.1 coordinate 366,299,174, forward strand.
TATCCATGTTTTGCGGATACAATTTGCAGACCACAAAACACTCAACATTCGTGTGTATGAGCCCTTAGCGTTCAACTCGATAAAATCAGAGACTATTAATATTAATTTGCCTACAAATAAATTAAAACTGCTTCAGGTGAACTTCAACTTCAAGAAGATTTACCTCATGTGGAGACTGTACTCACTTCTACTATTTCCTCTACATCGATAACTATCTCCCTTTGCTTAAGATGGTCCGGTAAGTCTTACAAAGGTTCAATAATCTACAGCAATTATTGTTTCCCCTATGTGAGGTGGTATGCCCCTTAGATGGGAGTATGGCTCCCCATAAAGAATTCTGACTCGGCCCATACGGACTGGTATGATGCTCTGCATCTCTGATCTTTATACAGCTTTAGCATATAGGATGAAAAGTGGTGCCCCAAGGGGTCAGAAGTCTATACAGGCAATGCATGACACCACAAAACTTAAATGAATGTAAATGCAAGAAAAAAGTAATGCCATATGCAGTATTGTACTAATGAGCCAAAGGAAAAAAAAAGTCCAGGTTGTTTTAAAAAAGTAACCCCTTTAAGGCTGGCCCTGTTTTCATTTTTGCATTTTTTACTTTTTTTCCTCCCCATTTTCCCAATAGCCATAACTTTTTAATTTTACCATTCATATAGCCATATTGCATATGCATATTGTTTGTGCGACAAGGTGCATTTTTAATGGCACTATTTAGTTTACCATTTCTTGTATTGGAAAATGAGAGAAAAATTCTTTGTGGGGTAAAATTGAAAAAAATAAATAAATAAACATTTGCCAAGGTTTAATACTTTAATAGTTTAGACATTTTCAGATGTGGTAATACCTAATATGTTTATTTTTTTTTATTGTTTAAGAATCTTTATACGTAAAATTGGAAAAGGGGGGGGGTGAGTTAAACTTTCAATATTTTTGATTTTATTATACCTTTTTTTCACTTTATACTCAATAACTATTAGCCGATTTCACTCTGGGCGCTCAGATTGGAAGGCAGAGGGAGCCACTTCCCTTTGCCTCACCTCACAGATGCCGCAATTGCTTTTAAATGCTGCATCTGAGGAGTTAAATGGTGGGGATCATCCTGATCGCCTTTCCTCATCATTGTAGCCGGAAGTCTGCTGTATTATACAGCTGTCACCCTCCACATATGGAGCTGGCTCGCTGCAGCAGCCCACTTCATACAATTGCGGATGCATACTGCCATACATTTGTATGACCAATCGCAGCGCTCAGCTCATATCCTGAATGCCCTGTCTCCGCCCCAGGCAAAATTGGAGAAGCAGAAGCGCCGGTACCGGGGGCTACAGCAGGCGAACGGAGCGGCACCCAGGGATACAAGTAAGTGCAGGGACATCCCTGGGTGCAGCTCTCCATGTACATACCTTTGCCTGATAAACTGTGGACCAGTGAAAGGTCCTCTTTAAGTACTGTATTATTTTGTAGCAAGGACGATTGCTTTTTTTAGCAGCGAGCACAGTATAAGACACTATGGGGGACAGTTATTATGTATTTATGCCTCTTTTGTGGTGTATAAAGGTAGAAAATTTTGGAACATGCTAAATGTGCTGCAAAATTTGCAACTTTTTCCCCCTTCTCTCCCCTTTTTATAAGTGAAAAAGAAAAGAAGGCGGGGCCTGCAAGCCCAGCACATGTATCTGCATTCAAGTCCGTTTTCCGAACTGAATTAAGACAGAGGCTACCATAGATTTTAGTCTGTTGCACAGCCAGTGGGAAAATGCTCCAAATCGATGAGAGGCCTAGACGTCTTCATAAATTTGGTGCATCGTCTGGCTTCTCAGGTGGATCAAGAGCAGCAATGAAAACACTGGTCTTGATAAATGTCCCCCTATATACAGGTGCATCTTGATAAATTGGAATATCATAGAAAAAAGTAAATTTATTTCAGTAACTCAATTTAAAACGTAAAACTCATATACTATATAGATTCAATACACACAGAGTGATCTAGTTCAGGCAGTTATTTATTTTAATGTTAATAATTATGGCTAACAGCTAATGAAAACCCAAAAGTGAGTATCTCAGAAAAGTAGAATATTTTTTTTTTAAGTTTAATATTGTAGACATATGGTGTCACACTCTTATCAACACAACACCTCTAAACAGGGGCGTAGCTAATGGCTCATGGGCCCTGGTACAAGAGTTCAGCTTGGGCCCCCCTTCCCTCAGTGCTTTGTGTGTCTTCTTATGCGGCACAAGGGTCTTTGGGCCCCCTCAGGCTCCTGGGCCCAGTAGCGACTGCTACCTCTGCACCCCCTATAGCTACGCCCATGGGCGTAGCTAAAGGCTCATGGGCCCTGGTGCAAGAGTTCAACCTGGGCCCCCCTTCCTTAAGTGCTTTGTGTTTCTTCTTATGCGGCACAAGTGTCTTTGAGCCCCTTCAGGCTCCTGGGCCCGGTAGCGGCTGCTACCTCTGCACCCCTGCCTCTAAAGGTTTCCTAAGCATTTAAATGTTCCCTATCCCCCATTGTGCTGATCTCAGAGACTGCACACTGGAGGAGGGGCTAACAGGTTTAAACTCTGTGACACACATATGTTCAGGGCACTCAATTAAATACTTTATTCTAGGTAGGATGTAAGTATTGATTTGCACTATTTCTGGTACACCCTGTGTCGTCCCTGTGCTATGACATAGCGACCGGTGTGCCACCTCATATTGCATCACCAGTAATGTTTATTTACTTTCTACTATTCTGTATTTGATTTAGCTGTTTTATCAAACTCATTAAATATATTTATATACTTAGCCTGTGTAAGCCTTTTCATTCTCAAATCTTTTGAATTCACATTACGTTACAGTCATGATTTACTATAGTGGTAAAATCCAATTTTAGACTGCAGCATTTCATATCCCATTTCCTATTTTGTGGGCATAAACTTGATTTCTCTTAGTAAAGTGTCACTGTGATAATAAAAAAGAAAAAGATAAAAACCTGCACGAAAAAAGGCTACTTGCAGTTTTTATGTGGTACCACAGGACAGCATTATAATATTGTTTCCATAGAAGCAGATCTTGAAATATTTAAGTTAATTATGTTGGTTCCCTAATTCTTTAGATTTTCCAATGTGAAAACTTGTAATACATTCCTTAGGACTCCTCAAAAAAATTTCTGTCATTTTTCATGGTGACAGACTGCTTTTATAGCATAAGTCCACATTGCCCAATGCCCCTTTATTGTGGAAGCCCAGGGAAAATAGTCCATTTTGTGCACGTTGCAGTCCAGCAAGACTGGATTGATGGACTAATGCAAATAATTATCTGTACTTTTTCTCCAAAATATGTTGCTGTGTGTATCATCTTCATCATAATTTTTAATGTGTCTTTAATGTAATCATCCACAAAACATAATGCTTCACATAATATTCATCCAACCTATAATTATAATATTCAGAAATCACTACAGTCTATAATTAGCGGATATCCCTAAGCATAACGCAAACCATTGAAGGCAGTCTGAATATATTAGACTGTGTATCAAACATTTGAAAGCAACTTTTATTGTGATAGAATTAAAATATTTGTTTTTTTTTACATTACAAAGTTTTATCCACAGCAGAAAGAGCTTTAACATAACTATAATGCAAATAAGCATTTCCTGGTAGAAGAAAGGAGTGCTATTAAACAGAGACTTAAGAAGATTTGGTGCTTTTTTAAGGCCGTTTCTTTAAATCGCTTACTGCTAAAAATATGCAGAATTTCTTAATGATACTTTCAGTAGCCCATTAGAAGAAAAACTGCCTCACATTCTGAGGATTTAGACCCTTCAAAAGCTTGAATGGTTCACATCAATTTCTCGGGAATGAATCTTTGGCTCTAGAATGATTACCAGGTTGGATAGCAAATGCTTTTGTTGAACTTGATGCCGCTCCATTAAATCGTGCATTTACGGTCTCCATATCTTGCATTTCAGATATACAACAAAGCTTAGTTAGTATATAATCATGGCTTGCAAGCAGAATTTAAGGCATTTAATGTGGACTTAAAAAGCAATTATGTAACTTTTCTCTTTTTTTGGCATTTTGTCACATGGGCTCAAAAGTCAGCTATGATGTTACTGCTTTACAAATGCAGCCTCAGCTATAAAGGGGCTGTGCCCATCTGGGACATTGATAGCTTATCATTAGGATATTTCATCAATGTCAAAAAAGGGTGTGTGTCCCACCTCTGGGACCTGCTCCTGTCTCCAGATTGGGGCACTTCATGGGAGTTTCAAAAATAGCTTAGCATGCATTGCTGCTCCATGTTTACTTTGGGGGTTCCATTCCGAAAACAGGACCTGGTCCCAGAGGTGGGACCTGTGCCTGAAATTTATGGTATATCCTAATTATATGCCATCAATGTCCCTGGTAGGCCAAACCCTTTAAAACACATGATAGCGCTTGGCACCAGTTCAGAAAAAGAATGATTTCTAGTTGGAAAAAAGTATACAGTCTATAAGACTGATAAGGACATGTAACCATCAAATGTAAATATTTAAAGGGGTTGTCTCATTAAATGCAACCCATTTCAGTTTGTAGCTGTACCTCCCTCCAAGCAATGCCCTGCAAACAGATTTTGCTGTTAGATGTTCTGGCCATCCAAATGTGATATTATGTGGCAGCAACTTAGATAAATTGCCATCCTTGTAATACATAGATGGCTGGAGGCTGCCAGGACAGGGGATGTTCTCGCTCATAGATTTGGATCCTGAAGGAGATATTCCAACCACTGTAAACGGGTTATCCCACCGTTAAATATATATATATATTCATTGTATAAATCATAATAAAATAAACAATGTTTGCTATTTTCATTCTGTCAAAAAATGCTCCAGTGAAGACTTTAAAGGGGTTCATTTCTAGGATATTCCACCAATGTCAGATAGGTGCAGAGGGCAGATGTCCATATGTGGCTGCCCTCCATGTGGGTCTTAGAGGTTGGACCTGCACCTGTCTGACTTTGATGGCATATCCTAGCGATATTAGTAGACAGAATAAACTTAGGCACTTCTTGAGATTTGTTTGAAGTACTGTGCTTATTTTTATTTGGTTTTCATATGCAAAGCAACTTTAATGTGTACATGTGACGTTTCGGTCCTAATTGGACCTTTTTCAAACACTAGTTGCCATGGAGAAGAAGGATATACAATCACCTAAAGAATTATTAGGAACACCTGTTCTATTTCTCATTAATGCAATTATCTAGTCAACCAATCACATGGCAGTTGCTTCAATGCATTTAGGGGTGTGGTCCTGGTCAAGACAATCTCCTGAACTCCAAACTGAATGTCAGAATGGTAAAGAAAGGTGATTTAAGCAATTTTGAGCGTGGCATGGTTGTTGGTGCCAGACGGGCCGGTCTGAGTATTTCACAATCTGCTCAGTTACTGGAATTTTCTCGCACAGCCATTTCTAGGGTTTACAAAGAATGGTGTGAAAATGGAAAAACATCCAGTATGCGACAGTCCTGTGGGCGAAAATGCCTTGTGGATGCTAGAGGTCAGAGGAGAATGGGCCGACTGATTCAAGCTGATAGAATAGCAACGTTGACTGAAATAACCACTCGTTACAACCGAGGTATGCAGCAAAGCATTTGTGAAGCCACAACACGCACAACCTTGAGGCGGATGGGCTACAACAGCAGAAGACCCCACCGGGTACCACTCATCTCCACTACAAATAGGAAAAAGAGGCTACAATTTGCACGAGCTTACCAAAATTGGACTGTTGAAGACTGGAAAAATGTTGCCTGGTCTGATGAGTCTCAATTTCTGTTGAGACATTCAAATGGTACAGTCCGAATTTGGCGTAAACAGAATGAGAACATGTATCCATCATGCCTTGTTACCACTGTGCAGGCTGGTGGTGGTATAATGGTGTGGGGGATGTTTTCTGGGCACACTTTAGGCCCCTTAGTGCCAATTGGGCATCGTTTAAATGCCACAGGCTACCTGAGCATTGTTTCTGACCATATCCATCCCTTTATGACCACCATGTACCCATTCTCTGATGGCTACTTCCAGCAGGATAATGCTCCATGTCACAAAGCTCAAATCATTTCAAATTTGATTTCTTGAACATGACAATGAGTTCACTGTACTAAAATGGCCCCCACAGTCATCAGAGCTCAACCCAATAGAGCATCTTTGGGATGTGGTGGAACGGGAGCTTCGTGCCCTGGATGTGCATCCCTCAAATCTCCATCAACTGCAAGATGCTATCCTATTAATATGGGCCAACATTTCTAAAGAATGCTATCAGCACCTTGTTGAATCAATGCCACGTAGAATGAAGGCAGTTCTGAAGGCAAAAGGGGGTCCAACACCGTATTAGTATGGTGTTCCTAATAATTCTTTAGGTGAGTGTAGATGATAGCAGTATTTAGAAAGGTGTATTCACACCATGTCGTATGCTCATACAACATGGTTGGATCTTCTGAGACCCTTTTTCTCTATTAAAATTTAACGAAATTTACAGAAACACTAATTAAACATAAAATGGAAACCTGATGGCCCTACTGTAAGATAATAAATCCACCAGAATCTGTCATATTCTTTTTGTCACATGTAATAAAGAAAGACAGTTTGAGACTAGGTTTCATTTTTTCCTATATCAAGTCTGTACCGCAGGGATGGCCAACCTGAGGCTCTCCAGCTGTTGCAAAACTACAACTCCCAGGATGCCCACACTGCCTACAGCAGGGCATAGTGGGAGTTGTAGTTTTACAAAGGCTAGAGAGCAGTGGGTTGGCCATCCCTGCTGTACAGCAAACTTAGAAACTCATATAGGCATACATTACATTACTCAACTACTACACTACAGAGAAGGTTCAATTCTATAAACTTAGTTTTAATGAACATTTTTTTCTATGTGCTTATTACTCAGAGTTTATCTGCAAAGTTTGTGCTTGCTATATGTCAGACAAGAAGATTTAGAAAGTCTAGCTAGATTATAAATGCAGGCTGAGTTCTCATCCCCAGGCATTTGCTATCCAATAAGCAATTTTAAATGTGTTATGATATTGTGGAATGTGGTAAGAGATACACATCCGCTGGATAGACATAAAGCATCCCCTTTGCATCAGTCTGCAGGGCTTTTCAATTTGCGACTAAATATTGTGTTACCATGGGAACTCATTTTTTTGACATATAATAGTTTTCCATACTGACAAAAAGGAAGTAGCTGTAGTGTATTCAAGCCGGTTTCTCCTGAATTTTAATAGAATTTTCAAGACAATAGCTTCTGCACATTAGATGTAATTGAAATGATAAAGCACAAAATAAGTAAATCTTCAAAATGAGGCATATATTACTCTGCTAAATGCTGGAAACCACTTATTTTTCTCCAAACTGCAAGATAATTGTTGATATGTATAAAATCATACATGTGTGTTTGTTATCCTATTGGGCCCCTTGATGTTTTAGGTATACTTGAGGGGGGCCCCCCCCCCCCAACCCCCGCCACCCTTGCCACATGATATGATACCACTATAAACTGCACAAACATCTAGGAAAACTGACCACAGGTCTTCTGAAGGTCTTGTGAAACTTTCACTTTTTTAACATTTTCTTAAGTTAAGGCCTTTTGCTAAGATAATAATAATAATAGTTTTCCATGATCTATCTACACTCAATACTCCACTCAAATTTGTTAAAAAGGAAAACTAAAATTTTCCATTGACATAACTATTTAGACCCTTTGCTATGACACTTGAAATTTAACACTGGGGGCTTCTCTTGATTATCTTTGACATGTTTCTACATCTTGATCGGGAGCAGGGGCGTAACTATAGGGGAAGCAGGGGAAGCGGCTGGTTTGGGGCCCTGACCCAGAAGGGGCCCATCCAAGAGGGGGAGGAGAAGTACTAAAAGATTTTGTCAGGGCCCCCTCAACAGTATTACACAATGAAATTATATACAGTGGCAGTATAGACAGTGTAGAAAACAGATGGAACAGCTGCCGGGCCTGGTCTAAGAAGGCGATCTTTACTAGCCACAGGACAGAGGGCACCATGAAAGGAAGGGGTTGTGAAAAAATTACTGGGGGAGGGGGCCCCATTCAAAAATTTGCTGTGGGGCCCAGTCATTTCTAGTTACGCCACTGATCGGGAGTCCACCTGTGTTAAATTCAGTTGATTGGACATGATTTGGAAACTCACCCCTGTCTATATAAGATAAGATAAGGTCTCACAGCTGAAAATGCATGTCAGAACAAAACTGTCTGTAGAGCTAAGAGTCATGATTGTATGGAGACACAAATTTGGAGAAGGGGACAAAAAATTTCACTGCACTGCAAGTTCACAGTAGCCTTCGTAATTCTTAAATGGAAGAAGGATGGAACAATCTGTGGGCAGATGGGAGAAATTTACAGAAGTTCAGCCATCACTACAGCACCAATGTGGGCTGTATAGCAAATTTACCAGAAAGAAGCCTCTTAGTGAAAGACACATACAGGTTTGCAAAAATGCACCTAAAGGACTCTCAGACTGTGAGAAACAAGATTCTCTGGTCTGATGAAACCAAGATTGAATTTTTTGGCCTGAATTCTAAGTGTCATGTTTGGAGGAATCCAGGCACAGCACAATAGCATCCCTACAGTGAAGCATGGTGGTGGCAGCATCATGTTGTGAAGGTGTTTTTCAGTGGCTGAGACAGGGAGACTGCTCGGAATTAAGGCTGAATGAAACAAAGTACAGAGATATTGTCAATGAAAACCTAATCCAGTGTGCTCTGGATCTCAGACCGGCTCAAAGGTTTACTTTCCAACAAGACAATGACCCTAACCACACAGCCAAGAGACACAGGAATGACTAAAGGACAACTCGGTGAATCTCCTTGAGTGGCTCAGCCAGAGTCAAATATCTCTGGTGAGACCTTAAAATGTCTGTCAACTGACGGTACCCATCCAACCTGACAAGAGCTTGAGAGGATCTGCAGAGAAAAACAGAAGAAAATCCATAAATCCAGTTGTGAAACCTTGTGGCATCATATCCAAGAAGACTGGAGGCTGTAATCACTGCCAAAGGTGCTCCGACTGAGAACTTAGGTAAGGCTCTGAATACTTATGTCAATGCAATATTTTAGTCTTTTCTTTTCAATAAATTAGCAAAGGTTTCTAACATTCTGTTTTCACGTTTTTTTAGCACAAGACTTCAAAATAATAAAATGTGAAAAAATTAAAATTGTCTGAAGACTTTTCAAATGCACTGTATCGTCAGTGTAAAGAAGAACAAAGAGACATGGAAGTGATGATATGGCCTCTATAGAGCCCTGATCTCAGCATCCTCAAGTCTATTTGGGGATACTTGAGAATATGGAAGGATTTGAGCCAGGCTACTGTAGAGCCACAGAAAATATGTGATTAGTTCTCCAAGATGTTTGCAACATCCTCTCCTGTGTGTAAGTGTACTGTGGGGGACAATGCTTCTAAAAAAAATGGCGAATCATGCAGTTTTTATTTTTATTTTTTTCTGTTACGGCGTTCACCGCATAGGAGATTTTTTAAAATATTTTAATAGTTTGGACTTTTCGGACGTGGCAATATGTAATATGTTTATTTATTGTTTATATATCTTATATGTAAAATTGGGAAAGGGGCGATTTATACTTTTTTTTTTTTTTTTACTGTTTATTTATTAACTATTTCCGATCTTTTGATCCCTTGTCCTATTCACCCTGATAGAGCTCTATTAGGGTGAACAGGACTTCACACTGTCCCTCCTGCCATGTGCATAGTACACACAGCAGCAGGGAGCTTACCATAGCAGCCAGAGCTTCAGTAGCGTCCTGGCTGCCATGGTAAGCGATCGGAGCCCCAGAATTACACTGCTGGAGCTTCGAACAGAAGCTGCCACTGTCACTAATGAGTGAAGAGGAGGGGAAGTGACCCTGTAGCCACTGCCACCAATGATTTTAATACTGGAGGGGCTGAGGAGGGGGGCACACTGCACCACCAATGATTTAATACTGGGCAGGAGGGAGGGCGCACTACGACACCAATGATTTAATACTGGGGAGAAGGGAGGGCGCACTGCGCCACCAATGATAATTAATGTTTAATACAGTAGGATGGGTGCTGGCAGCAGAATCACATAGATGTCACCCAGCCTCTATGACAGGAAGCTGCGATCAGTGGCAGTTAACCCCCGGGGTTAACTGCCGCTGATCGCAGCTTCCTTTAATAGAGGCTGGGTGACGGCTATATGATTATGCCCCCAGCCTATTGTATTTGTATTAAACGTTAAAGGGGTTGTCTCATCATGGACAATGGAACATGCCCCCATTGTCTTATAGGTGTGGACTGAGCCCTGAAAGTGAAGGAGGGCGCACTGCGCATGCGCAGCCACCCTCCATTCATTTTCTAAGGGGCCGGCGAAGAACTGAATGGGAGCAGGGGCTGCTCCTGCGCGGTACGCTCCCATTCACTTCTCTGGGGAGCCGTCTTGGTGGTGGCAGGACCGGAGTCCTCCAGCCACCACCTTGCGGGGCTCCGTTCTCAATATAGGTGCGGGTACCAGCGGTGGGACCCACACCTATAAGACAATCGGGGCATATCCTAGCGATATGCCCCCATTATCCATGATGAGACAACTGCTTTAACTTTCATTGGTGGCGCAGTGCTCCCTCCCCTCCTCCCTTCTCATTGGTCGCAGCGGTAGCACAGGGGGAGGAAGAGAGTTACTCCCTCTCCCCTGTGCTGCAGAGTGAACATGGCGAGTGCTGATAGCAGCAAGCTCCATGCTCTGTGATACTAGGCTGTGCACTAGCGCATCCTAGTATCGAAAAATGTAAAATCTCAGTATCGAGGTTGATATTGGACAAAAGTATTAAATGGGTATCAAAAATTCGATACCCGTAACAACCCTACTCTGGAGTATGATCGTAGGTGACAATCGAAATTATGAAAATAAAAATAATAATAGAATTTAATATACTTATAAATTTGGAATAAACTGAACTGCATTAATCTGGAAGTATTTCATGCATATCATTATCCAAATATAATGACATGATGTCAATCAAATATCAAAGAGGATGTATACACTGTATGTCATTCTGATGCTTATATAAACACAATGACACGATGCCAGTGTCAGTCATTCTACATTTCTCTTTTACCTACATCCAATAAAGGAATAAGAATAATCCTCTCTTAGTTCTAGATGGCATATATCAAAGGGAGATATCCAAATAGCTTTGCCTGCATCTGTTGAGTGGTATATAGCATATAGCCGATAGGTACACTAATTAGAGAATATATATATTTTGTGTATCCATATTCAGGTAAGTATGAGCCATGTCAAAAGACATATATGAAATCCATAGCTCAGTATTGTAATTATTTAGCATGATTCAAAACCAGTACTATTACAGTAAGGACTCATTAGCCTAAAGTTTTCTTTTCTATAATCAGTGTAAAGAACATGTCGGGTGGGCAGTAGCGCTTATCAACAACTATTTTACTAGCCCCCGTCCTAATGTTAAATAATCAACTAGGGCTCAGGAGCCTTGTTGTTAGACTGAATATGTAGCATAATTCCTACATAAACCAAAATCAACAACAAACCATATCATATGTTGCATTATTCATTTTAGGCCAAACAATGATTCGTGCGTATGGTTATCATTACATACACAAACCTACATAAATTACCAGACCGCACGCAATAATAATAATTTGTATACTTTATTAGTTCATATGTTGAAAACAGTTAGGAAGAGGGTTTGCAAGAAATGTGACATCATTGAAGGAAAAGAAAAACAGATAGGACTGGCAATATTAGCTGTATGCATGTATGTAAACAAAAGATTCGACTATGCAAATAAAAGCCACCCAATTATTACCGGACAGGAGTAAATAACAAATTGTTGACTCACAATACGTGAGGCCATATATATCAGCCAAAAACTTGAGCCACAATTTTCAGCAAATGAAAATCGAAAAAGCTTTATTGACAATAATAAATACATACATGATAAAAAGAGGCAGCACAAAGGTGGAACACAAGGATGAGGAACAGGAACCAAGAGGGGGCTGGAAGGTCAGCACACCAAAAGACAGGGAGGAAAAAATAATAGCAAAGCTATAAGGCAAAAAATGAAACTCCAAAGCTCCAATAAACAATAGACCCCGGGCAAATATAGCAGCAAAGGTAAATGTAGGAGCAAAAGTATGGAGTTTAGAAAAAATGAATGGTCATACCCTGGATGGTGTGTCAATCTCTCAGCCGCCTCCTAACCCGACGCCGTTTCGCCAGTAGCCTGGCTTCTTCCGGGGATATAACATTAAGGGAAACTTCCCCTAATATAGTGCCCTCACAGGTGTATAATATAATAGTTAAAAGACCTAGGGACGCCCATACCAATAGAAGTGGAGCTCCGAACATGTCCAGCCAATCATCGGCATCACAGGGAGGAGCCGGGGGCGGAATGGGTCTGACGTAGCGGTCATGTGACAGAGCACCTGACCGCACCGTCAGAGGCGCAGCCCAGCGACCGCCTCTGCCAGGAGCCGAGAACCAATTAGCAGCATAGAAAGAAAATGCCGGGGCAGGACAGGTATGACGCGGCAGTCACGTGACGAAGCACATGACCGCAGCGTCAGAGACTCATCCAGGAGAAAGTGTACATCATAAAAATCAATAGGAAAATCGAGCACCACCCAAATGAAAGTTGAAATCAGAGTATTTCACAAGTAAGAGTTATACACAGATCCAAGAAATACAGTAATATAGCAAGGGATAGCCCCATCAAGAACCTATTTGATAAATACATTAGTGCAATCAATTTAAGTATGTATAAAAACAATAGTAATTAAAGGGCTACATCACAAAATTGCAAGAATAAGATATGTATAAGAACAATAGGAATTGTCATAATATGCACTGATGTTTTTATTATGCTGATATTTCGGTTCATGTTCTCATGTCGTTATTGCTGATTTTTTATACATGAGATTGCACTTTTGCACTTTATAAATGGTGTTTTGACTTTGCGATTTTGTGATGTAGCACTTCAATTCCTATTGTTCTTATACGTATCTTATTCTTGCGATTCTGTGATGTAGCCCTTTAATTACTATTGTAAATAAAAGGCTAATCATAAAGTGCAAAGAAAATCACAAGCGTTATACAATATTCTGCAAGTGGTTATACAAAATCAAATATAGTGAAAAAAAAGAGCCATTACCCATACTGCATCCCACACCCCAAGATGGCGCCTACCCCAAAGCACATTTCAGCGTGCATAGGGGTAGGCGCCATCTTGGGGTGTGAGATGCAGTATGGGTAATGGCTCTTTTTTTAACTAGACGGTCTACTACCCTTGGAGAGGAAATATGAGGTGCAGGGCTGATGATCAACATTCCAGGTATTTTTTGTTTGGAAACAGGGATGTTGTGAAACATCAGAGGTTGCACATTAGTGTGAACTACAACTGTCATGGCACTCACATGATGCAGGTTGGCAATTTTCTTCATAGCTACTCCTGGATTCATACCAGTGACCTTTTGCTTGGGATTCAACCTAATAACTGAGCTATTGGGGAATGTGAGAACAGGTTGTAATTTGTAGCATACAAGAAGAAAAAGATTGTGCCACCACCAGGAGCAAAATAGTAACAATGTAGATACATGACAAGAATCTGCATAACTAATCATATGTTAAATAGTTGCAAGTCCAATTTATGTATTCTGTATGTGATTTTTTACCTTACATTTTATCACACTTATATCATTTTTATCACTTAGCCTGTTAAGCCTATTCATTTTCAAATCGCCTAATTCATGTTAAAACAACTGTGCAACAAATATTCACAAAGGATATGGGTAGGTTCCAAAAAATGTATTATACATTGGTATATATTAGTTTCATTTGCAAACCCTATATACAAAAATCTGGTAAGTGGGTACAAAAAAAGTCTCAGTACTTGCTTCCAACCTGCCACAAACATGACTGGCTACACACTTTTGAACAAAACAATACTGTTCATAAATGGTTGACATTATAAATATATGTTCTAGAGATGAGTGAAATGATTCTAAACTAAACAAATTTGTTACGATTTTCCCAAGAACTCCAATTCCAATTTTTGGGGATTTGCCCCACATGAATAGCACAAAATGCCTTTATTTTAAAGCTGAAAAGACAGAGAAGAAGGCTTCTTCCACAAAAAGGGTTCATTTTTGGACTGTTTTATCATTTAAAAAAATTATTAGACAGGCTGTTTGTCACCACAGACTGCCATCCGTTTACCCATAGCCATATATGTTGCTATTAATGTCACATTACTAGTTCTGTATTGGCGCTAAAGAGCTGATACAGTCCTTGGAGATCTCAAGACTTTAAAGGGCAATTGGGGCTCTTCCAATTTGGACCAAATTTAGTCAGGGCAAAATGAATCTGACAGCCGATTTGACCAAATCGAACCCAAATAAATTTTGGAAAATTCGCTCATCTCAAATCTGTTTATGTTAATACCATTACAATGATAGAACATACAACCCAAAATATGATATTGTGACAAGTATCTATAAATTACTGCCATTATAGGAACCCAATCCCATGTTAAGATCTTTGGGTACATAAACACATTTCCGTTTTAAAGCCCTGCAATGGTATCAAGCCGATAAGTTTTCATGTATTTTACTTGATAACAAGCTTAATTAAATGACAGTCTGAAAAGATAGTTGATGCTTCAACTGATTGTCTTAAAGGAACATTATTATGCAAACTGCTTGGACATCTGTAAAACCTAGAGCTGGAGATTTGCTGCAGCAGAGCTGAACAACAGATGGATGTTGCAGAGTTCATGTAGCAAAGTGGACAAAGTTGTATCAGTTGCACTGATGTAGAGTGATGCAGCAGCATACTGGAGACCTGTTTAGCAGAGGCATGTAGCAGACTTGCAGCAGTGTACTGTAAATCAGTGTAGAAGAGCTATGTAGCGGAGAAACTGGAGGCCATTAGCGAGGGCACAATAGACTAACCCTGTGGAAATTCCTTATGTTGGAGAAGTGACTGCGCTGGCCAGTGGACGGGAGTGAGGCAGCGTGTGGCCCTGGATTCCGGGCAGGTAACACCTCTTCAGCAACTAGAGTATTCACCAAAGGGTGTCAAGAATATAAAATACTGTGTGCATGGAGCGTGGAGTGTTCACAGCTGTGTTACTTACGCATAGGCTCACCAGGTGCAACCAAAAGGTGATCTGTATGACACTCTGCTCTAAAAGCATTACATCTGTATTATGGAATCCGATGTCAAATGGTGTTTTTTTTTTCTCGTAGATTCCATATGAATCTGGGAGAAAACACTTTTCTATTCCTCTGTATAAAACTGGAGACAGATAAGGTCACCCTTAAATTTCTGAAAGTTTTTGTTAAAGGGGTTGGCCACTTTCTGGCTACTGTTGATCAATTTGTTTGTGTGATGACTATATGGCACTTCCTTATATAGCCTCAGTTGATATGCTGTCCTGTCTGCATAGAGGTCCTGTCCATATAGTATATATAGAACATCTCTTGGCAGTATTTTTCAAAGCTGGTCTTCTTGCTCCATACTTTTCAGGATATGTTAAGCTAAGAGGAAAGGTAGGGAGGACACCTTTGTACAGAAACACAGTAGGATCCCAAATAATTCTATGGGTGCTGTACCATAGATCCATAGGTAGTAACCCAGCAGATAATTGCTAAAAAGCTAATATGGTTCTAAAACAGGCAGAATGGTGGCTCAGTGATTAGCACTGTTTTGCAGTGCTGGGTCCTAGGTTCGAATCCGACCAAGGACGACATTTGAATGGAGTTTGTATGTTCTCTCTGTGTTTGCATGAGTTTCGTCCCACACTCCAAAGATATACTATAGCAGTGATGGTGAACCTTTTAGAGACCGAGTGCCCAAAATGCAACCCAAAACCCACTTATTTATCGCAAAGTGCCAACACGGCAATTTAATCTGAATATCAACATAGTATATCGTCCATGTACTTGGCTATAATAGCCTGCCTACATTCAGTGCACTGCCTGTGCTGTTCATAGTGCACTGCCTGAATGGCAGGAAAAGTCTATGGCATATTGGTATACCATAGACTTTTTCCAGGGTGCGGGTGCCCATAGAAAGGGCTCTGAGGGCCGCCTCTGGCACCCACGCCATACGTTCGCAACCACTGTACTATAAGGAACTTAGTTTGTGAGCCCTATTGGGGACAGTAAGTGATGCTGATGTCTGTAAAGCGCTGCAGAATATGTCAGTGCTATATAAATTAAATATGCTGTCTGCTTTTTCATACTGATGACCTATCCTCAGGATAAGTCATCAATATCAGAGCGGCTGAGGTCCAACTCCCGACACCCCCTGTCGATTAGCTATTTGAAGAGAAAGCAGCGCTCATACAAGTTCTAGTATTTTTAAATTATTTCTATAAGTGTACATTCAGAATGAATATTAGAGATTGCACCTCCTCTTTTAAAAGCATTTGACCAAGACTTTAGCTTTTTGCATTACATGCAGTTTCATGGTATACTTTTATTATCTTAAAGGGGTTGACCCATGAAAGATATTCTACATTTTTTAAACCAGCACCTGGATCTGAATACTTTTGCAATTGCGTGTAATTGTCTTACTGAAATCTATCTGTACAGCGCCACCTGCTGTTTGCCCTATTTCTAAATTCTCTGTCCAGTTCACTGGGGTTGATATACATGCTCAGTTCCATCCTTCAACTGCCACCGGCTGCAGCAGAAAGAATACGCCCCCTGAGATGCCAGCTTGAAATAAATCTAGCAGAGCAATTGCAGCAATGAATGGACAGAGCTCTGGATCCATGTGAGATACGTGAACATGGTTGGTTATAAGTTTGTTAGAAATGTATTGTCTTGTACTATATGATATCTGATTTTCATTTTTTAAATTCCTAATGGGATAACCCCTTTAATATATAGCAGGATACATTGAAGATTTAATTTTGTACAGAAAGCTGCAATAGTCCATTAGCTATTTTGTAGATTAAACAATCCTGCTTTTTGATTTAAAAAAAGTTATTGTCATTGTTCATTATCATATCAACAATAACCAACTTTTTTACCCGAATACTATTAAGGTCATCAGTATCAGACTTTCAGGGGCACGACGGCCAGCACCCCTTCGATCAGCTGTACGATATCCTGAGAAAGCACTGTGTTCTCCTCACTGTCGCCTGCTCGCCATCGGCATTGCAGCAGTGAGAAGTGAAAGCAGCGTTCTCTTCATACAGCTGATCGGAGGGGGTCCCAGGTGTCGATACTGATGAGCTATCCTCACGATAAAATATAGAAATAGTGAAAGACCCCTTTTAAAGGATTAAACTCTAGAATATGACTTCACTTACTGATCACAGGGACTTTGATAGCAGGAACCCCGTCAATCACAAGAACGAGGCATTTTTCTGCATGATGCCTTTCCTGTACAGGCACTGTGCAGAGAACTAGTTCTGAGACATATTTAAAGAGGTTATGCTGTAATTCATATAAAAAAATGAAAATCAAACATAATATAGCGCATCACAATTTCTTTCTAACAAAGCTAAAACCACTCCTGTATCTCACATCCGGAGATCTCCCAATTCTCTGCTAGATTCATTTCAAGCTGGTAGCCCAGAGAGCATGTCCTTTCTGCTGCAGTTCAGTCCCTATTACAGCTCAGAAGGCATGTCCTTTCTGCTTCAGCCATCTCCCTATCACGCTCAGGGAGCGTGTCCGTGTCCAGCTCTCTCCCTGTAACTATCACAGCTTCTAACAGTAGCTATAGCTGGTGGCAGTTAAGGGATGGAACCGAGCATGAGCGACCACCTCAGTAGGTGGACGTACACATTACTATACAGATTAAACAGCGGAGGGTGCCATTATGATGAAGTAAAGAAAATATCTCCCAACTGGAGCATTTTTGAAACAGAAAGCAAATTAAAAGAGTAACTATTTTTTCATGTTGAATTATATTAAAATAACATTTAATGGTGGCACAACCCCTGTAAGTGAATATGGCTTGGATGGGAATGGCACTGTGCAGGGACAATTTCTAAAGATACGGCTCAGGCCGCCTAATCATTTCACACCAGCAGTCGATTTCCTATAATCTGATGGACAGTAAAAGTGCTGTTTCATAATCATAGACTAATTGTATGCAGTAAACAGATTTACTCAGCTGGAAACAAATTGTTAGTTCAGATGCAATTAACACATGGCTTGGACTAAAAGAAAGAAATATCGAGTGGACATAAATATGATTTTTTTCTCTATTCTAAAAAGCTTTCAATTTTAAGGCGGCGGCAGCGCTAGGTCAAAACATCGTAAGCTTGAGCTCTGAATGTTGTGGCCACCCAGAGGCCCACACCATTATTAGGCAAACTGAGCCTCTCGCTTTAGGCAATGGTGTGCTAGGACTGCAATTTAGCCTCCAGCCTTGCACTCCTGCACACATCTGTGTCTTTGGGGATTATTGTACATGATGGTTTTATAGCAAAGTTTGCTACGATTCTGGAGTAAAACCACTACAAAACCCCAATGGAAAATGACCCCTAGGCATAGTTGTGTGCAGGAGACGGTAAAGAACATTTGGGACTGATGATGTGTGCATGTCATATGA